>OY744521.1:33872100-33977100 GCA_963556195.1 Sepiola atlantica | reverse complement strand
CAGTAATTAGAAAATTAATATAGACATAAAACCTAGTCAGAAGAATGAAACAACAAAGCCTGCGTGGGAAACTAGATTGGAAACTTAGATCAACAAACTAAAAAAAGGAAACAAACGGCAAATAAGACCAAAGAGAACAGAACACGTTACAATAAATTACTGATAGTGAGTTGTGAGTGAATAATAATAATAATAATAATAATAATAATAATAATAATAATAATAATAATAATAATAATAATAATTTAAAAAAAAATTATTTTATTTATTTATTTATATATATATATATATATATATATATATATATATATAATTTTTTTTAAATGGTGCCGGCCTAGGCTGACACCAGACAAAATATTTGTAGAGGGTCGAGGAGGATGAGAAGACCGAGGAGAGACAGCACAAACCAGACCATCACTGGAAAAGTGCAGAGAATGCTGGGACCTTGGGGAGGCTTATTGCCACCCAAATCCCAGAGGCCACTAATTGTCCTTACCAGCGAGAAATCAATGGTAAGAGGCTGTTGCGATACCGCATCGTTATCGAAAAGAGGTGAAGAATACTGGAAATCTGGGGAGGCTTGTTGTCACTCAGACTCCAGGAAATACCACTGGTTGTTGTCGGTGAGCAATCACTGACGATGATCTGTGTGAGAACTCCTAGTGAGTATAAATAATAATAATAATAATGACAACACTATTGATACACCCAACAACAGGATCCATATTGAAACGCTATCTTCTAGTATTCCGATAAAAAGAAGGTGTTACCTTTAGTTATACTGATCCATTCATTTTCAGGGAAGTCTTTTTCATCTAAAGCATTCGTCAGATTTGAAATCCCATCGCCGAGATTTTCTGAATAGGCTGACTGTTTATAGAAATATAAAGAACATCGTCTGAGTAAAATATATTATTTAATTCATTGATGCTGTTGTACGTAAAATAAATTAAACAATTTTCAGATATGCGTAATTATTTATTATTTCATTATGAAAACAGTTATATTATCTCATATATAAAGTAAAGCCAGATTCCCCCATTTTGGTTGACGTGAATAGCTTTAATAACAAAAGGTAGATAAAATTCTGTTTCGTCGGTTATTTAGACTAATTATTGGTCCATGTTTAAAAAATAATTTTCAATCGATTTCATAGATTTTAATATTTACTTTTGATCAATATTTCCTTTTTTGTCATAATAAAGATGAGAGAGTTTTTACCCTGTTCCTAACACCTACTCTTACTCTCCAAATCGACACTGGGGGAAAATTTCATGAGATACACTTACTTTATATGTACTGGTTGTCAATCATTTTTCAAGCGTTTTCATTAGCTACGCAATCTAGGAAAATTGAGTCTGACGTATTTTTTATTTCAATTCTTAACTTTTTTCTAATCGACGTACACATACGAAATTCGATGCTTAAAGTAAATCATATTTAACTTATAATGCAGTGTATTTTTATTTTCTATAAATATAAACATATCAATTACCTTACATCGAAGAAGTTGAAATAAACACATTCACAGAAATAAATGAAAAACTTATGTTTTTTACTTTTTTCGTAGGGGTAACTATTTTGGCCGCCTCAGTAAAAAAAATGATTAACAACACTGAAATAAAAATACTAATGTCATTTCATTCCAAGAAACCGATATGTATTCTGGTGGAGTTTTACGAAATTAAATTATTTTAAAAGTAGGATTTAAAAAATTTCGTTTTATGTTACGAGATCGCATTTCTTTTCATCTTAAACATATTTGACTAATGGCAAATGAAAAATAAGAATTTATGTGTAATTATAAAAGTTACATTGATACGAGAAAAATGTACATACACGCGTGAAGATTTTAAATAATCTTTATTAATATAAAGATAAAAATATTTTAAATAGTACGTGTCATTCGGACTTCTTCCCACGATGCAACTTCCTGTACACGTTAGCTCTAGTTCTAATCTTAACTTCTAATGGAAGTTCCTTTTCCCTTACTTAATTCTAAACTTATACGGAAAATTCTCACACACTCGCATCTAAATATTGCCACAGTTGTTTTAGTTAATAAATAAACAAGCATTACTTTCTAGAAAAATTTGAAAAAGAAAATTACATCATCATCTTTTTCTATCGATGAGAATGCAGTCATTCCGTTTTCAATTTCATTGAAGACGTGGATGATTTTGGTTGAATTATCACTAGCTCTCTTTATTTTATTCCGAATTCTTTCATTTGGATTGACCTGAAAAGAGATTGTGAAATGAGAGACCAAATACGAAGACCATTCAATATATCAAGTATCTTTAAAACACAAAAACAAAACAAGTAAAATACATTTCTATTCCAGTAATTTGTGTCCAGAAATCTATACGCTACATTTGAAAAAATTAAGTTATAACAAAAAAATGTAGAATTTTGTTCAAACAGCAGCACGGCTCAGAATCCAACAGGTAGTGTCAAAGATATGCCATCGGGAACTTCGGTTCCAGTCAGGACCACCGAAGGCGCAGTACTCTGACACTCAGTGGTATTAGAACTGTAACTCGCTAAAGGGACTATGGTAAAATCTAAAGGCGTTTGCATAGAGATCCTCGGTTTATGGGTGTTCTTGCCAAAGCGTCCACGGACAACCTACGGCAAACAAATCATCCAGTCATCTACGTCTCTGGCACACAACGTGGTCTACAGAATACTTTTTGTGGTCCACAGCCAGATTTGAGGATTGGAAAATTATTTCTTTAATATTTCTTTCACTTAACAGTCAGGGAGTGCGAAATATATATTATGTATATATATATATATATATATATATATATATATATATATATATATATATATATATATCTTTTTGGATTTAAAAGAACATTCAAAGTTATCAAGAAGAGTACAAAAAGGTGTTTTTAGATACATTCAAATAAAAGTAACAAGCCCATATATATATATATATATATATATATATATATATATATATATATATATATATATATATATATATATATATATATATTATAGACCCAATATTTCTACATCAGGAAAGCATCGTAGAATGAAAAATATAAGAAACCATTTCAAAACCAATTCAATAAATGAAAACAATATTAATCAAATATTTCGGTTAATATAGGCCTTCATCAATGAATTATAGACATTGTTTTTTAAAATCTTTTTTTCTTCATGGTCGAGCTAAAACGCCGAACGCTGAAGATAGCCGAATTCTCCTGGTATTTTATGGAGATTGTTGTTAATGTTTTTAATTGTGTAGAGATAATGCTGGTCAATAGATCCAATATTTATTCATCGTTCAGCTCGACAATGAAGAAAAAAAGAAAAAAAAACAATGTCTATAATTCACAGAGAATTACTCATATAGTTTGTGGTGCATGGGGTTAAAAGGGCTGAGCAGTCCTGATCTACGCAATGCAGGGTGAGGATCACAACGTTGCGTTTGAGCATGTGAAACTACCACTTAATTCCGAAAAATGACGACTTTGCTCCACGTCTTCGAACTACCGCTGGTTCTTGTTGACCTTAGAAACCTGAAATCTTCCAGAAACATGAAGTACCCCAAATCCATGAAAGAGACTTCGACCAAAAGCAGACGTCATCGACCTTGTTCGACGATGCATTCGGATCCAACCTGCTCAACGACCGGATCCAACCTGCTCAACGACAGTAGCAGCAGCAAGCGAATATTTATTTGTAAAAATAAAAACTCTTGATTAAAATAGAAATCTTATTTCAGTCAATCAGAAGTGCAAAAATATACACCTCCGCATATTAAAAAAGAGACTTTGGAATATTTTGCTCCGAACGCTGGGGGCTAGCTAATTTCATACTTGAGTAATTCCTCACGAACGTTTGACACAGATTCGGATTGCCCCATCTACTTCTAAACTGTACGCAAGACAAGCCAGTGACTACATACGATTGTTAACAGACTCCTTATATCAAGCTGTTTATCTTGCTTTCAGAGTCAGCACGATGCACTGACTTACGCGTTTCTTACCAGTGATTTTAAATTAAGTTATCATACCAAGTTTGTTGCTTTTTGTCAATAATTTATTTTTGTATCGATTGACTTTGCCATGCTTTTTAATAATTGCCTTATCTTCCATATTATATTTAAAAAAAAATTGTTCACTGTATTTGGTTCGAGGCTATTCAAAATGGCGAAAAAATAAAACAAGCATTAATAGAAATCTGTCATCAAAACATAAGGCTTACCCGCTTGGTCTTAGGTGCTCTGACTGAGACATAAAATAAAACACATCACACTTCTCTTCTATAGATAAAGAATTGGCAATACCCGATATGACGATGATGGCCGCCAAAGTTGGAAAACTCATTTCCTTGTTTTGATTAAAGAGGTGTCACAGAAAAATATGAATACATAAAGATAGACACAACGTTCATTATTATCTTCTATATAAAATAGAGCCAGTTTATTCACCGTTTCTTTGGCGTTAATAGCTTTTATAATAAAACGTAGATACTTAAATCTGTTTCGATATAAAGATATGATTTCATTTCGAGTATGTTTAAACATTGTGTGTTTGAATCGATTTTTTATTGCATACTTTATCCGGATCGATATTTGCATTTTTCTTAATGATTTTGAGCGATGGTTGGAGGAGTTTTAACCTACGTTGAAGTATGTACTAATATTATCACTCATGCAGACTGGGGAAAAAATCAGTGTGAGACATGTTTTTGTCGATTAACCGGTGGATTTATATTTCAAGTGTTTTATATTGGCCATTGACATATATCTCACTAATGGCTGCGTTTCTTTTAAAAAAAGTAACATATTTCTCAGTTTAAAACATTTTACTTAGTGATATTTGCCGAAATGAAAAGAAAAATTCATAAAATCTATTTCACCCGTGCATTTTTTACCCAAACCGATCAAACAAATATTAAATAAAATGTATCCATTGATAACCTTTAGATAATCTGTGGTAGCTTTGATTCTTTGTTGTTCTCTTAGCCAATCGTTGGGCTTCTCACGAACAAAGGTCCGGTTAGTTTTACTTTACTATTTCCTGTTCTATTGTTCTGTTTTCTATAGAGTGGCCTATATCCTGTTTCTTTGTTGTGTCAATATAATGAGTGAACTTATTTTAACACGTGGTTCCTTGTATTTCTATTTTAGGTTTTTGTTTTTAAGTTGTTAGGTTTTAGTTTAGTTTAGTTTTTTTCCACTTATTTGTTTATTTATTTATTTATTTATTTATGTCTTGTTAGCCTAAGGTAAATTTTATTCTGTGCAGACAGCTGTTTGCTATCTCACTTCTACAGTTTAATAGATTTTGGGCGTCTTTAAATTTTAGGATTTCAAATTTTTCATTCAGACATAATCTACACGGGTCGTTTAAATTTCTACATGTACTGGCCTGTCGTATTATTTTCCATTCGATTATTGGTGAGCGTCCATTTTCTTTGAGCTCTCAATAGTGGTTTTGCTAGTGCTGTTTAAATTCGACGTTCTCTGTTTTTAAATGTGCGTTTGTGGTCATAATATCTGGTTTTAAAATCTAGGGAGGTCATAGCCACGTAGTACTTCTTGTTATTCGGTCTTTGCTTGGCAAATATTGTGGCTTGGTAAACAATGCTTTTGGTTATGCATTTATTTTGTAGTTGACAAAGTGTACGATTTATGCAGTTACATCTTTTCTTTTCATTGCTAACTTTTTCATTTCTATTCGGGTGATTACTATTAGTGTTTTGTTTATTTCTATTTGTAGCGTGTATATTTTTGTTTTTCTTAGTGTTATTTTTGTTATATTTGTTACTTTTTATGTAATTTGTTATTTTTTCTTCCTCTCTGCTGTTCGCTTTTAGTATTTTGTTATTGTGTACCTTAATTATCATTTCTAGGTTTTCGCAGCATAAATGATCGTCGTATTCATAAGAATGGTATAAGTGCTTAATTGGAAACAATGGTATTAGTTCGTAATCAAACACGTTAGATGCACTAGGATTCTATTTGTTTACATTGGATTTAAAGACGACCATGTTTCAACCTGCAGGGAAGCAAGGAAAATTATTTTGTTTTGTTTCTGGTAAAAAAAAGGTAAATTAAAAAAAATTAATTTAAAATAAAAAAAAATTGAATTTAAAAAAAAATTTAAGTTAAAAAAAAAGTTGAAATAAGAAACAGTTAAAATAAAAAAACAGTTAACATAAAAAACAGTTAAAATTAAAAAAAAACAAACAGTTAAATTAAAAAAAAAAGTTAAATTAAAAAAAAATCTCGTAAGCTTTACAACTGAGGGAAATAGACTTTTGATTTTCAAAATAAAATTCTATAATTTTATTTGCTTGGGCTGTCCCAAATATTGCCAACATATTTTTTTCTAAGAGAGTATTTATTCATATTTGAAAGACAACGAATAATAATATTTCTGAAAGGAGGTAATACTTATAAAAACACTAGTATCATTACCTCTTGGGGATCCGATAATTAATATAGAAAGAAGAATACAAAAGAATTATTGGTCATAAAAAGGTTTGTTACCGTTGTATGACTTTCCGATGGAGTTTGGAAAATCGTGGTAGTTGTTAAAAGTGTTGTTGTCGTCAAAGGCAGTGTGGTAACATTTTGAAAAGTATTTATTTCAATTTGTAATGTTGTTGCAGAAGGAATTGTTGTTGTTAAATTTCCAAAAGGTGAACTTGTTGATCCATTTAATGTTGCATTTGGACTAGGCGTTGCAACATAAGCCGAAGTGGTTGTTAAATTTCCGAAAGGTGAACTCGTTGATCCATTTAATGTTGCATTTGAACTAGGCGTTGCAACATAAGCCGAAGTGGTTGTTAAATTTCCAAAAGGTGAACTCGTTGATCCATTTAATGTTGCATTTGAACTAGGCGTTGCAACATAAGCCGAAGTGGTTGTTAAATTTACAGAAAAGGGAGTTGTTGAAACGTTGGTAGAATTGGTAACATTATTACCTGGTATTGTTACATTAGGTAACAGCGTGGTTATATTACCAAAAGCAAGACTTGTATGTAATGTTAGTACAGTAGTCGTGGTTTCATTTCCGGAAATAGGACTTGTTGTACTATTGTATGAACCTGTTGAATAATAAAATGATATACTTGTTAAATGTTTTTAGATTTTAGTTTAATTTTTATTTAAAAGTGAAACAAAAACAAATCTTCGAATCTCATTAAAACTCCCATCAAAGAATCCCAATAAAATATTTGAACATGGAATCAGGGTTGAATGACTATTATATCTGGATTTTTATAGAATGGATATACAAATAAAAAGATACATCAAGCTGTGTTCTCACTGAGATAATTTAAGATTTCCAGTCTCTCAACATCATATGTCTAACTCCTTTATAGTTGACCAAACGATAGCTCGCAGCTCGGCAGCAACCCACAGAACCCTAACCCGGTACATATATGTCACCATCTGCGACAGTGCTGACAAATATATTTTCTACCTTACTTTCTATACTAATATAAAACATATCTGTCTGTCCGTTTACTACTTTTAGCTATGTATTAGATTTAGGAAGGTGCAATTTGGTTAGCATGTTCTACTACACATACGTATTTTTAGAGAGAGGTTCATGAATCTTGGGTTCATATTTCTTTAATACTCTTTTCTTTGAAGAAATGTATATATATATATATATATATATATATATATATATATATATATATATATATATATATATATATATATATATATATATATATATTCCATGAAAAATGCCAGTATACTGAAATCATATGCCCTTAATAGGGTTAAGATGAAAATTCATATACACTAAATGTACAAAAGCAAGGAAATTCCCAAATTTTTACACTTTTATTGTCATTAAGGGTATGCGAGCACAACAGGGCTATGTATTTTACTGGTAGGAATCTTACTTCAGCTCACCTAACACACTTCATCCACTCATGCATAGAGATTTATACAGTAGTGATGTGATAATGAAATGGCTTGGTTGATATGTAGTCATACCCTTAATGATAATAAAAGTGTAAAAATTTGGGAATTTCCTTGCTTTTGTACATTTAGTGTATATGAATTTTCATCTTAACCCTATTAAGGGCATATGATTTCAGTATACTGGCATTTCTCATGGAATGTCACTACGTTTGTAAAGAAAATATGGTAATGTTAAAGTTTTTTTTTTTTAATTTTCTGGAAAACTAAGGTATATGGTAAACTGAAATTAAAATGCCATCAACTAGACCCTAAAACCTCTATTTCTGCCAAAAATCAGCTGAATCCATCAAATAGTTGATGAGATACAGGGTGGCACACACGTACGTACGTACACACAGATAACACCAAATCACTCCTGACCTTTCTGGATCTCTAGGTTGCCTTGACTAATGATGCTGAAATTTTACACACTTATAGAACCTATCAAATGAAAATTTTGTGCAAAGTTTTGAATAATTTGGTTCATTGGTTTTTTAAGTTATGACTGATCAAAGAAATGAGATTTCTAGCATAGGTCGTTTGTGAAGTCTATTAAGGGATAGAGCGCTCTCACGCCTCCCTTGATTATCTAAATCATAAATGCGAAACCATTTTAATCTATCACTCCTATATTACCATCAAAACAAGTTACTGTTATTTAAATTAATAATACGACATAGAATTTTGAAATACTCTATATATAGTAGAGACGAACGATCTAGAGATAGTCATAAGGTTGCCTAATTTGCATAACTATTTTTTAAACAGTTCATAATAAATCGATGTTTTGTTTTATTCATTTTTAATTTAATTTTCCTATTTTTTACTATATATGTGCAATAGTTTCGTCGATATCAACAATAATTAATTCAAGTGAGTTAACAAAAAAATGGATAACTTACTAAAAACTTATCTTAAATAAAGATAACATCGCTCGCTAGAATTCTTACTGAGAGACATAAGCGAGAAGGAAAGAGAGAGAGAGAGAGAGAGAGAGAGAGAGAGAGAGAGAGAGAGAGAGAGAGAGAGAGAGGGGTTGACTTACTATCTGAAAAAAATTATACGCTTTAATAGGAAAGTAAGTCCGGGGTCACAATACAAATTCTAAAATCACTAGAACTTGTTGCTGATACGACGAGGTCATCTCAGTTAAATTCTAAAAAGTTGTTAGAGAGTAATAAGAGGGATGAGAGGTTGAGGAATACGGAATCATAATTGGTCACGTGATAAGTTAAAAAAAAAATCTTCAGATAATCGTAGCATAACCCTGCCGCGATTCTTCTTCGACCGCAACACACCTGGACGGTGTGCGTAAACAGTTGTGTTGTTAGACGCGTTGGCCTTCATAGTAGTAATTATGTGATTATGGTGGCCTTGCGTCAACTGTGGGTAGAGTTATTTGCCTTACTCGTTATCTTTAGTAGCAGCGGTAATAGTTGTCGAAGCTAAAAAAACAGTAATACACAGATGTTGCTCTGAGGTTTCCATTTGTAGATTTATTCTTTCTTCTGTATTCTTTACAGTATTATTACACAAAAAGTAAATTGCATAGTAGCAGTCGTCTTCTCGCATGGGGACGGAAGAAACACATATAGTTTCTTCCAGCCCCCAACCCTAAAAGAACGTCTATCGATTTTCATCTGACACGTCTCACTCTAGACTTCCTGTTATGTCATTTCCTTGGACACGTTAACTTATTTCCTAACCTTAATTGCCAGTGGAAATTTCCTATTCTATGTCATTTAACAAATCACACGTACAATGCCACTACATAATCAGTCAAATTAAAGTAGTTGGCGAGAGACGAAGCTAGCATACTACGCGTGGCTCTGTTACTGACGGCCAACTAAATAGCAACATGTACAGTGAAGGTTTCTGAGAACGTATAACGTAAGCAACCCATTGGTGATTCTTTGTTGAATTAAGTTAATAAATTAATATTCGAAATATTCTACGTCGTTCGCAGTCATTAATTGATTTCATTGTATGTACTTAGAATAAGTTTTCGTGACTGTTCTAAAAAGAATTAAAAATGAAGATACGCCCCCTAACGTTTTTAACCTACCAAGTATGAACGTCTTTCTAAGAAAGAAAACTCCGATAGGCGGTACATTAGAATTTTAGAGATGAGTTTTCTTTTTTAAATATCTATTCGCGTCACCCTATTTCGAAAAGTTGAAGGCTATCAATTTCAAGGGTTGGCTATGACAAATGTTGTTCATTTAAGCGATGTTTACATTGAAATATTTCACAAAAAACAACAACACAAAGCTAGAAAAAGCAAGCAAACCACCAAATGTGGCGGATAGTCAACTTTTGGAGAGGATATGAATAAAAATCAAGAAGAAATTACATTTTTTTAGCGAGTTCACTGGTGGATGGGATTAAATAGAGACGTAAGTTGTTTTGGCTTACCAAACAAGGAAAGAAACGTCTTTCTACTAAGAAAGACAACTCTGATGGCACATGGGAATAACAAGGACAGATATATGATATAATAGTGTAATATGTATATTAGTAATGGACATTAGACCCTCTGGGTATAGACAGTTTGTCTAGTATATATATATATATATATATATATATATATATATATATATATATATATATATATATATATATATATATATCAGGACCGGCGGGACAGTTATAAAAGTGGGGGGGGGGCTCTCCTAAAAAGTGTGGGGGCCCGGTTAAACACATGCATATATAACTTCATCATTGATGACCGTAAAGTGGGGGGGCCAAAAAGTGAGGGGGATTGAGCCCCCTGCCCCCCGGTGTTGCCGTCCATGTATATATATATATATACATTCATTGTACGAAGATGAAATCCAAGATGACGACGCAGTCAACACGTATGGAGTTCGAAATAACTCTACTAAGGTGACCACGGAAAAACATACAACATATGAGGGCTTTGTTTAAAGGAAATTGAATTTCCGACAGAAATGAGTTGGTGTGTATATAGAATGAAGTGGTGGGCAAGGAACAAACTATGTAGAAACAATTAACACGAAAACATGCTTAAAAGTTTTCACTTTTTCAATATTTCGACCTCGTGACGTTTTTTTTTTTATATATAATTAATTTGATTATAGTATGGAATTCACCTTTCAACAGCAGTCGACAGGCGTTTTCAACACCCCGCAGAAAACGCCAAAATAGGGATCACATGTTTCCGGTCACTGCCCCTGCTGATTAGGACATATATAAACGTCGTTTGCGACAGGTCCGGTCTCTTACCTCCAGAATTTCTTCAGACACAGCAGGGAGAATTGTTTCGCTCCATCGGCCAGTCGCAAGACGATGCGACGACTACCTGTTGCGTCAAATCATTCCTTCTCCCCTTTTCTGACTGCTGGACACACATAGTAAGCTTAGCACTTTCTTTCTTTTCAATTACACACGCACACACGTACACACGCACACACGTGCGTCTTTCTTCTTACAAAACTTATTTAAAGAGACATTGCTTTAAATAACAAAAAGACAACTGAGAAGATTCCTCGGGCTTATCAATTATTACCGCAGATTTATTCCAGGTTGTGCAAAGATATTAACCCCACTCACAAATTTACTGCGCAGACAAAAAAAGAAAAATGCAACAATTGCAGTAGAAAGGGAAGCATTGATCGCATTTAAAAACTCGAAGAAAGCACTAGCAGATTTCACAAAGCTTTCCTACATCCGTGATGAGGATAATTCACTACTCACACTGACTACGGACGCTTCTTCAGATTCGATTGGATCAGTTCTACACCAGTCTCAAAACGGTACAGAAAGACCAATCTCTTTCTTTTCTGTGAAATTGAATAACGCACAGCAAAAATACAGCGCTTTCTCCAGGGAATTACTTGCGATCTATCTCTCGATCAAACATTTTCGGCATCTTCTCGAGGGTCGAGACTTTACAGTTTTCACAGATCACAAACCCCTCACATACGCCTTACACACAAGCATGGAAAGATATACACCACGAGATACCCGACAACTGGACTATATAGCCCAATTTACATCGGATATCCAATACATCAAGGGTACAGATAACATTGTAGCAGATACTTTGTCACGTTCCACTATTCATGCCATAAATTCGGAAACACTCAACTTCGATCTAATCGCAGAAGAACAGCGAAATGATGTGACATTAGACGAAGTAAAAAAGAACACTTCCTTAAAATTAAAGGCACAACCAGTCCCTTTCGGATCAGAAACATTTCTATGCGACACGAGCACAGGCTATTCCAGACCATACATACCACCTTCACTAAGACAAAAAGTTTTCTAACATTTTCACAACTTGTCACACCCAGGCAGACGAGCTACAAAAAAATTAATTAGTGATCGTTTTGTATGGCCTAAAATGAATAGAGACATAACTGACTGGACTAAAGTATGTTTAAAATGCCAAACTAGCAAGGTAGGCAGACATACAAAATCTCCTCCTGGACAATTTATTCACCCAGATGGTAGATTCACCAACTTACACATCGACATAGTTGGACCACTACCAGAAGCAAAGGGCCACCAATATCTACTGACAATAATCGACAGATTTACCAGATAGCCTGTCGTAACTCCTTTGTGTGATACATCCGCACATTCCGTCGCGAAAGCAATATTGCAGGATTGGATAGCTAATTTTGGTTGTCCATCCGTAATAACAACAGATCGCGGCGCACAATTTCAATCAACACTTTTCGAAGAGTTCACAAAACTTTTGGGAGTGAAACACATAACCACTACGGCTTATCATCCTTGTGCGAACGGAATGGTCGAGCGTTTCCATAGACAACTGAAAGCAGCTCTGACAGCAAATAACGATTCCGGAACATGGTTAGAAAACATCCCTTTGGTTTTGTTGTCCATCAGAAATGTGTTGAAACAAGATTTAGGGTGCACATCATCCGAAATGGTTTTTGGGACCACACTGACATTGCCTGGCCAATTTTGTGAGAAAACAAATCATTTTCAACCAACTACAAACTTTGTTCAAAATTTTAAGCAAAGGATGAATGATTTGGTTTTTACACCTACAAGGACCCAGACAAAAGAAATTTACATCCCAAAAGACCTCAACAACTGCGAATATGTTTTTGTACGCATAGATGCAGTAAAAAACCTCTTTGTGCTACATATTCAGGACCTTTCAAAGTAGTCGAGAGGAAATCAAAGTATTTCACTATTATGAAAAATGGAAAACAAGATACGGTTGCCATAGACAGGTTAAAACCGGCATATTTGGATCTATCGAAGAATAGCGTGTCGGAACACCTCACACCTTCACAAGACACTGGCGTGTGCGAACAAGATACTACAATAAGCAGCACACCACCTACACCGAAGCTAAGGACAAAATCCGGCAGGAGAGTAAATTGGCCTGCCAACTTGAAACAATATGTTACATACTGAAAATATTTTTTTTCTTTCAATATTTTTCAATCTGAGGGGGGTTTTATGGAATTCACCTTTCAACAGCAGTCGACAGGCGTTTTCAACACCCCGCAGAAAACGCCAAAATAGGGATCACATGTTTCCGGTCACTGCCCCTGCTGATTAGGACATATATAAACGTCGTTTGCGACGGATCCGGTCTCTTGCCTCCAGAATTTCTTCAGACACAGCAGGGAGAATTGTTTCGCTCCATCGGCCAGTCGCAAGACGATGCGACGACTACCTGTCGCGTCAAATCATTCCTTCTCCCCTTTTCTGACTGCTGGACACACATAGTAAGCTTAGCACTTTCTTTCTCTCTTTTCAATTACACACGCACACACGTGCGTCTTTCTTCTTACAAAACTTATTTAAAGAGACATTACTTTAAATAACAAAAAGACACTATTTCTTTCAAGCCGTCAAAGAGACATTTATCCAAAAGACACTAAAAGACTTTCGTCAAATATGGCATATAATTTTTATGTGTAAAAATGCAAAATAAATTGTTGTTGTTAATATAAATGTTTGAGTATTGGATATTTTATTTGCCCTTCATTTGTGTTGAATGTTGACGTTTTCTTGCTCGTTTTTTTTCAATATTTAAGAGGAATAGAATGCGTTAGCATCCCCCACAATAGTGAAGTCGACTTTATACAAAGATTGTACCAGGTAGTAGAAGTGTGTGTATTGGAGGGGAGTCAGAATTGGAAGGGAATGTAACAAAATATAATCTCTTTGAATCATAGATTTATAATACAAAAAGGTTTATATCATGGAGAGTGATCTATATTTTAAAACCATTGTCACTACTTGTGTACGTCACTACGTGTGTACGTCACTACTGCGTTACCTGTTAAGATATTTTAATTTGATCTGATAGAGTTATAGTTATAGTAATAGTAACGGAAAGAGATATGAGCTTACTTTTGTTTCGAAATAATAACGCCAGGTAAAATCAATGTTAGGCGCACAATAAAAATGTTTACTTGCGAGATTATCGATATTTATATTTATTTGATGAATACTGTTCGTTTCAAAAAAAAAGTTGTTGTATAATGTTTTGTTGGTAGTCTTAATCACCTTCTTTATTGCTTCGATATATCAGGGATGAAGTCATACATCTCGTCTCTCGTAATGAATACTGAGTGTCAGGACCCGAAGATGTGGATCGATGACGTGCATTAAACGATGCTGTCATTCTTTTAGCGTTCAAAGACAAATATTGGCGTGGAGCTCCTTGATGGCGATAATAAAACTAAGCGTTTGTCCCGTAGTGCAAAAAAGTCCAATAAAACAACAACAGCAACAACAACAGCAACAACAACAGCAACAACATCATGTGTATCTTTGTTTCATACTCAACAGCCCTTCATCCACATGAGTTCGATTTTTATGCTCATAATTACACGAAAGCTTTTTGATTTATTGGTCCTATAGTTCAAAGTATTTTTGTCTCAAGCCCCAAGAGATTGATATCAGCGAGGCCGTATCTAAGTTAAAAGCCATTCCCATTTCCTTACCGCATCAATAATAATAACAATAA
Organism: Sepiola atlantica; assembly: GCA_963556195.1. Classification (NCBI taxonomy): domain Eukaryota; kingdom Metazoa; phylum Mollusca; class Cephalopoda; order Sepiida; family Sepiolidae; genus Sepiola; species Sepiola atlantica. The sequence goes on along the minus strand of OY744521.1, from coordinate 33,962,173 downwards.
TAATAATAATAATAATAATAATAATAATAATAATAATAATAATAGCAATTGTGAAATAAAAAGGTAATGATATCGACTAATATATTTTTCAGGGTGGCAACGTTGACTTAACTATGAGATGCAGCGATAAATACATTTAATGTTATCTTAAGTCAGATGATTTTTCGTTTATTAGAAACAATGCCACACGAAAAGCTTCAATCAAAAAACAACGAAACTGATTTGTTAGAATGGAAACCCTAACTAAAAATTAAGTTACGACCAAAATGTCACCATAAACTTAAAAAATACAGGAATCGAGAATAACCCAAATGAGGCAAAAACAATCATTCTTACTGTTTGAAACAGAAATAAGTATAATAAGAAAAGCAATGTTTGAAGTAGAAATAAGTATAATAAGTAAAGCAATGTTTGAAGTGGAAATAAGCATAATAAGTAAAGCAATGTTTGAAGTGGAAATAAGCATAATAAGTAAAGCAATGTTTGAAGTAGAAATAAGCATAATAAGCAAAGCAATGTTTGAAGCGGAAATAAGCATAATAAGCAAAGCAATGTTTGAAACGGAAATAAGCATAATAAGCAAAGCAATGTTTGAAACGGAAATAAGCATAATAAGCAAAGCAATGTTTGAAGCGGAAATAAGCATAATAAGCAAAGCAATGTTTGAAGCGGAAATAAGCATAATAAGCAAAGCAATGTTTGAAGCGGAAATAAGCATAATAAGCAAAGCAATGTTTGAAGCGGAAATAAGCATAATAAGCAAAGCAATGTTTGAAGCGGAAATTAGCATAATAAGTAAAGCAATGTTTGAAGCGGAAATAAGCATAATAAGCAAAGCAATGTTTGAAGCGGAAATAAGCATAATAAGGAAAGCAATGTTTGAAGCGGAAATAAGCATCATAAGCAAAGCAATGTTTGAAGCGGAAATAAGCATAATAAGCAAAGCAATGTTTGAAGCGGAAATAAGCATAATAAGCAAAGCAATGTTTGAAGCGGAAATAAGCATAATAAGCAAAGCAATGTTTGAAGCGGAAATAACCATAATAAGCAAAGCAATGTTTGAAGCGGAAATAAGCATAATAAGCAAATCAATGTTTGAAGCGGAAATAACCATAATAAGCAAAGCAATGTTTGAAGCGGAAATAAGCATAATAAGCAAAGCAATGTTTGAAGCGGAAATAAGCATAATAAGCAAAGCAATGTTTGAAGCGGAAATAAGCATAATAAGCAAAGCAATGTTTGAAGCGGAAATAACCATAATAAGCAAAGCAATGTTTGAAGCGGAAATAAGCATAATAAGCAAAGCAATGTTTGAAGCGGAAATAAGCATAATAAGCAAAGCAATGTTTGAAGCGGAAATAAGCATAATAAGCAAAGCAATGTTTGAAGCGGAAATAACAATAATAAGCAAAGCAATGTTTGAAGCGGAAATAAGCATAATAAGCAAAGCAATGTTTGAAGCGGAAATAAGCATAATAAGCAAAGCAATGTTTGAAGCGGAAATAAGCATAATAAGCAAAGCAATGTTTGAAGCGGAAATAAGCATAATAACCAAAGCAATGTTTGAAGCGGAAATAAGCATAATAAGCAAAGCAATGTTTGAAGCGGAAATAAGCATAATAAGCAAAGCAATGTTTGAAGCGGAAATAAGCATAATAAGCAAAGCAATGTTTGAAGCGGAAATAAGCATAATAAGCAAAGCAATGTTTGAAGCGGAAATAAGCATAATAAGCAAAGCAATGTTTGAAGCGGAAATAAGCATAATAAGCGAAGCAAATTTTGAAGCGGAAATAAGCATAATAAGCAAAGCAATGTTTGAAGTGGAAATAAGCATAATAAGCAAAGCAATGTTTTAAGCGGAAATAAGCATAATAAGCAAAGCAATGTTTGAAGCGGAAATAAGCATAATAAGCGAAGCAATGTTTGAAGCGGAAATAATCATAATAAGCAAAGCAATGTTTGAAGCGGAAATAAGCATAATAAGCGAAGCAATGTTTGAAGCGGAAATAAGCATAATAAGCAAATCAATGTTTGAAGCGGAAATAAGCATAATAAGCAAAGCAATGTTTGAAGCGGAAATAAGCATAGTAAGCAAAGCAATGTTTGAAGCGGAAATAAGCATAATAAGCAAAGCAATGTTTGAAGCGGAAATAAGCATAATAAGCAAAGCAATGTTTGAAGCGGAAATAAGCATAGTAAGCAAAGCAATGTTTGAAGCGGAAATAAGCATAATAAGCAAAGCAATGTTTGAAGCGGAAATAAGCATAATAAGCAAAGCAATGTTTGAAGCGGAAATAAGCATAATAAGCGAAGCAATGTTTGAAGCGGAAATAAGCATAATAAGCAAAGCAATGTTTGAAGCGGAAATAAGCATAATAAGCAAAGCAATGTTTGAAGCGGAAATAAGCATAATAAGCAAAGCAATGTTTGAAGCGGAAATAAGCATAATAAGCAAAGCAATGTTTGAAGCGGAAATAAGCATAATAAGCAAAGCAATGTTTGAAGCGGAAATAAGCATAATAAGCAAAGCAATGTTTGAAGCGGAAATAAGCATAATAAGCGAAGCAAATTTTGAAGCGGAAATAAGCATAATAAGCAAAGCAATGTTTGAAGTGGAAATAAGCATAATAAGCAAAGCAATGTTTTAAGCGGAAATAAGCATAATAAGCAAAGCAATGTTTGAAGCGGAAATAAGCATAATAAGCGAAGCAATGTTTGAAGCGGAAATAATCATAATAAGCAAAGCAATGTTTGAAGCGGAAATAAGCATAATAAGCGAAGCAATGTTTGAAGCGGAAATAAGCATAATAAGCAAAGCAATGTTTGAAGCGGAAATAAGCATAATAAGCAAAGCAATGTTTGAAGCGGAAATAAGCATAGTAAGCAAAGCAATGTTTGAAGCGGAAATAAGCATAATAAGCAAAGCAATGTTTGAAGCGGAAATAAGCATAATAAGCAAAGCAATGTTTGAAGCGGAAATAAGCATAATAAGCGAAGCAATGTTTGAAGCGGAAATAAGCATAATAAGCAAAGCAATGTTTGAAGCGGAAATAAGCATAATAAGCAAAGCAATGTGATCCCATCCCTGCAATCATTTCTACTTGGATAACATAAACAAAGTGATCACAAGTTTTGGTTAACTTGATCAAAAACTAATGCATGGAGTTGTAGATATTTGTAAAAAAACAACAACACATTTTTGGCTATTAGAGAGTAATTTTCAGCAGCCTGAGAAAGAAACCAATGTTTTCATAGATTTGTTAGGGACAAAAAAGTTACCTCCCTTCAAAGCTATCTCTATTTCGGAGTTTAGGGATTTAAAGTTGTACTCCTTGGAAATCTCGTGAGAACACATGACCTCATCGCGGTTCTTGTGAGATTCAAGAACGATACTGACTTTCCTTCTGTTTGTTTTCTGTTCACAGAATGAAGCAGACCTGCTGGCTCTCGACCTGCTCCACTTTAGAACTCCCATGTGTCGATTACGAGTAATTCCTCGTGTGTGTTCACACGACTTCATTGCTTGGGTTACAATTATGTCCATTGAATTATTCTGGGACATGTATTATCTGTTTGTTTACTTTCGCTTTTAGTATAGTTTGTGAAGGCAAACTATGAATAAATGTATATTTATTTAACCAGCTATTTGTGTCGTCTTTTAATGCTGACGTATGTGTGCTGGCAAATATGTGTTTATCATATTCACTTTTATTTCCTAATAGAGAGGGGGGGGGGCAATGCACCAACTGACACAAAAAATTGCGACATTTTTGTTTTTTGTGGTTTTATGTCAGGTTGGGTCTATTCTACATTATACTAAAAGTTGGACAAGACTTGAGTATAGGAAAGTTTCAAATTTCGAAGTTGAACATTTTCGACTTACAAGTCATTTTCCATTACCTTTTAAAATACTAACTCGGTTATGATAAACCTATAAATCGTGCATTTTTACCCATGTTTTCAGGGTCAATCTTTCACATGAAATGGTTGCCAGTAATGTTAAATCACCCCTTATGCCATATCTATGGTTACCCCTACACCACCCCCGATTCACATAAGTCATAATGTTTTTTAAAAGTTGTTCATACTTCCTCCTTCTCTTTTTCATCATCTATGACTGGAGCATTTTTCATATTGTCACAGTTGCCATCTTGGCAATGTCCACATGCACTCGTACATTCTAGTCCATGCCTTCTGCAGGTACACATTATGGTATTTCATCCTTCCAATAAGTTGCAGTGAATCATCTGAATCAGTTCATCTAAAGCAGGACTTTTTTTTGTCATCACTGGAACAAGTTTGTCCCCTTCTACCTGGACTTTCACACTTCTTTCGATACTTACACGGTTGATGCCTTGAGCTCCTTTTTCTCGAACCACCACAGTCTCTTCACCGTCCAATGCCCGTTCACATAAAGGACAGGTTTCTGCGTTGGCTGAATTCATGTTTTACTCTAAAATATATGTATACAGTGTATTAGTATATGCCTGTATGTGAATCGGGTTGAGTGTAACACTACAGGGTTAGCCCAAAAAGCAGAACATCCTCCTCTTATCTCCAAGGGGTCAGGTTTTAATAGCCAATGCACATCATATAACCTGGGAGCCATACCGAAATAGTTGCACTTTTTTGGCCCACTCTGAAGTGGTAGTGTAACGAGGACCCCACACGCTTCTCGGTGACGGCATCAAATGTAAACAGAGGTCGCAGTGCCGAGTAATACAGATACATCACTCTGATCCGGTGTCACTGAACCACTGTAACATAGGTGGTCCACTCGTGTCTCTATCTTGGTACTCACACGTCTGGTCCTCGGCGCAGGAATCCTTCTAGACTGTGAACACCCTCCTTGGGCTCGTGATGTCGTAGTGGCAGACAAAGAAAGATGGCTCGAAACTCCTCTCGGTCGGATGACGATGGTAGCTTGATTGGTCCGCTGTGAAGGCAAGGTTACTCAAACAACAAACTGACAACACTAGGAATAATTTAACAACATCGGTCAGGTCTTTTCGTAAGCAATAATTATTTAGCAAGATAAACAATTGGTTTTAAACTTTAAATCAAAGTCTGTTTTTCGATAATGACTTTGTTTACTAAACTAGCCCGTCTCTCTGTGCATGAAACTCTATTTACGGTTTCCAAGTTGTTAATTAAGTTGTAAATTGTCTACTGAACGGTGGGGGGATTGCTCGCCACCGGCCGGCGAACGTCGACACGTCTCGCCCGACCAAAAGCGTGGCTCTCACTGATCGTTCACTCAACACAAACACCCTTTTCCTTTCCCAAGGAGGCATATTATCACATCCTTTCTTTCTCCAGCCTATTTCTCCATTCCCTCTCTCTCGGGGCCAGGGTGGGGCATACTGACTTACTCTCCCTCTCCCCCTCCCCTCTCTCTCTGGCTGGGTTGTTTTCTTTCCTGCTATCATAAAAGACTTATTCTCTCTCTCTACCATGGGGGAGGGGAGTGACCAAAAGACTCTTGACTAAAATTGTACAGCCGTTATCAACATTCCAGCTCTTTCTGGCTTTGTTCTCCCATTGTGTATAGATAATTATAACTGACACTTTACACGCTTTTTCCAGCCAGCCCGGCACCAGCTCTGGCCAATGTTTGGACAGTCGAAATATGTACTAGTTCTTAGATCTCCACTTGTTTCTACGTAGGGCCTGATTTTCCTGATGCATATTAGTGCGCCCTAAAGGGGCAGACTCTGTCGGTTACAATCACTGGTTCACAGTAGGGGTAATCTTAGATATGGTATAAGGGGTGATTTAACATCACTGGAAACCATTTCATGTGAAATATTGACCCTGAAAACATGGGTAAAAATGCAAGATTTATTGGTTTATCATGAAAACTGACAGAGTTAGTGTTTTACAACGTAATGGAAAATGACTTGTAAGTCGAAAATGTTCAACTGCGAAATTTGAAACTTTCCCGTACTCAAATCTTGTCAACCTTTTAGTATGATGTAGAGTAGATCCAACCTTACATAAAGCCATTAAAAAAATGTTGCAATTTTTTTGTGATTGGGGTACTTTGGCGTTATATTGACCTTCCTATAATCACACTTTGCCTATCTTGGCAGAATGATATGAAAATATTGTCATTCTTTAGTTAACTGGTCGCTCAATCACTCAATAAATCAGGTCAGGAATTTTTTCAGATTTTCCCGTCTCGTTTCCTCCAACTACTTCGATCAGACATTGCTGGTGGCATGCCCCCAGATGTCAGTTAAAGTCTTCTAAAAGTTGGTCTATGCATGTGATCTATTGTCAGGAAATGGTTTTATAGAAGGGCATCACCCACGTTCTGACTTACGTCTCAAAAAGTGACCAGTAAACCGACGGCTTCCCTCTCTCTCTCTTAGCGAGACCGAGGTAAGAGGAAGATGTCCATATAGACTTCCTTGGTTGGGTGTTTTCTTTAGCTTATACCCACTGCAATTCGTAACATCCTTATGTATGTGTCGTCAAGTGATGTTTCTTGCTGTTTCATCAGTGTCTAATCTATTGAACCGTAGAACGCGACAGATTTTGAGTGGCCCTAAAAAGCCCCCTTTAAGATCATCGATGCATGATTCATGTTAATAGTTACTGATCCTTCCTCCTGGAAGATTTAGATTAACACTAATAAAGGGGTTTTCGGTATTTAAAAAAACAACACATTCTTGATAATTTCTGGATACATTTTCATTTCATTGGATGACATTTCGTCTCCCTAGAAGAAAAACCAGAGTTTTCCTGCAATGATCACCACTCGAATTATGTTGACAATTAATAATAACAATTTTTGGTAGATTTGAGGAAAGCTTAATGGATTTTTAGATATTTGGGTCAAAATATAATTTGTGTTTATTTCGAGAAACATTTGAACCCTCTTGGGCGAAAAACCAGAGCTTTCCTATTATCTAACATATGAAGTTATCTTGTCTCATTTTCAAAGTCAGACCCAAATAGCATTTAAGCTGAAAAATCTAACTTAGCTTCTAACTAGCCAATTTTCATTTGTTACTGGTGTCCCGTGTTATTAACAATATAATAACTTACTTATCTACAATTTGATTAAAAAGCTGCTTACACAGAACAACTTAAAATAAAGACCTAATAAATAAAAACCAGCAAGAGGGATAATTTATTTTAAATAATAGAAGTTGTCTACCTTAAGTTAAGAAATATAGAAACAAATAATAATTACAAAATAAAATGCCCTCACTGCATGATGGGTAACGCCGAGTAGGTACAGCTAGTTACAATAAATTGAATCATGGGGGGGAAAAAACTAACAAACAGAATTTGAGATATTTGTAAAACATTATCATTTATTCCCATTTCAAGCATTTTAGTCTTTTCACCGACGAATCAGTTTTTCCAGAGACCAGTTTTCTGCTCTTCATATAAATCTTCGTGAAAATTTGATAAACCCATTTTGAGAAAGCCAGAAGAGAAACGGTTAAATAATTGTTGTACTGACAAGTCACCTCTTATCAAGGACCAAAGGCCACTCGAGGATAAGGGTTAATTAGTTTGTCAGGAGGACGGTGAGACAACACCGTGATAATTAGTAACAATGGTTAAGACTAGGCAGAATTTTATTATTTAAGAGGACTTGAAAACGACCATGTTGTAGTCATCTGGGAATCAACACCGTAGTACTGTGTTCCACTAATGGTTAGTTTTTAGAAAAAAAACTTTGCTAATGGAAGTTACGTTTAGTTTTAGGTACACAGAGTAAAAACGGAAAATAACTATAGAGTATTGATTTACTCCTCTCCAGGAGTTAGGCACAAGGCCAGTTTTTATCTTACTCCCACAAGTAAGATGTGACCAAAGGTCGGGTCGGGAAAGTGAGGTTTAAAAATTGCCTGGGCAGTCCCGTCGGCATTCCCCGGTAGGGGCGCCTCAGGTAGTAAGCAATAAACTTACTCCTTCCCAAAGAGGGGAGGCGAAGCCTGGGAGGGTGAACCCCCTAGAACTGCACAAGACAGACACATAGACCAGCGTAAATCAAGCCCCGAAGGCCAAGACGATACCAGTCTATGGGGTGCAGTATCCATCGGAACAGATACTACACTTTGATCTTAGCCAAAAGGCCAAGAAATAACTATAGAGTAGAAAAAGGTTAGCAACTTCTTTTCTGTGAGACAGCGGCTCCAGGAAAGAGAAGATGACATCTTTCACTAGATTTCGAATGTTCATAAGTCGACCATTTTCTATACTGACGCCCATCTTATTAACCTTGCATTCTCCTAACGATTAATATTCCACTAAAACGTGGTCGTTAGTTGCACTAATAGCCAATAATAATATTGGCTCTGACGGGAAGCCATATTTTTGACTTGAAAAAAACGGAGACATTAACAAAAGTCGCTCATTCTGTTCACGCATTCAACTCTAGAGATACTTTTGGCACTCGATATTAATTTTATCATTGTTGATAAAATTAATATCGAGAGCCAAAACTATCTTTTTTTGGTTTTGTAGCAATTTTGCATTATTGTGCAGACCCCCTTCCCGATGTTAAAGGTTTAAGGATTAATACTATCGTTTTTTTTTTAATGATGTGTTGGATATTTATAACGTGGTGCATATTGCGGCTTCATCAATTTCCACATGTGTGGTAACACATCACCACATTATCGTAGTCTTTTTCTCCATGTAACGTTATGCCCTTTGTAACGTGTAAATAAATATTTCCTTAGAAATAATAAGCTACTTAAAACTATAAATACGAATAATATTCATATTAGTCTATGTAGTATGGAAAATATGCTAACAATAACGAACACACACCTAATAATAACAGTAGTATTATTAATAGTGATAATAATACAAATGTATGTAATTTTAGAATTAAAAACAATTGGCAATTGATAAATACATGTTTAACAGCTAATGTAATGTATAAAGCAACCGTAAATACTGATGAAAAACTATACATAGGAGCTACAGAAAATCTATTCCAGGGTAGATATAGTTATTTTATGATGATATTCGAACAGGAAAAATATAAAAATCGTACCACCTTATCAAAATATATACATATGGGAACAAAAATTGAAAAAAAAAAAAAAACATAAATATCACGAATTGTTAAATCTTAGAATTAGCACCTGCGTTTAATAAAAAATAGCAGAAAATGGGCATAACGTTTTGAGGAAAATATCAAAGTACAAATTTCAACGATTAATTAAATGATTAAACAAGAATCTGCATTCAAATGCAGACATATACATAAAACTTTCTTTGTTATATAAGTACTATTAAACGCAATGAATTAGTAAATATTACAAAAAAACTTCTTTGATATGACTAGAAGGCCCGTAATCTTCTCGTTGAGAGAAAACAGCTGAGTCTATCGTTGACACATTGCAAGTATTTGGCTCAATGAATAGTGACGTCTCTCGGTAGAAGTGGCAGTAACGCCGGATAAGTACAGCTAGTCCAATATATAAAGTAGGCGAGTCAGTTTCTCGAATCTTTGTAGTCAAAAGCTTTCTTCTTACAAAACAAATGTTTGATTCTTTTTTTCCAATTTGTTTAGCTGAACGTTCGTCCATGTTGTTAACAACAATAAAAAGTGCATAGGTCTAAAAACAAGCAAAATAAAATAAAAGTAATAAAATCAAGGAAAGAATAGAATTTCGTGAACTTATACTTACCGACAGTTAACATTTGGACACCGAGCAAGATAAGTACCAAATAAACCTAAAAAAGAATTAAATAAATATAAGATAAGGTTCATGATAAAATACACTGCATACGAAAACAAAAAATCAAAAAATGTTATTATTATTCGAGAAACTGCGTAGTTTTATTTTCAGAAATTAACATTTTGAAAACGGTAATCGGGATTAAAAAAAATGAACATAAAATCAGGAATCAATGTCAATGTTAATTTTCCCAAATGCTCTACTTGACCTACTTAACTTGTGTGCATACCCCAAAGAGCTTCGTCACATGCTCGATAACAAAATTCCACCATTTATTACGGTATTAGACCAGTCTTCCAGCTGTCAGGAGTGGTAGCCCAGTATCAACTGTTTTCTGTTTGGTCAATCTTCTTGGTTATCGTCCTCTTGATCTCTATTCAATCAAATCGTCTTTAGTTGCTTTATTTACATAGCTGGAGTCTGGTAGCCGTGAAACATGTACAAGCCACATTATTCTCTTTTCTCGAACAACGTCGAGATGTTAAAGATAAAGCACTCTACGCCATCACCTTATAGGCTAATACAAGTTAAGCAACGTCGAGTCCTACCAGGAACTATCTTAGCTGGATATGAAACCAGTGAAAAACCAGTGCCCTGTTACGGCGTCTTTTTGTGTTACAAAAAGTTCCGGTGGTATTAGCTTAATACCACCGGAACTTTTTGTAAACTAATTTTTAAAACTGACGACTCGTAGGGCGGGTGCTCATTTCCGTTTCTTTTTTTGTAGCGCTAAACGAAACAACTAATGTGTGACATTCCTGTAACCTGGCAATAGTATGTCGCGCATTTTTACCGCAAGTAAGGTTAGTACATATTCCATGAAAAATGCCAGTATACTGAAATCATATGCCCTTAATAGGGTTAAAATGAAAATTCATATACACTAAATGTACAAAAGCAAGGAAATTCACAAATTTTTACACTTTTATTGTCATTAAGGGTATGCGAGCACAACAGGGCTATGTATTTTACTGGTATGAATTTTTATTCAGCGCACCTCACACACTTCATCCACTCATGCATAGAGATTTATACTGTAGTGATGTGATAATGAAATGGTTTGGTTGATATGTAGTCATACCCTTAATTAATGACATAAAAGTGTAAAAATTTTGGAATCTTATTAAAGGAGTTGAATGAGTCACGTGCGGTTCTCATAACAACATAACTGAGTTTGACAAACTCCTGTTTTAAATCGTATTAAAATAAGAGGTAAAAACTATTTTCATTGGGGGAGGAATCGTGATTCCACGAGGACTTCTTTATGAGAAAAAAAGATATATATAATCCCTTACAATAAATTCCTACATCTCATAGCCTAAAAATAATCAGCGGCCGCATAAGCAGACGCGCAGACAAATACACATCTCTCCTATTCGCATATAGGTATGTATTTGTTATTTATTTATTTATTTATTTATTTATTAGTTTATTCTTATAAATGAATGTCTTTGATTAAAAAAAAAAAAACAGAATCAAACACATTCAGTAGATTTTCCAAAGTAATAGGAATAATTTTATTTGTGTGTTTTGTAATTCTTCAGAGATATAATGGTTAAAGCTTTTATGAAATGTTTTTCAAACTGCTATATGTCATTGATGAATACATGTTTAACAGTTTACGTAATACATAAAGCAACCGTACATAATCATATTAACGAATAAAAAGTATATATAGAAGCTGCAGAAAGTCAATTGAAGGGTAGGTATTTTTTAATGGAAATCGCTCCAGACAAAACATGAAGCCACTTGATGTAAATAGCTAACAAGAAGGAAATATAATGATCGTAAAGACAAGAGATGCCTATTGGCTTTAGTCTTGAAAAAACCAAAGATATAGGTAGGAGAAAAACAGTCAGCAGGAAGAGAGTTCCACAAGCTTGCAGTTCTTGGAAAAGAGCTACTGGAATAGGAAGCTGTATTACAATGAGGTATCGAAACAGCGAATTGATGGAGACCACTAGACCAACGAGTCAAACGAGCTGGAACAAAAGAAGCAGGGGAATAGATCACATAATTTTGAAGAACACATGCTATAATAATACTTATAAAAAGACTTAGACTAGCAACATCATGTCTGTGAGAGAGGATGCAGAGAAGAAGAAAAGGTAGAGCCAATCAAATTACAGATACGTTTCTGCACCTTATCAAGAACCCTCAAATGAGACAGAGATTAACCAACCCAAATACGACAACAGTACTCCATACATGGTGTGATTGTAGATCTGTAGAGATAAAGCATAGCTTCAGGTGTGAGAAAGTGTTTGGAGCGATAAAGAGAACCGATTTTACAAGGAGCAGAAAGAGCAATGGATCTAATGTATGAACTCCAAGAAATATTTGATGAGAGAGAAAGACCAAGAAGTCTCAGAGTCAATTTCTCCTCAAGAGCTAAGTTATCCATGAGGATCACAGGAAGAAAAGGGACACGTCTACAATTGAAAGTATTAGATTATCTAATATATTCGTTTCACGCATAGCTTATTTATATATTTATATCATTGTAGATTTGAATATATCAAAATTAAAATACATATAAAAAGCACTTACCCATAGAAAGCTTGAATTGTTCCTTGTCTTTGAATTTCGTAAAATAGTGAACATTCCCATGGCATCATCGAAATGAAATATAAATATTTTGAAATTTACTTCTTTTTAAAATATATATGTGCAGTTTTGCCGCATACACGTTTGCCGAACACAGAAATAATAAAGAGCTGAAATCGAGACGAGACAACCGTGTATTTACTCATTGATATGTCAATAATGGATTAAATATATGCTCACAATGTTCGCGCCATGCCTCAAAAGCTTTGCAACATTAATAATTCCTAAGCGTTTGTTTTCTGTATCCCAATAGAAATGCAAACGCATTGTATGTCTATTCATTTGAAATGAAACATGTTTATATAACACGTGACTCGTATAATAACGAGCATCCTTTAAGCATTTGGATCTATTGTGTTTTTTATGTTCGTTGTTAATTCGAACGAAACCGTATCGTTTAAGAGATATGAGGTTGGCACAGTGGCTTAGTTGATATCGACGCGGACTGAGAACCTGGGTGTGCCAGGTTCAAATCCAAGTCATTCAACTGAAAACGTTTCCATCAAACCCACATGACACTTGAGTCTAATCTCCTGGAGGGTGGGGGGATAAATAGAAATCACATTAACACTTGTCCACGGGTGGCCTCGGTCTTGATAAAGTGGTGGTTTCTGATATGAGGTGGTATCGGAAAGTCTGCCGGGATGTAGGTGCTTCGATGGTCGTCGGCTTTTTATTTCTCGTAAGCCAGGGACACAATGCCCCCCCCCCTGATCTTCTCCTAAGACGATAGATATACTTGAAGATCACTGACGATGATTTTACTTACACTATATTTGATTTACTTAACTATACAGATTGTTTGTAAAATCAATGGCATAACTTTGAGATTATGTTCTATATGTGTAAAGGAGCCTCTTAGGTAACAGCACTCCATTACGAGGCTAATTTCATATGTGGTTCATTTCTTCCTCTACGTTGTCTTTGTTTTTTTGTTGCTTATATTTATTTACCTGTATTTCGTTTATTGTATTCTTTTACCTGAAATAAGAAAGAGTAATAGTCGCGGAATGGCGAACGAGTCATCCATGTTGGCTATCAAAGAAACTCCTGCCGATCATACCGTTTAGATCTTTCTCATGAGCCTCGCGGCGTTTATATCTATCTGTCACTTTTCATGGTTTTGTGGGTATATGTGGCAATACCAGACCCAGGCTTATTTTACTTGTGGTCCTGTCACAGGGATAGTGTTTACCTATCCTAAATGTAGAAATAACATTTTACGCGTTAGATTTTCACAATAAAGAATGTTGATCAGTATTTGTGTCAATCGCCTATAACCGGGAAACCAAGCGTTTTCGGAATATGTACAGATATTGAACATAATCCCGAGGTTATGCCATCGATTTTCCTTGTATAGATATCAATTTTTCCTTAACTTGCTTTTCAATGGACCCCCTCCCACAGAGGGTCTAAACGCCTCCATCTGTTCGAACTTAATATTACATATTTCTTCACTAAGATTTTCTTAATAAGTAATTATTCAACTTCAAATATGTTTTATATCGCATGCTTAAACTAACCAATCAGATTGGTTAGTTTAATTTAGGATACGAACATAAAAGTCACAAAGTACACAGCCAAAATCACTAACGGGTGTACAGGTAATGTGATAACAGTCGGCGAACATGTATACAAAGAAAAAGAAGGACGCAATTAGAATCGGTTTAATTTATCTCTGACCACTGGCCAGATTAAACATCGAAATCTGCATCCTGCTATTTACAAATTTATGTCGAAGGCAGACACAAAGTTACGGATATAATAACTTGGCCCAAACAGAACGGATGGCTCCCTTCAATAAGTCCAGATTGGGTAAGGAACGAGTTGAAACTTCGTTTTCCAAGATTGACCAGATTGCAAAGTCCATAAGATTGATGTTACGACTCGAAAGCGGCCACATTATTTTACCCCCAAAGCCCTAAAAGTGGTCCTTGTACCACCTTTGATTCACATTCGCCGTGTGGGCTGACACTTCGTCTTGAATGAAGAAGAAACTGGTCCCAAATTATTCATTAAGCAAGGGAAGGACTTTTTCCTGCAACATTATCAAATAAACTTGGCTGTTGACTTTGACTCCTTCATCGATGACAGTCAAAAGAGATTTGGTCCATCGATGCAACAGCAGCCCAGACCATAGCGGAAGCAGGATTCTCGCATCTCAAATGGCTCTTAACATTTACAGACAAGCCCCCGGAGCTACCGGAATAAACTCTACCATTCTGCCTGTTGGTTACAGCCTTCTCTTCTCGTCGGACCAAATCAAGACCTTGTATTGGGAATGATTGATCTCTTGCAACATCAGCTTGCCTCTGTCCCGCGGTTTCTTCATTGTGGCCTCTGAAATTAGCTGTCTAGACTGCTTTTTATACGAAGTTACCTTTCGATCATCGTACATTATCCTTTGCATTGAGGACTTTGAGATACTCATCTGTTTCGCAATTTTTCTGGCACTTCTTTGTGAATTTCGGTCAGTCCGTTCTTCACTGGAGAAATCACACTTTTGGTGAAAATTGACCGCTTTTTACATCAAATAAGTTTAATGGAGGTTGTACCTAACTGTTCATGTTGTTTTCAAGCGTTGTAAACCGTTTTGCGACACACCTTGTTGCTAACGCTAGGGCTCTTGAGGGAAGCAATCTGGTCACGCTTCACCTTATCAGCAATAACTTCTAAAATATCTGGAATATATATATATATATATATATGGCATTGTAGAGACAATATTTATTACTCATAATGAATTAAGAAATTAAAAAGATGAAAGGGCAGCTGACCAGTTTCGTACCTCGCTCAACAGAGCCAAATATCGAGGTATCGTATAAAAAATATAAAAAAGATGCTATGAGAATTATAGCGAGGGAAAGGGGTAAAGAAAAAAAAAGGGTAAAAAAAAGGGTAAAAAAAAAAGAAAAAAAGTGCAATCAAATAGAAACAACATTAAGCCCGAGGATATATATATATATATATATATATATATATATATATATATATATATATATATATATAATATTTTTTTGAAAAAAACATAACAATGGTGGTGTAAAATAAATAACATTTATTTTAATCTTAGCTTTAGAGAATATACTTCTCATTTTCAAAGAATGTTTTTCTTTTCTTCTTTTTTTTCATCGTCCGATGGAAATGGACTTTTTGGTCAGAAAATCTCGTTATGTCTGCAGGCGAGGTGACGCCGGTTTGAATAAGAAAGGGTATTTAGACATATTTTTTAAACCATTGTTTCGTAATAGTATTATATTTTTTTTGAAAAACCATAACAATGATGGTGTAAAATAAATAAAATTTATTTTTATCTTAGCTTTCGAGAATATACTTCTCATATATATATATATATATATATATATATATATATATATATATATATATATATATATATATATATATATATATATATATATATATATATATATATATAGGAATTAAAGGCTTAACATATTAAAGACATACGACATAGCGTTAGGTTAATAATGTAGTTCTGTAATTATGGGTAATTCATTTGGGATCACCCTATATATATATATATATATATATATATATATATATATATATATATATATATATATATATATATATATATATATATATATAAACATAGTTTAGAGATATATATAGTTTAGAGATAAGGAAATTTATGACATGTTCCGAGATCAACAACACTTATGTGTACAATCGTTTCGGAGACGAAATGAACCGTTATTGATACCAACTCTCTTCATCAGCAGCACAGGGTATAGGCACCAACAGTTAGAATTCAAACAAATCAGCAAAAATTACAGTATTGTACACCCTCAATAATACAACAAATTGAGAATATATTAGAGGGCAGTGATATGATGATTTCAATCTCGTTTAAAAGGGAAAATATAACAATAAAACCAGACATTTAAAGGAACAACGTAGGAGAAAAAGAATAGAAAAAATACAAGAATAGAAAATGTGGCCATTGTTAAGAAATTAAGTATAACAATTTAAAAAATATAAGAAATTAAAAATAAAATTGATAAAAATTAAAATATAATTAAATTGGAAACATTTTCTTTAAGAAAATAATTTTTTAAGAACAATCATCTACAAACATATTCTAATAAAAAATTGAATACCTGCAACATAAAAATAGTTTAACATTTACAATAAATAATAGTAATTGTCATGATAATTATAAAATAAAATAGAAAAAGGAATACAAAAATAATAATGGTAAGCAAATTTTCATAAAAATTAATTCACATGGTATTCCTGGGACAAATATTTAATACAATTAGATCCTTCCTAACCAAAAGAAAGATCCAGGTTGCCCTCGATAACCGTTCATCCAAACAACATGACATAAATGCAGGTGTACCCAAATGATCGTTTGACTCGTTGTATGTTTATCCCGAGTGGGAGCAGGTCAGCCCTAGAAAAAGGTTCGTACGACCACACACATTGCTAACGGACGTTAATACTGTCTTTTTGATAGAATAAATGCAGAATGCCCACACTATCAGTGGCTTGGAACGCTAACCTGTGGATTGTGTGTTGACCGTTTTTTTTTGGGGGGATACTTTGATCATTGTGCCGCCCGATGAGGAGGTGTATCCTCGCACATTGTTCTCGATTCTTTTGAACTGAATTGGGACTAATTTCTTGTGGCTATGCATAGTAGCAACCATACTGTGAAAATTTCTTGAACTACTTTCTTAAGAGGTTTTTTCTTTTTTCTTCTTAAATGGCCTCAATACGGGCAACACCACATTGGGTAGTGTCAGTTGTTGGGGTTATTATTCTAGGTATATAAGTCCCCTGATGAAATGCCAAGTAAGAACCTACTTGAGTAGATAAACACGTGTAGGGAAAAATTCTTTAACTTTGAAAAATCTGAAAAATAAATAAACTATGAAAGGAAAAAAGTCTTTTGTTGTGATGAATGATTTCTTTAACAAAATGTTTTGGTAAACCTTTCAAAACACACACACACACACACACACACACACACACACACACACACACACACACACACACACACACACATATATATATATGCGGCACAATCACGTTGACACACCGGTTCCCGTTAGATCACCGAAGTTAAGCGACGTCGAGCCTGGCCAGTACTAAATGGGTGACCATTTGGGAATACCAGGTGCTGTATGTGGTCTCTGCTTATCTCGGCATTGTTTCCAGTCGTCGTGTATTACTACTTGCCATTGGAATCAAGCAATGCCGACTCAGGAGAGCGGTTGTTGGAGATGGCGCAACCCTTGCAATTACAAATTCACGCGCGGGCAGCCCCTGGCGGGGAACTCATACGTCGAAATCGACGGGAGAGTCCATCATATATATATATATATGATCAACGGTTTGAATATGACTAGACTGTTTTTTTTTGTACATTTTTGCTTACATGCTCAGGTATTTTCTTTTGTATATCTTGAAATGAACGAACTTTAACACAGTTTGCATCCGCTAATTCATGATGATGTATTTGTATTTTACAGACTTTGATGAAAAGATCTTGCAAAAATAATTCCGAGGTATTCTTGTATATTTGCGGCGATTAAACCGTAGTTTATAGCAGGAATCTGGTTCCAAGTTTCATAAAGTAAGCAGTACCATGTTGATTTTGGGATTAAACCTTGTAACCAGAATAAAGCTTTGACGTCACAAATGATATGCAAGGCATGCATCAGTGTACAACGGGCCAAACGAGTTGTCTGAAGTTTAAGAATTTTCATCGTACGAAAACCGTCGATAAACGATGACACTGACTTCTGCGTTATTGAAGTAATAAAAAGAAAAACCATGGCAACCTCAAGTATCGTAGTTTATTGTCAGCATGTCGTCCTGTATTTTATTGTAATGAAAGTTCAGTGTCTGTCTTTGGAAAACTTCCTGGCATTATTGACGAATATTTTTCCGGTGTATGAAGAAGTGTTTTTTGACAATGATGTTCCACATCCTTTTCCTCCAAATGATCTAGTCTGCTATCTTGGCTTGTTAAAGTCGTTTTCTGAATTTTTTGGTATCCAGAAAGTAAACAGAACCCTGATATGACAGTGCTCACATCGCATTCTACTGCAACAAGCATCTAGAGTATGTACGTATTTTTCTCATCAAGAATGACTTGGTGTACTGTGCAGATATTGCGCAGCTACTACACAAGTATGAAGTGTCAAAGTATGAGCCCAAAGTTCATTGAAAACAGCAATCAATTGCCGTAAGTGTTCGGCTGCAATTGTCTACTATTCAATTTGCAGTAATCGAAGATTGTAACATTTAATCAATAAATGGTGTGAGAAAACAAGTTTTTACTTAAAAAAAAAACAATTACGCGTGAGAAATATTAATAAAAACCAAGCAATAATGTCACAGAAATGTAATCGATTTAACCAGAAAATCAGATTTAAAAAAAATCAATTCAGCATCGAAACCTGACCGGATTGTGAGAACCAGATGACATATATAATTGAAGTGAGTTTGTTTTGTCTTATGATAATCTAAGTAAAATATTTGAACTTGACTTTCCTTAACATATATATATATATATATATATATATATATATATATATATATATATATATATATATATATATAGAGAGAGAGAGAGAGAGAGAGAGAGAGATAGATAGATAGATAGATAGATAGATATAGATATACATATATATACATATATATAATAATAATAATAATAATAATAATAATAATAATAATAATAATAATAATAATAATAATAATCCAGGTAAAACATCCACAGGGTAGTGATCCAAAGAATTTCAATCGGGTTTATAAAAAGTGCTCAATATCAAATAGAGCTTTTATATATGTTTATTTTTATTTACACAGACATGTACAAAATCTGCGACACTGGCATGCCGATGTTATCGCTGAACAGCTATTATAAACTGAGATCTCATCAAGTAGAGTTAGAATCCGATCTTAACTTTAGATCATATTTGGAAAGATATGTATGTATATATATATATATATATATATATATATATATATATATATATATATATATATATATATATATATAGTATATATATATATATATATAGTATATATATATATATATATATATATATATATATATATATATATATATATATATATATATATAGTATAAAGATACGTAATAGAACATCTTTTTCCGTGTACTTACTTAAGATATACAAAATTAAAGCGGAAAAGGATAGGCAATGTTCTGCGCAATTGCTAAGCCGCTTATATCGCATTTAACACCATTTTCTTTTTACTTTTGATCTTGTTCCGAAACGCTGGACAAAACGATCGACATTTGTGTCAATGCATTATTTATCGTATGGAAATACGGCTGGGTAGGGCGATTTCATGGTGGTAACAATCCTTTCTTGCCGGAGAGGATTAATATTTTAAATACCATTATCTTAAACTACGAAACGGTCTTTTTGTCTCTGTACAAACATTTCTTTTTGTTAAATTCGAGGCTGGTGGACTCTATTTAAAATTGTTAATACCTACTATGACATGCTTCAACGTAGATGTAATGCAGATGTAATGCAGATGTAATACTATTCATATAATAACATTTTTTGTTTGTTTATTTCGCTTTCTGTTGATAATTATAAGTTCCAAAATTACAAGATAATTTACCAAAAGAAAAAAACAATCGAAAGTAAAATGACTCCAGAGTGAATAAAACAATAATACTTCATCGAAGTTACGTTGAGGCGAAAAAACACACACATACGTGAATTTGTAAGACTTTGAATTAATCACATGAAAGTCGTGTTATTGATTATTGTTGTGAAGTAGTCAGACAGTAAAAAGAAGTCAAGTCAAGTCGAGGTTGGGTTAAGATAACAAGTGTATTAACATAAAAGGTACAAAGGTAAGGAAACTGACTGGCACTCGGCTAGACAGTTACAATACTGTCCTTTTTCTCCCTGTTGATTGTCTACTCGCACTATTTATAGTGAGAACCGGTGTAGTTTCTCTTCTGTTAGAACGGCCGGTGTAACAATTATGATTATATTTTTTTAGAGGGCGGGGATTAAATAATAATTTTAAAAAATGCTATGAAAAGTTAGAGTTAGAGTTAAGGTTAGGTTAAGGTTAGGGTTAGGGTTAGGGTTTGGTTAGATTAGGTTAGGTTAGGTTAGGTTAGGGTTAGGGTTAGGGTTAGGGTTAGGGTTAGGTTAGGGTTAGGGTTAGGGTTAGGGTTAGGGTTAGGGTTAGGTTAGGGTTAGGGGAGAGCTTGAATAATAGGTTATCCTTACCTCCAAATATAACATTTCGTTGGAGAGCTTAAATAATAGTTTAATAAAAAAAAACATCTTGTCCTTGATGGGAAGCTAACTCGCACTTGACGCTATTGCAAGCTACTGTGTTAACCACTCCCTTAACGCGACATGTTTACATAGATGAATCGACTGTTAGTTTTTAAATCTCCCCTTTTGAGTTGCAGCGTACCCCCTCCGGAAGTGACTAGTTTGCAACGGATTAACAGTTTAGCACAGAATAATTATTATTAAAAGTGTAACCATCTTTTTTTTAGTGAAAAGAAAAGTATATTTGTTTGATAAAAGATGCAATTTGTTTTAATTGAATAAAAACGTGTGTGTTTCGTATATTTATTTTACGTTGATAAAATACAAAATCGGTGATTCTGGATAATATGTCTTATTAAATTCTTTTCCCGGGAAAGTAAAAGTACAGTTGAGTTAAAAACTTCTCCTCCTATAAATATGACTAATAAATATAAAATATTGACCAGGATTAAATATTAAATCTGATAAAAGCGATTGAAAATAACTTTTTGTTTTTAAAAACCTGGAACCATACTTGGCATAAATAACTGATGAAAATAATTTTTACGTACCTTTTATTAAGAAAGCTGTTAATGTCAATGAAATGGAGAGAAATTTGACTGTACTTTATATATGAATTTTTTTTATGTTGTTTAAACTTACA
Organism: Sepiola atlantica; assembly: GCA_963556195.1. Taxonomy (NCBI): domain Eukaryota; kingdom Metazoa; phylum Mollusca; class Cephalopoda; order Sepiida; family Sepiolidae; genus Sepiola; species Sepiola atlantica. The sequence goes on along the minus strand of OY744521.1, from coordinate 33,940,898 downwards.
CTTCATTGATGTCTTATTGCATTTTGTTCCCATTTCATGTTTTGTAATCTTTCAATGCATTTGTTTGCATATTTTCACCAATTTGCTTGAAATTTGTCTCTTAATGTTTGGTTTATAATATCTAGAATTATTCTTTTACTAATTTTGCATATAATGAACTGCAAATAATATTTTATTAGCACAAAAAAAAATAGATATAGTTTAATAAAAAAAATACGGATTCATTACTGAAAAATAATAAAATAATAATAGAAAAATACTGGAATTAATGCAATTGTAGAATACAATCAAAACGTTATTTTTCTGGAGTAAATATTGACATTTTCACTATTCGATGTAAAATTAAGTTATTGAAATTCATTTTACTTTTTGTCATACTATACTTCAAGTAAATCCTCTCTTAAAAAGAGACAGACTATTGCTAATATAAAACTATGATAAAACTATTAGATATAATATATATATATATATATATATATATATATATATATATATATATATATAATGATATATGCATTCATAGGAGCTACTGAAAATGAATGTAAGCATAAGTACAATAAATACAAGTCTTTCACAAAGGAAATATACGTGTATTCAATTACATTATCATAATATATTCACTAAATAAAAAGGAAGAAAATATACCAATAGTCGAGGTGAGGAAGAATGAAGTTGACACCAATACGGAGAAACATGCATCAGATGTACTTGATTTTCCATCTCCTCCAGGAGGTTAAACATGGTCGGGTGTGGGTTTTGATGAAAGTGTTTATGTGGAACGAGTTGGGTTCGAACCTGGCACACCCAGGACCTCAGCCAGCGTCGTTAACCACTTAGCAACCGTGCCATCCCGGATCTGTATGTGTGCGCCCATAGGAATCTCGATAAAAACACTATATGAAAAAATGCATTATTTCAACATTAAAAACATTAAAAACTGGTTCATTTCATTATTTTCTGGTTGTTTCTTCATTTCCTTTACTTTCCTCTCCCAGTTTATTAACATATTTGTCTAACTTCCGGTAAGTTAATATTCATTTACATATAACTTCATATTTATTTACATATAGCATCTGAAAGCTTCGCGGATCTGAAATGGAATACTTATATCCAATTGGTTGCTAAGGTTGCTGGGAAAATGGTTGGATCATTCTACCGCCACAGAAAGTACCTGAACCCCTAATGCAATTCTCTACCAATATAAGAATCAGATACGTCCTTAGATGGAGTACTGCTGTCACATTTGGATAGGTGCTGCCCAGAGACCTATTTCTTGGCTTCACAGAGTACAAAGTTGACTTCACAATCTAGTGGGGTAGTTTTTTTTTTACTGTTCTATGCAACCCCTTTCTCACAGAAGCGACGTTGCTAGTCTTTCTCCAATCTCTCGTTATTTCCATTGAAGGTACTCGACTGAGCTTCAATCTCTGGCTCGTCCTTGTAAGATATTCACAGCAAGAAACTTTTCTACCACTTCTGCAAATGACTTTATCTTTTCCTCCGTGTGCCTGACCGTGAAAGAATGACTGGCTGATATCACCTGTGAAGCCTTGAACTAAGCGTTCCATCCATTTAATCCAATTTGCAGGTTTATTGGTCATCTATTTGGAAACTGATACTGTCGTTTCGATACGTAACTGATTATTCATTACTGTAAGAATACAATATTAACAGTATTAATTATATCTATTTCGGTCATAAAGAAAAAGAAACATTATCTAATATATAAAGTAAAATTAACCTCTTTATCGTTTCTTTGTCATCGATAGTTTCCTTCCAACAAAATAAATATTTGATTCTGGTTGATCAGTTTTTCTTGTAGATCGTTGCAGCATGTTTTTAAGACGAATAAAATATAATTCGATCTAATCCCTTCCAGAAAATACTTTGTCCGGGTCGGAATCATTTTCAAATTGCAACCATCTTACAGAGTTACTTCTCTTTGATTGGAACAAAAATATATTTTGAAAAAAACAAAATAAAAACAGATATAGTTAAGGAAATTGCAAATAAAAACAACACCGGGTAGGCACAGCTAGTTGTTAATATTGTATCCTATTATTTGTAGAAAATATGCATTTTATACGTGCTAATGACGTAATGTTTTGAGATGCGTCCTCTTGTCTATACGAGAGGCTTTGTCGGTCTGTCATTCTGTCACGTTTTAGTTTAAAATAACATTTTTATCGTTAAACGCGTAGATTGAATGGACGCATCTCAAAGTAGATGCATTCAAATATCTCTAGGAATGATCATATCCACTAATCGATCTGTCACACTTAAGTTTGAAATAATATTTTCGTTGATCTGTCACGCTTTACTCTATAATAGTATTTTCTTTAGTCTGTCATGCTTAAATTTTAAAATATCATTTTTCGTCGGTTTGTCATGCTTACGTTTGGAACAGCGTTTTTGTTGGTTTGTCAAGCTTAAGTTTGAAATAAAATTTTCGTCGGTCTATCACGCTCAATGTTGAAATAGCATGTTGTTGCTCAGTGGATAGTGACGTCTCTTTGCCTCTTTCTCTTCTTCACCGTCGTAGTCGTAATGAAGATATCGCAGCACAAGTTTCCATTACCTTTTGGTTATCTTCTTCTTCTTTTCGTGTCTTTAAAGCTTGTGGTTATACAACAGTTTCCTCCCCTTTTATGCAATCCTTTGCATTATTGTTGTACTCTGCAAGATCTTTCAAGCTGCACCGGTTAGACAGTAGAGGACAGACAAAGCAGTGCTGTATCGTATGGTCCTCCTCTCCACATTCGCAGATGGTTGGATTAGTTTTGTAGTCCCATCTAGTATTAACAAATTTTGATCGCCAATTCCCGTTCTCGGGCGGTTGGTTGTTTTCCACTGAAGCTAGAGTGCTTATGAACCGGGGGGGGGGGGGGTGCATCAGAAGGGGGATTCCCTTTGTTTCTGTAATAAGGTAACAGAAAAAAAGAAGAAAAACAAAACATCAACAACACTGTTTTTCAATAGCGCATGCTTTAACTTGTTTTATTCCCTTACAGCACTGCAACGTTTTACGTTACGTAAGCTTTTTATCGTCTGCTCCCTCGAGGGAACGAACACACCTCTTTAAAAATAATGACCGAATCCTTCACCAGTCAAAGGAAAAGACTTTCCTCTCTTCTTCGCCACGCCTTATTTCAGACTTACTCTCCTATCTGTCAATCTGTCACGTTTCAGTTTAAATAGCATTTTTATCGCTAAACGCACAGGTTGAACGGACGCATCTTATCTTAGATGCGTCCAATCATCTCTACAAGCGGTCATATCTATCTGTCGGTCTGTCACACGTAAGTTTCAAATAGCATTTTCTGTCACACTTAAGTCAGAAATAGTATTTTCGTCTGTCTGTCAAGCTTAAATTTTAAATAGTATTTTTCGTCTCTCTGTCATGCTTAAGTTTGAAACGACGTTTTTCTTAGTCTGTCACGCTTAAGTTTGAAATACAAATCTCATCGATCTGTTAAACTTCAGATTTGAATAAAATTTTCGTTGGTCTATCACGTTCAATGTTGAAACAGCATTTTCGTAGGTCTGTCATGCTTAAGTTTGAACTAGCGTTTTTGTTGATCTGCCATGCTTAAGTATGAAATAACATTTTCGTCGGTCTGTTAAACTTCAGTTTGAAATAACATTTTTGTTAGTCTGTCACGTTCTATTTGGTATAGAATTTTTGTCGGTCTGTCATGCTTAGGTTTGAAATACCGTTTATGTTGATCTGTCACGTATAAATTTGAAACAAAAATTTCGTTGGTCTATCATGCTCAATTTTGAAATAGGAATTTTGTTTGGATGTCACGCAGATCTTTGAAAAAATATCGTTTTTGTTAGTCTGTCACGCTTAAGTTTAAAATAAACATTTCGTCGGTTTGTTAAACTTCAGTTTGAAATAGGGGTGGGACGTAATGGGTGAAAATTTCAGATTCATGCGAGTAGTATTTTTTGTGTTCATTTATACATAAATAACACTAAACAATCAAACATTTTGAAAATTTTTCAAAATTCAGAAGGTGCAGGCAAACTAGTTTTTGGCTATTTTACATTCATGAAAACCCTTTCACAGCCTGAAAATGGCCCTAAATTAAAGTACTATATCAGATTTAACCATCTATATCCATTCATAGCTTTTGAGGATGTTTTAGGACCTGCAATGTCGCATGAAACCACCTTTTCACCGAAAAATGATGGATTTTGAGTCCCGTGGAGCCCTAACGGCTATTTTTGGCCTGCACCTTCTGAATTTAGCAACATTTTCAAAATGTTTGATTGTTTAGTGTTATTTATGTATAAATGAACACAAAAAAATACTACTCGCATGAATCTGAAATTTTCACCCATTACGTCCCACCCCTATTTGAAATAAGATTTTCGTTTGTCTATCACGCTCAATTTTGCAATAACATGTTGTTGCTCAGTGGATAGTGACATCTCTCTTTTTCGTTTCCGTTGTCGCTAAGCCGGCGTCATAGTCGAAGTGAAGATACAGCATTAGATGATTCCTCTTTCCTTTGGTTCTGTAATAAGGTAACAGTTAAGAAAGAAGAAACACCCGAAATTATTGGAGCTGAATGGCTCATGTAGTTTATTGTTTTATTATTTTACAACACTTCAAAGTTACACATTACGCAAGCTTCACATCGCCAAGTGGGGAGGGGTCGAAAAAAAAAGTCAGGGATTCGAAAAAGGCGATTGAATCCACTGGCCAAAGAGACGGACTTTTCTCTTTTTTTTCCACGTCTCATTTAGAACTTCCACTGCATGACGTCATATCCTGGCACGTCGTTCTAAACTCCAACAGCATTTCCATCGCGAAATGCACTGATTAATGCATCGTAAGAATATCCGCTCTTTTTTTTAATGAGAAATAAATATTTGATGAATCTAATTAATTTCTTGCAAAACAAATTATCATTTTTCATGCTGACGTGAAAATGCAATCATTATAAGGATAACTCTTGGATTTTTCTTTCCCAAAATTTTGTCGTTATAAGTTTGCAGATTTGCGCTTCCACGCAATGGATACGGATTTCATTTTCCGTCCTCTTAGACGGAGCAAGGATATTTCCAGAATATTAACAATGGTAAGACGAAACAATACATGTCTCTTTGTTGTGTGTGCCATTCATTATCTGTTAAAAGTGGGGAAATATTTCCTACAAACATTTATTTAAGAAACTCAATCTTTTCTGTTACAGAAGCCCCAGAAAACTTATAATCTTGCATGTTTCCTCCAGCTCTCCTCAACACTCTTCCAGTCTAAAAGTACTAAACCAGCAGTGACAATCTCTTATTACCCCAAAGCTGAGTTAATCAACGTTTGTTTGCTAAAGGCTTCTTTCCTATATAATTTAATGACATAAAATACATGCTATAATATTCCTTAGTTCTGGGATTGAGTTATAATTAAAAATAATCCCATTTTAATTCTTATAATTGGTCGTAATCTATAATTAATTGAACAAGTCACTAATTTCTCATTTTGCTATCTATGCATTTCTCTCACCTTCGCTGACCGTGTGTTGATTCAACCGCCCTTTTTAATTGCTTTATTTTACTATCTAATTTACATAGCGTGTTTATACACACCGTAAACACGTATGTAAATTAGATAGGAAAATAATAAGTCTATATTATTCTATATTATTCATAAGGATAATATAAAAGTAAAGAGACTTAATATTTTTAGTTTGGCAAGCAGAAGTCTTAACAGATATATCGCAGTTTATGAATGTTTGAATGCAATCAAAGTAGAACAAATATTGGCAGTGTGTGTGACCCAACGGGTCACAAAGAGTCTAGTGACATATAATTATAACTTCAATGTCCTATTCCAATGTTTTCACTCATTATTTCTTCGTGCTATTGTTCTCTTCTTGGTTCATTCTTATGCTGGCTTGTTGTCAACATTCACTATATTGTTTTTCTCCAGTGATTTAACGCGTTTACTAACGCCTATTTTAGCGTTACTTATTATACTATCTTATATTCTATGCGTATACCATCATTGTCACTGCTCATTTAGTATTTATATAATAGGCTTGTGTAATTTAGAGCTAAATTATGACCAAGTTTACACAAAAGCTACCCATGGAATCGTTAATAAAATTCATAATCCCTTCTGCAAACCAATGGTAATAATAAACTGCAAACCAATGGTAATAATAAACTGCAAACCAATGGTAATAATAAACAGCAAACCAATGGTAATAATAAACAGCAAACCAATGATACTAATAAACTGCAAACCAATGGTAATAATAAACAGCAAACCAATGATACTAATAAACAGCAAACCAATGGTAATAATAAACTGCAAACCAATGGTAATAATAAACAGCAAACCAATGATACTAATAAACTGCAAACCAATGGTAATAATAAACAGCAAACCAATGGTAATAATAAACTGCAAACCAATGATACTAATAAACTGCAAACCAATGGTAATAATAAACAGCAAACCAATGGTAATAATAAACTGCAAACCAATGGTAATAATAAACAGCAAACCAATGATACTAATAAACTGCAAACCAATGGTAATAATAAACAGCAAACCAATGGTAATAATAAACTTCAGTCAATGCTTGACTTGTCTATAAATGTCCAACGCCCTTTATTTTATCGACATTCAATGATTTACGGGGACACTTTGAGGATCGTCTCATCATTAGTATATATGATCTTGAATGGGCTTCACACTCGCGGGATCTTAGCACCCACACATTTTCATCTGTGCGGTTATCTCAAAGATAATGTCCAGCAAAACAATTCCGAGACTATTCCTGAAGTGAACCGCCAAAATCATTCGTATCCTGGTGTGCTTGCAACCATTTGGGGCATGCCTATTGAACGGTCATAAAAGAACGACAGTTGGAAATTCATGACTGAATCTCGGTGGACAAGTCAGACATAGACTAAAGTTTATTTGTACGAAATATGGTTGAATTGCAGTTGTCAATGTGCTGATAACTTATTTAACTTGTACGTTTGTTTAGTTCTCTTGAACACGTGCAGTCCAAAAATACTAAATGATGTCTGGGTCTTTTTATGCGTTCTTATAACACACTATTTTTCTTTCTTCTATTGATTTCTCGACAGAATATATAAGCGTAAACAGGAATAAGGGTAATAAGCAAAGAACAAACTACTTACAAATGCTTATTTTATTTTGATATTTCGTTTTATTTACGAAACTTTGTCAAGAAAAGGAATTATTGAACAGAGTATTAATATCGGTTTTGATTCCGTTTAATAAATGCTTTTCTTGACAAAGTTTCGTAAATAAAACGAAATATCGAAAAGAAAATTAGATAACCATGTGTTCATTCTTTTTGTTCTATATAGGTGATTTGCTTATTATCCTTATTCCCGTTTATACAACCTCTCTATATTAATAACGTGTCACTATCCACTTATCTACGTCGCGTTGTAAATTGGTACTGATAATATTCGAAATGAATAAATGCTACACTAGTTTTGCTTGTGTTTAGATTTCAACGTGGAACTTAGACTCCAGGTAGAAGCGAATACAACAACTATAATGTTCCAGTCATAATTTAAAAGAGAGACATGTGTATAAATGACAGGGTTTTTTTTTCTAAGTCATGGGCGTTGTATGGCAAAATTGAATATATTTTTAACAGTCATTTATATATTTATACCGCACTCACTATCTATCTTCGAAACGTGTAAATAAATAGCATAACATTAGTTAGAGTATTGATTTACTCCTCTCCAGGAGTTAGGCACAAGGACAGTTTTTATCTTACTCCCACAAGTAAGATGTGACCCAAAAATTGCCTGGGCAGCCCCGTCGGCATTCCCCGGTAGGGGCGCCTCAGGCAGTAAGCAATAAACTTACTCCTCCCCAAAGAGGGGAGGCAAAGCCTGGGAGGGTGGACCTCCTAGAACTGCACAGGACAGACCCATAGACCGGCGTAAATCAAGCCCCGAAGGCCAAGACAATACCAGTCTATGGGGTGCAGTAACCATCGGAACAGATACTACACTTTGATGTTAGCCAAAAAGCAGACAGACGCACGCATCTCTCATATCAGTATAGATTTATTTACTTATAGATTTATTTACTTATAGATTTATTTACTTATTAGCTGTTCATGCCAGGCGCTGGTCGGGAGATTTTAAATCAAATGTTTTGCTTAGTTTTCAAATTTTCAAAGTATAATTAAAATGCTTTCAAATTCATTTCAAGTATCAAATGATCGCGAAGTAAATCATTTTTGTCAATTGGTTAGCAAAGGATAAAATAGTTGAATTGTTTCTGGAGTTTTTTTTTTATTGAATGATTTGTTTATTTTTCGGGTCTTGAAAGTATAATAAAAAATAGGCAGAAAATCAGTATTTTTGGCAAGTATTAAACTAAGAATAAAATCGCTGCTTTGTTTAAGAATTATTTGAAACGCATTTTTTCGGTGTCGAATGTCAAAATAAATGAATAAATAATGTTATAAATGAAGTGATGTATCAGTCACGTAAAGCCATCTCTCCACACACACACACACACACACACACACACACACACACACACACACACACACACACACACATATATATATATATATATATATATTAATTAATATCTCTCTATATATTAATTAATCAAGTTCAAATATAGTTAGAAAATGAACATAAAACCAATATTTTCAAAAGTGCTCAAGAACAAGTAGAGCATTTATAAAATTACATACACACTATTACAGTCAACGCCAATAAACCCGCGTTTCAATGTCATCAAAACTATTCTCATACTGAATAAAATAGTCTTCAGTCTGTGAAGAGATGTGATAACATTGAAACGCTGGTTGATTGGCGTTGACCGTAATAGTGTTTATGTAATTATTTTATATATATATATATATATATATATATATATATATAGTGTGTGTCAGGTTATATTGAAAAAAATCAATAAAGTGCTCGACCGCAGAGGAGTGAGAGCTAATATAATTTTTTAAAAACTTTATGTTACATATTTCAGAAACGTACCGCGGTTTCATCCAGATGAGCTGACTTTTTACATTAAAAAAAATCTATGCCCAGTGGAATCGTCAGCGTTCTGAATGAGATCAAACCACGGTGAGAAATGGCGTTATATCGAGAAAAAAAACGGTGCATTCCTGGAAAGTCTCACTGGAAAAAATATATTGGTTGGGAATTAATCGAGTTTTATTTTATTTATTATTTATAGTATTTTTTAAAGAGGGTTTTAATGAATAAATAAAATACTTAGTAGAATAACTACTAAGTGTTTTATTTATTTATTCTCTTGTAGTTTGGTATTTTTATTTTTATTTAAAGTGTTGTTTGTAGATAGTGTCTTGAAAAGTGAAAATACATCGTGTAAAAGTTGTAATATTGAAGTCTCTTTTTGATGGTGATACCGGGTTTAAATATGTGTATCGGATTTATTATTTATATTATTTATAGTTTTATGTTTTAAAGATTTTATTTTGTTTGGTGTTTTATTTACATATTTATTTATTGGTTTATTAGTAGTTTCGTATTTTAAAGTATCGTCTCGAAAAAAACGAAAATAAAGGAAGCTGGTGTCTGAATATACCGTTAAAAAGTAATAAATAAACATATATGAAAAAATAATATAAATACACCAAATTTATAAATACACAAATGCAAAAAAAAAACAATAGACACCCTTTTTCTTTTTCTTTTTCTTTTTCTTTTTCTTTCCCCCTCTTCTCTTGCCCAAATTTTAGAGAAAGTAATAAAAATCACAAACGAAAAAACAACGACAACAACAAGTTTCTTAAAAACATAAAACTGATGACGATAACGACGACCGAAAGGGATAGAGATGGCCGAAATAAGAACCCCCAGATCCATATTATACCAACTATCACCGGAGACCCGAAAGCTTGCTCGTCAGGTCGAGAATATTAATAAGAAAATTATAAAGTGCGAAAATATCGTTGTAGTCAACCAGACTTGCATATAATGACTTGCTGCATATATATATATATATATATATATATATATATATATATATATATATATATATATATATATATATAATAAAGTAAAGTAACACGAAATCACATAATCACCGGCGCAATAATTTATTTCGACCCTACGGCCTTATTCAAGCATCCAAGCGAGGCGATTACATTTAAAAAAAACATTTGTTTTTCTTCTTTAAATGTAATCGCCTCGCTTGGATGCTTGAATAAGGCCGTAGGGTCGAAATAAATTATTGCACCGGTGATCATGTGATTCCGTGTTACTTTACTTTATTTTATTCTTGCTCTGTTTATTACATTGAGCTCTCATACTCGGATTCCCTTCTGGAATTTATTTCACTCTAACACACACACACACACACACTATATATATATATATATATATATATATATATATATATATATATATATATATATATATATATATATTATGCAAATTTCCGCTCGAGCGTCGAACACTTTTGATAACAATAACGCTTGCTCCCACTACTCGGATAAGTGTATGTTAATTTAAATTAAATATATATATATATATATATATATATATATATATATATATATATATATATATATATATATATATATATATATATATATATATCGGTGACTTGTTTTCGAAAAACTATAATGAATGTTTTGGGATTGCGTTAGCAAGCAAATGTAATTATGTAAAAGGAAAAAAACACATTTAGTATACGCTATTACATTATTGAATTCAATAAATTTGCTATTGATACTAAAGAAAAAGAAAATGTTTGTGATGCCGAAACCCGCGATCGAACCTGGGTCATGTACTTCTACAATCTAAGTCGCAATCGATTTAGCAATCGTTGACTGCATCACATATAGATGCAACTAAATGTTTATCTGATTAAACGTAGGCGGAGATAGTTTGTACTTATTGTCAAACTTTTTTAATTACTGCTATGGAAGACTGTTTTGCGAACAAAGTAATGTTGGGACATTTTGAACGTATATTCTAAGAATTTCATCGTTAAGAATGTTTTACGTTTTGTATTATTTACAATAGGAAAACTTAATTCTGCAGTGTTGTGTATTTAAGAGCCCTGTAATCTCTATTCGGCGTAGTGATTAAATGTGAAGTGTGCGAAATAATGGTGTAAAATTAAAAATATACTCTCATGAACGGTCTTTCGTACATCGTTACGGTGTAATGGGTCGAAGGATAAGGACATTACGGTAAGAGAGTTAGTCACTCCTACTCCTGCGCTGAAATTATTAAATAAAGAGAAAACTCCTGAGCAGATAAAATATAAGAATTATATTTTTTCTGGAAGCACCTACCAATAAATAATTTCAATGCATACGAAACATAATTTTATATGTAGGTTTTGTTTACGAATTTATACCGGGCAAAAAAATGAGAAATTCCTACTTTACTTGACGTATAAGAAGATTCATTTATGTTTTTTTACAAATGAATGTTTTTGATTCCGTTGTTTTACGAGTTAATTTTCCAAAGTGATATCAAGTGAAGAAATTATCATAAATTCATTTTTTATGATTTAAAAAAAATAAATATAGATATTAAAGCTTTTTTAATAATGTTTTGATATTTTTTCAGGCAACATTGATGGTTATTGGTCACTGCGAATATGTTGCCAGCTCTAATTACACGATATCAGGTAAGAATTCGGATTTTTATGAGAACACATTAATGTATAATTACGTGGAGTTTACTTTTTAAAATAATTATCATTATTATTTGTACTCACTAGGAGTTATCACACAAGTCATAGTCAGTGATTTCTCACCGACTACAACCGGCGGTGTTCCCTGGAGTTCGAGGGACAACAAGCCTCTCCAGATTTCTAGCACTCATTCTTCTTCTTCTTCTTCTTCTTCTTCTTCTTCTTCTTCTTTTTCTTCTTCTTCTTCTTCTTCTTCTTCTTCTTCTTCTTCTTCTTCTTCTTCTTATTATTATTATTATTATTATTATTATTATTATTATTATTATTATTATTATCAACTCACCAGGAGTTCTCACACAGGTCATCATCAGTAATTTGGTCACTGATAATTACCAGTGGTGTTCTACGGAGTCTGAGTGACAACACGTCTTATCATACTATCTACCTCTTTTGATAACCATTGCAAATGACTTTGCGTTATCGCAAAAGCCGCTTACCATTGATTTCTCGCTGACAACGAAAATCGGTCTACTCTGGGATTTGGGTAGCAGTAAGCCTCTCCAAGGTTCCAGTACTCTCATCACTCATCCAGTGGAGGTTTGGTTAATGCTCTACCTCATCGGCCTTTCTATCATCCTTTACCTATCACAACTATTGTGTGTGTTAATAGCCGAAGATGATTCCTTTTCTGGGGGGGACACAATTTATAACAGTTTTAGTTCCCTTGGTTTCATGTCGTGTTCCGTCCACGTTGTTTATTTTACTTCTGTTGCAATTTCTATATGGCTGGTTAGTGTTCGTGGTTTATGTGGGTTGGTTTCCACATTCGAGGATTTTCCATAAGATTTCAGCTGTTTTCACCATTGTGGTCTCTTGTATAATCTCAGTCTTCCCTTTGATTCCAATTCCTTCTAGTTTGTTTTCCATGTGTGTTCTTAGTGCTCCTACGACTATTGGTATTATATTAACTTTCTTCATGTTCCATATTCCTTTCAGTTCTATGGCAAGTTCAGTGTATTTTCTTCGTTTTTCCGTCTCTTTGATCAGAGTAACCCTTGATCCATTACGTCCATTTTGTGTGGTACAAACAGCGGCTGGTGCCTCCATTTGTTTGGGGGATTAGATTATAAGATTCCTGACAGTTTCTGTTCACTTGGATTTGTGTGATGTCCTTTCTATATTTTTATTTCATTTTTATTTCAACTTAACACATCACTCAATAAGTCCCAGACATGCCATATACATTAAACCACTAATAAAAAAAATCCATATGATTTTATAAACTTATAATTTCAATATGACACGTGTCAAAATCAGATTTACAGTTATTTAAGTGAAGCTACTCTTGAAAATTTTCAAAGCAATGAAAAAAATTTGATTTTCGTGTGTTTATAAAACATTGCTTTCTGATGGGAAAAATACTATTCAAGAAGAGCAAAATATGATAAGTACTATATGGACTCTGCTCTATCGGAAACAACGGTTAAAAGGTGATATGCTGACTTAAAACGCGGTCGTACAGACACAAATGATGCTGAACACTCATGTCGCCCAAATTCAGCAATTGACCAGGAAAACATCGAAAAAGTCTACAAACTCGTTTTGACCGATCGTAAATTAAAGTTGAGTGAGAAGAGTTGAAGATATCAGAAGGCAGTGTATTCACCATTTTGCATAGACATTGTCAATGAGTAAGTTGTGTTCAAAGTGGGTGTCACGTTTGCTAACAGTCGATTAAAAGCAACAAAGCGTAGACGATTCAGAGCGTTGTTTGCAGCTGTTTCAACGCAACAAAAGGGAATTTTTGCGTCAATCTGTGACAATGGATTAAAGACGGGTCCACCAGTTCAGTGCGGATTGAACTTGGCAGTGATCTGAATGTATAACAGGTGAAAGCCGTTCAAAGCGACCAAAGATGACAAGCATAAGCAGACAAGGGTTTGGCCTCCGTATTTTGGAATTCGTAAGATATTTTGTTCAGCGATTAAGCTTGGCATTGATTAGAAAAGCACGCAATTTTGATTCTCATTTCACCAATCAAAAACAATATCTTATTTGAGTAGATCACTAATCCCAGAAGGATATTTAAAGGGAGTGCATTCGCACTTTTCTTTTCATAGCCGCGAGAAGGTCCCTACAGAAGGTCCCTCTCTTGGGACGCAAACCAAATTTGCCATTAGCCACAGACTATCCGGCGTCGACAAGAAAGTCTCATTAACCAAGATGGCGACCTGTCGCCCGTGGACTTATTCCACATACCATTTCAACAAACACTTAATTACAAACACCATACGAACTCTGACAGCCTTTAAACTAACACTACGTATGTATGGACTTTTAAGGACATCCTCGTATTATGAACTCTTCTCCGTTCCCTACATTAATTCTACATAGTATCAAATCTCAAACCTTTTTCTTCGTCTAGACTCATGAGCTTATCCCCGATTACTAACATCTTTTCTACGACGATGGCCAATAAAGTTAATATAGATGTTAGAATGGGATGTTTTAATTCTACATTTTGCTTACTCCTTTGAGGGTCGTCTCCGTTCTACTTAACCCTTCAAACAAACAGCAAACCTTCGGGACCGTTAAAGCCCAATTCCGCTTTAATTATAAAAAAACACAGATTGTTTACCAGCCAAGTCACCTATCAATACATGGTATATAAAAAATCTTACCAGTTTAAAAAAAGTAAACGCATTTCCGCGTTACGAAATTATTTTGATACTGGACGTACCGTTTTTTTTATTCTGCGACACACGTAACCTTCGTAGTAACACACACACACAAAAAAAACATGCCGTTACAGTTTCTGTTACGAAGCGCACGCTCGATAGAATAGAAAATAAACTGATCAATACGAACGACACCATTACTGAACGCACGTGCGAAAATATTCTCATTGTTCGAGCACGACACTTTCCCATTTATTGGCAACTAGCCTCATAAAAAAGACCTTCACCGAAGATGGTTTGCATCAACATTGTCAACAAGACAAATTGTTGCTGAGAACGAGCAACGACTGATGAAAAATCCTCTTCACTGAAGTTGTTTTGAATCAACATTCCCAACAAGACAAAAAAGGTGGGCTCCCTCTACCGTGCTAGTAAACTCCTCACACCTGACATTATCCTGTATCTCTACAAAGCCACCATCCACCCATGCATGGAGTATTGTTGCAACATATAGGCTGGTGCACCATCTACTACTCTCTCCCTCCTTGACAAGGTCCAAAAAAGAGTCACCAACCTAATAGGTCCCTCACTGTCAACCAACCTCCAGTCCCTGTCTCATCGCCGCAATGTAGCATCCTTATGTTTGTTTTACAAATACTTCAATGGATTATGCTCCGATGAATTGGCTACTCTGGTGCCCCCTCGACGTAAATTCACTAGACCAACTCGACAAGCAACAAAATCCCATCCATTCACTGTGGAGGTCCCCAGATGTCGGAGAGCTTTCTACTCAAATAGCTTCTTTCCTCGTGTTGCTGGCCTTTGGAACTTCTTCCTGCCCCCTGTTTCCACGACAGTACTGACATGCAGAAATTTAAAATTAATGTAAACAGACATCTCGCTGCGCAGATCCCAGTTTAGGTTGACCCCCTCTAGCCTTCTCCCATTTTCTTTCTTCTCAGTAGCCTCTTACGTCTACAGTAGCGGCCTACCTTGTTTGGGGGTGAACTACGTTAAAAAAATAAAATAAAATTCGTCACAGACGGCCAGCAACGAGAAGCATCAACTGAAAAAAGTCAAATTTAAAGAAAATGTCTGCAGTAATACTACGAATATGAATTTGGATAAGTCAATTCGTCTCTACTTCACATTTTTGTCACCAGGCAACACGCAAATTAGGATTTATAAAACAAGCGTTAGTGGCGGATATATATAAAGAAACGAAAAATATACTTTTATTTTGATAATTTTCTTCGATTTTTACCGAAAATCCATCCCAGAGGAGGGCATTTGTAGCAGTAGTAGTCCTTACTACAAACGGCAACAACAGCAGAAACAGCAGCTGCTATTAACGATTGGAGAAAACGTAATTTCGATTCTGATTTAACCAATCAGAAACAATCTCTTATGCGAGCAGAGCACCGGTTCCCGAATGCAATTTAAGGGAGTGCATTGGCACTCTTCTCTTATTAGCGGTGAGAAGGCTTTTACTGGGTGACAAACCAGCATCGCTCAGTTCAACCACCAAACTCCTTCATTGGGATGCAAACCAAATTGTGTGTACGTCAGTTTTCTTTTTGTGTTGAAATAAAATCTATAAAACACGGATACGATGATTGTTTTGTATCTAACCAATAAGTTATATAAAAACATACACATTGATAAACTTGTAGATACATCACTTTTTTTTTCGTGTGATAGAATTTTATGAATTTATAGAGATCTTATAAAGGTCTTTCCGACGATTCTGCTGCCGGAGCATAATTCTGCCCCAGAGAATTTGACTCACTCGATATTTTTCTTTCTTAACCCTGAAGAGTTTCTTGCCAAATATTTCTGTATTCATTTTTAGAACATTAATTGGATATCTGACACTGAATAAGTTTATTATTGACAAATAATTTATTGATATTTTTCAGCCATATTATGGAAAATATTTTTCTGAATAAAAAAACCCTTAACTAATAATTAATTAATTAATGTTTATTTTCGTTTTAAAGAAGCAAACATTTCTTGTAAATTAATTTAATTAACTATTTTCAAAGGGAGGAGAAGCAAGATTATAATGCTTAAATTTAAAGATATTTGTTTTAAAAGAAATAAAAAAAAGTAGTTAACTAAACATTATGAAAAAACATGTTTTTTTGCTTACGTTTTTATTTTACGAACTTAAACGTATTATTGTACGTATTATTTAACAATGAATTTCAATAGTAATAGGATTTTAATTTACTACTTTATTCTTTAAATATAATAAAACAACCGAGTTCTTAGAACGAACACTTAACTTAGAAAAATCGATTTTATTCGCTTTCCAACAACAGTAAATATTTTAAAATATTAATTTAAAAATATTATTTCGGAGGAGGAGGATTAGCCCCTATTTAAAAGTATACTCCTCTCCAAACGGTACTAAAATCTATTTGCGATTTATATTCATTCCATAGTTGCCTAATTTTCCTACCTTGCCAAAATTGCCTAATTTTCCGTTGCCTGATTTTCCGGTGCCTAATTTTCCGTTGCCTAATTCTCCTAAAGTTTTTATTCCATAGTTGCCTAATTTTCCTAAATTCTTATTCTATAGTTGCCTAATGTTTCTACCTTGCTAAAATTGCCTAATTTTCCGTTGCCTAATTTTCCGTTGCTTAATGTTCCGTTGCTTAATGTTCCTAAGTTAAAAAAAAACATGTTAGCAATAAATTTTAACCCATACAACACACTTTGAATGTCTTTAAAATAGTTTTAAAAAATATATACACTTACATTTTTATGTTGGTAAATTTTCACTGCCTTTCATGTAGTTAGTTGCTTTTTTTTGCTCAATGTTCTTATCTTTTTGTTTTGGCTTGGGATCAGAGACTCTAACCGAGAGATCTTTTTAGGATTCTTTCCGTCCCTTCAAGCGCAATTGTTTGTATCTCTCGTTCACCGAGTATAGGAATGTACTCATGTCTTTCCAAACAGTTTCAATAATATTAATAACCAAAAATAATTTTATTATTATTCTTTGATTGTATTGCCTTCTATCTCCACCCCAATCAACCTTTTATATCTTTAGAAATTTTATTTTATAACTAGTTCAAACATAAAAATTAAAAAATAAAAGAATAACTGGCGCCAAAGTAACTTTGACGTCAGCTCTTGGCCAGCAAGCCTTTGAAAATGTTAAAAGTTTTTTGTTTTATTTAGACTTTTTGCCCACCTCTCCCAGAGTTTACCGATGCTGAGGGGCCGGACAAAATCACACCGGACAAAATCACACCATATAAAACATAAAACATTTTTTTTTATATTTTACTTTTAATTTAATTATCAATGCTGTTTATCAGTATTTTTCTTGACAAAAATGTTTTATTTAATTTTTAAACATTTTTCAGAACCCTTTAAATCAGCTGCATTCTTTTAAAGGTTACCTAGTGAATTTATGGAGCTTCATTGTTTGTTGTTGTTTTTTTTTTACACGAGTAAAATAAATTTACATCGTATTTTGATGATCTTAGTTTCACTGTTAGTTAAACACAATATTTATTTATTTTTTATCATTATTACCAGCAATAGGAAATTAAGTTGAACAAAAATGAGGCTAAAATTTTTCCGATCCATTACCGATTCTTTCTGATTCCTGATTAATCGTCCCAACACTAATTAGAAGAAATACATTACTCTCCCAAATACTACAAGAAAAAACCCACACGCTGCCGGGATCGGAGATGAGGAACTATGCGCGCGCAACGAATGTAAATGCTACTTTGTGTTGTGTGTTTCTGAGAGTCTTTGCAACTACAATCAGAAGACGTAACCCAGAGACAAAGCCTGCTGTGGTTATAGAAGACATGCTCATAGAAAGATCTGGGCGAATCTGTAGCAGTTACCTCCTCCTTTCACACATAACTGCACCGGTTGACCGTTAGGTGTCGCTTATTCACCGACAGGTGTCGCTGAAAAGCGACACCAGAGTTATCTGCCCTTCTGAGTATAAAATCCGGTGCAAACGAAAAATCACCCTCTTTTTCATTTAACAGCCTCGCAGAGACGACCCCTCGGTACAGCTTGGACGCATCGCCGAGAACACCGACGAGGAACCTGGAAAAGCTCTTTCTTCTGCTACCGTCGTCTCACTCGAAGACTACTACCATCTTCACTTGAAGAAACCCCACGGGCAGCCCGGAGAACCATTATATTTTTCCTCTTCCTCAACCGGACACCGTCCAACTCTCTCTTCTACCTATACCAAACGGTATAGGTATCCTTGAGTCAATAAACCCCCTCTTTTTTGTTGCCTGTTACTCAGTTGTTCGTTCAATTCATTTCGTGCGATAAAGGTAAGGGAGGGACAAACACCCCCTTCAATTACAAATCGTCCTCCCGCTTTGAAGGACAAGACAGTAAGAGCGTAATATCTCGTTCTAAATTCCGCCCGTGGGTGGAACGAGATTTCAGACTCTCACGTTAGGACAGTGCGTTTTCCAATCGGTCAAATATGAGGCGTTATGCCATTACGTAATTCTCTGGGCACTTCAGACAATGGTCGGGTTGGAGAAGTTGCCTAGTTTCAGATTAGCACTTTCACTTGCGTCAAATAGGATTGTTGATAATTTATGAAGTATTAAAACTCGTCCATCTAGCTGTGATCATCGATAATACCGGCTCCATAATCAGATATAGATTGAAAGTAATCCCGACTTCGTATCAACGGTTGGACGACGGAGCTGCAGTGCAACTAATCTAAGGACATTGCTCGCTGATGCAGTAACCGTATCTGTTATCAAAATCATCAGAAAATGAACCATAGATATAACAATAAGTGTACATTTGCCATCAACAAGTTTCTCCCCTCTCTCTCTTTCTCTCTCTCTCTTTCTCTCTCTCTCTCTCTCTCTCTATATATATATATATATATATATATATATATATGTAGTATACATTTTTATTTATACAAACATTATTGGTTACATATGTGCATACATGTTTCGGTTGTACTCTTCACAGAGAGTCAACCTCTCCAGACCAAAGAAGACAGAGAAGTGAGATGGATTTGGGAAACTTTCCCTTTAAATAAATCCTTTTTTGGGATGAGCTATTTTATAAATTAGAATCGGATTACATTCTTTACTTGTTAACTCTTTCAATTAGTTTCTATCTTTTTTATCATTTTTATTACCTGCCTTCTAATACTTTTCATTTTCTATTTTGTTATTACCTACTTAGCCTGGATTCCTTTCTTCTCTATTTAACACTTCAAAGTTTTAATCTATTTACAAACATATTCAAGCATAAATATCTGATCTTTATATAAAATACACACGTGTGCACAAATTAATAGATACAGAAGTACATATATAAACAAACACACACACACACACACACACACACACATGAGAGCGAAAGCTTGAAACGCTGGCGTATGTAAGTAAAAATAATTTAATATTATTTACTTTAAATTAATACTGTTATATATATATATATATATATATATATATATATATATATATATATATATATATATATATATATATATAAAAGGAGATTGTAGTTTGCTTGAAGCATTGCTGGTAAATATAAGTGTAGGTTTGTAATCCGAGGCTGTAGCAATGCGATGTAGTTGCCTGAAAGGTGGAGAGAGTGAACAGAAACAAACGAGAAGAGAAAACGAATCCTCTTATTACCCCCCCCCCCCTCGTTCCAACGGTTCCTTCCTACCTTCATGACATTAATTCCTTCCACAATTGATTTAAATTTCTTCTCAAATTTCAAATCTCATTTATAAACATATTCCGTTTGTTCTAAGTTTAGGCTGTCCATTTAATAATAACGGCCCATGCGTAAATTTAAATTTAGAATTGAATAAATAAAGAAAAGTTAATAAATCATATAAAATAAAAAATAATAAAATTATAATAATTAGTATATAAATAAACAAATGTTAATAAGATGTTAACTTTAGCTGAATAATTATTTAATTTAATTTTGAAATTTTCTGCATTCCTACTCCCAATGGTCTGCTGCAGTGTTTCAACAATTTGATTCCAGTTTTTGCCCGTTTTTTCGACCCTTTCGGTCTTTAATTGTTGTCTTTTGATAATGAAAGTTTTTCTTTCGAAAATTTAAGATTACCTTTTGCCGAACTTTTTATTTACCTGACAGTATTTACTATTCTGGTACTTAATCAGTTTTTACGTGAAATATTAATAAATCGTTTTGAGATTCGTTTTCTCTTATCGTTTGTTTCTGTTCACCCTCTCCACCTTCCGGCAACTACATCGCATTGCTACAGCCTCGGATTACAAACCTACACTTATATATATATATATATATATATATATATATATATATATATATATATATATATATATATATATATATATAATAAAATATAAAATATAAAAAATAAAAAATAACAGACACAAATATATACACAAATATCGATATACATATATACATATATATACACATATATTCATTTTCAAGCATAAATATCTGGTCAATAAATAGAATACACACGTGCGTACAAATTAATAGATACACATATATATAATATCAATAATAATATCATATAATCTCAATAAATAAAATACACACGTGCGTACAACCGGAGAGAGCATTTTTGCTAGGCTGAGAAGATGATATCATGATTAACGAACAAGTACACTGGTCCACAAAGGAGGAGGTAATGACTGAGAGGATGCTATCATGACGAACGAATACTCCCCTCACCCAAAAGTAGGAGTTAATGTATGGAAGCGTGATATCATGATAACATAATAGATAGTAATTTACCCCCCCCCCAAAAAAAAAGAAGGTAATCCTGGGAGGATGATATCGTGAGGAACGAACGTATACTATATTGCCTCACACCAAAACAGGAGGTAATACCAAGAAGGAATGTATTATGACGAATGGAAATAGACTACACAGAATTAAATATGCATTAACCGTTTTAATGTTAATATAGTTAGCATAGGTGGTAAAAAATTTTTTCACATTTATTCATTTAGATAACATTAAAAACAATAGCAAGTTTCATTGTCCGCAGTAAACGCTGAAATGAAAGTTGTGCGGAAAAATATAGTCTCCATCTTTATAAACAAAGAGAAATATGATAGCTAAGGAAGAACGATAACTTTCTTTCATAATTTTCTAGTTAAAAAAGACATGTTTATAAACTTGAGTTTTCGTTCTTCCTTAGGTAGCCTCTTTTTCGATTTGTTTAGATGACGACTACTATATTTTTCCGACCTAATTTTCATTTCAACGTTTCACGTGTACGATGAAACTTGGCAAAAGAAAAACCATTAAATAGCTTAAGTGTTTTTTTTATTACTAAAACATGGTTTAAATTAAAAAAATTAATCATCAATCATCATCGTCGTCGTCGTTGTCGTCGTAATCGTAATCGTCATCATCGTCATCATCATCATCGTCATCATCAGCATCATCATCGTCATCATCATCAAAGTGATGCACCCATAGGCGGGGGGGGGGGAGGCGTATAACCGTATGAGTTAATGTTTCTTTAGAGCCCTCCACTGAGGATTATAGAATTTATTATTGAATACTACTTGATCAACATCTTTTTTGTAACATCTTTTTTTTGTTAACCTCTCTGTCTCTCTGTCTCTCTCTACCTCATCGACTGCCCCTCTCTTTCTCTATCTATATATCACTCTGTACCTCCTTCTCCCCCTCAATATATCTCTGGTAGCTTGTTAAATATAATAAAAAGAAAGACAAAGAAAGCAAGAAAGCAAGAAATAAAAAGGTAGGTGACAGACTGTTTGACGTCATTTCAGTGTTGTTTTTCAAACAGTTATCAGTAAGAATGGAAGAAGTATAATTTTTATTTTACCTCCCATTCACTAATTTTGACCCTGGTGACCCTGAGATAGAGATGTAATGTGAACGAACGCAAAAAAAAAAATCACTGGCTTGAATAGCCACTCTCTTTCTTTTTCCGTTCGTTTTGCTTACTCTTTTCTTTTCACCGTCCCCAAAATAAAGAAAATAATAATTTCACATTCGGTCGCCAAACTCATCGACTTCGGTCAATGAAACGTATTCCCGCTTGTTTGAAACGACAGAGTTAGAGAGCCGACGTCAAAATTGAAATCAAAATAAGAGAGTGCCAAAGTCCCAAGAAAAAAGATCGAGTCCGGCGAACATCGGAAGAAGACCAGAACGTATGCTCAACTATCTCTCTCCGGCCGTTGGCCAAGAGAGACTAAAAAAACACCCAGACGGCCACACAGACGGCCATAGGGAGGCGAAAAAATGCTCAACTACCGGCAAAATGAATAACCAATTCTTGCATAACGTTCCTTGAAGAAACACACACACACACACACACACACCCCACACACACAACGGTCGCATGAGAAAATGACTAATACATTCGTGCACACACACACACATCACAAAGGTAGACACATATGTACACAATGCCATACTGCCTATTACTCATACACGCATATTCAGACTAATATAGATATACACATTTTTAACTCTCGTGTCTTCTTAGACACTGAACATTCCTCTATCAAACACGAGGACATATACTTTTCTAAAATGAACAATTCTTCATTAAAAATAACTTTCATAGTGTTGCAAAATTTATTGCAAACATTTTCTGATCGCTCCTTATAGTGTTTAATACTACCATTGTTTATATTTCTATTTTTTTTTATTGATGTATTTTTCTCCTTTATACTTTTTCTTATGTAATTTATCCCCCCCTCGATTCAACTTGTATGTTGAATGTTCTGAATGTTTTAAATGTTTTGATTAATTACTAATTATTCAATTCGCTGTCCTTTTTCTGCTTCAAAAATCCTTTGACTGTTGTTGAGTTTTGGTACTGAAATCTGATGGGTTTTTTTTTCAAGAGACTTCTGTATGTGATGTTATAAAAGGCGCTGACGAAGACGTTTTAGTATCATAAAAAATAATGAACAATAAAATATTTCCAAAACGTCTTGGGAACGATCGTACGCCGAATGGTAGTTGGTCTTGAATTCTTGGAACAATGTTAAAATTATATTGATCTCAACTAACATTATATATATATATATATATATGTTGGTACAGATAAATTAGTACAACATTCGTACCGTCGGTTTCAAGCACAGAAGGACTTAGCCATCCGGCTCTCTTCCGTCATCTGTTGTGGAAATATAGTATGCATTTTTATTTATACTAACATTATTGCTTACATATGATCAAAGAAGACAAGGGATATATATAGTAAGTTATGAAAATATATTTATGGTAATTAAACTACACAGAGGCTTCCGCATTTCATCCCCGTAAGGAACGTCAGGCTAAAGTGCCTGACGATTTCCTATGAGCATGAAACGCGGAAGCCTCTGTGTAGCTTAATTGCGATAAATATATTTTCATGACTTACTACCTAGCTCTACTCACGTATTGAGCACTGTTGAAGTAAATACTGAAAATCAATGTGAAATAATAATAATAATAATATATATATATATATATATATATATATATATATATATATATATTGTTTTTCTTTATCTTTCATTTACAAAGCCCTGTTGGTGTATTTATTTAGCACTGCCTAAATTTTAATCCTTTTATTTTTCAGGCATTCTTCCATGATTATTCTGTTTTTATCCGTTTTTCTTGCATCGTCATTTTTTAACCAATTTATAAATCATATTAATTGTCAACGTGGTTCTTGGCATTTTCCGAAGAGGCGATTGTCGTCTAATACCTTAGCCAAGTCAGAAGCTACGTTACAACCCCAAGGGAAGTGATATCAAAGTATGCTGGACCATAACCATGTGGAGTCACATTGAATCTGATAAATAAATAGTAGACTATTTATGTATATTTGCAAATGTTTTTAAAAATATTGTATTGATCAGTTCGATTTTATCTTTCAGACTGCATGTCTGACATTGAAAACTTCACCGAAGTTGCTTTTACGGATCCGCTAAGCACGACCTCCACAAACTTCACAACGTGTCAGATGACATGTCTACATGAAAACCAGTGCATCGCGTTTTACTACGAAATTGGCACTTGTCTACATTACAACAGATTGTCCAGAATGATTGATTATCAAAAGGGAAATGTTTACTTTAAATGTCTTGGTAAGTTTTATTTCCAACGCTTGCTTCCAGAATCCAGGGTCTATTTGTATCTGTGGGAGGAGTAAACCCAAGTCTTCCCAACGGGAAATTTATAGGGATTATCTCTTAGGATATTTTCTTAATTCAAATACATATTTCAAGACATTAAATTCGTATGACAACCTAGAAAAGATTATTAGTAGATAAAATATATATTCCAATAACCATGTTTTTTAATTTCTTTTAATTAAAATTTTTTTTTTCACATTTTCCAAATTATAACATTCCTGTGAGATGCATATTTACGGCCCGTTTCTCTTGAGGTGAGCAGAACAATATTATGATATCAATATTGTCTTGGCAACACGTAAAGATTATCAGAAAAATCCACGAAGAAGGAAAGATCTCAAATTGAAAAGTCTTGAAAAAGCTTACACCACAAAGTGGGTCATCGTGGTTTGAGAACGTTGCTTTTTTGTGGATTTTTCTGATAATCTTGAAGTGTTGCAGACACAATATTGATATAATAATATTTTTTGGCTCACTTTAAGAAAAACCGGCCGTAAATATGCATCTCACAATAATGTTATGTTTTTTGAAAATGTGAAAAAAATAAAAAATAAAAAACTATGGTTTTTGGAATATAAAATGAACCTGATTATTTATATATGCTCTGTTGTTATTGGTTAACTATCATCGAGCTGAATCTTTTTGAAGAGATTGCTAATTAAAAGGTACTGATAGTATATGCTAATACATATATTGTCATAACTTATATATATATATATATATATATATATATATATATATATATATATATATATATATATATTACCTTAAGGCCTTGTCGTCTGACCCTCTGAGAGGAAACGTCAGAATGGTAAGTTAAAAAATAAAAGTCGAATGAGAAATGAAGGGGGGAGAAAAAAAAAAAAAAAAAAACTTATTTCAGTTGGAGGAAACGAATGAGAAGGGGGAAAAAAAAAAAAAAATTAAATCTCTCAACGTTATGGTGGCTTTGAATCATTAAAAATCTCCAACTGATGTTTCAAAATCTTTTGTCTTCATTTCTCATTCGACTTTTATTTTTTAACTTACCATTCTGACGTTTCCTCTCAGAGGGTCAGACGACAAGGCCTTAAGGTAATTTTAACAATTTTCCTTTTTTTTTTTTTTTTCCCACTCGTCTGTTTATTGATTTTAATAATGCTACCTCTAAAATTAATCCTACCATTCTGTTGTACACGTAATTTACTTACATATATATATATATATATATATATATATATATATATATATATATATATATATATATATATATATATATACCTTAGTTATTCAGAGAGACACTCCATATGTTTTTCAAAAACACTTTATTGACATACAATTGTTTCTGCCTATTTCAAGCCCATATATTTTTATAATATACAAAATATCACAAATATTCACGAAGAGGCTTCATCGGTGTATAATATCCCACACTATTATCCTTATTTTTTCTAAAGAAATTGCTCATATAAGTAATCAGGTAAGCACACGCCAAAGAGTGTGTTATTTGCTTAATGCACTCATCACACCAAAGAATAAATAGAGTGTCCATATAGTCTGTTTATAACGCAAAGAATAGAATGACGATGAGCAAAACTATTACAAGGAAGTCTGGATGTGGGGGAATCAACAAAAAACGTACCAAAGCTTTTATTGAAGGTCTCAAATTCCAAATCCTAAAGGATCAAACAAAATCCATGATAAAATTGCAATTGAACTTGAGGTAGACAACAAGACCAATAGAAATGCAGTAAAATATGGTTTGAGATTAAAATCTTACACAAGAACACAAACACATTTGTTGACAACAACTATGAAGGAAAAGAGATTGAAAAGGTGCAGTAAAATTATTACATGGTTCCAGAAAAGTTCTCCATTGTAACGATCTTTTTAGTTGAAAAGATCTTCACTGTCGATGCTGTTCTGAACCGACGAAATGACTAATTTATCGCAAAATCGACATATGAGTTTAAGGATACACTCAGAACAAGACATTCTGTTCAAGTTATGGCTTTTGGTGTTGTGGCTTCCGATGGAAAGAAAATGCGTATACAATTCTAAAAAGCTGATAGAAAAGATCAATGTTAATACTTACTACAAGACTCTGAGATACTAGGCATTGTCATGGCTTAAAGCAAACTACCCAGACGATAATTATGTACGGACAGCAAATCTAACTTCATTAATTTTGGGGAATCATGTTTATGACCGCTTTTTAAACCCTTTACATTATGCTATTTGGGGCGTTTTAGAACATGCTACCAATAGAACATCACACAGCAATGTCGGCTTTTCTTAAGATACTATTAAAGTAGAATGGAAGAAGTTGTCTCCCGAATATTTGAGGAACACTTGTACAAGTTTAAGGAAGCGTGCGAAAGCAGATATTGAAAAAAAAGGAGGACACATATAAAACACATTTTCTATTAAGCAAATGTTATTGTCACAAATAAATTCTCATTATTTTCAATAAACTAACTCGTCATACACTGTCTTTCAATCTTTGCCTCAAAATATTGTAAATTTGGCTTCCACACCCTGTATATATATAACGAACTGTACAAGCTCGGCGTTGTTCAGGATGTAGTTAAGTCGGCTTTAATTTTGTTTTTTACACATTAAAAAAAAATAAAGTAAAAAACTACTATTATATTTTTCAATTAACAATTAGTTATATTCTTACTGATTTTTATTTTTAAGTCATTATTTAGAAAATATTTCATATTACCAGTCGAACTAAGTTTTTGTCAAAATAAATTCTAGGTAAGTACGTTATTATAATTTCAATAACACGGTATAACAATAACAAATGAAATTGACTAGTAAGAAGCAAAGTTTGATTTGTTATTTTAAATGCTATTTGGGTTTGACATTGAAAATATGATTGAAGATATATATATATATATATATATATATATATATATATATAGAGAGAGAGAGAGAGAGAGAGGGAGAGAGAGAGAGAGAGAGAGAGAGGGGAGAGAGAGTAAGATAATAATTACCTTTCTTTTTTTTTCTTTTAGTCCTCATCTTGTTTTTTTGGTGTTATCAGTTCGATGTTAATGAACGAATGAGAGTCTTTTTTTTTTGGACGGCACATGGCGGTGCAAATTGTAATAAGTTGTTGTCCTTGGTTAGAAAGCATTGTTTATATGGAAATATTAATTATTAAAGATAATAATTAGCAATTAGAACGCCAGACTGATAACACCAAAAAAACAAGATGAGGACTAAAAGAAAAAAAAAGAAACGTATTTTTATATATCTTTATTTGAAATTCAGTAATTCTGAGGATGAAGTATATCTTCGAAAATTAAATTGAAAAAAAGTTAATAAAACTAAAATGCATTGTCTGGCGGAAGTATACAAAATCAGTACCAGTTTCATTCGTCCACAAAAAACATGTTATAAGAAAAATACTTATTGAACACAACCTGCACATGTAGGGATCATTCCTACCAAGTAACTAGTTCCTAGTTCCAATCGCCGACAAGTAGTTAATGGATATACAGACATACAAACAGACAGACAGACACACGTGTTTCGTATTAGTATAGATTGTCTTGTTACATTATACACCGAAAACCATACGAAAGTTTATGAACGTCTCCAATAAAACGAAAATAAAACGATATATGAGACGATTATTAAGCGATTATTAATCTTTGTTTGAGCACTTTCGTAAGGCAACATCATAGGCATTTTCTTAAGGGCGATTTTAAGTATTTAAACTGTCAACCTATTTTCAACAATCCTCGTTAAAACATCTTTTCTTAAATTTTTTTTTGTTAAAATATTTTTCATTAACCATTTCAAACATAGCATTTTAAATATAAGTCTCTTTGAAATTCTTTACACATTTTACACGTTTTTGTTTCTTAGGAATATTCGAGTTTTAGTTCTTTTCGTTAAAATATCTCTTCTTTAAACATTTTAAAATGCACGAAGAAAAGTTACCTTACACATTTCTGCCTCCGCTGGTCGTGGGTTTGCTGGCACACTCATCTCTGTTGCTGGCTCGTGATCGCAGTGGTGTACGTGTTTTGTGGGCATATTCTGTTTTCATGCAGGAGACAAAAACGCTCAGAGACGAGATTTGAGAGAGATTTCTATTGGTTTATTTCACACTTCATTGTCGGGGGTTTCGCATTCGTTCCGTGATCCTCATTCATTCATTCTTCCTCGCTGGGGGATGCGACGATAATTGCTACTGAATCCCCAAGAGATACAGCCATCACGGAAAGCGACTACATTCTCGGTTCTGCGCTCCTTTTGCTTCCTGAGCACTTCAGATAAGTCGATCGTTTAGCTTGCTCCCAAACTAGTAACTGATTTTCGAAACTCAATTTCTCACAAAAAGGGAGTGACGTCACAGATGCACACGTGGAACCGTCGTGCAAAACACTTTCGTTCACTCATGTTTTTCTAATCTTTTCTGACCCGACGCCGTCTGTGGCGGCGTCGACCTTTGAAACCATGCACTAAAATTGCACTGGATGACTTCGTTGCAAATCGCGCAAGTCAAGCGATCTGTTTGTACGTCCATCCACACATGCGTACCAAATTATCAATGCACCTAAATTGCACTTAATCCTATTTCTTTTACCCAGTTCATAATTCATGCTAGCTAATTTTACACGTTTACAGAATATAGGGCCCGTCATAATATAACAATCTCATGTTATCGGGTGCTTCAGCTTGTTCTACAAAACTACCGGTAAAGTTTTCTTGTTTTTCTTTTACAGCTTGCGAATTTGGTTGGTATTATTACCAAGGCTTGTGTTATGGCGTTTCTCCAAACTGCTCCAATATCGGTGCAGTTTCGGCAAGATTCTACGGCTTGGATTACGTCGCCATTCACGTTGTTACCACGTAAGTAAATATTTACAATGTTTTACAATTTAACCCACTCCCCAAGAGTCAAATAAGAACAAATAAATAAATAGATAAATAAACAAATAAATAAACAAATAAATAAATAAATAAACAAATAAATAAATAAATAAACAAGGCAAAATTGCCATAAGAGACTTGAAACCTGGAATTTTGAAAGTATCCATGAAGTTGCAACTATTTTTTATGTTTACAGTATATTTTCATTACGTTATTTTTTATTTAAGTAACTCAAATACTCTATCTAAAAAGCTGTTTAAGTTCAGTAGCAGCAGCAAACGTAGTAGTAGTAGTAGTAGTAGTGGTGGTGGCATCCCGTTAAAACTTGTACAATATTAGCATATGTACTTGTTGCGGCGCGTATATCATGTGATCAAAAGGCGTTACAAGCCGTGTCGAAATGATAGTTAGCACGCGGACGTGTTGTGCATTTCCTCATGTGTGCATAGATGAACATGTAACGTAGTCTAATTCTGGAACTTATGCTTCACGTGTTCGAACTGAGCTATAACGAAACGGCAGCAACTGGAACATTGGTTGCACGAAAGGAAACCAATTGGCTCAAGAAGTGTTCCTCGGGTTGTAAGTACCTCAGAGATCAGGTAAGACGAGGTAGACCTTAAAACCCTGGATTCCGAGTAATAGAGGCAAATCTGGAGAGTAACACTCTAAGAGTATCAGGTGAGCTGGGCATATCACAAACCAGTGCGGTTCGTTACTTTGACGCAAATAATTTACCAAATAATATTTCAAAACCTTTAACTCACGATAGCAGAATTTCTATGATTACTTCGCATTATCCGATAACGAAGAAACAAACACAATACAGCCATATAAAAATATATAAGTCTTTCTTTATTAGCAGTTATTGCACGTTTACTAGGTAAAGTTTCTCGTATATATTTAACCAGTTGTACATATCCGGCGTTGCCTAAAAAGTATTTTGCTTTCATTTTGTTTTGTTGGTACGTCTGTAAAATTCAAACGATTATATATGAGTTTGTTATGAACTTACGTACGTTCTCTTCAGACAAATGCAATTTCCGAACGTTTGCAAAAATGTTTTTTATGTACGTTTTTTTTTTAAAATTCAAACGATTATTTTTTCTGCAGACATACATAATTTCCGAATTTTTACAAAAAAATTCTTTACGTAAGTCTTTAAAATACAAACGAGTATGTTGTCTGTAGACAAACGTAATTAGCGAAGTTTACAATAAAAACAGTTTTTTCACTTACGTTTCTTAAATGCAAATAATTATTTATGAGGATTTATTATGAACTTACGTGGATTCTCTGCAGACAAACGTAATTTGTAAATGTTAAAAATAATGTTTTCTTGATTTATGTTTAAAAAATGCAAACTAGTATATATGAGAGTTTATTGTCTGCAGACAAACTTAATTTCAGAATGTTTACACTAAACAACTTTTACAACCTGTGATTGGTCAAATAAGAAAAGGGAAGGAAAAGGATGAAGCGAAAATTTATTATAAATACAAAAGGAAAAAACAAGATGGCGTCGATACGAAACATGAGCGGAGGAGTAAGAGAGATTAATAATGAAACGATGTTTATCGACACTTTTATTATATTAAAGTGTATGGAAAGTAATGATACATCTAAAATAGAGAGTGAAGAGTCCTCCCTCTTCTTTATTCATGGCTAAAAGAAAACAAAAACATGCACATGATTAAATATTAAAATCGTTAAAGTTGATTGAAAATTAAATTATTTTTTGTAACAACACAGACCAACAAGTGCCGCAAAGCACTGACGCAACAGATTTTTATATGTAGCTTGTAGTAAAAAATGTTTTGAGCACAAAGATAGGTAGAAAAGCGACTTTATTTTATATATAAGATAAGTTCGTAACAAGATGCTTTCAGTTTAAAGTCAGATAAAGAGGAGAAGGAGGGGAAGGAGAAGGAGGGGGAGAAAGTGTCATAATTGTTTTGTCCTCTCACTTTTCGTATCCTAATAGCGTGTCTTGATTTCTTATTTTTATAAACAAAGGCACCCCCAAGCTTGGCGTGATTCGGGATGTCCCCCGATATGGTTACTCTTCCTAGAATTAGCTTAGCAAATTGCCTCCCGGCGCATTACTCGCTCTTAGAATCGGCTGTTCGTTCTTCAACGCACTTGACTTCTAAAACATTTGACATTTGAATCAGCATAGTCTGCCACAATTCCATTCAATATTTTATGCAAAGCGCTTTTGGGTATTTCGGATTTATTGAGAAATGTTTTACTGTTACAGGATACATAAACAGTTTTATCTGAGGGAAATCGTCAAACGTGATGGAGTCTGGCAATTTGATTCCTACAATCACACGTTTACTTATGTATCTGAATCAGGTATGTATGCTCAAATTATAAACACTTTGGGTAAAATTATCATTCCCCAACCAAAATGTCGGACAATAAATCGCCTGCAGTTTTCTGATTTTTTTCTGACTTCAACAAATGAGTAAGTAAACCCAAATAAATTGTTTGGGACTAATTTCCCAACTGTATTTTCGTTTAAAATAACTTTAGGTAAATTTTAAATTAGTCCAAAACAATGTATTTGGGTTTACTTACTCATTTGTGAGGTCGATAAACTGCAGACGATTTATTGTCCGCCAGTTTGGTTGGGAAATGACAATTTTACGACACTTTGTTATATACACAGGTTGACGGTAAAAATAACCAAACAAGACCCAGCTTAATAAAACACTGGTTGTATATACCCGGCGTTATCCGATAGTGTTTTTACATGCATTTTTTTTAGCTATTCCTTTTTGGTTCCAAACATGGAAAGTAACTTTGTATCGACATTGTGTCTAACTTTGCCTTCGGAGGGAGGCAAATAAAAAGGGACAATATAATTATACCATACTATAGAATTCTGTGTTTTTTAAAGCTATACTATTCATATACAGGGTGACTAAAAAAAACGGGCCCCGTGTACACTTTATGTGATATCTCCTTTATTTATTCACCGATTGCCCTTATTTTACCGGGCATGGCAGAATCAACGACCGTGAGTACACCAAGACCTCAGTGGGAGCTGGGGCAAAGAATACACTGTGTTAGATTTTACTACAAGACAGGCTCGTTTAAGAAAACCCAGGACAGTTTCATGCATCAGTTCGGATGTGAAAAGGCTCCACCCAAAAGCAAAATTCAGAACTGGGTGGACCACTTCGAGAAGTATGGGACCGTGGAGAACTTCAACGCTGCCAGTGAGAACCGTCCAAGCTACTCGGCACGTCCCAAGAAGCGGACAGCCGAGCTGATCGAAAGTGTGAGAGAGTCTCTCCAGGAGAGTCCGAAACGCTCTGTGCGTAAGCGAAGTCAGTCCCTCGGTATCTCCCGTGAGACTTGCAGAATACAGACGCTGCAGACCCTTACAGCCTCAGACAAGAAGTAGAGGAGCGCTATAGCAGTCAAGATGCTCGATAAGATCGAGGAGAACCCCAGATTTCCATAACCCTCTTTGGACCTCAGATGAAGCCCACTTCCATCTTGACGGAAAGGCAAACTCCAAGGCAAATGTTTTCTGGGGGTCCTCCAGACCCAATAAAGTAGCCACCAAGCCCCTGCACTCTCCTAATTGCACGGTGTGGGCTGCAATCTCGGTCAGAGTCATCATCGTACCAATCTTCATCGAAGAATCTGGCGCAGCAGTGACAGTCACCAAGGAGCGGTATGTGGAGGTCCTCAAAACCTTCAAGAGTTAGCTTCAGACCCTCTACCTATCGTTCATGAGAAGGTTCTGGTTCCAGCAAGACAGAGCAAGTTCTCACACCTCAAACCTGTCCCGAGATTGACTGAAAGAGAACTTCAGAGGCCGAGTGATCAGTCTCAAGACTAATTTTGAGTAGCCACCCCATAGCCTAGACCTAAGCCCCCCAGATTATTTCATTTGGGGCTATCTTAAGGACAGAATGTACGCAGGGAAACCCAGAACCATCACGGAACTCAAGGAAGCCACCAGGGAGGAGATGAGAGCCATTACTAATTCAGTCTGTAAGAACGTCATGGACAACTTCGTTCTACGCCTCAAGAAATGCACGGAGCTAAAAGGAGTCCAACTAGAACACATGCTGTAGAACGGAGAAAAAAAGGTCAAAGACCCTAGTGTTTTGATATGTTGTGAATATAATAAATTAGTTATGCTCCAAAATTCATTTAATTCGGACAAAACACTAAGAAACAGGGCCTAATTAGATTTGGGGCCCGTTTTTTGGGGGTCACCCTGTAGTATCAGACCCTGTGGTGTGATAGTATTGCCAGGTATTTTCTCTTTGGGTAAATCCTCGGACCATAACATAAGTTTTTATTAATAAAAGCCAGGCTTATTTTTTAATCACGGAAGGACTTAATAACCTATCGTACATTGGTTCAGCTCACCTGAACACAAGTCCAGTAATACTACTGTACCAACAGTGGTAATGAGATATACATATACTCCATATGTTCTACCCTAGTCTTTCTCACTTGTTCCTTTTCGCACTATTTTTCTCTTTGTCCTATCTTACGCTGGCTTATTCTCGATACTGACTGTTATTTCTGAACTTTTTTATCTAACATATTTACTGATGACTACCTTAGCGTCACTTACTTAAATCTATATTCTATATTCTACGCTTATACACATATTGTCACTGCTGATTTACTATTATTTGACTTGACTAATGTTCATGAGAGTTTAAGAAAAAGATGAGTCGTGAGTATAAATGTATTTTCATAAATTAATGCTTACAGCGTATTTGTTATAGAAACTCCACTGTGCTAATAATAGAGGTGGGACGTAATGGGTGAAAATTTCAGATTCATGCGAGTAGTATTTTTTTATATTCATTTATACATAAATAACACTAAACAATCAAACATTTTGAAAATTTTGCAAAATTCAGAAGGTGCAGGCCACTAGTTTTTGGCTACTGCAATGTCGCATGAAACCACTTTTTCACCGAAAAATGATGGATTTTGAGTCTCGAGGAGTTCTAACGGCTATTTTTGCCTGCACCTTCTGAATTTTGCAAAATTTTCAAAATGTTTGATTGTTTAGTGTTATTTATGTATAAATGGACACAAAAAAATACTACTCGCATGAATCTGAAATTTTCACCCATTACGTACCACCCCTACTAATAATGTCTAAATATACGTTGTGTATTTCAAACGAATATTTCTGTCTTTTTTTTCACAGGAGAGCAGTGTGTATATGCTAACAAAACGATACCATTGCTAAATATCAACTGTTCCTTAGGATTTGACGAACTATGTGAAAAGGACGGTAAGAGAAATCATTCTACAAACTTTAATTCATGTGTAATTCGTTGCCATCTTTGTTTAATGACAAATATTTTATATAAGCGACAGATTATCCTCTTCTTACTTTCATCTTATATTGCACGAGTTAAAGAAAATATATACATATATCAGTAGAAAGGGGTAGACATATTATAAACCATTGTTTCGTAAAAGTATAATTTTTTGTTGAGAAACCATAACAATGTGTGTTAAAGAAAAATATATACATATATCAGTAGAAACGGGTAAACCATTGTTTCGTAAAAGTATAATTTTTTGTTGAGAAACCATAACAATGTGTGTTAAAGAAAAATATATACATATATCAGTAGAAAGGGGTAAACCATTGTTTCGTAAAAGTATAATTTTTTGTTGAGAAACCATAACAATGTGTGTTAAAGAAAAATATATACATCTATCAGTAGAAAGTGGTAAACCATTGTTTCGTAAAAGTATAATTTTTTGTTGAGAAACCATAACAATGTGTGTTAAAGAAAAATATATACATATATCAGTAGAAACGGGTAGACATATTATAAACCATTGTTTCGTAAAAGTACAATTTTTTGTTGAGAAACCATAACAATATGTGTGTTAAAATAAATAACATTTATTTTAATCTGAGCTTTCAAAAATTAAAATTTTCCTTGTCAAAGCAAATTGAAAGGAAGTGAACCCCACTTTGCCAACAGCGAGACACGCATATATTATGTATATAAGATTAAACATACACCTGTTATATTTTCCCCTTATTTTTGAATAATAATAAATTATATATATATATAAAAAAATCCGACATTCTCTTTTAATAAAATTAATTGTATTCATAAAATGGATTTTTTTTTCATTTGATTGAGCAAAATCATCCCAATTATTATCTTTGAAATGCTCATAGATATGGTGGATATGGTGGGAACAAATATTTAACATTACAAGTTGTTAATTTTTTTGTAATTTATTTTTGCCAATGGACGTTGTAGCTATACGTCCCTTTGTTGCTAATATATTAGCTTGGTAAAACTCCAATGACGAATTATAACAGATGAAAGGTGATCACCCAAGAATAACTCATTACTTTTTAAAAGTTGTTTCTTTTTCTGTAACTTTCCTTTTTTTAAAATTGTTTGTTTTTAACTTTTTTATTAATGTAAGTCAGGAAGAAAAATTGTTGCTTTTTCATGCAGACAATTTCGTTTTTGTCATGTTTTTTTTAGTTCGATGTGATTTGGTGGAGCCTTTGTGTCTGTCTATAAAAATTCAAAGAATAGTTCAACTTCCAGTAGTCAGAAACAACTTTTTCAATTTTTTTCGATGTTATGTGTACTTCTGGGTCAGAAAGAAGAATCCGGTATGTCTGTTAGCGCGGCTACGCTAGTTTGAATCAGTAGAAACAAATGTTTGGAGGTACAAAATTTATATATGCTTTTGAAAATGATTCGCGGAAAACTATCTAAAGCTCTTTCGACTATCATCTCACCAGAAGAAACCGATAGTATAAATAAATCAATAATATTAGTGAAAATAAAGAGCAAAGGGGGAAATTGAAGTGCCAGGGAATACAGATACGCGATTAAAATGAATTTTAATTAAATAGTCGTTTAAAAAGGCCACAGCATGGGATAAAACAAAACAAAACAAAAAACGAGGGATGGGGGCAAAGTTCTTTTACAAACTCCTTCTGTCAGCACAAAGAAAGTTTACGTATAGCGATAGAGACAGGTTGCAACATTTTCAAATGTTTTTTGGAATCCGCTCTATGCAGCACCTAAAAACGCTCTATTTTATAGTTACTGGCACCGCATGGATTTTCAACCACATGTTGGTCAATAGCAGAGTCCAAAGTCGCAGAGGAAGATTGACAAAGGGATCCTGCCATTACCTGTCTAATCTTAGATGGAACATGCTGGTTTATGCGGGTTTGTAAATGCAAAGAAGTACGCCCAATATAACCAGCATCACACTGGCATTTAAAACGGTGAACACCATTACTATAATGGATAAAGGGCACACTATCCTTACAAAAAGAAGGAAAAAAGGTCTTGTAGCATACACCAAGCGCAGGGAAACAGAGTATTGATTTACTCCTCTCCAGGAGTTAGGCACAAGGCCAGTTTTTATCTTACTCCCACAAGTAAGATGTGACCCAAGGTCGGGTCGGGAAAGTGGGGTTTAAAAATTGCCTGGGCAGCCCCGTCGGCATTCCCCGGTAGGGGCGCCTCAGGCAGTAAGCAATAAACTTACTCCTCCCCAAAGAGGGGAGGCAAAGCCTGGGAGGGTGGACCTCCTAGAACTGCACAGGACAGACCCATTGACTGGCGTAAGTCAAGCCCCGAAGGCCAAGACAATACCAGTCTATGGGGTGTAGTATCCATCGGAACAGATACTACACTTTGATCTTAGCCAAAAGGCCAAGCGCAGGGAAACAGAGTAGAAACAATTGATAATGCTTCCAACAATCTGCTTGTCGGAGAGAAACATATATGCGTGTCTCGCTGTTGGCAAAGTGGGGTTCACTTCTTTTCAAATTGTTCGTCGTATCCACGTGGTTTTCTCTTACTTCACGTGATATTGACCTTTCGAAAACTGAGATCGTATTTTTTTTATTTACCTTACCAACCAGTAAATCTTTCGTCGATAGATAACTTTTAAAGGTAACTAGTTTTCTCATTACAACACATCGCTTTCACATGTGCCTACGACCAACTAAGACACAATGACATCCCATCAGGTGCCGCCGTAACATTATGCAACGTTTTAAGACGCTCAATAATAGCCAAATACTAGAAAAATTGATCCGTTGAGCAGCCAGTAGAATTGTTTGAATCAAGAAAAGTAAGCTTGCAAAGTAAAATTTAAAAAAAGAAATAAAAAGACAAAATCAAATCTTAGTCTCGTTCTATTGGCTATATTTTCCCCTTCTCTTTCGCCCCTCCTTCTCTTTCCCTCAGAATACTGGTTAAATAGTATTACTATTTGTGGTGATATTTCCTTTTGTTTAGAGAGAGAGAGAGAGAGAGAGAGAGAGAGATGATTAATTGTGGGAGAGAGAGAAATAAACCGTATGAAATAAGAGCAGGGAGTCAAATAACATACAGTGAGAGAGGGTGAGAGTGATATACATAAACTGAGTAAGAAATGATAAACTTGGCTAGTTAATTGAAAATTACAGCTAATTAGAACAAGTAAACTGAAATTTTTTTCAAACATAACTCAATCCCAAAACTAAGGAATGTTTTAGCATGTATTTTATGTGATTAAAATATACAAGAAAAAAGACCTTGGGTAAACCAACGTTGATTAATTTAGCTTTAGTATAATAATAGATTTCGATATTAAAAAAAGTTTTTTTGCTATGTAAAATAGAAAGTTAAAATCCCAGAGTTTTAGCATTATACGATTAATACTAATTCATTCATATTTATTTTCCAGGAAAACCGAAGTATCAAGTTACCACGAGTGGTAAGTTAAAAAAAGTAACAAAATGGTATATATTTTGGTGGTAAGCTATATCGTTAAATATACTGCTGAAAAAGACAACTGAAAAGTATTTTTTGCAGGATTTGTTGAACGTGATGCATATATGAGTACTCATGGTACCATTGTGTTTTTTTTTAGTACTGTATCCCGTTCGTATTTACTAGAGTCTGCGACTATTTTTGTCGGACATTTTGTTTGTAGAATTTTAGTACTGGTTATGTTTCGGAAATAATGTAGAATTGTAGTACTGATCATGTTTCAGAGATTTTGTAGAATTGTAGCACTGGTCATGTTTCAGAGATTTTGTAGAATTGTAGTACTGGTCATGTTTCAGAGATTTTGTAGAATTGTAGTACTGGTTGTGTTTCAGAGATTTTGTAGAATTGTAGTACTGGTTGTGTTTCAGAGATTTTGTAGAATTTTAGTACTGGTTGTGTTTCAGAGATTTTGTAGAATTGTAGTACTGGTCATGTTTCAGAGATTTTGTAGAATTGTAGTACTGCTTGTGTTTCAGAGATTTTGTAGAATTTTAGTACTGGTTGTGTTTCAGAGATTTTGTAGAATTGTAGTACTGGTCATGTTTCAGAGATTTTGTAGAATTGTAGTACTGGTCATGTTTCAGAGATTTTGTAGGATTGTAGTACTGGTTGTGTTTCAGAGATGTTGTAGAATTTTAGTACTGGTTGTGTTTCAGAGATGTTGTAGAATTTTAGTACTGGTTGTGTTTTAGAGATTTTGTAGAATTTTAGTACTGCTGTGTTTTAGAGATTTTGTAGAATTTTAGTACTGTTGTGTTTTAGAGATTTTGTAGAATTGTAGTACTGGTTGTGTTTCAGAGATGTTGTAGAATTTTAGTACTGTTGTGTTTCAGAGATTTTGTAGAATTTTAGTACTGGTTGTGTTTCAGAGATTTTGTAGAATTTTAGTACTGCTTGTGTTTCAGATATTTTGTAGAATTGTAGTACTGGTTGTGTTTTAGAGATTTTGTAGAATTTTAGTACTGGTTGTGTTTCAGAGATTTTGTAGAATTTTAGTACTGGTCATGTTTCAGAGATTTTGTAGAATTTTAGTACTGGTTGTGTTTCAGAGATTTTGTAGAATTTTAGTACTGGTTGTGTTTCAGAGATTTTGTAGAATTGTAGTACTGGTTGTGTTTTAGAGATTTTGTAGAATTTTAGTACTGGTTGTGTTTCAGAGATTTTGTAGAATTGTAGTACTGCTTGTGTTTCAGAGATTTTGTAGAATTTTAGTACTGGTTGTGTTTCAAGGATTTTGTAGAATTTTAGTACTGGTCATGTTTCAGAGATTTTGTAGAATTGTAGTACTAGTTGTGTTTCAGAGATTTTGTAGAATTTTAGTACTGGTTGTGTTTCAGAGATTTTGTAGAATTTTAGTACTGGTCATGTTTCAGAGATTTTGTAGAATTGTAGTACTGGTTGTGTTTCAGAGATTTTGTAGAATTTTAGTACTGGTTGTGTTTCAGAGATTTTGTAGAATTTTAGTACTGGTCATGTTTCAGAGATTTTGTAGAATTGTAGTACTGGTTGTGTTTCAGAGATTTTGTAGAATTTTAGTACTGGTTGTGTTTCAGAGATTTTGTAGAATTGTAGTACTGGTCATGTTTCAGAGATTTTGTAGAATTGTAGTACTGGTTGTGTTTCAGAGATTTTGTAGAATTTTAGTACTGGTTGTGTTTCAGAGATTTTGTAGTATTTTAGTACTGGTTGTGTTTCAGAGATTTTGTAGAATTGTAGTACTGGTTGTGTTTCAGAGATTTTGTAGAATTTTAGTACTGGTTGTGTTTCAGAGATTTTGTAGAATTTTAGTACTAGTCATGTTTTAGAGATTTTGTAGAATTGTAGTACTGGTTGTGTTTCAGAGATTTTGTAGAATTTTAGTACTGGTTGTTTTTCAGAGATTTTGTAGAATTTTAGTACCAGTCATGTTTCAGAGATTTTGTAGAATTGTAGTACTGGTTGTGTTTCAGAGATTTTGTAGAATTTTAGTACTGGTTGTGTTTCAGAGATTTTGTAGAACTTTAGTACTGGTCATGTTTCAGAGATTTTGTAGAATTGTAGTACTGGTCATGTTTCAGAGATTTTGTAGTATTTTAGTACTGGTTGTGTTTCAGAGATTTTGTAGAATTTTAGTACTGGTTGTGTTTCAGAGATTTTGTAGAATTGTAGTACTGGTTGTGTTTCAGAGATTTTGTAGAATTGTAGTACTGGTTATGTTTCAGAGATTTTGTAGAATTGTAGTACTGGTTGTGTTTCAGAGATTTTGTAGAATTTTAGTACTGGTTGTGTTTCAGAGATTTTGTAGAATTGTAGTACTGGTCATGTTTCAGAGATTTTGTAGAATTTTAGTACTGGTTGTGTTTCAGAGATTTTGTAGAATTGTAGTACTGGTTGTGTTCTAGAGATTTTGTAGAATTGTAGTACTGGTTGTGTTTCAGAGATTTTGTAGAATTGTAGTACTGGTTGTGTTTCAGAGATTTTGTAGAATTTTAGTACTGGTTGTGTTTCAGAGATTTTGTAGAATTTTAGTACTGGTCATGTTTCAGAGATTTTGTAGAATTGTAGTACTGGTCATGTTTCAGAGATTTTGTAGAATTTTAGTACTGGTTGTGTTTCAGAGATTTTGTAGAATTTTAGTACTGGTTGTGTTTCAGAGATTTTGTAGAATTGTAGTACTGGTTGTGTTTCAGAGATTTTGTAGAATTTTAGTACTGGTTGTGTTTCAGAGATTTTGTAGAATTGTAGTACTGGTTGTGTTTCAGAGATTTTGTAGAATTTTAGTACTGGTTGTGTTTCAGAGATTTTGTAGAATTGTAGTACTGGTCATGTTTCAGAGATTTTGTAGAATTTTAGTACTGGTTGTGTTTCAGAGATTTTGTAGAATTGTAGTACTGGTTGTGTTTCAGGCATTATGTAGAATTTTAGTACTGGTCATGTTTCAGAGATTTTGTAGAATTTTAGTACTGGTTGTGTTTCAGAGATTTTGTAGAATTTTAGTACTGGTTGTGTTTCAGAGATTTTGTAGAATTGTAGTACTGGTTGTGTTTCAGAGATTTTGTAGAATTTTAGTACTGGTTGTGTTTCAGAGATTTTGTAGAATTGTAGTACTGGTTGTGTTTCAGAGATTTTGTAGAATTTTAGTACTGGTTGTGTTTCAGAGATTTTGTAGAATTTTAGTACTGGTTGTGTTTCAGAGATTTTGTAGAATTGTAGTACTGGTTGTGTTTCAGAGATTTTGTAGAATTTTAGTACTGGTTGTGTTTCAGAGATTTTGTAGAATTTTAGTACTGGTTGTGTTTCAGAGATTTTGTAGAATTGTAGTACTGGTTGTGTTTCAGAGATTTTGTAGAATTGTAGTACTGCTTGTGTTTCAGAGATTTTGTAGAATTTTAGTACTGGTTGTGTTTCAGAGATTTTGTAGAATTTTAGTACTGGTTGTGTTTCAGAGATTTTGTAGAATTGTAGTACTGGTTGTGTTTCAGAGATTTTGTAGAATTTTAGTACTGGTTGTGTTTCAGAGATTTTGTAGAATTTTAGTACTGGTTGTGTTTCAGAGATTTTGTAGAATTGTAGTACTGGTTGTGTTTCAGAGATTTTGTAGAATTTTAGTACTGGTTGTTTTCGGACATTTTGTACAATTTTAGTACTTGTTTGTGTTTCAGATATTGTGTAGAAGTGTAATACTGATTAGGTTCGGACATTTCGTAGAATTTTAGTACTGGTTGTTTCAGACATTTTGTAGAATTGTAGTACTAGTTGTTTTTCGAACATTTTGTAGAATTTTAGTACTGGTTATGTTTTGGATATTTTGTAGAATTCTAGTGCTAGTAATCTTTCAGGCGTTTTGTAGAATTTTAGTACTAGTTATAGTTAGGACATTTTTAGATAAGAATTAGTAATTTCTATTATTTAGATTATTCGAACTGTTATTCTCATAAATAGATAAGCTCGAAATTCCATATACGTTCCTGAGTTTGATATAAAGATTCCCGAATTCGAAAAGAGTCACTCGAAGAACGCTTATTTTTATTATCAGAATAACTTCGTTAGAAATTACATAGGTAATTGACCGCACCCTGGAATTTTTGCAAGTCTTATTTGCATTTATTTCGTGCGATGTTTATTGTACCATCTATTTTAAAAGAATCTGATGTCATTCCTTCATTGGTTCATACACGACTTTGGTGATTTCTGTTTGTAGACATTTAATTTAATTTTGAACCACTTTTTTTCCGCATTTTGTCAGGACATTTTGATATTATAAGCCGTCTGTAACGTTCGATGAGTGGATCCTCATGACACCATATGATGACCCGTAATTTTCTAGCTCTTTGTCTCATTGGTATGTCGTAAGTAGACAATTCAATGAGTAGTGGTGCCTATTTCTAGTAGTAGTAGTAGTAGTAAAAGTAGCAGTCATTGTCGTAAGGATTTAGCAGCAGAAATAGATTTGTTCTCTCTCTTCTTTTGTCGTGATGATAGCAGCCGTCTTCTTTTTCCTGGTAACTATAATAATGGAGGCAATTTAAAAAACAACAACAAAGATTCCATTATTTTCTCTGGGTAACATGTTATTTTTTGGTTGATTTATTTTGTTTTCTTTCACAACAATTTCATCTAAATGATTGCATCTTCCGTCCAACCGCCGTAGGAATGGTGGAAGAGTCTCAAAACAGACGTCCGTTCGCTTTGACTTCGAAACCCAAGAGACAGCAGGATTTATATTGTTTCTTTGCCGCGTACTTAGTTCCGGCTTCCTGACACGTAGCCCAAATTCTAATCTTTAACTCCTAATGGATTTTTCTACTTTTCTGCTTACTCTAGCTTTACGTGTAAAATTCCGTTATTTTCCCACGATTTTAACACATTCGCACCTAATCTTACTACGAAACGTCCTAATATATTGGATGATATGATATCGTTCTGTGCATTTCTGCATACTTTAATATTTTTCTAAAAGTTGGGTTATTTGACTTTTGAATAGCTCACTTGCACTGTGTATTCAATGTGAAAGTCTGATAACGTTAATGTCCAAAGGATGGGTCATAAGTAATACATACTTGTCTACTGGAATTTGCAAGTATATTCTTTGCGAGTCTTTGAAGCATGTGTTCAGTCTTTTTCATTATCAGTGAACTCTACAAAATCTTTCAAATTGCATTTGTTGGGTAGTAGAGGGCTGATAAGGCAATGCTGCATCGTATGGCCATCCTCTCCACATTTGTAGATGGTTGGGTCGGTTTTGTTGCCCCATCCGATCATAGCAACGTTTGATCGCTCCATTCCCATTCTCAGGCGGTTGAGTGCTCTCTATTGAACCCAAGGTGCTTTTGTGCCAGGAAGAAGGCCTATAGAAAGGGTGATTCCAATACAAGTAGAAAGGGTCCATTCGCCAGCTCACGGGTCCACAGCTACACTCTGGTCTCTTATTTAGATATTTGTAGTGACTGGACATGACGGAGGACATTTCTCCTTAACTTGAATGAGAGTAGAAAGTGGACATTGGGTTTACTTTCGACAGCCTCGTAACTCTCGTTTCCCTTTATTTTGTCCTTTAGTCCTCACATTCTATTAGCGGTGTTTCTGACAAAGGGGTAAGAACTGCTGTTTTTTGGGAAGGAATTTATCCATCTAACATCTATCGTTGGTTAGTTTTTAACCTTGAAGTAGTATTTTTTAGCAACTTACATCAAGTAGCTTCATGCCTTGTCTGGAGCGATTTCTATGAAAAAAAAACTCCAGTCGTTGGACCGTTGGTTCACGCATAGGAAG
The DNA here is from genome assembly GCA_963556195.1 of Sepiola atlantica. Classification (NCBI taxonomy): domain Eukaryota; kingdom Metazoa; phylum Mollusca; class Cephalopoda; order Sepiida; family Sepiolidae; genus Sepiola; species Sepiola atlantica. The sequence goes on along the minus strand of OY744521.1, from coordinate 33,896,959 downwards.
AAGATGGCGTTAATCACTGGTAGCCATTGTGATCTCTACTCGGCTGGCAACTTCCCGTGTCACATCTGCAATATGTATTTGATACACATCTGTTAGTATTTATGTTATGCGTAACGTTTGGGAAATATTTTGCATAGTATATATAAGAGAATATTTCTTCTGCAGTTAGAAGCTTATAATGTTCTCTGAGAATTAGTTCATTTAAATCATGTAGGTCAAGATATAGTCGAAGCTTTCTATTTAATTTCGACTATTACATAACAGTTCACTTATTGTGGTGATTCTGACCAGTTCAACTTTAGGTTATTTTAGTTGTTATGATTGAAATTGAAACGGTTCTGGTAAGGTGAACTGTCGGATATACTTTTTGTCTACTGTGATATAATGCCTTCAAAATTCGCTATTCATATATTGCAAAATGCACTACACACTTATATGAGTGACTACAGTCACGTTTTTAAATACAGGAACCACCAAAGATATGACAAACAGTAAATGTATCAATTCTCATGCTGCTTTATACGATTTTATTTTTTTAAGTGCGATGCAGTTAAAACCTACAAGACGTACATAACATTTTTAGTATTGAGTTATTATTTAAAATTTTTGTTGGGGACTAAAATTTGGAACGTTCTGTGAACCGATTCAGCAGGCAATCATCTTAATACAATTTTCATATTAGCGGATGTTTTAAGGCAGAATCAACGTTAAATACTATTTTATTTTATTTCTGAAGCAGCAACAAACTATTTTGTGTCTATTTCTTTTGGCGGAGAGTTATTATACAGAGGTGACTTGGTCATATGTTGACCAATCAGGTGACTTGGCGTATCGATTCTGTAATAAACTTTTTATAGCTCTATACCGACAGAAAAAAACAGACAGAGGCCAAACAGAGCAATGAGAAAAGGGAAAACATTCACCCTTCCTCTGAATTTAATCTGGCCAGACAATCAACCAAGCAGCACCATGCAACTAGAAAAAAAAAACTGTATCACTTTTCTTCGCACACATATATCCTCACAGATATATATCCACAGCCGAATGGAGCCAAGTTATTTACCTCCAGGAAGTTGGACAGAAGGTCAAAGTATTTAATGGAGCCAAAGGGCTGCTATTATGTCGCCCACATGGCGCACACATATATCCTCACAGAGAAACTCACATACACACACATACTCTTCTTACAGCGTAATTAATTTTTCTCCTTTATACGGAAGAGCAATTCACGTGTCTAAACATTTGGGCACGTAGCATAAAATTTCAAGTGTATCCATTATGAATATATATGTATTATGAATATATATGTATTATGAATAAATATGTATTATGAATATATATGTATTATGAATACATATGTATTATGAATATGTATGTATTATGAATACATATGTATTATGAATATATATCTATATAAACATTTCTATTCGGTTATTATTACGTCTTATTTCCTTCTTTTCCCAACAAATCTATTCCTATTTCATCATAGAGTGAATCTTGCAATTCATATCTACTATAACCTGTATTATATTCTGTGTTATTAAATAATATAAGCTGCTTAACTGCGATTGTTGGTCCCCCCATTTATAAAATCGGGGGACTTATGTTTTGAGGCATGTCCGTCTGTCCGTCCGTCCGTCCGTATTTTTCTCCGCAACCATCCATTGAATTTCTCTGAAATTTTGCATGAAGTTTTAACTTTGGTCAGGTTAGAAAGTGACATTCTCCGATTTTTGAAAAAAAATATCTGGTTATCCCTCCAGGGGGTCAAAACGCCCCGAAATAGCAAAAAATGACATTTTTTGCCCCATAACTTTTCATCCATCCATTCAATTTCTCTGAAACTTGGCCAAAATGTGGATGCAATTGTTCCTAATAGAAAATAAGTATCACTGACCTTGGAAAAAATCTGGTTCGCGCCCCCAGTGTGGCAAAGGGGGGGGGGTCAAAAATGCCCCAAATTGCCCAAATTTATTGCATTTTACACTCGCCACATCGAGTCACATACAGAGGGGACCATGCACGCGCGGCTTGTTTATATTTGCTAATGTAGCAGTATTTTATTAGTAAAAGACGATTTTAATTCGTTTATTTTTAATATCTATTGTCCATTTATGTCCATTTTTGTTTGTATATTTTGAATTTATGCAGCATAAGAGCACATTATACACGCCTATAATTATGTTTACACCCCAGTTCCCGTGACATCATCATCATACTTAGATGAGTGTTAGTTTGGGAATGTCAGGTGCAGTTTGAAAAATTTCATCCCATTAGCTTTGCAAACTGAATGCCGACTTTTAATCTGCAAATACAACGAACAGTCCTGGACCAATCGTTGTGATCTGCGCTGACCAGATACGGACCGGTGATAACAGATCAATTTGAGATTCAGAAGTGCATATTTTTCTATTCTGTTTGATCGTATTAATGTGCATTTAATTTATTTATGCTTTTTGACCTGTACATGTCTATTTTAGAACAATTACTTCAAGAAGTAAGTACAATTATTTACATAGTTTTGACTAATCTCGAATTTGCAGGTTTTTTAAATTATATTTCACCCCAAACAAGGCAGGACGCCACTGTAGACGTAAGGGTCTACTGAAAATTAGGGAGTAGGTTTAGAGTGTCATTCTAAGTTGGGAGCTATGCAGCAAGATGTCTGTTTACATTAGTTTTAAACCTCTGCATGTCGGTACTGTCGGGGAAATAAGGGGTAGGGAGGGAGTTCCAGAAGCCAGCAGCACGAGGAGAGAAGCTATTGGAGTAGAAGGCTCTCCAGAATCTGGGGAGCTCCACAGTGAATGGATGGGATTTAGCTGATTGTCGAGTTGGTCTAGTGAATTTACATTTTCTGGTTTTATGTTATTTATGCGTTGAACGTTTGTATTTATGGTTGCTATTTCCGTTTCGTATATTTCTTTTGAGAACAATAACTTCGATTGGATTCGTTTTTTATTACGAATAAGTAACTACTTAGCAAGGCCATCAATGTGATGGATGGATTGTCGATTGAATTATGATAAAATATTATGAATGAATCAAAATGTTGAATGGAATGAACAAAAATAAATTACTTATTACGACGGTTTATGACAAGCATTTGCTGACATTGGATTTGGAGACGACCATGTTGTAGTCTGCAGGGAAGCAGTCCCGCGGTAATTTGTTTAGAAATTATCGGAAAGAAACTGTTCATGGAAATTCTGCCTGACGCTAGACACACGGAAGAACAAAGGAAACTTCGTTTTTGTTGTGGTAGGAAGACGAGTTTTTGTTGTGGTAGAAAGACGGGTTTTTTTTTACTTAGTTTTCACTGTAGACGTAAGGGGCTACTGAGAATTAGGGTGAAAGTTTAGGGGGTTATCCTAAATTGGGAGCTGTGCAGCAGATGCTTGTTCACATTAGTTTTAAATTTCTGCATGTCGGTACAGTCGAGAGAACAGGGAGCAGGGAGGGAGTTCCAAAAGCCGGCAGCTCAAGGAAAGAAACTATTGGAGTAGAAGGCTCTCCGGCATCTGAGGACCTCCAAAGTAAATGGATGGGATCTAGCTGATTGTCGGGTTGGTCGAGTGTATTTACGTCGAGGGGCCATCAGAGAAGCAACTTCATTGTGGCAATGGGACAAGGGCATGAGCTTGGTGGATAGTGAGGGACCTATCAGATTAGATACTCTTTTTTGGACCTTGTCTAAGAGGGAGAGACTAGTGGATGGTGCACTAGCCCAGATGTGACCACAATACCCAATGCATGGGCGGATGGTGGCTTTGTAGAGATATAGGATACTGTCAGGTCTGAGAAGTTTTCTAGCACGGTAGAGGGAGCCCACTTTCATTGCAGCAGCCTTGGCAATGTCTTCTATGTGTTTGTTCCAAAGGTGCTGTGAAAGTCTTACAATGAGGAATCAGATATTATAACCCAGTCTAACGCCTTTAATAGAAACAACGGTCGAGTAGAGAAAGACTAACAACGTCTATTCTGTGAGATTGTAGAGAACAGAAGAGATGCTCCTCCACTCGATTATGAAGTCGATTTCGTACTCTGTCAAGGCAAGAAAGGTTGCTATGGGCGGTTAACTGGTTTCCATCTTAGGACGTACGTGTCTATATATATAGGTAAAGGATTGCACCAGAAGTCAAGTACTAAAACTTTAGCAACAAATTAGATATAAGTTTTCTATTTTAGATCTGCATTATTGATTGATCAACGACCTGCATAAATCATTTTGTCTAAAGTTAATCCGGATTATAACATGTAAATGTTGAATAGCAAGTCCCTTTTGTTCAATACATGTTAATAATATGACTGCACTCTTCATACCTCGTCTATTGTTCGGTTCTGTCGTGTGGAAAAAAATGTCAATTTGTCTTTCAACTCTGGCCAGGAGGTGACCAAGTTTTCTCCATCAAAGCTAAAAGCCTTTGGGTGTGGTAAAACATTACTTGTCACGAGATGATGATGATGATGATGATGATGATGATTATGATGATGATAATAATAATAATAATAATACACATGAGTAGTTTTCTGAAACCACTTTATATTGCTATTATATGATAAACTTATTGATGGACATCAATTAAGACTGGGATAAGCAGTAGTCACGAACGATATGTTTAAATACAAGATTCTATTCTTCTAATGAAAAGTGCTTACAAAACAAGGGGAGATAATTGGTTAGTAGATGAATTGATAATAGTACAATTGCTATCGCTCGATAAATTGGTGACAATGGTAATCGGACATGGTCTATGGCATACTTACGAATTACTTTATTATATTACCAATAACACAGTACAATAATAACAAAAAGAAATTGGCTCGTCAGGAGCAAAGTTTGATTTGTCAGTTTAAATGCTATTTGTGTTTGTCTTTGAAAATCTTACCAAGTAATTTTATATGTTACATAATAACGTTCATCATGAAGTAAAACTTGTTATTAACATTACACAAAATACAAAATGGCGTGAGAAGGATGCTAGAATTAATATTCTCCACAGATTACAACTCTCAGAAAGAAAATGATTATCGAGTTTTTACCACATTTAGAATAAAAAATCATCTGTACAACGAAAAATCTTGGTAAAGAATGGGAAAAGTAGAGAAGCGAATTCAGGCTATATCTGCAAGCTAACATGACATACATTAAATCAGAGAAGTAAAACACCTTTAGTATTACTAATTTGCATAGAAAGGAGATGTAGAGATATATACTCCGCATTTATCTGTGACAATTAAGTACGAACTACAGATAGTGATGGAAAGGTTCAACACTAAGGCTGATAAAAAAATTCTGGCGAAAAAATGAAAACTCATTAAAAGAACATCTTGTCACGTCGACATCAAATTTCCAGAGGACGGATTCCTCCAGCTTTTTGCTACGTACTTCTTACCATGACGTCATATCCTGCCACGTAGTCCTAATTCTAGACTTTAAACTTCTAAATGTAATTTTCTAGCATCTGCTTAATTTTAACTGTATGTGTAAATTTTCCGATTTTAACCATAACTTTACACATCCGCATCTAAATAATGTACCACCTCTAAGAATATAAGAAAAATATCAAATCTAAGTTCAATATAAATAAAATATCGCGTAAAACAACACCAAGGTTCCGGTAATCGGAAGTTGAATGGTGACACTGTAAAGTAAAACTGAACAATTTTCATTACGATTTATAAAGTAGTGAAAAAAAAATGCAAGTGTTATCATATATGCAGAGACAAGAAACACTTCAACTAATAAAAACAAACATCCAAAAGAAATCAGACGGGTATACGAAGTTTAATAGAACTTTGCCCTATATATATAGCATAATGACACACCGATGCTCATCTGATTACCGAACTTGTGCGACATTGAGCCTGGTTAGTATCATATAAGAAACTATTTGGGAATACTAGGCGCTGTGTGTTTAGCCAGGGGTTGGTATCTGTTCCGATGGATACTACACCCCATAGGCCGGTATTGTCTTGGCCTTCGGGCCTTATTTACGCCAGTCTATTGGTTGTCTGTCCTGTGCAGTTCTAGGAGGTGCACCCTCCCAGGCTTTGCCTTCTCACCCTTTGAGAAGGGGTTAGTTTATTGCTAATCGCCTGGGGCGCCTCTACCGGGGAATGCCGACGGGGCTGCCCAGGTAATTTTTAATGGCAGGAGTGCTCAAATTCTCGAGCGCTGGTTTTTCAAATCCCACATTCCCGACCTTGTGTCACATCTTACCTTGTGGGAGGAAGATAAATAACACTAGGCGCTGTGTGTTGAAAGATGGCGACACCTCACTACAAAAGGTATTTAAAATCATCTCACCTGATCGGAATACTCATTCGACTGGGGCCGCTTGTTAAATTGATATTGTCTTCCGAGGAAGCCGACCGAACCCGTCCAGTGTGAGTGCTGCACCTTGATAGGAAAAGAAGAATATAAAGAGAGTGTCGACGATATCTTTTACACATCATATATGTTGTGACTTTGTAAACGGACCGGAAGGAAAACACGTACTCGGAGTTTAAAGAAAACAAGTATATTGGGAAAAGGTATAATACAACAGAGAAAAAGAGTTGTTGTACGTCAGTTTTGACTGCCAGTATTGACTGGGTGGCTCCAGGTATTTAATTCCTTCCCGCCGCAGGAATATGTGGCACAAGGCCGGAAAGTGGAGGAGAGTCAAGCCAGCGGCCCTAAAGAAGGAACACTCTGGCCTATTAAAATAGCCTGAGCAGCCCAGTCTGCATTCCCAGATCAGAGCGCTTTAGCCAGTAAGCAATAAACTTACTCTACCTCAAAGAGGTGAGGCAAGGCCTGGGAGGGTGCACCTCCTAGGACTACCCAGGATCTATACCTCAGCCCGACAGATAAAAGGCCACCGAAATGGCCCAGTTCCTGCCGGACTGATTGTCGAGAACGAATCCTCGACTGGTAAAAAAAGGAAAAGTCAAGTCGCTCGGGGTTTTTTTTTTTGGGGGGGGGGGGGGGGTAAATAGTTCACAAATTTAGTATGTTCGGTGGTCCCAAATTTTTGGAGCAGTAGACGAACTTTTTAAAAGTCTGCCCAATTTTCACAATCTATTTTGTATAGATCCTCATACCTTCTGAAATATGAAGCGTCTGAGGAATAAGTGAAATTGTTAATTGTACTCCAAATGGCATTTTGAGTAAATGCATTTTCGTTCTCAGTATTTTGTCCCCTATGTGATATTGTTTACATTGATACTTCAATCTTTTGATCGGTTTCTCTTTCTTTGTTCCAGTAGTCTTTCTTCTGTTTTTTTTTGTAACATCTCGTCGGCTTCTTTTTTGGTTCTAGTAGTTTTTTATTTTGTTCAAGTAGTTTTTTATCGGATTTTTGTTGTTGTTCCAGTAAAAGCTTTTGAAATCTTTCTTCGGTTTTCTGTTGCTGTTCTCGCTGTCTTTCCTCAGCGTTCTGTCGCCAGTATAGACTAGGGTGACACCAACACTGAGAAGCATGCGCCCCCAGTATGTATAGTGAGTGGAGAAGTTCAAGTAGTTCGTTATATGTAAGGTACCATAACAATATAACAGCAAACAGATGAAAAAAAAAAAACAATTATAAATCTTATAAGTAATGCTCCATTTTTTATTAAACCAAAACTTACTAAAGCGCTAGAAACAAATAACAAGGCGGGAATGATAACACCCATATATGAACCTACAGGTTGGGTGCACGCACCTTTTGTAACAATTGATAACGAAAATGGAATATTCAGCTCACGTCTAGACTCCAGATATCTCAATAAAAAGAGAGCAGAAACGAATAACTAAAACACTTAACAAAATTAGACGTATCAAATTAATTTAAGCATGTAACAGTGGATGAAGAAAGCTCCAAATTCTTAAAATTAAACTTGCTACCTGGTTGTTTTTCTTTCTTTCTTTCTTTGTGTAATATACTTTATGGAGTAACTGCCAATAAAGATCACACCCCTCCAATCATACCTTATAACCTCTTGCATCTGGAGGATGTTATATAATCACAGTTACTCAAATCACAAACCTCTTACTAACTTACAGGTCTTCCTATGAGTCTATAACGCAACTCCCTTATCGTCGCTACTACATAGTTACCGTTTAAATAAACTAGTCAAAGTGTCAACACGTGTTTTTTTTATGGAAATCGCTCCAGACAAGGCATGAAGCAATTTGATGAAAGAGCTAATATTATTTCATAGTTTCATTATATTCAACTGCCGTATTTACCCGGTGTTGCTCGAATGGCGGGACTTAGGAAAAATAATTCAAAACATAATGTTTACAATATTTACATCTTATATAAATAGGGATTTTGTCCGTCCGTCTGTCCGTCAGTCAAAATTTTTTAAACGTAATAAATACATTGCAAAATAATGGAGAATACTGCATTTAGCTAATCTAATATTCCAATCTAATCTATTCTAGTCTAAATATGAATAAATGCGAATCTTTTCGAAGTATATTAGCATGAACACCTTTAAGTCATACTTAAATGTAATGATACAATATATATAGTAATCTTTAAATTCCGTCAAGCAAAACCCGCGTTTGTACATTTGCATATTTATTTTCTTTTTAAGTTCCTAATAAATTAACATTCTGTAATATACATTTATAATTGGTATTGTCAAATTTTATATATTTATAATATTTTTCTCGATTGTAATATTATTATAATTATTAATACAATGAATTAAAGAGATTAAAAAAAATACCATAACGTTTTTAAAATATTTAAAAACTTCCGGCGTTGATGTTAAAAGAACAGATACTAGACTTTGATCTTAGCCAAAAAGCCAAGGAGTAATAGAAAATTATTATTTTGTGACTAGACATTTTTAAATGAATGAAAAAAAACCCAACTCGATTTAATCAGAATTCATAAGTGTAGTATGGGTTCTGTTGTTATACGATCGTCTCCCAAGAGTTATCTCTTCCGTTTGTAAGGGGTGGGTTGGAAATCTTCCATGTATTACATCCTCCTTTATATTTAAACCTAAAAAACATGTCAAATTACTGAATATTTAAAATTAAGGGATGAAATAGACATTTTCGTTCGACGTTCAATTGTACTATAGAGATTGTTTGAATATCTCGCTTATTTCGTTTGATTTTCGCACAAATTTTGGATGACATTTAATTATTAGTCTGAAATTGTATTTTTATCCCTAAATAACATTCTAATTTAGTTTTTAAAGACTTGAAAATCGAATTTTAATGCAATACCTTAATCGCTGGCGGCCATATTGTAATTTCCTATTATGTTCTTTCGTGCTTGACATCTATAAAAAAGAAAATACGTTTAACTTAATTCTATTTATAAAAAAGATTGTGATGTCTGCGTTTATTTTCACATCTGTAAAAAGGAAATAGGTTTTACTTTATTTTATTTATAAAAAATATTGTGGGGTCTGCGTTCGCGCTTGGTACTTTACTCTTATTTTTTTCATAACAATAATATTTTAATATTTATTTTGCTTTAACTTCGTATTGTATGTACTTTTGTTATAATTATAAAATACTTCCAGCCTAGCAAACATGTGCGACCAGAGGGAGCATATATTTGCTAGTAGATTAAAAAGGAGAAAAACCCTGCTTTCATTCTTATTGTTCTTTTGCTGTCGCTGTTTATGTGGCAAGTCGGATTTCTGCACCGAGATCGTACTTCAAGATTTTCTGGTCTGCATGAAGTTCATCTTGTTAGTCCCATCTGTCTGTTAACCTGCATGATTGTGGGTGCTTATCACCGACACACAGAGCCGCAATGCTCAGCGATTTCATGCGAAGTCGGGGAAGGTTTAGTCTAGAACACGCAAAAAAATAGCGCAGAAGCAACGCTGCCAGTTTCTACTCCATTGATTTGTGGTTGCGCGCCTGGCACGTCTTTGCTTGGCACGCGCAGAGGCAGAGACGACCATAGGACGACGGATCCTGATACCGACTCCTCCTCCTAGATTTTCACCAGATCCCTGTTAGCCGGGTATCTCTGACACTAACACGTTGTCAACGTCCTTACCACGGTGTCGTTGCTGTTGTTATATCAACAAATTATTTTTTTTTAATGTCTAGATAGTAAATTATCGTTAAAACTTGTTTTTGTAAATAACACATTGCTAGAAAAACAAACCAAGTCTAGCAACACACGTAATTTTTAACAATTTTTTTAACAAATTGTGAACTTATAATACACTTTTTATTTGTACGAAATATACACATTTTTTATTTGTACGAATAAAAAAATTAGAAAGCAAAAAAAAAAACGCGTTAATACTCATGGTTCAGTTGCTGCTGCTGCTGCTGTGATTGTTGTTGTTGTTGTTGTGAAGTATATATGCCGTATGGACATATTGCGCATCATTCCATTTTTGTATTGCTTGAGTTATTTTATCGTCTCCCTCTTTTTCTTTTTCTTTATTCTTCATTCATCAAATCCAATGCTAATATTCAGTGACAACGGCTGAAATGATTTCCACTTTTTCACCGATGAACGCAGATCGAAGCACATCGGACCAAATCCAAACCGGCTTGGCAACTACGACTTCCGCCTCAAATACAAAGCCAACGGAAGTGATCAACGCAACAACACTCAATTTCCCTTCCGGTCGGACCAGCACGGAAAAACCGGAAATCACAACCGGAAATTTGCTGAACCAGGTCGCATTTCTAATTTTTGTTTATATTTTTATGTGTTTCATTTCAATTAAACGGATCGACCTTTCATGATAATTGTCCGATTAAAAAATATATATAGTAAAAATATATAGTAATGTGCGTGGAGGGGAAGTTCGGTGTTGACTATGGAATGGACTAGGCAAGATGTAGATTGTATCGATTTTACTACGTTGAGTTGCACGGTAATACATTTGGTAAACGAAAGTACAAGTCCGAATAAAATAGCAATTCGTTAATGAATCATTTATACTAGTCTATTGAACCTTTGGGTTGTGAGTTGTGGTCATATTCGCAATGTTTCCAGTCTTCTCCGGATGCCGTTTGTCATAATTGGTATCGTTATAAAAATTTGTCCTTCACTATCAACCAAGCTCCAGCCCCTGTCCCATCGCCGCAATGTTGCATCCTTGTGCTTGTTTTACAAATACTTCAATGGATTGTGCTCCGATAAGCTGGCTACTCTGGTCCCCCCCCCTCGACGTAAATTCACTAGACCAACTCGAAAATCAGCTAAATCCCATCCATTCACTGTGGAGGTCCCCAGATGCCGGAGAGCCTTCTACTCCAATCGTTTCTTTCCTCGTACTGCTGGCTTCTGGAACTCCCTCCCTGCCCCCTGTTTCCACGACAGTACCGACATGCATAGGTTTAAAACTAATGTAAACAGACATCTTGCTGCACAGTTCCCAACTTGGGGTGACACCCAAAACCTACACCCTAATTCTCAGTAACCCCTTACGTCTACAGTGGCGTCCTGCCTTGTTTGGGGTGAACTATGTTAAAAAAAAAATTTTTTAACGGAATCCTTTTCCAATTTCAAATACTAATTGTGTATATTGCTCTTATTGTATATTCCATTTTGATAATTTAGATTATTTAGATTATTGGAAGTACTATTCTCATTTTGGTTTATTTTACAACATTTCAGCCGATCTAACTGAAGGTGCATCTTTTCGAACTTGGGAATCTTTGTGTCGTACTCGGCAACCTATATGGAATTTCGAACTGAATCTTTTTATTCAATCCACAGCCATGATCGGAAGAAGTGTTAATTAATTATCATATTATTCTTAGTTATCGTCGCCTGTACAGGAATACAGGAATCAGTGGATACGACCGAGTTGATAAAACAGCCAGGTCTCCATTAAGCATGGCTCTGGACGCAAATTTTAAGATTTCTTACGCAGACTTAAATATGAAGATGGACAAATTTACCCAACAACAACGACAACAGTGTTGGAGTAGCAATACACATAACAAACATTTTACAACGAAGGAACTGTTAAAACAATAAAGTAGAGACTATAATGTACTTTTTAAAAGTAGGTGATCTATATACAAAAATATAGAGATCTAAAGATATATAGATCCAACTTGATTCAACATTAAATGACAAGAAAAAGGTTGATATGCCGTAAAAAAAACAACAAAAAAACACCGCCTGCAATAAGGATTGAACTCGCCCCCTCCGAAGACTGTCACTCATAACTTATTGTTAATCAACTGTTTTAACCGTTACGTCACATGTTAATGTGAACAATTCGAGCATGAATTATGAGAACTTAAAACCTAATCTTGTACTATTTCATGTACATACACATTTAATATAACAAAGTGATATAATATGCTGTGTATATATTTTCAGTATTTAATTCAACAGTAGAGCTTAGAAGTAGTAGTTTGATAATATATATATATATATATATATATATATATATATATATATATATATATATGAAATTAAAATGGAATAAGCGGAAGACCTAAATAGCTCAACGTTTCACCCAAATGTGATATGGGCTTTGTCAAGAGCGAACGAAAAAAATGCAAAAAATGACAAAAGACGAGAAAGTCTATAAATTATGAGAAATATATATAGTGGTAGGGTTCATGTAGAAAGGGAAGATATGTAAATATGTATAGAGTCAAAGATAAATACATAGCAAAAAAATATTATTAGTAACGGGAAAGAAAAGAAAAGAATAAAGAGTAGAAAGGGGGTCCAAAGGAAGACTAATTCAAAACTCAGGGAATCAACCGGTGTCTAGATATATCTTGTTTTCATGAATAATTGCTTTTGATAGGTTAGGGGAGATAAAGTAAAAGCCCATTCTCTGTTTAATTTTATTTGTGGAAAGGGCTATGAGTGCAGATTCAATTAGTCGACGTGTTGATTTATTATGTATTATCTTGATTAAAGTAGATTTATCAAAGTCAAAACAATGCCCATACTCCATAGTGTGAGTATATAAGGCGTTAAGCGTGTTGTTGGTGTTAATCGCTCTTTTATGTTCATAAATTCGCTTGTCCAGACTACGCTGCGTCTCCCCTATGTAGATCATATTACAATCTATATAAAGGATGGAGTATATGCCTTATATCTGCCCTCTCTACATAAACCCTACCACTGTATATATTTCTCATAATTTATAGACTTTCTCGTATTTTGTCATGTTTTTTTGCATTTTTTTCGTTCGCTCTTTACAAAGCCCATATAACATTTGAGTAAAACGTTGAGCTTTTTAGATCTTCCGCTTATTCCATTTTAATTTCATACCGTCGGATTATTTTATCCTTTCATCTATATATATATATATATATATATATATATATATATGGCAAGTAAGCTACACAGAGGCGTCCATGCTTCATTACAACAGGAAATCGTCTGACTAAATACATTTAACTTCATGATTTTCGTGCTGGAATGAATCATGGACGCTATTTGCCATAGACATATTTTCATACTATATATATGTTGTGACCTTGAACCCTTCTAAATTGATATGCGCATGCGCAATATGTCTGCTTGTGTATAACTGGTTGGTTGTCTAAATCACGTAACATGACATATTTGAGGTTGAATTAGAATTTGATGTTAACGACAGAATTAAACTGGTAAAAAGACGTACCATGCTGATTCATACGAATTGACTTTACTTTTTCAACATTTAAATTCTAGAATGAATAGAATATCACTGACCCTGCTTTACATTGTAAATCGGAAGATCAAAAACAAATGTTATATATCGACCCAGTATTGGCTTATGTAAACAAATAACAACAATCGTTCTAATATCTATCTATCTATCTATCTATCTATCTATCTATCTATCTATATATATATATATATATATATATATATATATATATATATATATATATATATATATATATATATATATATATATATATATATGCATCGTTCCTTTCATTAAGTCGAACGCTCTTATGACGTCAAGCAGCCGGATAAAGTGTTAAAATTATCACTATTTATTCGCTATTCAGCATTGGCCAAGTAGTTCTAGATGTCGGGGTTTGAGTTGTAAAATACTCGGAATCCGGGTTTCGAATCGCATGACCAGTAGTGAATAGTCATATCTCTATGCTGATGAGTCCCGATTATAAAGGACGAAACGTATACGTACATAGATAATAAACAAAACAAATATTATATATATATGTTGCTATTTTTAAAATTTTATAAAGATGTTTATAAATAATTGTTTTAAAAGGTTTCTTTAAGAAATCTTTTCAATTTAATTAATTTTTAATTTTTATAAATTTTTCAATTATTTTTTTTAATTTTGCAATTATAATTTCTTAATAGTGTTTGCGTTTTGTACTTTTGATATTATTTTTCCCCCATTGCGTTCCTTTATATGTCTGGTTTCATTGTTATGTATGCTCTTTAGAGGTGGATTGAAATTGTGATATCCCCTCCCTCCTGCTCCTTCTCGAATTGCTGTACTGTAATTGAGGGTGAAAAATACTGTAATTTTTGCTGCTTTGTTTGACTACGAACTTTTGGTGTCTATACCCTTTGCTGATGAAGGTCCATTTCGCTTCAGAAACGATCGTACCCATTACTGTTGTTGATGTTGCACTCTTGGAACGAATATAAATGAATATGTCATAAATTTGTTTATTTCTGAACTACATATATATATATATATAAATATACTAAAAAAAGATATAAAGTATATCTTTAGAATATAATCTATCATGAAAAGTCAATGCTCGATATAGGAGATATATGGCGATAGGATTACATCTTTGAAAAGCCATGGTTTAAGAAAGGAATAAGAAAATAATTTTCTGATATAAATTCCTTGTTTTGAACTATTGCTGATTTAATAGATTCTAGAACATTTTTATTCTCATCATTTACTTATTTATATATAAAAACGTAGATGGACAGGTCACCTTTCGAGATGTACAGACACCAAGTGGACATATAGAGCAACAGAATAGACCCTGAGGCAATGTAAAAGACCTAGAGGAAGGACAAGAACTCGGTGGAGGTCTCTCGGCGGAGAGACCTCCACCGAGTTCTTGTCCTTCATTGATAACCAACTAGGCCCTACTTGGCCACGCCTAGCGAGGGATAAAACAAGATGGAAAGAAACCAGAAAAGGGTTTCTCTACCAGGAGTGACATAAAAATACCCTGATGATGATGATATATATATATATATATATATATATATATATATATATATATATATATATATATATATGAATATCTGGGCAGCATCTTCTCTTTCATGCAAGTATTGTTGAATATAATAGACAACTCGTGTCTAGATATCCTTTGGTATATCCTTTCAATAGTCCGAATTATGATCTTAGTTTCGGACGGGAATTGGCTGATGAATTTGTCATAATTTGCATCTATATATATATATATATATATATATATATATATATATATATATATATATATATATATATCTTCAAACGAGTATATTTAATGCAGATTTGTCCATATTACTGGAACACTACTCTGTGTCGGAGGAAAAGGTTTGCATGTCTCTCCGTGGTGGTGAAACATAATCAATGTTTCTAACCCACGTGGTTACCTTTCGCAGCAGTTTTGCTAGCTTGTCTCTACATTGTTATTTTCATAGAAGGTTCTCGACTGAGCTCCAATCTTTGGTTTCTCCTTGTAAAATATTCAAAGCAAGAACTCGTCTTCCTACCAGAACTGAAAAAACTTTCCCTTCTTTCTTCATGCGCCTAATATCAAACAGAATTCTCATGAATCGAGTTTCTTCCCAAGAACTTCCCATCTGTGGAACACATTATCACAGGACTTTTTCTCTGCAAACTACAACATGGCCGTCTTTAACTTTTTTATTACTTCACATCTGCATGCATGTTCACCTGCGATCGAGTCTGGTACAACGTAATGCCACCAAGTGTCCTTAAGGCATTATGTCACACAAACTCGAACCTCTAATATTTGACCTTACACATTTCACGTTAACTATTCAATATACGCTAATATGGTTTTTCTTGTTGAATTTAAAATACACCGACACCATTCTAATGATCTTGCTTATTACTTTATAGATTTATTGATTTTCGTTAACATAAGATATTGCTTTTTTATTATTAAAGTCTAAGAGCGCAATTTTGACCGAAATGCAGAAAATTAATTCACAGACTACCCCTTCAACAGTAAGACAGTTTCTGCAAGATCTGAATCCACATGTGACAAATCTTACATCTCATGAAACACAGGTAAGCTCCTCGTTTTAACATATAAATCTCACATGTCACACTAATGAATGATAAATAAGCCAAATTAAAATTGAAAAGTGCTAAATTATTTATATATAAAAAAACTAGTATGGGGAAATGCACATGAGTGTATGTATATGCGTGTCTACGATGTACCAATTATCAATCAAAGCAAACGACTATTTCTTTCAAGCAAAGTATAATAACTTATGTTCAACAAAAAGTTTTAAAAAAGCGAATATTGTGCAAAAAACCGACCCAGGTTTGAATAATAAATAAATTATTAAAAATTAAAATTTTATCAGCCAATTAGAAGTTTCGTAATGTTCAAGAAAAACACGTTCAAATAATTCCTGCCAACAATCAGTTGAGAAAGCCAGTCTTCCAAACGTTTTGTTTACGTAAGCACAGCCAACCAGTTGTTATGGCAGTCAACCCTGACCTGCTGAGTATCTACTCACTCACACCAGCGATACAAATAACTGTGGAAAATACTTACGTACACTAACAATTGCACGTACACAACGCAATCTACTGCTACCACAATTATTCTTGGTTCGGTCCGACTCAGACACATTTTCCCCTTTTCTCTCTAGTATTGAACTTTTTGTATAATTTCAAAATAACTCACATATTGTGAATTAAACTTGTATATATTTTGTTCGGGTAGTTTTTTTCATTTATTTGATTATATGTGCATTTACCTACAAAAGTAAACAACATAGTTTGTATGTTATTGATTATTGTCAATATCGTTTCATGTCATTTGTTGAGAGTGGGCAGTTAAGTAATACAATGATCAGAGGGTTCGTTTCAGAACAAAGCGGGAACACACCTTATTCCTGTGATTTTAGCAGAGAAAAGGGAACAATTAATCTATTTTTCAGAAGTTGTGGAATTAGGGTGTTTCTAATGACACTATTTCTAGTTTATTTGTGTTTTTTTCTTATTTCTGTTTTTCCTTCTCTTTTAACGCGTGTGTTGAATCACGGGTGCAATACGCCAAAAGAATACATTGAAATAAGGTTTGTAGTATTTTAGATCACAATGCTCAATAGCAAAGTGATAGAGCTGTAGAATTGTATCAACGTAAAACTGCAATAAGATCATCAGACTTATTTATAAAGACATAAGTTAATCCCATCGTTGGCTCACTATATTCGAGTTACGACCCTTGAACCATTTATAAAGACATAAGTTAATCCCATCGTTGGCCCACTATATTCGAGTTACGACCCTTGAACCATTTATAAAGACATAAGTTAATCCCATCGTTGGCCCACTATATTCGAGTTACGATCCTTGAACCATTTATAAAGACATAAGTTAACCCCATCGTTGGCCCACTATATTCGAGTTACGACCCTTGAACCATTTATAAAGACATAAGTAAATCCCATCGTTGGCCCACTATATTCGAGTTACGACCCTTGAACCATTTATAAAGACATAAGTTAATCCCATCGTTGGCTCACTATATTCGAGTTACGACCCTTGAACCATTTATAAAGACATAAGTAAATCCCATCGTTGGCCCACTATATTCGAGTTACGACCCTTGAACCATTTATAAAGACATAAGTTAATCCCATCGTTGGCTCACTATATTCGAGTTACGATCCTTGAACCATTTATAAAGACATAAGTAAATCCCATCGTTGGCCCACTATATTCGAGTTACGACCCTTGAACCATTTATAAAGACATAAGTTAATCCCATCGTTGGCCCACTATATTCGAGTTACGACCCTTGAACCATTTATAAAGACATAAGTTAACCCCATCGTTGGCCCACTATATTCGAGTTACGACCCTTGAACCATTTATAAAGACATAAGTTAATCCCATCGTTGGCTCACTATATTCGAGTTACGACCCTTGAACCATTTATAAAGACATAAGTTAATCCCATCGTTGGCCCACTATATTCGAGTTACGATCCTTGAACCATTTATAAAGACATAAGTTAACCCCATCGTTGGCCCACTATATTCGAGTTACGACCCTTGAACCATTTATAAAGACATAAGTTAATCCCATCGTTGGCCCACTATATTCGAGTTACGATCCTTGAACCATTTATAAAGACATAAGTTAACCCCATCGTTGGCTCACTATATTCGAGTTACGACCCTTGAACCATTTATAAAGACATAAGTAAATCCCATCGTTGGCCCACTATATTCGAGTTACGACCCTTGAACCATTTATAAAGACATAAGTAAATCCCATCGTTGGCCCACTATATTCGAGTTACGACCCTTGAACCATTTATAAAGACATAAGTTAATCCCATCGTTGGCTCACTATATTCGAGTTACGACCCTTGAACCATTTATAAAGACATAAGTAAATCCCATCGTTGGCCCACTATATTCGAGTTACGACCCTTGAACCATTTATAAAGACATAAGTTAATCCCATCGTTGGCTCACTATATTCGAGTTACGATCCTTGAACCATTTATAAAGACATAAGTAAATCCCATCGTTGGCCCACTATATTCGAGTTACGACCCTTGAACCATTTATAAAGACATAAGTTAATCCCATCGTTGGCTCACTATATTCGAGTTACGATCCTTGAACCATTTATAAAGACATAAGTAAATCCCATCGTTGGCCCACTATATTCGAGTTACGACCCTTGAACCATTTATAAAGACATAAGTTAATCCCATCGTTGGCTCACTATATTCGAGTTACGACCCTTGAACCATTTATAAAGACATAAGTAAATCCCATCGTTGGCTCACTATATTCGAGTTACGATCCTTGAACCATTTATAAAGACATAAGTTAATCCCATCGTTGGCTCACTATATTCGAGTTACGACCCTTGAACCATTTATAAAGACATAAGTTAATCCCATCGTTGGCTCACTATATTCGAGTTACGACCCTTGAACCATTTATAAAGACATAAGTTAATCCCATCGTTGGCCCACTATATTCGAGTTACGACCCTTGAATCATTTATCACCCCTGAATGATATTGGTAACAAATGAAAACGACTCTTCAATTTTGAAGTACGAAAAAGATTCTCACACGCGTGGTGCGATATACGAAATCGAGGCTTGGTCTCTTTTTTGTTGGGCTTTAAATACCGACCGACACGTTAGCCCAGCCCTCCATTTTTACATGATTTTACACCTTTAACGCCGTGTCGCAGATATCCTTTCTATTGTCATTTAGACGGGACCCCACAGATAGCTATCATTTCAGCATGGTATGTTCACCACTAGTGCAGAATATTTCGCAGCTAATACAAAGTAAGTTGTATTTATTTTACATAGGCCAACATTATCCGTGTTTACCCTGACAATTCATGTTTGTTTTGATTGTGCGTAGAGACTCTTAACATTAGGAATTACGTCCGTTTACATGCATCCCTTTGTTGTCTATCGTGTATTACACCCCTATGGTTTTTGTTTTGTCAGATCTTCTCAGTGAGAATATATATATATATATATATATATATATATATATATATATATATGTGTGTGTGTGTGTGTGTGTGTGTGTGTGTGTGTGAGAGAGAGTCCGAATGAAATCTCTTTATCATTGCCGTTCCTTCATCTTCTTTTTCCCGTTTATTTTCGACCATCGTGTGCTCTCAAGAAAATACATATTCCGTGATAAAGAAAGGATCCACCACGTGCGCCGCTATAAAAACGTACCAAATGGAATATCAAATATTTTAATTATATAACATTATGGTCACGCAAGATACTTTAATCTTTACATAAGAATACATTTTTTTAAAAATAACCAAATTTCTTTTGTTTGCTTTTAATGAACTATTATAATTACAGGTTGTTATAAACGCAACATATAATTTGGTAAACTGCGCCATTGAAGCGAATTATTCAGAGAACGAATATCCACTTTTACTTGAAGGTAAGTTGTTGTTGTTTTTTTTTTAATTATATACTACCTGCACTATATATCTCCGATAGGTCAGAGGTCATATGTAATGATAACATTAAAAATTAAATCCTCCTTCTCTTTTTTGTATAGTTTCACTCAAAGATAAAATTAATCGTTTTTAGTAACTTATCAGAAAACTTATTTCCTTTTCTCTCCTTTTGGGGCCACACCCCCATTTAGCATATTTGGAGTTCGGAGTTCAATCTTCGGTCGAGTGGTACAAAAACTCAGAAAATGGTACTTAATGCCTTTTTGCTAAAAAAAACTAAGCATTATAAGGTAGGGATCAAGGGTAAGTGGAGCAATCCAGAGAAAGTAGTGGCACCTTTCCTTACATCTTGGTGTAGTAGCCAATAAAAAGGGAGCCTTTGGGTCGCCCTCGACTACAGTGGATCCATTTATTTTATCAACTCTTTTCTTGCTCCTCTGTGATATTCTAACTCAGACACTCCTGTAGCGCCAACGTAAACAACCGAATAAATCTACTTCCATGGCCGACACACATAGACATAATAATGAGAAGTTATCGGGCGAGTTCGAACACGTTTGGTATAATGGATACCAACGCGGATTATGGAATTGGTTAATCCAAGTTCAAATCCATTGCATTCATTTACACTGTCATACCATTTGGGAAAAGTATGAATAAAATAACAGCTTCTGTTCAATGAATTGCTTACAATGAGTATTGTGGATTATTTAGATTATTCAGTATACTATTCTTATCTTGGTTTTTATTTTCACAACGTTTCGGCCGATGTAGCATCCGACTTTCTTCATATGGACCCGTGGCGCAATGGATAATAGCTTTGATTAACAATCAATTCTAAGTGACAGTCTTCTGGAGGTTTAACATTCAAACACTACAGGCCATTTAATTAGTTATAATAATAGAATAACATTTAATTAGTTATAATAATAGAATAACATTTAATTAGTTATAATAATAGAATAACATAATAATTAGTTAATCCTTCCACTCGGTCATGGCTGACGGAACGAGAACAATCTACTTCCGTGGATTTAATAAATGGGTTCAATTCGGAATTCCGTATAGATTCCTGAGTTCGACAGACAGTTCAAAAACATATACCTGAAGCAAGTCAGAGGTTATATCAACCGAAACGTTGCGAGAATGACAACCAAGATGCGAATAGTAGCCCGAATAATCCCTAAAATTCAAATCATCAATCCTCATCTAAAAAAAATCCGAAAGATAATATGTATTGTGTTTTGACATTGCTGCTAGTCATATTGAATCAGGAGAAGGGCAGTTTATTTTATTATAAGCTCTTAATCACGTGTTGAATATTCATCTCTGGAGTACCGGAGATAAGACCTGCCCGCTAGAATAAAATTCGTCCATTGACGCAGAGACACCTAACTTGACCGAAAGAATAACATCTGGCTGTTGATGCATACACCTCTAAAGACACCTGTGGACGCACCAGAAGAAAATACACACGTTGAAAGCCACGTGTCTTAGGGGCGTGTCTACATTGAGCGCCTAGACGAAATCCAGGAATAGGGTGGCAGTTGAGCACTAATGGATGTCCGAAAATATTATATTAACCGGTTCGATTTTGAATCAACAAAAAGCGTAAACAGCGAAATCAATCAATCGTTTATAATAGGCATTGTGTTTCGCCATTTAATAACTGAAAAAAACAACAACAACTGTTTATACGCCGTAAAACCAACAAAACAAACTTAAAGGGAAACTTAGTTCAAATATATATATATATATATATATATATATATATATATATATATATATATATATATATATATATATATATTGGTTGGTGTATATTAGGTCACTCGTTTATTTAATTAGTTGACATAATTTTTAAAAGTATATTATGAATAGGAGTTAGAAAATATAATTCAAGCTTGAGGATTTATTATTATTGGAGAAACCAGGAGGATGTGGCCTAAAGACCTCCACAACCCAACGGTCCGTACCGTGGAGAGGATATGAGCTGGCGCACACACGTGATGAAGTTAACGCAACATTAAACACCATCATCGTATAATACACTTGTGTGAATATACCTAGACGGCCGTTGATGTTTCAAGCGGGTTCATCTGCCTTTTGTCAGTTATTGTTTTTAATTTGGTAGTGTCTCAAGTTACCATTCACACATGATAAGACTAATGGGAGGGGCAGTTTAGTTGCAACAGGGTAGCGGAGAGCGGTGGCACAGATGAGATAGACAAGGCCTAGTTTGCCTGATGTACCATGGCTCCCGCTAGCAAATTAAAAAAAAAGGCGTGATAAACGTGAAAAAGGGTATAAAATAATAAAGATTGTCTTCGCTTGTGTTTGATGAATCAGTGAATTGTTGGGAGTACGGTTGCGAAATTGATGATGATGATGATGTTGGTATGTCGCCTAGTAGTGTTGGTATGTCGCTTATCGTCTGAAGTCATTAAGGGAGTCTGCTGTACTATTACTGTAGGCGTCGAGTCGGTGTTCACGTAAAGGTGATGAACAGAGGTTCGGCTGTTGTGGGGAGGATCAGAAGCTGCTGCTAGTGTTGCCGTAGTGGTAGTGGGTAACTGCTAGATGACTACTGCTGATGCTGTTCGTCGTAATTGTAGTCATGGTCGTTTTAGTACGTCATGACGCCTGACGGCGAATGTAGGAAGAAGTTCCGAAACGCCCGTGAGTGTCAAAAATGTGTGTTTTATACTGGTTAGAACGTGTGCTACTGGTAGTGGTGTATTAATATCACAGAAAGAGAGGTGCGCGAAGAGAAACGAAATTATGTCTATCTCCCTCACATGATCCGAAACTATCGAATAATACCAGTGGCACTTAAAAATCGTTGAAAACGCACATACATGCATACATATTGATTGCCAATTTTTACAGATATTGACTTCTCTCTGTCGTCGGCTGTTATCACTACCATTACTGTCTTTCCTTGGATGACTTTGTAGGTGACTTTGAAGACAAGTCTCTGACTTGCAAGACTGGAAACATGGCTGACAGATGAAAGCAGTAGCTTCGACTGGATTGATAGGATTGCTTTGTGTAATTTGATTTTTGTGTGCAGCTATGTGTCTTTTAAGACCTAGTACTGATTTAGAGATTTTCCCCAAAATGTTTGGTCTTGGAGGGAAGATAAATAGTGACCCTAAGCTGGCATGAGACTTCAAATGATTGACATAGCCAACCTTTGATAAAAGAATACGGTCACATTTGTCACACTTCCAGATCTGTGTGCCTTCGTGAAGCGTAAATTCTGCCAGCCATTGCACAATTTACGCTTCAGTTTTTCATACTTTATGCGATTATTTTCAAATATTGCACAACACTTCTTCATGTGACACTCTTTTCAAGGCCAATGTTTCCCAATTTTTAGAGTTCATACCAAGTCTATTCAGGTTTTCTTTGATAGTTTTTTTAACCTTCTTCTCGGCTTGTGTTGTGGTCGCTTTCCAGCCTGCAGTTGACCGTAAAACAGCTGTTTAGGAACTCTATCATCGTCCATGCGAACCACATAACGTGCACAGCGCACGTGAGCAGTGATTATGATAGACCCAAGTCTCGTGTATCCCGCCTTGACAAGAAATTCACTGTCAAGTGTTCCACCTTGCCACTTGATACAAACATTTCTGATAAAAGAGTTCAAGCAGCTCAAGATGTCTACAATGTACAGTCCGCGTTTCACATGAATACAACAGAGCCAACAAGACACAGGCCTTGTACATGCAGAGCTTGGTCCTGGGGTGATACTGCGATCTTACCAAATTTGTTTCTCTAGCTTTCTAAAGACAAAGGCTTTCTGTATCCGCAGATGTATTTCTGCATCAAGGGAGCAATCCATTGATAAGGTGCTGACAAGATACACAAAGGTATCCACCACACATAACGAACTACCAGAGACCCGAATATCTGGCCCAAAGTATGGTTCGCCAGGTGCCGGTGTGAACATGACTTTCCTCTTTTTCAGACAAATGTCAAGACTGAACACCGTGCACGAGGCAGAAAATCGATCCATAATGAGTTGCATGTCTTCAGTTGTGTTAGTAAGCAAGTCAACGTCATCAGCATAGAGTAGTTCTCGGATTAAACCCTGAAAAATGTTTGACTTGAAGTTTAACCGTCTCAAATTAAAAACGCGTCCGGTAATTCTTAATTGCAAAAGAACATCATTGTCACAGTCGTGGAATGCATGCGGACCCATAACAGCAAAGAATATGGAGAAGAGCATTGATGCCGGAATGTCGCACCGCTTTATCCCATTATATATCGGAATCTCCTCAGAGAATTTTCCGTTAAAAGTGAGCCGAGCCTGAGCATACTCACGAAAAGTGGTGGACACTCTACTTTCCCAACAAATTATCTACAAATCTCAACATTAAGTCAACTAAGACTTAGTTTAGTAGCACGCGCTGCTCGGTGCATTTCTCTTGGATTTGACGAGCAGCAAAAATATACCAAATCTAAAGGTACTCTGTGATTTGGGAGTAGTTGTCGGACAAATATCTTCCATCAGCCTGTCCAAGAGAAGTCTAGCAAAAACTTTGCCAAAAGCTTCTAGGAATGTGATACCCCGATAGTGATCACAAATACATTTATCTCCCTTGCACTTATACAGAGACACTAAGATACCATCTACCCAGTCTTTGGGTACAGGGGTGTCATACATACATACATACATACATACATACATACATACATACATACTAATCTCTTTATTATATAGGTATTTCATGTGAATATCCGCTT
>OY744521.1:33784600-33867100 GCA_963556195.1 Sepiola atlantica | reverse complement strand
GTAACTAAGTAGAAGGAAAGATTTGTTTGCTTGCATGAAAAATACTTTTTTCTCTGTTCTTGTCTTAAATGCAAAAATGTGTATAATCTGTATTGGAAGAGAGAGAGAGGAGAGAGAGAGAGAGAGAGAGAGAGAGAGAGAGAGAGAGAGCGAGAGAGAGAGAGAGAGAGGCCAATTTTTTAGTTGTTTTCTGAACTTAACCAAAGAGAAGAATCTCTTTTTTCTTGAAGTTGGAAAAGTTATTTGAAAAAAAACCCAGTTAAATTAACATTAAATTAGGGTCAGCCACGCAACAAATTCCAGGTGTATGGATTGAATCATGTATTCTGGTAGTTTGGCGGTGGTGAATTTTGTTTATCGGGGGGGGGGGGGGTCGGGGGGGAATTTGGGATGCCCCAGTGGAGAGTCGATCCCTTCGATTGAATCTCAGGTGTTCATCGTATCGGCAGGCTCAATGGAGTCAAAGAGACAATCGGTTTGCGGTATGGTAACCCCTACGTAGGTTTGGTTGTGCTTAACGACTTGGGGCAAAAGATAGAAGCGAACAGGGAATTGAATGGCAAAGGATAGTCATTCTGTGATGACTACAAAAGACAGTGGTCAGCTTTATAGACTTTTGGGACCTCAGGGTTACCGCAATAGCGTTGATCAATCTTGTTTAAATGATGTTTATTTTTAAGTTCTAGAAATATGGTCCCATCTTTGGATTTCTGATGTTGGCTGACCTGTGCGAGGAGACAACTCGCCATCCCCCACGGGAAGGGTACGGTTGGAAAATGATGTTGCGTCCGCATAAAAGGGGTTTGGAGTTAATTGAGGTGCAAGGGCACTTGATGCGCGCGTCGGGGGCAAATATTACAATAGATGGGGTCGACTTAAAGGAAAGTGCCGTGCTTTAGTATCATTGGATAATAGTGAGTGTAGGAATTGGACTAGGTCGGGACCCGATGTGTGCTGGTGTGGGAGGTGACATCGAACCCTCTGTCGCAGTGTAGTTAGGACCATGGGGTGGGTCAATTAAACAGAGTCCGGAGTTACTGCTCGCTCCGAGGTAAGGGATTGGGAGTTAGTTGAGGTGTGGTGTTATTTTGTTTTTCTTTTCTCCGAATGTTTGCACCGAGTGTGCTGAGGCGTCTTGAACCTAAGGTTCATATGTAGTACTTATGGATAGAGCGGCACCTAATACTAAATTCGTGGGTTGACCATATTAGATGACATGTTAAAAAGAGAGGGTTCTGTTTTTAGGTTCCCCTTATTTCGCGGTAATACGCGTCAGTTAGTTTAATTGTCAATCAGTTGAATACCGATGTATTTGAAGAAGGTTTATGGGTATGAGTTGAGTGTCTAGGTATCGTATATAGATTCCCTATGGGGCCAAGTGATCTGGCCTTTATGGGACAGTGGAACACTGGGAAGTATTGTGAGTAGAATGTCCTCAGTGGAGCATAAGTCTCTCAGGAAGGTTGCGCAGTGAGACGTGGGTGAAGGTCGCCCGGTTATCGATTATGACATGGGATGGCCATTGAGCCGATATCAATCGTAAGATGACTTTTCTTACACCCCAGAAATAATATCATAGGGGCTGATTGGATTCCGGCCGGTTGAAGAGGATAGAGTAGAAATGTCCAGCCGTGTTTAGTTTCTAGTTCTGACCAGACCCTGCAGATGGGTGTGAAAAAATATCTTAACATTTGTTTTTAAGGGAGGAAACGTATGTTACATAATGAATGTATGGATGTGACGAATGATTACATCAGCTAGTATAGATTTAGTATCTAGGTAGACCAGTGCTAAACTTGACACGAAACTCTGGGGGACAAGTTCGCTCTTGGACTAAAAATATAAACAAGCCTGAACTCAGAGGTCAGGAGAAGGTCACACAGGTGCGTTGTGAGATGTTCAGTGTCTCCCTTTGAAACAATGACGTCACGATCGTGTGAACGAGAAAAGAAATAAGTTTTTTAGTCAGTCCGTCCTATGGGAGCGTGGGGCACGGATGCAAAATCGAGATGTAATTAAAAAAAAGGAAAATGGGAATTTACTTCCTAAAAGAGTTCATAGTGACTGGTATGCCCCTTCCTTCCTATTTTCGTAACTAAGTAGAAAAAAGTTAAAAAGAACAATTTGGCCTCTCTCTCTCTCTCTCAAATTTAATTAATGTGTGAATTTTGATTGTGTGACGCGAAAATCTCTCCTAAATAAAGACCCAGTTTTAAATTCTCCACCGAGCTCGCCCTTTTCCTCTCTGCATGAAAAGGTGCGGTCCACTACGACGATGACGACGGCGAAAGGCAGCGCACTGGATGATGATGATAATGATGATGATGATGATGATGATGATGATGATGATGATGATGATGATGATGATGATGATGATGATGATGATGATGATGATGCAACACACTGCGATGACGATGGCGACGGCGCCGGGCGTCAGTATACAAAAAGATAAAAGTATACGAGAAGACAGAATTAAGTGACGATTGATTTGAAAAGAACATATTTTAAGAAACGACTACGTTACAAATAGGTGTCGTTGGTCATCCTTGTTCTAAAGTGATAAAAATGTCTATTTTACTCTTAACTAGAATCATCTCAGTCACCACAATACCACATTTACTCTAGAAGCCGTTCTACTTAAGATATCACCAAATTTGTTTGGAATTTTATTGTTTCAAAATTCTATTTATGTTCAGAAATTAATTGGAATAATACGAGGAGTCGGGAAAAAGCCCAAAACAAAAAAATAGGTTAGTAAGACCCTCACATACCTTTTTAATAATAGATCGCCAACTGAAAACAAGCAGTTCAATTTCTAAATAGGAGTGAGATCTAAGTGGAAGAAAAAAGAAAACGACGAATGGAATTTGAGAATGGGTAGTGTCCTTCAAAAATAAATGCAATTTTGGAGAGGCCAAGCACACAAAAAAATAAAAGTGAGGAGTGGGCATCTTGGAAGATTTCTATTACTAGGGCGTGTGTAACTCATTCACTCGATTAGCTAAGAGGTTAAACATACCCGAAGGACTGGGATCCGACAGGTCCAGAAACCGCGGGTGCCATGCTTAGGCATGGAACACGTAAACTTTCATCTTAGCCGAAAAGCCAACTAAGCATAGAAAAACATGAAAATGACTCAGATGTGTTGTTTGATACTCTAATATTCACTTTTTTAAAGTTAAATAATTCTTTTCGATTCACTGCGGACAACGTCAGTACACAGATCTTTCTAGTCTATATAATAAACTAATGTCGATTTTGGCTATTATAGATTTTCAATCGAATACTTCATATGTTTATCTATTCCACTAACCATTTACAACATTTCCTAATGCGTGCTTCCATAAGATATGCGTACATTTCGTCTTCTTTCAAAATATCTTACATTTATTTAAGATCAGCTGCTTCTAACAATTACTTGTTCCACAGATAAGGTAGCAGACATTTTCACTCTCCTACAATCATCTACTTCCACGTCCCTCACATACACCGACGAATTTCCTGCTTCAGTCCCCTCTAGCAACGCCTGCTCCAGCTCTCTCCAGCGGCTCCTGCTACAACTCTCTGCAGCACCGATGAATTTCCTTAAGGGAGTTGAAAGTGAACTTTCGGTTTGCTTTCGGCAGCCTCGTAACTCTCGCTTCCCTGATTTTGTCCTTTAGTCTCCCACATTCCATGAGCGATGTTTTTGACAAAGGGGGAAGAACTTATCGTTGGCTAGTTCTTTACCTTGAAATATTATTTGTTTATAGCTCCTTACATCAAGTGGCTTCATGCCTTGTCTGGAGTAATATCTTGTTTTGACTGAACCTACTTAGCAGAGGATTAAATCTATTCAAACCATTCCCTTCGCGATGAACAATTTTCATAAATATATTTCGTATAAGTTATGAGCTGGCGAGATGTCATCTGTGCCCCAAACTCCATCCAACTACTGAAATAAAGCGGACACCTTTATTTAAGCCGTATCAGTAATGACACATGTATGGCAATGGTTTCTAACACTAGTGCATGCGATGTAAGCCACGTACGATTAGTATCTAAGTCTTAGTTTTCGTTGTTGTAAGGTTTTGCTTCTAATTCTTTTTTTGGTAGATTATTTAGTGGCACATGCATCAGTAATAATTATTTTTTTCTTTTAGATGATAAGTTATAAAAATCCCATTTTGGAGCCGAACGTGGAAGAAAACGGAACCCGATCTTCCACTGTGTACATCTCCTTGGAAGATGCAAAGAACAATGCCATTCCCAACCCAGATCCTGATAAAACTTATAGTCTCGCTCTGAAATGTGAACCACTACAAAAACAGGCCTGGCGCGACATCACTGAAGAGAATGATAGAAAGTTCGCATATCAAATCCCAATGAAGAAACCTGGGCTGCTTTTGGTCGAGTTGTCTTCCCCTGAAATTACTATATGGGGTAAATTAGACGAAACTCCCACAAAATATAATTATGATTTTTATTATTCGACCCTTATTCAAGATAAGGATATTGTCAAACTATCAACAATCAATGTCGAAAAATATGACAATATTTTGCGCATATTAATAAAATGTAATGATCCACAAACTAGTTTATATCTTCTTGTGGATTCTGGAGGTAAGACTTTCAAATAGTTTTCAATTTATTTATTTATTTTTAATTAAGCAATATATAAGCAATGCTCAATGTAGGGTTATTTTACTAACGGTGTCTCCACACAGAAAATTCAAAATTTGAGTAAAATAAGTTTATATCTATCTATCTATCTATCTATCTATCTATCTATCTATATATATATATATATATATATATATATATATATATATATATATATATATATATATATATATATATATATATATATATATATATATATATATATATATATATTCATATTATGATAGTAGGAAGGGTTTTTTTTAGTAAAATCAATGCATTATTAATTAGTAAAATAGAAAAGAAGACGTGTTAAAAGAGTTATCGCCTTGAGGGGAAAAAATCGGACGATGCAATAGAAAAACAGAATTGTTTACTTTGAGAAACGAAACGAAGCAAAGCCGTGTGTAATTATAAATATATATTATTTTATTTCAAAAAATTAAATTAGGTATAAAAATAATTTTGTATTAACAAATATTTTTTTACTAACACTTCTTGTAAACTTTATTGCTTATTGTGAAGGGTTCGTTTTTCGTTCAACACATTCCGGTTGACTTAAAACGTTAACCTTGGCGGCCATATTGACAAACTTGGGATTATTTACGAATTTCTTCGATAGTTAATCGATTTCAACTGTGCTTTTCACACGTTTTTGTACGTAATACTACTTGGATTTTAACTCGAAATGATTCCTCGGTTCGTATTATTTAACAACAACAACAACATGATGCCATTCCTAATGCTTATACACGTAATTTATCGCATTCTGTGTGGAGGCACCGTTAGTAAGATTATAGGATTGACATCCTAACAGTTTATCATATCGGCGTAAACAGAAAAACAGAAAGCAATACTAAATTCAGTTCAACAACAAAAGCTCAAACTGGGGCCATAAAAACCAGCTCCCACGAGCAGTTTAACAAAATGGCGCAAAAGGCCAAAAATTTTGATCACGTGGGTTGTTCACAACTACGTTGGCTAAACCACTGATCAAAGAATATAAAATGTACCTCTTTCCTTTTTCTCTTTGCCTCTCGAACGCTTAACAGAGAGGACAAGTTCGGCTACTCCCCACCTTTGGGCGAGGGGTGACAGCGCGTCGGCTGACTACTAAACACACACACACACACACACACACAGAGAGAGAGAGAGGCCTACACCTCTATCATTCTTCAACGCACGCAACCTCACACTAATGACAAAGGCACACACACATACAAATGCCTAAACGACGTATCAACTCTACGCTCGCACGCACACTGTGACACATATGTTGTCTACCACACACTTACACACGCATACACACACTGTTGACAAAGGCGCACACAAGAATGCCTACCAGATAAATCTCTACTCATGTGGACGCACACACATTCGTACAACTACACACGCACATACATACACATTCATAAATAACAGGCATAAACATTTATCGCTTCTCTAACTGGACACTTGAAATGAACATTTAATGCTCTGTATTTTGTACATATATAAATATGTTGTGTTACTTTTAAACTACGCTTTATTCTTCCTTTCTCTGTCATTCAACTTTCGTACATGTTTTTCAATGTTTTACTTGTTTTTACTCTTTTAAACATCTCTTTAACTATTCTAATGTAAATGCGGATCTTAGCATATTCTCTAAGACACAATATCTTAATAAGCTAAGGCTCGTTCTACTACATAAAGGGGGATCAAAGTGTAGTATCTATTCCGATGGATACTTCACCACATAAACTGGTATCGTCTTGGCCTTCGGGGCTTGATTCCGCCGGTCTATGGGTTTGTCCTGTGCAGTTTTAGGAGGTGCACCCTCCCAGGCTTTGCCTTCCCTCGTTGGGAAGGAGTAAGTTTATTGCTTACTGCCTGAGGCGCCCCTACCGGGGAATGCCGATGAGGCTGCCCAGGCAATTTTTAATGGCCAGAGTGCTCACCTTCTCGGGTGCTGGCTTTTCAAGTCCCACTTTTCTCGACCCGACCTTGGGTCACATCTTACCTTGTAGGAGTAAGATAAAACTGGCCTTGTGCCTAACCTCCTGGAGAGGAGGTAAATAAATACATAAAGGGGGTTCACGTCTTCACAGGATAACCTAATGTAATTCTGGGGATCATTATATTAGGAACGGGCATTGAAAGTGAAAGTATTTTTTTACAGCAAAAAAAAAAAAAAATGAGCACCACTGATTGAAAAAACTTCATAAAAGTCAGAGATCTATCAGATCTTAATTAAAATTTCATTATTTAATAATGAACTAGTATACACAACCTGTTAAGCATGACGGAAAAAAGTTATGCTTCGCCAATGTTCGTACTAATGTTCACATAAAATCTTACAATTATGCCAGTAATTTAATTTTTCATACATAAATTATTATTATTATTATTATTATTATTATTATTATTATTATTATTATTATTATTATTATTATTATGATGATGATGATGATGATGATGATGATGATGATGATGATGATGATGATGATGATGATCGTGATGATGATGATGATGATGATCGTGATGATGATGATGATGATGATGATGATGATGATGATGATCGTGATGATGATTATCATCATCATCATCATCATCATCATCATCATCATCATCATCATCATCATCATCATCATCTGATGATGATGACCTATCGTTGACTTTTTATTTAGAATGGGAGATTTTTTCCGAATTCATTTCAGACGGCGGGGGGGTGTCTGACTTGCTATTTGCTTTCTAGCTTTTCCTCACCACTTGAAAAGGTTTCGTCCGGGTTCTAGAAAAATACATCTTTTTAACTCGCTAACTTGTGTGTGACGAAACGGATATATATTTATTTACATAAAAATATACAAATAAATATATATTAATCGTTATTATAGAGCAGACGATAATTGAATGTTAATATAAAGTTTTTATTTTATTTTTTTAAATTTATAGATTCGTTACGTCACTTAATTTATTTTACTTCTCTTTCATTTCAAGGACGAAATACTTGTTCTGATACCCGTAGTCGAAGCTAAGTGACCAACTTTACGAAGAGATTGAA
Source organism: Sepiola atlantica (assembly GCA_963556195.1). Lineage (NCBI taxonomy): Eukaryota > Metazoa > Mollusca > Cephalopoda > Sepiida > Sepiolidae > Sepiola > Sepiola atlantica. The sequence goes on along the minus strand of OY744521.1, from coordinate 33,859,416 downwards.
TGTGCAAATGAAAAATCTAAAGGAAACTAGTATTCAGAGCTTTATGTAGCCCTTAAACAAAATTACTGCAGACCCACCCGACAAGCTGCTAAATCCCACCCATTAATTGTAGAGATTCGTAGATGCCGGAATATTTTCTAACTCTGATAGCTTCTTTCAGGCCACTTGTCTTTGGAATTTAAACGTAAGGTGAACAAACATCTTGCTACCAGACTCCCTACCTAGTTGTCCCTCTATAAATCTGTTCTTTATCACAGTAGCGCCCTCCGCTTCAGTTGCAATATGTCTTGTTTGAGGTGAATTAAAGTTAAAAAAAAAAGACATTTAATTTTTTACATTTTAATTACCAATTTCAGAGTATCATTTTCTACCGAGAGCTGCCTAATTTTTTGTTATTATTCGAACCTTCAGGGCATTATCTCTTCGTAAAGGGGGTCACTTAGTTTCGACTATGGATATAAAAAAGGCTTATTACCACCCAAATCCCAAAATCATTTGCAATAATTATCGAAAGAGGTGGAGAGTACTGGAAATCTGGTTAGATTTGTTGTCACGCAGACTTCAGGGAACATCACTGATTATTGTCAATGAGCAATCACTGATGATGACCTGTATGAGAACATCTAGTGAATAATAATAATAATAATAATAATAATAATAATAATAATAATAATAATAATTTAATTTCTTTTTTGACTAATTACAGACTCTCATACGAAAAGACTTCAGAGAAGACTGAAACGAACCCCTCCAAGAATGAGAAGTGTTACTGTTCAGCCTTGGTTGAATAGAAAGTCATTTACAGAACAAACAAAGGACGAATATGAACCGTTTGACCTTCAGGTGATTACTGTTTAATCCGAACGTGTGCTAGTGTGCAGATCAGGAGCGACCACACTACGGTGTAAGCGACCACAGTACGATGTAAGCAACCATAGTACGGTGTAAGCGACCACAGTACGGTGTAAGCGACCACAGTACGGTGTAAGCGACCACACTACGATGTAAGCGACCACACTACGGTGTAAGCGACCACAGTACGATGTAAGCGACTACACTACGGTGTAAGCGACAACACTACGATGTAAGCGACCACACTATGGTGTAAGCGACCACACTACGATGTAAGCGACAACACTACAATGTAAGCGACCACACTACAGTGTAAGCGACCACACTACGATGTAAGCGATCACAGTACGATGTAAGCGACTACACTACGGTGTAAGCGACAACACTACGATGTAAGCGACAACACTATGGTGTAAGCGACAACACTACGATGTAAGCGACAACACTACGATGTAAGCGACCACACTATGGTGTAAGCGACAACACTACGATGTAAGCGACCACACTATGGTGTAAGCGACAACACTACGATGTAAGCGACAACACTACGATGTAAGCGACCACACTATGGTGTAAGCGACAACACTACGATGTAAGCGACCACACTACGGTGTAAGCGACCACACTACGGTGTAAGTGACCACACTACGATGTAAGCGACCACACTACAGTGTAAGCGACAACACTACGATGTAAGCGACCACAGTACGATGTAAGCGACTACACTACAGTGTAAGCGACTACACTACGATGTAAGCGACAACACTATAGCAAAATTAAGGTGTTTCATTCAGACACGAGTTTCGAAACCGAGCCGAATCAATAATGAATAATAAATTTGACTAAGTAAGTCCAGGTAAGACCTTTTATACTCATAGGTGGAGTTTATATTTCCCTGGCAATAACGGTATACAGTCTTTTATTGGTCAACTACAATTGCACATGGCCAATGAAATCCTTGTAATTTGGTCAGGTGTACTGCAAGATAATAGACAGTTTGCAGAGCATCAGTAATATTGAGTTCATCAGTTTTGTGATAACATTGAAGCACAGGGAGGAAGAAGTGCTTGTATGATTGCAAGAGTTAAGCAGGGAACTTCAGTCATTACTAACCAGCAGAGTGTTACTACTGTCGACCAAGGAAAGAATCTATCAAGCATGTGTACACAGTGTGATGATGTATGAAAGTGAAATCTGGCCAGTGAGGATTGGATACATGTGGTGCATGAAGAGAAATGATATGAGAATGATACAATGGATGTGTAATGTGCGTCTGAAAGACAGGCTTAGATCTGTTGACCTCAGAGGAAGATTAAATCTGGACAGTATAGGGGATGTTGAAAGAATTGATGAGAGTTGTTCGGTCAGTAAATGTAGAACAGTTAAGGTAGCAGGTTAAGTTTAAAGGGGAAGACCAAAGAAAACTTAAGATGAAGTGATACAAATGGATTTGAGAGAAAGGGGGATAAATAAAGACCTGGCCAGAGATAGGTTAGTTTGGAAGTCACCTTTTAAAGCCTGGACGGCTTTAAGAACGTGTAAAGCGGACATTAAACCGACGTTGACGTTTATGATGATGATGATGAGTATGATGATGATGATGATGATGATGATGATGTCATATTTATTTTGTGTTTTGCAGACATTAGTAGTTGATCTATCCACCGATGTGGATACACATTCTGAGCAGCCTGGAAGGAGGACAACTTAGAGCTGTAAACGTTTTATTTGGAGAAGCAGTTCATGCACATCGAAGTATGGTCCTTCTCACATGTGGCGGCACACAAAGATTTGTGGAAAAGTGAGGCCGTTGCCTCCAGGCACAACATTCTTAGAAGCATAACATTTTGAACTCGAATAAATAATTTTTCTCTTTCATATGCAAATTTGTGTACTTCAAACTTTTCTTTTGAATTTTTAATACATTTTAATGTATTTTGCTTTAATTATATGAGTTTCCTCAAAATAAAATACATGTGCTTGAGGGTAAAGAGAATCAATTTTGGACAAGTGGTTCCCTCTACTAGCAAAATCAATAGTTCTTCAACAGACGACTGTTGCCTGGACAACAATAGAATGAACTCTTCAACTATGCAGTACAAAAAGACTCGCTCTATGCATGTACGAGATTCGAACACAAGGTTTGTCCTCTTTCTAGCAGTGGGCTTCGGGCTGAGTGAACATATTTCCCCCTGCGCCAAATTTTCTATGGTTTTTACACAGCTGACACCTTTTCACCAGAACTCACATCTAGCCGGAGTTTAGACAGAGCTCTTAAACAACTAGCCATCTTTTAGCATAGACTTTTTCTCATCGTTACAGGATTCGCTCTCGGAATAATTTGTAACTATGTAACATAGTCTACACATTCTCTATAATTTGTTTGCTCTGGCAATTCATGTTTATTGCAATTGTGTTTAACGACTTTTAACGTTGACTCTTTCGTTAGTAACTACGTTATGTATCATGTTTAATTATGTCCCTCTTGCGTTCTATCTCTGCGATCTCTCTCTCTCTCTTTCTCTCTATCTCTTACTCTCTCTCTCTCTATCTATCTATTTATCTATCTATCTATCTATCTATCTATCTATCTATCTATCTATCTATCTATCTCTCTCTCTCTCTCTCTCTCTCTCTCTCTCTCTCTATATATATATATATATATATATATATATATATATATTAATGATGATAATGAAAATTTTGTAGAATACAATATCTATTAAATCATCAATTGTTCAAAACAAGGGATTTATAAAGAAAATTATTTCATCACTCCTACCTTAAACCATGGCTTTTCAAAGATATAATCTTATCGTCAGAGGAGATTGGAACAAATAAGTTGGTAAATTAAAGTGATAATTTCATATGGCCTACAGAATAGAGTCAAAGGTTATTCTGTGAACCGGGTTCGCGCATTGTGACCGTTTGAAATTATCACCCTCTACACTGATGAGAGCATAAGCTCGAAACGACATCGTCTGTAGGTAAATATAATTTAATATTTATTTATGAATATTATATATATATATATATATATATATATATATATATACATGTGTATTAATTCAACCGTCTCTTTATTATTACTGTTGCTTTATCATTGGCCTTTACTTTTTTATATTCCGACCTGATGTTACCCACTATAACACAACATATTCAAACGATAAAATAGAATATCAAATTATTTAATTTGTTACGACCAACGTTCCATAATATAAAGGAATATTAACACAAGAGGGACATTGTCTTCGATTTATTACTTTTGTTACCTTTTTAAGTAAAAACGATGAGGACGAAATGAAATTATTCGATCAATGTTAAGTTCTGTTTTCGAATTGTGGATTTAATTCTCAACTTAAGAAATTCTCTTCTTTTTTTCTTTAGGACACATCCGTGGATGAGGACTACAATGTGATTATAAAAACTCATTTATTCGGAACCTTTACGTCAGTCATTTCGTTTATTACTCCACAAACTTTGGATTTTACCAAAATCTTCGTCGACTTTGATAGAAAGGTCTTAAATAATCCATATGTACTCATTGTTCTTCTGTTGATATTTATGGTGTATTGCATATTGGCTCTTATGGTGAGACGATTGGACAAGAAAGATCAGATGAGGGTGAGTAACAAGACATGGTTTGATATTTTTGTGTATAGCTGTTTCTTTTATATAATAAACGTATATGTGCGTTTATGATAACTATTTTTAGGATATTACAAGTAGGATGATTCTCTTACCCTTGCATGTTGTTCCCATGTAATATATATATATATATATATATATATATATATATATATATATATATATATATATATATATATATATATATATATATATATTATTAATCCAAGTAAAGTATACAGCCACAGGATAAACATCCACAGGATAAAAATCCACAGAATTTCAACCGGGCTTATAAAAAATGCTCAATAGTAAATAGAGCTATTTATATAATTATTTTTATTCATACAGACATGTACAAAAAGTCGCTACACTGGCATGTCGATGTTATCCATCAATAATTATTAGAAACTAAGATCCTATCAGGTGGAAAAAAAAGTCTTCTCAGGTTAAGCTCTGTCGTTAGTGATATCACCAGCTACACTTAAGTAACTAAATATAGCATAACTATAAATATGATGATATAAACCTCTGCTTTCAACTTGAGCACTGTCATTGGTGACATAGCCAGCTATTATCCTAACTAGCAAATATATGCTCCCTCCGGTCGCATATTTTTGCTAGGCTGCCGCGTCGGAAATGATCGCTCACGCGTAAACCGATGGAGCCCCAGTCTTATTTCTTGGGTGGTTAGACATTGATTTTCTTAGTTTTTGACCAAGAATATTTTTAGTTGAACATAAAGAAAAAAAGAAATTCGACCCTACGCCGATTTTTGTTTTAACCTCCCCCATGAATAGAAATATTTTTACTTTGGTATTCACAGTTGAGAAAAATTAATTTAATTCTTAACGATTGAAAAACGTCTTGCTAATTTTCATAATGCCCTTTCCAAAGTTATCGTCTGCTCGCATTTTTTCCACCCAATTGTTTTGCGCCGAAACCACGTAAGAATTTACGAATTAATAAATAATAATAGTTTTAGTTGTTCAAAGAAAGAAAAGAAAAGTGTACCGAAAATAAAAGTAACAATAAAAAATACAGCGAATACGATTCCAAAAACAGTTATTTACTTGCCCAGTAAAAGGTGTCCCCCCCCAAAGTATCGTCTGCTCGCATTTATTTACACCCAATCGTTTTGCGCCAAATCCATGTAAGTAATATTTTATGTCTTTCAAAGCGGAAAGAAAGTGTACGTAAATTAAAATCAACAATTAAAAAAAAACAGAATACCTAACCGTAACGACGAGGTCAAAGTTAGCGCGGGTCCTACAGTGGAAAACTAAATTCGTTATAATGTGTGTGTGTGTGCGTGTGTTTTAATAGTAATTTTTTTAATCAATTATTACTTTAATTAAACAATTTGATTCAGTGAATTTGTGTTTTAAACATAATGGTTTATAAGATTTAGAAAATAACCACACTTAGAACGGTTTAAAAAATAAGCACGGTGAATGCCAGCGTTGTTGTTTACATTTTAAATAACGCGCCGTATTGACGCTGGCTGTTTAATCAGTTGCGTCATATTTAATTACCGGAGGGAGGGAGGAAATTGCTGATTAAACAGCAAGCGTTGTAAACTACGTAACGAATTACGTGTATGTAAATAAAAGAAATCGATTAATAATGGAGTTTATGTATCTGTCTGTCTAAATTATAATTTATAAGTAAGATTATTAGCGTGCTAAATAGCGTAAATACATGTTGAAATCTGAAGAAAAAACCATGCGTGTATATTTGCGAATAGTAATTTATTAGTTGATAAGCAATTGATTATGTAAATTTAGAAATGCGCATAGTGTTTCCGGCGGTTTTTCTAGCAGTATATAAGGAACCTGGCGGACTTAGTAAATAACCATGCTACTCTGATAAGATCAAAGTGTAGTATCTGTTCCGATGGATACTGCACCCCATAGACTAGTATTGTCTTGGCTTCGGGGCTTGATTACCGCCGGTCTATGGGGCTGTGCTGTGCAGTTCTAGGAGGTTCACCCTCCCAGGCTTTGCCTCCCCTCTTTGGGGAGGAGTAAGTTTATTGCTTACTGCCTGAGGCGCCCCTACCGGGGAATGCCGACGGGGCTACCCAGGCAATTGTTAATGGCCAGAGTGCTCACCTCTCGGGCGCTGGCTTTTCAAACCCCACTTTCCCGACCCGACCTTGTGTCACATCTTACTTGTGGGAGTAAGATAAAACTGGCCTTGTGCCTAACTCCTGGAGAGGAGTAAATAAATACTCTGATAGAGTTTCGGCTTCAGACAGATAGACAGACAGACAGACAGACAGACAGATACATAAACTCCATTATTAATAGATATAAATCTCTTTTTAATTTAAATCAACAAATGGAGCACTGTCAAGTGCTAGACAATGTATATATAAAGCATTGAGATAGCACTTGCCAACAACGTCCGCCTCGTAGTGATCAGAATCGCTGACAATCAACTAGATGACCGTAGGTACGATCCCTGCTTGGGATGGGTGCTAGTCTAGCCGCATTAAAGAGCTGTGATACAGCGAAACAGTCTGTCTGTGGACTATATATATATATATATATATATATATATATATATATATAATGTGTGTGTTTTTCGTTCAAGTTTTAAGTATTGCATGGAAAGTTAATAAAATTGAAATAAAAGCCAAATTAGCAATACAAGATTAATTTATTATTATTTTTTTTTTCTTACATTAATCCTATCGATTACGGAATAAAATTCCTTCTTCAGGGGTGACCAGTATTGAGTCATTTTTTTTTTTTTTTCATCAAAAAACAAGAATAAAGAAACTTATTTCTTTGTTAATTTGATAAACGTCTTTGATGGTACGACGTCATCGCCTTATATATATATATATATATATATATATATATATATATATATATATATATATATATATATATATATATATATATACCGATGATGAAATAGGTAAAAGTTATATAGTTTACAAGTTTATTAATTGCGTTTTTTAAGATATTCACCTCTAATAATTAATTAATATTCAATTGTCAGAACTTCTGACAATAAGAGTGTTATCTTTCTATATTCATTCTTTGTTTGAACACTTGATAAGAATAAACTTGTAAACTATGAAAATTTAATCTATTTCATCACTTCATTATCCGTATATGAACGCTCTATCTATTGTATTGAGCTTCACCGTATCTCGATAGGGTCTAATATAATTTTTGATTTTATATTATCCATATATATATATATATATATATATATGACAGAGAGAGATAGAGAGAGAGAGAGAGAGAGAGAGAGAGAGTAAAGTGTAGTGCAGTTCCAACAAGAGAAAAATGTATATTTAAAAAAGTGAGACTACCAATATTTGTAAATTTAAAAAAAAATCTTTTTCAAAAATTGTTTATTATTTTATTATTTTATAATTTTATAATTCTATAACGCGTTTCTAGCATTTTGGCTCTCTTCAGATATTCTTTCCATTTGAAAAAAATGTTTTTTAACAGTTTGGCATTGCTGCGCATGTGCGCACATATGTGTGTACGTGTACGCGCGCGTGTGTGTATGCGTTTTCATATCTTTTACTTCTCTGGGTCACAGCTATGTGTTTTTTAAGCATGCGTGTTTCTTACTTTTATCTCTGCAGTCATTCGTGTGTGACGATTAAGTGGATTTTGGTCAGTTTCTTTGATATTATATTGCGACATCTGTCGTCACCGTGTCCGCGAGTGTGTATGCGCGTGGTTGTTTGTGGATTGCATGTACATTTTGGTAAGTACGTTAGTTTTGGCTTGTGTACGCAGGTGCGTGTACGCACATACATGTGTTTTTTGTTTTGTTTATATATGTATATATATACATATACATACATATATACACACATATAGATATATATATATGCATACATATACACAAATACATATATATATATACACATATATATATATATGTATATATATATATATAGAGAGAGAGAGAGAGAGAGGGGTAGAAATAAAAGCAAGGAAATAACAGTTATATATATATATATATATATATATATATATATATATATATATATATCCAGAATTTAATTAGCTTTTAGTAGTTATATATGGAAACGATTAGTTGATGGCTACAGTCAGCATTTCGATAAAGATAGAAAGATTGATAGATACGTAGATAGATAAATAGATCCAATAGAATATATAGATAGATAGATAGATAGATAGATAGATAGATAGATAGATAAGTAGATAGATATATATATCTATTATGTGTGTAAATTAATAGATAGATGAATAGATAGATTGATGGATGGATGGATGGATAGATAGAAAGATAGATGAATGGATAGATAGATAGACTGACACACTCACACGCGCGCACCTACATCCATTTTTATATACATGTATGTACACACACACACACACACACACGTGCGTGCCATGCATCCGTTCACATGGGTTATTGTCTATACACGCACTCACATTCGTTTTTATATGCATGCAGATGCGTGCGATCTGTATGTTGTGTGAGTTGAGTTATGTTCTGTTCAATGATGGCTTAAATTTAAATATAAAGTTTTTCTTGTGTGAGTTGTATGAATAATCTTGAGTTTGAAAGATGGGCATTACCTTGAATTTACCTCTGCTGCATGAATGCATATGTTGTGAAACGAATAACTTTCTTTTTTTTAATTTTTATGTTGCTTTTACGTAAATCAACTCTATTGTTAAATGTTTTGGTGACGCCTATATAGGATTCGTTGCATATTATGCATTCTAGTACATAGATAACATTTTTGGAGGTGCAGTTAAAGTCTTTTTTATTTGAATGTTTGTGTTGGTTTTTGAATGTGTATGAGTTTCCATTTATTGTCACAAACTCCACATCTTTCTTTGTTGCATTTTGTGACCCCTTGTATTATGGGTTGGTTGAGTTTAGATGAGGTTAAAATGTGCTTGAGGTTTTTGGTTGGCGTTTGCTTTTTATTCTTTTCGTTGTTTTTAGTATATTGCTTAGTTTATGGTTTTGGTTGAAAAGGCTTAGGTGTCTTGTTATCTCTGTGAATAGTTCTGGGTTGTTTTTGTGTGTACAGACGTATGCTAATATCTGTAATTTGTTTCGTTTTTTTGGGGTTTCGTAATTGTTCTAATGGTATTTTTCTGCTAGTTCAAAAGTTTTTTGTATTAGTCGCAAGGGTGATCCTCTTCTTGTTAAGGTTTCTTGTAGTTTCTCCAGTCGGACAATCCGGAGGTGTTTGTCACTGACTATAGTGCAGATTATGTATGCTAGAGAATAGGGTATAGATTTCAGGCAGCTTTTGCAGTGATAGCTTTTAAAATGTAGATATTATTGGGTGTCTGTGGGTTTGTGGTAGATGTCTGTGATAATATGATTGATTTAATTTTAACTAGTATATCTTGGAAGGAGAGTTCTGCATGACTATATTCTAGGGTGACTTTAATATTGGGGTGTAGTTTTTGTAGTATATTTTGTAATTCATTGATGCCCCCATGTAGGTTCTTAAATAATAAAGGATAAAACAATCATCTAGGTATGTACATATATATATATATATATATATATATATATATATATATATATATATATATATATATATATATATATATATATATGTTGTGGACCTAGGTAAGGCCGAATGAATGACACAGGAACACATGGTTTAAATGAACAAAGGTATATATTATATAATAGAAAGAAAGAGATACAAGGAGATGGTGCTCTCAACCGCCATTGCCGGTTTGCCGGGGAAGAAGAGAACAAGTGTCACGTGCTTCCCGTATTTATAAGGTGGACGAGTCCATTAGTTCTCTGTAGGTAGGTACGGCACCATAACAATATATATATATATATATATATATATATATAATTCATACCATAAACAAGACATAGAATTTACAATGAAAACATATCCTAATCAAAATCCTGGGACAAAATGAAACAAAGAAAATTGAGGTTCGATAACTGGGAGGAATAAGATCCGAAAAATATAGCAGATTCAGAAAACTGTTCATAATTCAGAATTCTTTCGTGATTGTTTATGGTATCAGCATGGAGCGACAATCAACCAATATTTCCCCCCCCCCTTGACTTCCTCCTTCAAATTTGTTTCCTTAACCGCATCCTGGATGCTTCCCTCATCCTTCAAACATGCTTCCAAGACCACCACCACGTCATCTGGCTGGATCGATAGTTTAATACCATTCAGAAAATTCAATACATAATCGCCTTGACCAGAAGCCTATGAGAAATTTTATGAATCATTATTTTATTTTAATAACCACACCCTTAATTTAAAAAAAAATGAACTCTTGTAAAAAATGAATTTAAATTAGGTAATTTAGAATCAGATATGTTATGTAATCGCTCCATGTTGCAATCTAAGAGTGTTTTAGTAAAATAACGATTGAAAAAAAAACTGTTTTATTAAAGAAGTTCGTTTTAATTACTTTTTTATCTATATTTTTTAAAAAGAATCTGTTGAAATCCGTGATTTATTCGATATTCTCTCTTAACTACAAATTGTTCTTTGTAGATCTATGGTATTTCAATATAATGTCATTAGTGTTTTAAACATTGATGAATTGTTAAATATACTGATGAAGAAAATCCAATAAGTAATGTTCAACGTTTAAAGTGCCTCTTCTACACTTGGGTCAATATTGACTAATTTGAGGATCCGTTGGACTAAACACATCTTCTTATTCTTTCAGTGGAAATATCTACCGTTAGCAGACAACATTCCTTCTGATTCGCGGCTCTATTTGATGCGTGTGTACACGGGAATCCGATCATCACGGAGAATGACAGCGGTTCCGTACTTTTTTCTCAAAGGGAAGAAAGGAACCACAGATATACGAATACTGAATGACAAAGTCAGACACGTAAGTTTTTAGAATAATTGTCATAAACTGTCCTCATAAGTAATAAAATTTTGTTCATACCATCATCATTTTCAATCCTTTCATAATATTCTTCATAATCTGACTGACAATCTATTCATCTCATTAACCTTTATCATCGAGTGGCTTTTAACCGTGACTTGATTGCCCCTGGAGGGATTGAAGCGCATGGGTTATGAAAGTGTGCTGACAGAAATAAGGTCAAGTTGGATTGTAGTTAGGAATGCGTTGGTAGGATTAAAATATGTTTTGACATTATTATGAGTTTCGGTTGATTTAAAAAGTAAACAATTTTTTTTGTTTTAGTTAAGTAAACAAAGAATTTGGAATGGTGCTATCGGTTAAATAAAAAATGTAAGAGTGTTTTTGTCACTGGGTTGCAAGAATATCTTAATAGCTTGTTCTAACTGGTGGCGAGGCCCTCGGTAGATAAAATAGAAGAGTGTGAGAAAAGGATTGTGCCGATATTTTAACATCAAATAAAGTAGGCGATGAAAAATCCTTTTTGTGTTTTTCGAGTCTTCATTTGTAAATCAGCCTGTACGCAAGATGCTTCCAGAAATGCGAGGATAATTCCTCAATGGAAGAAAGAACAAGTGAGTGTTTCTTTTTAATATGATGTAATAGTATCTTTAATGAATATGTTGGCTTTGTGACACATAATTATAAGAAACATCGTCACACCAAACCAGTTTAGGAACCTTACAGACGTGCGCATGTGGAACCCTTACAAGAATTAAGAGGCCAACCTGTTACATTCATAAATGGTCACTCATTAGTAAAAAGAATAGAAAAATAAATAAAAAAGGTTCAATTTAATTTAGTTTATGTATTTACTCTTCTCTGTTAGAAATACTCAGCTTTTATCGGGTTATATTGTTGTTGGTAATTCGTCGGAATGAATGCGAAATTGATGTAAAATTGAAAAGTGTGTTGACCATCATGACAGTAATTGTCACTTTTCCTGGCGGGAAGAATGGTGACCGCAAATGCGGTTATAAAAATGAAAAGCTAGTTTTTAAATTGCTGGCCACATCTTCTCTAAACTCGAAATGTGACGGGTGTTTATGTACATACAAGTATGCATGTTTAAATATAAGTTTTAATTATTTAAAAAAAAAATGGAGGAAAATAAACCAGCTATGGTACCAAATGGATTTTCCAAATATACATATTCTGCAAGGATCCGTGTCGCAACGTGCTAAGTAATAATCAGTTTTAAGTGATAGTCTTCTGGAGGTTGAAGGTTCAATCCTCAGTAAAGGTGATACTAAGAATACAATTACGAATCACTTAAGACTGCTACATGATCGTGGTTGAAATGAAAGCAAGATACCACCGTGGATTAAATAAAGAGTTCTGTTCAAAATTCTGTACAGATTCCCGAGTTCGACATAAAGATTCACGAGTTCAACAAGACGCCTCTGAAGAAGGCCGGAGGTTACATCGGCCTAATCGTTTTGAGAATAACACCCAAGATGAGAATTGTAGTCCGAATAATCCAAATAATTCAAATTATACAGTATCTGTAAACTCATTTGTCATATTCGTATTTTTTCTAAAAATGTCATACATGCCCATTTTCTTGACAGCAGGATTATAATTATAATTCTCTTACTAAGAGTACTACTACTACTACTACTACTACTACTACTACTACTACTACTACTACTACTACATCATTTAATTCAGAATGGAAAAGTGTGCACTGCTAGAGATGAAAAAAGGAAAACTGGAGACGGCATGGAACTACTCAACCAAGAGGAGATGAGGGCGCTAGGCGAACAGGAGAGCTATAAATATTTGGGAGTTTTTGAAGCAGACACCATCAAATCTACAGAAATTAAAGAGAAGTTTGGAAAAAAATATTTGCGAAAAACAAGAAAACTCTTAGAAACGAAATTATATAGCAGAAATCTAGTAAATAGAATAAATACCTTGGCAGTATCACTAATACGATACTCTGGACCATTCATAGGCTAGATAAAAGAAGGACCCAGCCATCTTGAAAGGTTAGCACACACTAAAGAGGAAAGGGCTTTTTGAGAAATGGAGTGGAGGTCATCATAAGGTCTAAAAATGTTCATTGATTTTATTTTTTTAAATTATATGCAGTTTATGCAATTTTAAAAAGAACAAAACTACTAAGATTTGTTTTTTCTTAAGTTACTTAGAAATCAAATGAATTAAAAATTAAATAAAATTTGATAATAATTAAAGTAAATATTAATAATAATAATAATAATAATTACAAAAGTAACAATAATAGTATTGATAATAATAAATTATGAAATAATTATAATAATGATAATAATAATGATAATTATAATTATAAAAAGGATGATATTTAAATAAAAATACTGATGATGATAATAATAATGATAATAGCATATAGGTAATAATAATAGTGATAATTTTAATAAAAATAATAATGATAAAATAATGATTATAATAATAATAGTAATACTACTAATAATAAAAGATTGAAATGATAATAATGATGATAATGATAATAATATTAATAATGAAGATGATAATAACTAAGAGTTTCATCTATAATACAACTAATAGCAATACCAATAATCCCAGTGATAACAGTTATATTCATATAATAATAATAATAATAATAATAATAATAATAATAATAATAATAATAAAGGACGTACATTTTTTTCGTCTACAATGAATAATAATCGTTAATAAGTGTTGATAGTAATAAAACAAGTGATTTACGAAGAACAAGAAAACTCTTAGAAATGAAATTATATAGCAGAAATCTAGTAAATAGAATAAATACCTTGGCCAGTATCACTAATAAGATACCCTGTACCATTCATAGGCTGGACTAAAGAAGAACTCAGGCACCGGGACTAGAGGACTAGAAATTTAATGACCATGCACAACGCACTCTACCTAAAAGACGATATGGACAGACTCTACATGAAAAGAAACGAAGGGGGAGAGGACTAGTAAGTATAGAAGACTGTGTGGAAGACACAAAAAAGAGCTGGAAAAATACATAACTCAGAACACAGAAAGGCTAATCACCGCAGCAAGAGACACTGTCCCAACGAACAACTCTGGAAGCACCGAAACCAGAAACAAAAATACAAAGAAAAGAAAAGTGGGAAGAAAATCAATAGCTGGCATGGATAAAGAAAAGGACACTTGAACAGAGAAACGGAATCTTTACTGACAGCTGCACAGAATAATGCGATTAGGACAAATTACAACAAGGCTAAAATAGATAGAACCCAGGAAAACAGTAAATGCAGACTGTGTGGACAAAAAGAGAAAACAGTAAATGATATAATAAGTGAATGCAGAAAACTAGCCCAAAAGGAATACAAGAACAGACACGACTGCGTGAAGAAAGCAGTACACTGGGAACTGCGTAAACGATTGAATTTCGAATACGCAGACAAATGGTACTAACATAAACCAGAAACAGTACTGGAAAACGAAAAACACAAAATCCTCTGGGATATAGGTGTACAAACAGATAAACTCATACCAACAAGGAGACTGGATGTTATAATAATCGAAGAGAAGGAAAAATCCTGCCAAATCGTAGACTTTGCCGTTCCAGCAGACCATAGAGTAAAGATTAAGGAGACGGAAAACGAAGCAAATACACGGAACTTGCCAGAGAACTGGAAGGAATATGGAGCATGAAGAAAATCAATATAATACCAATAATCATAGGAGTACTAGGAACTGTCCCAAAAACCTGGAGAAAAGACTGGGAGAAATTGGAATCAAAGTGATTACTAGACCATACAAAGGGCTGCAATGATCAAAACAGCTGCAATCTTAAGGAAAATCCTTGAATACGGAAACGAACCCGCATAAGCTATGAATGGTAACCATGCATATGGAAGTTACAACAGGAAGAAAATAAAACCACAGAAAGAACACCACCACACGAACCAAGGAACAGAAACAGCAAGAAACATCACAAGCTGCTCCTCCCCCCTAAAAAAAAATTAAAAAATAAATAAATAAAATGGCACCGGCCTAGCCTGACACCACACAAAATAGTCGTAGAGGGTCAAGGAGGATGGGAAGACCGAAGAGGGACCGCACTAACCAGACCTCCACTGGAAGAGTGCAGAAAGTGCAGGGACGTTTGGGAGGCTCATTGCAACCCAAATCCCAGGAAAAACCAATGGTCGTTGCCAGTAAAGAAATCAATGGTAGGTGGCTGTTGCGATAACACAAGGTTATTTGCGGTGATGATCGAAAAGAGTTGGAGAGTACTGGAACTCTGGGGAGGTTTGTTGTCAACTCCAGGGAACACCACTGGTTGTTGTCGGTGAGCAATCACTGACAATAACTTGTGTGAGGACTCCTAGTGAGTACAAATAATAATAGTAATAACAATAATAATGAGAAAACACACACACACTGTGATGGCACCAGCTTCATTGATACCACACAAATGATTTTGAAGAGTCACAGAGGATGGAATAACCTAGGAAGGGAGAACAAACCAGACATCCACTGGAAGGGTGCAAATAGTACTGGGACCTTGGGGAAGCTTATTGTCACTCATACTCAGTTACCAATGGTCGTTGTCAGCGATAAATCAATGGTAAGCTGCTGTTGCAATAATGCAAAATCATTTGCAATTGTTATCAAAAGAGGTGGAGAGTACTGGTAATCTGGGAGACTTGTTGTCACTCAGACACCAGGGAACATCACCGGTTACTGTCAGTAAGCAATTACTGATGACGACTTGTGTGAAAACTCCTAGTAAGTAATAATAATAATAATAATAATAATAATAAGAAGAAGAAGAAGAAGAAGAAGAAGAAGAAGAAAAAGAAGAAGAAGAAGAAGAAGGAAGAGGAGGATTAAAAGACCGTGAAGGGAGAGCACCGACCAGACCTCCACTGGAAGGGTGCAGAGAATTCTGTAACCTTTACGAGGCTTAATGCCACTCAAATTCCAAAGAAGACAAATGATCGTTGTTAGTAAAGAATCAATGGTAAACAGCTGTTGTGATAATGCAATGTGATTTGCATTGATTATCGAATAGAGGTGGAGAGTGCTGGAAATCTGTGTCGTTTGTTGTCACTCAGATTCCAGGGAACACCATCTATTATTGTCAGTAAGCAATCACTGATGATGACCAGTGTGAAAAATCAAAGTGAGTAAATAATAATAATAATAAGAAGAAGAAGAAGAAGAAGAAGAAGAAGAAGAAGAAGTAAAAAGAAGAATAGGATAAATATAAAAGAAAACTATGTATGATAAATTCACACTGACATTCCATTCTTCGAAATAAAACAAAACAAAAAACAAACAAATGTTGTTGGCACCAACACCGGTTAATACCAAGGAAAGTGGCCATGGAAACTCTGGGAGAATGAAAGGAACGATAGCATAATCCAAAACTTGACTGGGAGATTACGGAGATTACTGGAATATTGAGAATGTTTATTATCACTCAAATTCCAGAAGAAAAAAACATGGGCCCTTGTCAGTATGAAATAACTGGTAAGCGGCTGATGCGAGAACTCCAAGTAAGTTACAATAGTTATCGAAAGGAGCAAAGAGTACTGGAAATCTGTGGAGATCTGCTCTCACTCAGAGTCCAGGGAAACCTACCGGTTTTTAGTAGCGATAAAACATTTTAACCACTGGTGTGAGAACTAGTGATATAATAAAAATTTGTTACAAAATATTTTCCCACTATTTTGGAATATTAAGAAGACTTACTTTCGCCCAGATTCCAGGAAAACCCACAGGCCGGTGCAAGACCACCAAGTGAGTTACAATAATAGAATGAACGAAGTGAACTTAGTAAATCTATATAAGGATCTAAAGGATATAATTGACAGGATTATGATTATAATCTCTCACACATTACATAGACTGGTTCTTAAGCATATTGTGTGTGCTGTACATGTGCATAACATGGTCATCTATACGTACATGTATCTCTACAAATCCAATAGCGATGAAAGAATGACGACGTGTGCAAACTTGACAGGTTGGAAGCACATGTTACAATCTTAATTAATGAGTAACTTTTTTATTGTTTCAGAATTTTTGCCACGGTACTGTTTCTGATTTTCTTCTCCGGACTGACACGGACCTTGGAGATCTGCTTTCTTTGAGAATTTGGCACGACAACGGGGGTTCCTGCCCGAAGTGGTTTCTGTCACATATTGACATCAAGGATACCAAAGATGATAAATGGTAAAATGTCACTCACTCGTCGATAAATATTAAGCTGAGAAAAGTTTTTTGAAAGGCTTCTTCAACTTCATTGAAATACCTACACCGTTGACTATTCCTAAACGGTTGCATTGGTCGGAATAGACGATAGTCAGATGGAGCAACGTTAGAAACAGTATACGCGGATCAACCAACGTTTCAATGCTTCCATGTCTCGTTCAGGACTCTGAAGTTATTTAGGAAGTTAAAATTGAAATTTTCCTAAAGAAACCAGACAGAAAAAAGGGGGTGCCAACAGACAGTTAACCTCATTAAGCATGTCATTCATTCTTCCTACGATTAGACGATCCCTCCCCCTACCCCAACACATTTGCCGGTCTTATGTATCATTTAACTTTCACGAAAGACCTTCTCACCCCCACCCACTCCCTCAACCACCCTTCAATCGCACAGAAGGATGTTGTAGTTTGCATGCGTTTACGTAGTATGTAAGAAGTTGTGTTTTGAAGGTTATGACAATGCAGTTTGGTAGAAAACACTGTTGGATACGAGACAAGGTAAACAGAATAAGTGACAATATTAAAAGATTTCAATAATTTTCGATAATTAATTTTTATTTACCAACGTGGTGTGTTGAATCAGGATGGTATCAGTGGTGTTGTTTTTTGAGATAGACCTCATCTTCAGAAAGAGAAGAAAAAATATGTGTCAAAACTCGGTTAAGGTGTGTTTTTGCCAGGAAGTCAGAAGTCTATGGATAACTGTTGCATGAGATTTGCAGAAAATAGTTAATTATTCCCGCAGAAAATAGATATGACTTATCTATTTTCTTAAGTTTACCGTGTCTCGTATTCAAAAGTGTGTTCAGTGTAATAGTTCTGCTCCATCCAACCTCATAGTCTAGCCGTTGCTTCATCTGACTACAGTTTATTCCAATCAATGCACCTGATTATGAAGAGTCGCAGATTTGAATCTTTTGATGAAGTTGAAGGGTTTTTCTAACATTCACAGATAACATGAATTGGAAAAAATACATAGAACATGGACAACGGCATTGGGGAGCGGGGGGGGGGGGGCGCAAGCCCCTCACTTTTTGACTTGCCCCCCCCCCCCACTTTACGGTCATCAATAATGAAGTTATATATGCATGTGTTTAATCGGCCCCTCCCCACTTTTTAGGAGGGCCCCGCCTCCCACTTTTATAACTGTCCCGCCGGTCCTGTAGAAGACATTGCAAAGGCTGTTGCAAGGAAGATGGGCGTCCTCTATTGAGCTAGAAAACTTTTCACACCTGCCAGTATCCTATATCTCTACAAAGCCACCATTCGCTCGTATGGAGTATTGTGTCACATCTGGACTTGTGTACCAAACGCTAGCCTCTCCCTCTTGTACAGGGTCCAAAAAAAGAGTCTCTAATTTAATAGGCCTCTCACTATCAAGCATGCTTCAGCCTTTGTCCTATCGCCGCAATGTTGCAACAACTGTGCTTGTTTTACAAGTACTTTAATGGCATGTGCTTCAACGAATGTGCTGCACTGGTGCTCCTTCTATGTACATACCCCCGATCAACCTGTCAGTCAGCAAGATTCCATCCCTTCACTGTTGATGTCCCCTACGTGCCGGAGAGCTTTCTACTATAATAGCTTCTTTCCTCGTACTGCTAGCTTTTGGAATTCCCTTCCTGCTTTCTGTTTGCCTGGCGCTACTAACATACGGACATTTAAATGTAATGTGAACAAGCGTCTCGCTTCAAAACTCCCTAAAAAGGATTCTCTTAATTCAAGTAGCTCCCTACGTCTCAGTGGCCTTGTGCCTTGTTTTGGGGTGAACTAAAGTAAAAACAAAAATACGAAAGCTCGCAATTAGGTGGAAGAAAGTCGTAAGCAAGAATAGTCATTATGTTGAAAAATAATTGTCATGTATACATTTTTGCATCAAAAATTACTATTTTAACATGTCACACCAAGAATAGTCTTTACATACAGGAGCAACATATACCCATATGTTGTGTTTGTATAACTTTGATTATTCGGACTACATTTCTCGTCTTAGATGTTATCATCACAACGTTTCAGTCGCTGTAACCTCCGGCCTTCTTCAGGTGTATCTCTTCGAACTCGGAAAAAAATGTTTGTCGAACTCGGGAATCTGGACGGAATTTCCTCATCTTAAAAATTCAGAAATATAATATGTTGTGTTTGTCATAAGAAAGAAGTGTCGTCACCCGGAGGGAGAGCTAATTCGTGATATAACTCTCCCTACCTCCCCGCCTGAGTGGCGTAATCGTGTCCCTGGACAGCTGAGGACATGAGCATAATCATAAAGGATGACTTAGCTGAACTCTCAAGTTCACAGTTGGTCGGTCTTCGATTGTAGAATCACGATTGGCTAGTGATCTCATGCGGCCTTACTCAGGACCGCTCTGCATGGCCCGCCATGATTCGGGATGTAGTGCAGACAAAGAAAAAAGCCGTTTCAACCCAACCAGAGTGAACGCCGTTGAAACAGCAACATATAAGCATAGAAACGGGCACAATCTTCCCACAATTATAACTCCAGTACACTCATATATATATATATATATATATATATATATATATATATATATATATATATATATATATATATATATATATATATATATATATATATATATACTCGAAGCCCTCTATATAAAAACTAATCATCCCACAATTAATGATGTTAATTATGAAACTAGTCGCAACATTTTAAAGTGTCTAGCATAATAATTAACATTACCAAATTCTTAGCCATTAGGTAGCTATGCGTTTGAATTGTATGCACTTTCTTTAACGTCATCAATTTCTTAACGGTTTAAACAGTCACACTTTTAAATCTCTCATATGTGTAGAACGCCATCACGCTCTCATGTATATCTCAACTTTACAGACGCTTTTTCAAGTTATAAACTACTTGCCGTTATAATTCAAAAATGAGCACAACAGTAAAGTCATAATTTGTAAAGACACTAAAACTAATACCGCCTGAAGATGATTTGACGATTCAAATCGAAAGTACTTGCAAAAAAGAAAAAAGAATGGAACAAGAAACCCATGGATCATATTTACATCAATTTGACCGAAACATTAGATGGACAATTCGGAAAATTGAAAAAATAAAAAAGTCGCATCAAACAAAACCACTCCGTGTTATTTAATAATGTTTGCCTAAATATATATATATATATATATATATATATATATATATATATATATATATTTATTAATTGTATACGTTACTTTTATGTACGTATAAAATTAATAAAAATATATATATTAACGAAAAATACGTCCTTACGGGCGATTGATAATGCAATTTTCTACATTTTAATCACTTAGGAAGTGAAACAATCAAAATAGTATTAGTAAGCAAAAACAACGAACGCTACAATAACCAATAAAATCAATTAGAAAAAAAAATACATTATATATATATATATATATATATATATATATATATATATATATATATATATATACATTCCTTAGGCTCTCAATGTAGCCACGCCTCTTCTAGTACATCATTTGTATGGCTTTCAGCTTCATATTTTTAATCGAGCAAATGGATGCATTTCTTCCAATATCTCTGCAGGTGTCATTGCAGGTGTCTCTGAGTCAACAGCCGGATGTTATTCTTCCGGCCTGGTGTAATCTGTCAGTTATCCGCATAAATTCATTACAGTACCCCAGAAACTAATATTCAACATTATCTTGATTTTGCCTTAGTAGGCAAGTATATTATACAGTAACTTGTCATACAATTGGATAATTATATTGCACAGTATCTAAGCAATACATAAATGACCCAAACGTGTTCTTATTTTATCTAATAAGAAGAAAAAGAAAAAAAAGACAACATATACGACGAATTCATGATTTATAAATAAATAATTATTGAAATGATATGTGTTGAATCAATCTACAACAAGTATATTCTTGTATACTTTGTATACCGAATCTATCGACGTGTTATCGATCATGAACACTCTTTGAATTCTGATCAAATTATACATAATCATTAATTTATTTATGTCATTCATTTCAATATGAACCTTTTCAAAGATTGAGTGTTATGTTCTTGCAAGTTGTTATATTTCTAAAGAGGCAGTTTTTCTCTCCCCAAACAAGGCATATTACCCTAATCCTAACCCTAACCCTAACCCTAACCCTATCCTCTTGCAATCCGACATTAGTACACGAAGATCTAAACACAATTATATGCGTTAATAAGTATCACTAGTTGTTCATTTACATTATCTAAGTACCAATTGAATTTTATTTCTTTATTGATTAATTTATTCAAATTAATTCAATTAAATTTTTTAAAAAATATTTGGATAATATATTATTGAACTTCATTAATTTACATCTTCGTCTTAGTAAAATATTTAATAGGAACATATTAAAACTAGGGTATAGCTGTACTGACAATCAAGAGATTATAAAAACAAGATTACTCTGATTTAAAATTATATTAAAGCCTGTACATAGTTTTCTCTAATGTGTATTTACATAAATATTATATTAAATTACATTAATTTTGTTTTAACAGATACATTAATTCCAATCATTCCAAATCGACATTTTCTTCACATTTTTTACAAATTTTAATTCGTATTAATCCAATTGTATACCATTGTTTACAACTAAAAAAAGAGAATCTTTAATTTTTTTACTTTGTTTTAATGCACACATGCATGTTGATGATCAGTATTACATGTGCGCAAGACTCGTTACAAACAGCCATAGAATATTTGAATGATTTCTAAAGTCGCTGGTCGCTAAATCTATTACTAAATGAGATTTGGTATATGTCTGTCTAAAGCCGAAACTACACTATGACTTCTAATAATGTACTATTGTACTATATTTCAATGCCTTATTAAGAGGGTAGTGTCGTATATGTTTGTTCGTCCTGATACTATTCTCCCAGACATTACCTCCTCCTTTTTGGGTGGAGCATTGTGTAGTATCTGTTCTGCGGTCATGATACCATCCTCCCAAGCATTACCTCCTTCTTTATTTGGGTGGATCATAGTGTAGTATCTGTTCTGTTTTCATGAGTTCATCCTTCCAGGCATTACCTCCTTATTCGTGCAGGGGTGGGATAGTGTCGTATATGTTCGTTCGTCCTGATACCATTCTCCCAGACATTACCTCCTCCTTTTTGGGTGGAGCATTGTGTAGTATCTGTTCTGTGGTCGTGATACCATCCTCCCAAGCATTACCTCCTTCTTTATTTGGGTGGATCATGGTGTAGTATCTGTTCTGTTTTCATAAGATTATCCTCCCAGGCATTATCTCATCCTTTGAGGGTAGTGTAGTTTAACAAAAAATTGTCCCAACCGCCTGTTCATTAGCAAACCCAACACTTAACGTTATACGTACTAGCAAAATATGCGATTGATGGAATCCTATTTTTGCTAGTGAATATAATTAAACGTTAAGAAAGCTTAAACTTCCTGAATCTAGAGAGAAAATTTCCAAGCCTGGACGCGATGAGTAACAAAACTTAGGAATTTCGCTAAAAAATTTAAATTCAATTTAATTTTACAAATGACTGAAATTTGACTATGTATATATATATAACATATAAAGTTATATTGTGGGACGAGAGCTTTAAATGATCTAAAACGATCTTTTGTTCTTTTGCAAGCTATAAAAATATGACTATCTATACAGATTTTCGCATCCCCCAATTTTGAATGCAAATGTATCATGAAAATAATACTTACAAATGTTAAATATATTCGTTTACATGATACATACGCTTTAATCAATTAACACTAAAGAGGTGAAATGGAACAGGTTATCTGGTCTGTCACATTTAATTTAGTAATATCAATTTCATCGCTAACCACGCAGATCGATTGGGCTCTTACTGTATAACAGGTTCGGTCTGTCGATCGACCTGTCCTGCATACATAGTCTTTACTTTTTATCTTTTTTCTTTGTATAAAGTAAAGTGATTTTCCCTTATTTCATTAACCGGTAAAACTGTCTATCAAAAAGCTGCATATTTGAATCTGCTTCGGCAGGCATTTAGGCCAATTCTTGACACGTGTTCTCGGAAAATATGCGTTCGCTTTGATCGTTTTCAATAAATGTTTACATTTTATCCGACCCAACATACTCATCCATACAGGAAGTTGGATGAATTTTCACTCTCACGCTCAGATCTACTACCACTACCAATAACGTAAACCGGGAACTCTTCTTCATTGGATAGACTATCAAACTGTGACTATCTAATGCATATATATTTTATTTTTCACAGGTATTCGTTCCCGTGTTATGACTGGTTGTCTTTCGACAAAGGCGATGGGTCCATCATCCGACTTTTAGAGTCCCATTCAAATGAAAGCGACAATTTTTTCACAAATATAAAAACCCGGATTTACATCGGTTTGTTTGAGGACCACCTTTACGTTTCAATCGTAAAACGTCCGCGTTCAAGCCACTTCACCCGTCTGCAGAGATTGTCAACCTTGGTCGGTGTCTTGTACTTGTCTCTAATCAGTAGCGCCATGTATTATAAACCCAATGACAAAACCCCATCGAGGGCCTTCACTCTTGGACCGTTCACACTTTCTTCTAAAGAGATTGCCGTGGGGATAATTAGTTCCCTCATTATGGTCATACCAACATCAATCATTATCAATTTGTTTAGATGGCGCAACGTCAAAGGCGAGAAGCCGGACGTCTGTGAGGAATCATTATCGTTCTTCGACCGGATGAAACGGTTTCGCCTACCTTGGTGGTCGATCTACCTGGCATATTTTCTTATATTCCTCTGCATTGGAACCTCTGCATATTTCACTTTCATCTACAGCATCCTGTGGGGTAAGGAATTGACCCTTCAATGGCTTCTTTCTGTTATCATCAACGTGACAGGATCAGCCATACTTATTCAACCGGTCAAGGTAAGTAATAACAAAATGACATATGTGGTTATATATATATATATATATATATATATATATATATATATATTAATTTTAAGTAAATAATACTAAATTATTTTAACTACATACGCCAGCGTTTCAAGCTTTCGCTCTCATCAGTGTAGGGAATGATAATCTCAGATGGTCGCAAAGTTCGAATCCCTGCTACAGAATCAACCTAGACCTTGCAAACAAGCGTCATAACCATACGGCCATATATATATATATATATATATATATATATATATATATATATATATATATGTGTGTGTGTGTGTGTGTGTGTGTGTGTGTGTGTGTGTGTGTGTGTGAAAAGACAAACGGAAAGCATGTTAAAATGCAGGAGAAAAACAAAAACAAGAGATTTGACCGGTTTCGTTCGTATTAACGAACGTCATCAGAAAAAGTTAATACGAACGAAACCGGTCAAATCTCTTGTTTTTGTTTTTCTCCTGCATTTTAACCTGTTTTCCGTTTGTCTGTCTTCACACATTTTGTCTATCACGGCATTTCATTTTCATGACTTATCGTGCACCTTATCTCATATATATATATATATATATATATATATATATATATATATATATATATATATATATATATATATATATCGACTTTTGTAAGAAATATTTATTATGCAATTATTGTACAATAATCGATCTGTCATAACTACCAGGTGTTTCACGAAGATACGTGAAACTTCCTCTATTGGATTGAAAGAAACCAGGTGTCTCCACTCTTCAGTTTACGGTTCGAATCTTAAACTAAAGACTGTGAGCATGTGTGTTCCTTTCAGCCCAACGAGCGACGTTTCACGTGCCTTTGTGAAACCACTAGTATTTATGAATGTTCGAATTATTGTATGGTAATCTAATCTAATATATAAAGTTCAATTGGACGAATATTTTACATCAAACCTAAATAGCTTGCGTCTAAAATATCAATATTTGATTCTGAAAAGTAATTTCCTTTTTTATTTAGCGTTTGTTCATGTTGTTAAAAAGATGTAATTTTTCGCAGGAAGACATCTTTTTTTTTCTACATCAAATGTCCATTGCAGAGAGAAGCCATTTTTTCTATCAGCAGCAAATTTCGCTATTATTACAGGATAGCAATACTGATACAATCTTTCGTTTAATGATACAAAATAATTGTTAAAAACTACTTTTATTCAGATAGCAACTTCCGTTGAAAGAAATATGAAAGCTTTTAAATTTCGATGTCGAAAAAGGTTACGAGATACATCATTTGTAAATAGTGTCTTCACCTCTTATCATTACTCAAATAATGTAAAAGAAATAACTCATATTTTGAATTGCATAATATAAAAGTTGTCTACCTTACAACTAGAATTCTATTTCTTTTTCTGTATAAGTTTAAAAGTATGCAAAAATAAAATGACTTTACTGCATTCTGAGCAACGCCAAGCAAGTATAGCTATATATATATATATATATATATATATATATATATATATATATATATATATATATATATATATATATATATATATATATATATGTATACTTCAGAAGATAAAAGATGAGAATAAAAAAAATGTATAAATACAATATTTATTAAGACACCAGAAGTTCAAAAGCAAGGGGTTTCATTATCCTTAACCCATGGATTTTCAAAGATAAATTCTTTTCATCAGAGGGTAAAACTCGGTAATGTAACTGCAAATATTACAAGTAATATTTACCTTTGAAAATTAATACACATATACATACACAAACTTTTGTCCGAGAGGAACGTAAAGTTAGGACAGTCACCGGAAACAAAAATGCTGTTAAAGTAAAGGAATTAAAAAAAAAGAATACTCAAGGTACTCAAGAGTTCAGGTGTTGTCGTTAAAAAAGTGATCAGCTAAGTTCGTGCATCTTGTGTGCGTAGAAGTCCGTGGGAAATGCGAAGAGTATCTAATCCAAAAGATCCAAGATGAAGATTACCGGTTAAAGTTCGATGTATGATAAAATGGTCATTGCCAACTCTCAGCTTCCAGGAAGAGTTTTCATGGGTTGCAAATAAAGATTTGAAAACGGAGATTTAAGGGTTGGTATCAACGAGTGAAGTGTTTGAAGGCGAATACGAGAATGGCTATTTTTGTCGGTTGGAAAGGAGGATGAACAAGTGATGCGGTGAGGGGCAGAGATAATGGAGAGATAGGAAGGAAGGAATTTAAAGAGAGGTGGACTAATATATATATATATATATATATATATATATATATATATATATATATATATATATATAGGTAAGGCTAACAATACATACATAAACAAATAAAAAAAACTAAACTAAACTAAAACCTAACAACTTAAAACCTAAAACCTAAAATAGAAATACAAGGAACCACGTGTTAAAATAAGTTCACCCATTATATTGACACAACAAAGAAACAGGATATTTAATTTGTTAAATATAATTTTTCTGGTTGAAGAGATTAGCTTTTTGCGGTTTAATAGATTATTAATCATAGTAATTTATATCGATGGGTCCATTCATTTTTATAATTTAGAATACAAGAGTTACTGATAGTAGGATTTTATATAGAGAAGTGTATAATGCATTAGTGTTATTGTCAATAAATACATTTAAAACGGAATTTTGTTAGTCGTAAGTGAATTTAAGTACAGTTATTTTGTTAAATGTTTTGTAGGTTTTTTCTTTCATCGTTATTGTCTGCTAAAATAAGGATATCATCAACATAACGGACATAAAGTTTTTAGTAATTATATTAAATATTTTATATTTTAAAACGTTGGCCATGTAATAGTTGCTTAAGGTCAGTCCTAGAACCAATCACATTGAGGCACCGTCAATTTGGATATAGATGTTTCCTTTATGGTCATAGAAGAGTATTTCAGCTATGCAGGTTAATAATAACTTATGAAGTATTTTACGGTTAATTTTAAGTGGTAGAAAGATTGGTTATTGTATATGTTATCAATAATGGTATCAATTGTTTAGTATGTATACTGGTACGTTAGTAAATAGGTTTTCAACAAATATATAGATATATGGGGTAAGGTACACGATAATTCATGAAAAATGAAGTGTCGTGATGGACAAAATGTGTGAAAAGATGACAGACGGAAAACAAGTCAAAATGCAGGAGAAAAACAAAAACAAGAGATTTTTTTGACCGGTTTCGTTCGTGGAGAACGTCTTCAGAAAATGAAGAATACAGAAAATAATTTTATTTTATATTGAAGGCACATACATGGGATGAGGGGAGAACATGATCTGCTTGGATCATGTGAGAAGACATTAAGTGATGTTGGGACATGATAAGTAGGTGATACATTCTTCTAAGGCGGTGGGGGAGGAAGGCATCAGAGAACCTAGCTACGGTGAACAGAAAGGGTGGGGGTGAAATTGACACATTGGAAAGTTAGCACCTAAAGATTAATAAGAAATAAACAGGAATGGGTCAAGCTAATTTGTCAATAATAGGTTTTTAAAGAGCAATTCATGAAAATGAAAAGCTGAGGTGGGAAAAATGTGTGAAAAAAGAAGACAAAAAGGAAAGACAAGTTAAAGGTTAGGAGAAAAACAAAAGTATAAATGGGTTTAAAAATAAAAAAAATAAGAGATGTATTAAACAAAAACGTTAGATAGTAAATGAGAGCTTGCAATAATCACACATATATATATATATATTAAATTATTAATACGTACAGACGCTAGCGTTTCAAACTTGTTGCTCTTATCAGTGCGGGAAAGTAACAATTTCAGACGACCGGGAGGCGCGAGCCCGGTTCACAGAGTCAGCCTACAATCTGCAAGCAGTCGCCATATCCACTCGGCCACCGGAAACTGTCACATAATTAAGGGAAATTAAGATCTATATGTACCTAAAAGCGGGCACAGATAGAAGACTAGTCGAGAGTGTTTAACGAACGTATTCGGAACTTTTGCATTATATATATATATATATATATATATATATATATATATATGTATTCGTTTGTTCAAATCTATTTCATTAAATGTTACGCATTTGGTGTCTATTTGATCCGTTGATCATTCTTTCCAAGGTTCTTACAAACTTACGTCAGTCAGATCAAAGATAAGCAAAAGAAAATGTTGTGGATTGACAAACACCGCTCCACTACCAAAATAAGCTAAGTTCGAAAAGCACTATAAATAGTGTGTGCTTGTTATTTGTTCTAGGGCTAGAAATAAATATATTTCCCAGCCTCGTATTCGCGTGTATTTATTTCAATTAACTGTCCTTGAGTGGCTTTTAGTGTTGGTAAGTGGTGGCCTATTAGTAAAACAAACAATGCATCACCGTAAAAAATGAACCAGATATACGAAGAAAGTCAGACGGCACATAGGCTGAAATATTTAAATATAAATATCAACATTGATGAAGACAATAGTCCGAAGAGAAAAAATATAAAGGCAGAGATAGTAGAGGGTTTTTTTTTTATAAAAACTTCTTAGAAACCGTTTGGAAATTTCGCATTTTTCTAATAAAGTTGTCACGCAAAAGTCTCCATTTTTTATTTGAATTCTTTTCTTTTTTCATTTCTTTTACAGATTGGAATGGTTGCAATGCTATCTTCGTATTTCTTCCAATCACCACTGCTTGAAGATGATGTTTGCACCGAGATTCTTGAATCTGCAGAATCTTCTGGTTGTGTTTTTTTTTAAAACCTTTTTGTTTTAATCAATAGACATGAGGAATCGGATTGGTTTACCATTACGGTTATTTAATGTCAAAGTCCTTGTAAAGCTAATAACTATTATATATCCTAGCTTTTAAGTTTTTGGCGACGTGTGTGATCGTTTATATCTTTCCTGGATAAACTTATATATATATATATATATATATATATATATATATATATATATATATATATATATATATATGCATCACTTTAATGCGTCTTACGAATATTAAAGTTAATATATAATGATACTAAACCTAATGTCAATGATCCTTATTCCTAGTTTAACCCTTACATTTTAGGAATTTTCTAGAATCAAAATCATTTAAGTGATTTTTATCAAAATTGGCATAAGACTTCTAGACATAAGCTTTGGTATCATTATATATTATTGTTAATATTCGTAAGGGGGCATAAAAGTACTGCTAAACTGTTCTGTTAAGGTAATTAATTATTTTAATATAATATATATATATATATATATATATATATATATATATATATATATATATATATATATATATAACTGTTTACGTTTTTAGAATTCTCATATTCTACTTTAGCACCTACATATGAACACACATATATGTTTCTGTATTCTTTTTCTATAGAACGAAACAAGTTTTAGTCGTTGCGATATCGGTTTATATTTTCAAATCTCCGTTTTTTAATACATCGACGTAGCGTTCAATACTTTCGCATTGTAAATGCTGAGTTACAACAAGTCCGGTTTCAATGTTCACACCCTCTTAAATATTCCTATTCATAGACTTTGTTTCTAACCATGCCTAAATTGTAACCCATTGAACAGTTCCCCCATAAGTTATTTTCTAAAATTATATCGATTTAAATTCTTATAACTACAGCAAAATAATATGTTGTGCTATCGTGAATAACACAAAATGTCAGTAGAACGAAAAGACAACAGTGAAAAAAAATAGTTGGAATTACATGAATACACATTTAGTCACACACAAACAATTTATCAAAGACAAGCGTAAAAGGGGATATGAAACGCGTAAGGTGGTACTTAATAGGATATACAAAGGGCAAACAGACCTTAGTACCAAAAAAGGAATACATTAATGTACCAATACAATATAAAGATACATGTGTCGCAAAGGGCCGTTTATAGAGAAGATACGTGGGCAATGGATATGTAAACATTACTTATATTTGAGTTAGTCTGTTTGGGGAGTCTGGGCCGACTGCCATTAGAACTTAATGGACACAGCGCCAGGGTTTGTGAAAGTATATAGAGATGGCCAGCTGGTCAGAGAATGTCTGATAGCTTTGAAGGGCCAACCAGAAAAGAGAGAGAGAGCCTCGTTCTGAATTTCTCCACGTGGATGGAATCAGAGTTTTGACGTCCGAACAGGAGAGCGAATTTTCTAATGTTGGTTAGTATAATTCAAGGGAGATAACTCGGATATAATACAAGGGGGTCACCCAGATAAGTTTAATACAGACACCATGACTATTGTAAACAGATCATTGTAAACGAACACTGAAGCGATTAATTATAGACGATATTTTCATTTTAGAATGTATGACATAACTGAAGTGTGGGTCCATAGCTTGTCCAGGAGTCTTGGAATTGGTAAAAAAAAGTTTTAGCATCTTATATAAATAGGGATTTTGTTCGTCTGTCAGTCACAATTTTTTTTAACGTAATAAATATAATCCTGAATTTGTCTAATTTCGAAATATCAGAGATCTTAGTTATTAGAAATGAAAAAGTATTGCATAAATGCCATGGCCGTAGATCGAAACCAAAACCTTGAGATATTCAGCCGGACGTTCTCACAACTAGGCTATTTGCATTTTCTTATAAATATACCTTAAAACATTCCCGTAACAATTTGGCCAAGATCAAAGTGTAGTATCTGTTCCGATAGATACTAAACCTCATAGACTGGTATTGTCTTAGCCTTCGGGCCTTGATTTACGCCTGTCTATGGGTCTGTCCTGTGCAGTTCTAGGAGATCCACCCTCCCAGGCTTTTCCTCCCCTCTTTGAGGAGGAGTAAGTTTATTGCTTACTGCCTGAGGCGCCCCTACCGGGGAATGCCGACGGGGCTATCCAGGTAATTTTTAATGGCTAGAGTGCTCACTTTCTCGGGCGCTGGCTTTTCAAATCCCACTTTCCGACCTTGTGTCACATACTCCTATTGTGGGTAGGTGTTGAATAATAATAATACAAATAATAATAATAATAATAATAATAATAAAAAAAATAAATAAATAAAAAAAAAAAAAAACTACTACTACTACTACTACTAATAATAATGATGATGATGATGATGATGATGATGATGATGATGATGATGATGATGATGATGATGATGATGATGATGGCTTTGGCATAACGTCATAGATTTACGTCATGTTTCAAAATATGAATTAAGACATAAGCGATAATAAAAAAGATTAATAAATTGATAAACTTAAATTATTTTGATAATCCAAAACAATTTATTTAGCTTAAATGTGTATTGTATGTAGTTTTTTTTTGTTTTTATTTACAATTATATAATTCTAGGCAAGTAAATATGAACACCTTTTCGCAAGAAGCGAGAAAGAATGAGATGACGCGGTAGGAGCATATATTTGCTAGTTAAAGAAATAGGAAATTATGTTCAAATCGTGTGGAACGCATTTCATCAATTGGGTATTGAACCAGGCTTTCTGAGTTTGCAATCTGCTATCACACAACACGTCTCTCACTTTCCTGGGCTTCAGGAGTAAAACGGTGCTTTTATTAAATCCATATTATAACATCAACAGTTGGGAAACCAAATTGTATGGTTAACAATCCGTGTATAGATGAGAAGAAGAATGTCCGGAATACACTTCCATGTCGGTGTTTATTTTCTTCTCCCCCAATCTATACACGGATTGTTAATCGTACTATTTGGATTACCAAGTGTTTGTGTTATAATATTAATTCTCTAACTTTATGTTAATTTATATACATGTTCCTTTGTGATTTATTGACTGAATATGATTTTCTAAAGAGAAGAGATGACTTTTCATTGTCTTAAGTTGTATGCAGACTCATTTATGTAAACTATTTAAATATTCCTCTTGAAATGTACGTAAATTCATATTCTTTTAGGCTCTTCATTTTGAAACTCGATTTCAATGCAATTAAAAATACACGAATATATGAAGAGTTCGAATGCAAAACGCGATAAATCCAATTTGTTTAAATTGAGACATTAGAAAATAAAAAGACGAATATATTAAATATATAGTTCGTCTAAATGCTTATTTTAATTGAAAATAAAAGTAAATTATTCGCGTATAATATAATGTAAAACATGATTTCTGGGTGTGGTCGAGTGTTGAAATGAAACACTTTTTGTAGTGATAGTTTCGTAATTTTGAAAATGGCGTTTATCGCGCTTTGCATTCAAACTCTTCATATATATATATATATATATATATATATATATATATATATATATATATATACGTGTGTGTGTGGATTATGACAATATATGTACTTACATATTCTATTAGTACCTTTTAATTAGTATTCTCTTCAAAAAAGATTCAGCTCGATGATTAACAACAGAGCATATATAAATAAGACAAGTTTATTTTATATTCCAATGATCATGGTTTTTATTTTCATTTTTAAAATTTTTTCACATTTTCAAAAAAAACAACATAACATTCCTGTGAGATGTATTCCTCCAGGGGGACGAGTCGTAAAAATACATCTCACGGGAATGTTATGTTTTTTGAAAATGTGAAACTGTAAAAATTGAAAATAAAAACCATGATTATTGGAATATAAAATGAACTTGTCTTATATATATATATATATATATATATATATATATATATATATATATATATATATAGTGTTAGAGTGAAATAAATTCCAGAAGGAAATCCGGGTATGAGAGCTCAATGTAATAAACAGAGCAAGAATAAAATAAAATAAAGTAACACAGAATCACATAATCATCGGTGTAATAATTTATTTCGACCCTATGGTCTCTTCAAGCATCCAAGCGAGGTGATATATATATATATATGTATATGTATATATATATATGTATATGTATATATGTATATGTATATATATATATATATATATATATATATATATATATGTGTGTGTATGTATATATATACGTGTATATGTATATATATATGTGTATATGTATATATATATGTATATATATATATGTATATATGTATATATATGTGTATATGTATATATATGTATATGTATATATGTATATGTATATATATATATGTATATATATATATATATATATATGTATATATATATATATATGTATATATATATGTATATATATATATATATATATATATATATATATATATATATATATGTCAGGTTCATATTATATTCCAATAACCATGTTTTTATTTTATTTTATCATTTTTATTTTTATTTTTTCACATTTCAAAAAAACATAACATTTCTGTGAGATATATTTTTTACGATCCGTTTCATTTGTCTCGTGCCAAACAACATTTTTATGTTAATATCGTAAAGTAAAATGTTCTTGGATAAAAGTGTCTTGAAAAAAACCTACACTATACAGTGCTTTCATTTTTGGGTGAAACCAAACAAAAAACAAAAAAATAACAAAGAAAAGAGCAAACTAACACGTGAGGGAACCCACTAATACGCCATTTTGAATTTTTCGTTTCGTTATATATATATATATATATATATATATATATATATATATATATATATATATATATTAAAGACGTAAATAGACATCTTAATTATCATTAATAAGGAAGACTGCTGTCAGAGAGTCCTGATGAACCTAGGCAAGATAATATTGATTATTTTCTCTAGCTGTTGAATTGGACAATCACTCGCTGGAATGTGGAATGCCGAGGTCTGCGTCGATTTTACGCTGATGAAGTCCACCTTCATATTAACATATAATATGGCTCCTCTGGAAACTTCTGAGAATTTTAACGCTTCTTCGATCGGTGTCATACTTATATGATGGATATATATCTAGATCTAAAACGTACGAAATCTCAATTAGTATTATTTACTTCCTCTTCAGGAGGTTAGGCACAAGGCCAGTTTTATCTTACTCCCACAAGGTAAGATGTGACCCAAGGTCGGGTCGGGAAAGTGGGATTTAAAAAGCCAGCACCCGAGAAAGTGAGCACTGGCCATTAAAAATTGTCTGGGCAGCCCCGTCGGCATTCCCCGGTAGGGGCGCCTCAGGCATAAGCGATAAACTTACTCCTCCCCAAAGAGGGGAGGCAAAGCCTGGGAGGGTGGACCTCCTAGTACTGCACAGGACAAACCCATTGACCGACATAAATCAAGCCCAAAGGACAAAACAATACCAGTATGGGGTGCAGTATCCATCGGAACAGATACTACACTTTGATCTTAGCCAAAAGGCCAATTATTTAACGCCTACACACAATAGGTGTATGTGACACAAGGTCGGAACGTGGGATTTGAAAAGCCAGCGCCCAAAACTTTGTATCTTTTTTCTTTTCTTGCCTACATTCTGCAGGGGTCACTTGAGTTCAAGTTTGAAAAGGGGTGGGTGGGGGTAGTTCACTAGCGAATGTAGGTAGGGGATGAATATCGTCCAAACTAAGCATGCTAGTCTTGTAAAAGACACATTTCGTATCTGCCTCTGAAGGAGCTGAGATGTATGGGTGGCATTTAACAACTAAAAAAAAAAAAGCTAAGTGTTTAAATTATTTTTACTCTGAATTTATTTTTTTAATTAATCCATGTATTAACATGCTATGAAAATCTAGCTAAAATAATCTTTCTTTCCAGAATACTTGGCTGTTCAAAACTTTGTATCTTTTTTCTTTTCTTGCCTACATTCTGCAGGGGTCACTTGAGTTCAAGTTTGAAAAGGGGTGGGTGGGGGTAGTTCACTAGCGAATGTAGGTAGGGGATGAATATCGTCCAAACTAAGCATGCTAGTCTTGTAAAAGACACATTTCATATCTGCCTTAGCAGTGAAGAAACCGAAACCTCGTTCGGGGTTGAAAGAGAGGGGAGTGAGGGAAACCTATCTTCAACTTACTGTTCCCTTCTTAGTATGCAATTGAACTTATTCTATCTACATGTGTACATATATATATATATATATATATGTAATATATATATAATGTATATTATGTGGAATTTTTTTTTTTTTTTTTTTTTTTTTTTTTACCCTCTCGGAGTGTTGGACCCGTAAGACCTCGTAAGGCTATCCATCTAAGAGAAGGAAATCTCTGACAAAAAAACCTTCTTCCAGTTACTCACGCCGTGGCAGAAAACTGTTGGGGGAGGATGGCTTCCTTAGTCCTGATCGACAACCTTCCTAGAGTTGGAATCTCGAACAAAGTATCCGGTTTGCAAACCTACAATTGCTTAAGGAGTAGATAGGTTCTACCTATCGCCGGCCCTTGCACTCCTTCTTTGTTTATTAGTCAGGCGCAGAGGTAACAGCGCTGGGACGCCTCTAAACACTCAGTGCCTAGCCTTGTTTCCTTACTAGGACAATGAACGCCGTTCTCTTTCTCTCTATTTGGGCAACTCGGGGAAAGTTTTTTCGTTAGTAAGTCTTACATGACCAGTCTGGGTCTCTCTTGTTCCGACAGGTTGAGGGTACAGGTTAGACAGCTTGTCTGGCTGCTGTTTCCGACTGACAGGGCAGGAGCCCAAACTCTTGGGTAGCGCCAAGAACGGCTGCTCCATCATCAGTTGCATAATACCGTGGGTAGTTGTATGTGCCATGTCGCGCATGGAAAGGGACCCTGCAATTATCTACGGTGGGCTTTCCCGAGGCCACAACCCCCATGGACCAGGTCGTGACTAATGGACTGGTTGTGTGAGCTTATTGGCACCAAGCAAGTACCCACCTTGGCCAATCCACTCTATAATCAAATCAAACATGCCATTACAAAGAAATAAAATCAAACCTAAACCAGACACCCAAACAACACTTTCGCCTCCGCCCTTGAGGCTTGCATTCTCAAATATCCGGGGACTTAGAACCAACATCAACGACGTAGAAACCTTTCTCCTGACAAACTCCCCGGATATCCTAGCTCTTAGTGAAACTAACCTCCAATCCTCAATCTCTTCTCACCACTTTGACATGACTGACTACCTCCCACTCTACCGTAAAAACTCTGACAAACACATGCACGGGCTAGGAGTTTATGTTCGGAACACCCTCCCGCTGACTAGAGAACATAGGTTAGAATCAGATGACTACGACTACATGTGCTTTAGATTGACTTTACATCACAACGTTAGTTACTTATATTTCCTATATCGCTCCCCGTCGTCCCAGGACTGTACTCTGCTAAACTCTGTCTCTGAAAGCATAGATAGAGCACTCTTAATAGACTCGAATGCCCAGATACATGTATTTGGGGATTTTAATGCCCACCACCGCGACTGGTTGGGATTCTCCAGCCTTACTGATGCAGCCGGCAACTCTACGTATAATTTCTCCTTAGCTCACTCCCTCTCTCAGACTGTTGATTTTCCGACCCGCATCCCCGATCGTGTGGATCAACAAGCCTCACTTCTAGACCTCTTCTTGACCTCAATACCCGAGGCTTGTGTGACGAAAGCTCATAGCCCACTCGGGAATGCTGATCACATTGTGCTAATGATACATATCACACTAAAAAGTCGTCCAAAAGCTGATGAACCGTTGCTCAAAACAACAAGATACTACGAGCAAGCTGATTTTGAGTCAATCAGAGACCACATCAGTGACGCCCCATGGCGGGAAACCTTCTTACTCCCTGCCAACCAGTGTGCAAACGAATTAACTGAATGGGTCAAAGCAGGCATTGAAGCCTATGTCCCCATGCGAAAATTCTTTAGCAAGCCCCACTCTCCTCAATGGTTCACTTCGGAATGTGCAGCTGCCATTTCTGAGAGGCAACAAGCATTCCGTAAATTCGGCCGCAATAAGTCAGCTACTAATAGGCATAAATTTATAGAGTCAAGAAACAATTGCAAGGCTGTGATAGGCGAAGCGAAGAGAAGGTATAATGAGTTAACAAAAAAACGCATCCAGTCACAGAAACTAGGTACTCGCGATTTCTGGAAAATCTACAATAGTGTAGTGAATAATGGTCAATCTACGATTCCCCCACTTTCAAACCACAATGATGTCGTTTGCACGGCCACTGATAAGGCTGAACTACTCGCACAGCGTTTCGCTTCTAACTCTACTTTAGACTCGGGTAACCACCCTCTCCCTGAATTACCATTGCGGACTGAAGCCACACTTGATAACCTGGTCATCACCCCATCCCAGGTCAGAGACATTATAAAAAGCCTTGACACCTCTAAAGCTTGTGGGCCTGATCTTATACCTGTAATAGCAATAAAGAAATGCTCTGCTGAACTGGCCCCTGTTCTCTCCAAACTCTACAACAAATGCCTAGCTGAATCTTGCTTCCCCGATAGCTGGAA
The DNA here is from genome assembly GCA_963556195.1 of Sepiola atlantica. Taxonomy (NCBI): domain Eukaryota; kingdom Metazoa; phylum Mollusca; class Cephalopoda; order Sepiida; family Sepiolidae; genus Sepiola; species Sepiola atlantica. The sequence goes on along the minus strand of OY744521.1, from coordinate 33,821,752 downwards.
AATTGCCTCTGTGGTACCAGTCTACAAGAATACTGGGAATAGAACCGACCCTCAGAACTACCGCCCAATCAGTCTACTGCCGATCTTTGCCAAAATCTTTGAGTCCTTAATCAATCTAGCGATAGTACGTCACTTAGTTAATGCTAAACTTCTATCCGACCGCCAGTATGGGTTTAGACAAGCACGATCTACTGCAGACATCCTAACGGTCATCTCTGAACGCATGTATCATACTCTCGACAAGGCAGGTGAAGCTAGGGCAGTAGCGCTTGATATATCCAAGGCCTTTGACAAGGTATGGCATAAAGGGCTTCTCCTGAAAATATGCTCATACGGTATTACTGGGCAACTACTTAATATAATTAGATCCTTCCTAAACAAAAGAAAAATCCAGGTTGTCCTCGATGGCCGTTCATCTAAACAACATGACATAAATGCTGGTGTGCCCCAGGGATCTATTCTTGGACCTTTGTTGTTCCTGATCTATATAAACGATCTCCCTGATGACATAGTGTCTGAGATCGGTTTATTTGCTGACGACACCACGCTTTACTCTCGCCATGTTGGCAAAACGGACGCGATCATATCTGAGGCAATGGCTGCATCCTTAGAAAATGACCTCCAGGCTGTAGTGGATTGGGGCCATAAATGGTTGGTGACTTTTAATGCCGCAAAGACAAAGCTCCTTTCCTTCAACAACTACAAGAAGCCTCTCCAACCACCGATTGCCATGGCAAATAACACCCTACCTGAGAGTTCATCATTCAAACTCCTTGGCCTAACCTTCACAGGTAACATGAATTGGAACACATACATTGAAGACATTGCCAAGGCTGCCGCAAAGAAGGTTGGCTCCCTCTACCGTGCTAGTGGACTCCTTACACCTGACATTATCCTGTATCTCTACAAAGCCACCATTCGCCCATGCATGGAGTATTGTTGCCACATCTGGGCTGGTGCATCATCTACTAGTCTCTCCCTCCTTGACAAAGTCCAAAAAAGAGTAGTCAACCTAATAGGTCCCTCACTGTCAGCTAAGCTCCAGCCCCTGTCCCATCGCCGCAATGTAGCATCCTTGTGTTTGTTTTACAAATACTTCAATGGATTATGCTCCGATGAGTGTGCTGCTCTGGTACCCCCTCGACGTAAATTCACTAGACTAACTCGACATTCTACTAAATCTCACTCATTCACTGTGGAGGTCCCCAGATGCCGGAGAGCATTCTACTCAAATAGCTTCTTTCCTCGTGCTGCTGGCCTCTGGAACTCCCTCCCTGCCCCCTGTTTCCCCGACAGTACTGACATGCAGAAATTTAAAACTAATGTAAACAGACACCTCGCTGCTCAGATCCCAATTTAAGCTGAACCACCAATCCTTCCCCCCCTTTTCCTTTTTTCTCAGTAGCCCCTTACGTTTACAGTGGCGTCCTGCCTTGTTTGGGGTGAACCATGTAAAAAAAAAAAAAAAAAAAAAAAGAAGGTGAGCGCTCTGGTCATTAAAAATTGCCTGGGCAGCCCCTTCGGCATTCCCCAGTAGGAACGCCTCAGGCAGTAAGCAATAAACTTACTCCACCCCAAAGAGGGGAGACTTAGCCTGGGAGGGTGGACCTCCTAGAACTGCACAGGACAGACACATAGACTGGCGTAAATCAAGCTTCGAAGGCCAAGACAATACCAGTCTATGGGGTGCAGTATCCATCGGAACAGATACTACACTTTGATCTTGGCCAAAAGGCCAATCAGTGAAGTGGAGATATTTTAAACTTTTACTGCTGCTTTTTATGGCTACAAGTGTTAACCGGTGACGAAGAAAACAGGAAGTTTGTACTGAACTCTTTAACGATTAATAATTCGATATTTAAGTTTTGAGGAAATCGATTGTCCAAATAGAACCCCAATTCCCAATCATATTCCTGTGTTCACCTGGTTATTGTATTACTTATTACAGTCATTTTTTTTTTAATGTTCGAATTTTTTTTTACAGGAATGATTGATCCGGGAATCAAAGTTTGTCCGCCGCCAAACATGCAGTCCGAAGAATGGAAGCACAAGAAGCGAACGATGCGACTCGATCACAAATTGTCGAATGTCTTCCAGACTTTGTTCTTCAGATTCTTTTATTTTACCATTTTAGTTGTTTTTATCGCCAACGAAAGAATAAATACGCGGTTCAATCAAAACGATGCCATTGAACAGCGACTGAATCTCAACAGATTAAAAGAGGTGAACAATTTTCATCGTCAGATTTTTGAAAGGACGGGCAATGAAAGTGAAAGTTATTGGGGAGGGGGGGATATCCAAAAAATGAATTTTACCCCTGATTGAAAAGAAAAATCCACCAAAAATTAGAGAATTATCTAATCTTAATCAATTTTTTAAATACTTATAAATTCAAAAGTGAACATGAATATGAATGTTTATTTAAAAAAAAAAACTCGTAGATTTTTAGGTCACTTAAATTACTTTAGTAATTTAAGTGACCTAAAAATCTTCAAGTCATACCTACATTTCGAGGATGAAGCAGGTCTTGTTTATACCCATAGTCGAAACTCAGTGACCACCTTTATAAGTGATAACACCCTGAAAGTGCGAATGAGAAAACAATAAGGCAGTTTTCGGGCGAAAATGACACTTAGAAAATCGGAAATTTAAATGTAAACAAAAAATTAAATGTTTAGTAGCGTTTTATCTCTTTGTAAAGGTGGTCACTGTATTTCGGCTATGGGTATAACAATACGTATTTCGTCCTTAAAATGAAGGGGAGTAAATAATTTAAGTAGCCCAAAAAATCTATAAGTTTTTTTTTTAAATAAAATAAATAAATAAATACTTTATATTAAATAAATGGATTGTTCGCACTTAGAAAAACGTTGTAATATATGAATATAGGATATTTCAAAGCCAAAATCAACGTTAGAATTTTTTAAAAAATAAACATTTATTAATTTTAAGGTCGACTTGAGACTTTCGGTACATAGCAGAACCCTTATCAAAAGTAGATAGGTATTTAATCCTTTTTTTCTTTTTTTTCTTCTTCGTAATCCTCCTCGATTGAGTCATATTGTCATAAAGCGTAAAATAAATAAATGTTTATTCAAAAAAAAATATTCTAACGTTGATTTTGGCTTTAAAAATATCCTATATTCATATATTACAACATTTTTCTAAGTGCGAACAATTCATTTATTAAAAAAAATATGTGCTAACGTGATCTCGCACCCACGGACATTTAAGACCAAATCCGTGCTACCACCAACACGGAGTCGTGCTCGCCTTCTGACAACAGTACCGGGAGTCTGAAGAAGACCGTAAAATAAATAAATGTTTATTTTAAAAAAATATATTAACGTTGATATTTAAAAAATTTTTTTTTAACATAGTTCACTGTAGACGTAAGGGGCTACTGAGAAAAAAGAAAAGAGGAGAAGGTGGGGGTCAACTTAAATTGGGATCTGCGCAGCGAGATGTCTGTTTACATTAGTTTTAAATTTCTGCATGTCAGTACTGTCGGGGAAACAGGGGGCAGGGAGGGAGTTCCAGAGGCCAGCAGCACGAGGAAAGAAGCTATTTGAGTTTTTGGCTTTAATAAATATCCTATAGTTTATATTAACATTAATTTAATAATTAATAAATACTGATAACTTTATTAAGATCGCATAATTCTCTGATGAGGGGGGGGGGTCATTTTATTTTTATTATAAAACAAATAACTTTCACTTTTATTGCTCGCTCCTTGTTTAATATAAATAAATGTAATTCGACATAGTTTGCTTTCTTTTCTTTTTTCAGACAAACTTAATAAAGTTTTAAAGATACGTCCAAACATTTCTATAAAAGGCTCCGTCCGTCGGTCGACACGCTTCAGTTTAAGATAGTATTTGCACTGCTAAACGCGCGGATTGAACGGCCGCATCTAAAAAATATGCCTTCTTGTTAGATGTGTCTACGCATCATTGTAAAAGGTTCTGTTCGTCGGTATGTCACTCTTGAGTCTGCAAAAGCGTTTACTCCGTCTGTCACACTTAAGTTTGAAACAACATTTTCATTGGTAAACGTAGAGATTTAATGGACGCATCTTAAGAATATCAATTCTCCCTTTATGACGAACGTCTTTCGCCTCAACTTACATTCTGACTCCTTTTCACCAGCAAGGATTGCGGAATCCGCGATGAAGCCCGGCACGGCGGCTCTGCTCGCCGAAACAAGGAAGCGCGGAACACACTGACTATTTCGTCTTCCAACCAATTTCAGTGGAAACGTCGGGTGTGCTTGGCCCCGAGACTGTTAAATTTTTTCAGGACATTGGACGGAGGATTTCAACGTCTAGGCACGAGCCCCGTGAGTCAGCCTGGTTGTTCCAATGCATCTCCCTGGCTATCGTTCGTGGCAACGCTATGTCAGTAACGGTGGCGTCACTTCCGTTCTAATCGTCATCTGTTGACTCTTTTTTACTTTCTCTGACAATTGTTTCAAGCCTTATTTTTTTTTGTTTTTTTTCTCTTTATGGAATAATTGTACGTGAGTAAACAACAGAAAAATAAGATTCTTACATTCTTACTTGTATATAGTTAATCCAAACAACTCGACGTGACGCGTTGGTAAATGAAAACTGCAAAGCAAGTGTGTTGGAGTTTACAATCTTTTATGGAAAATATCATACATTGCTAGCATCTGATTGGCTGAGTTGCTTGCTGGGAAAATATATAAATCATTTTTTGTCAGCCATTTTGTTTTTAAAATTTTTCCCTTGCGATTTAGCACGTTTTGCTGGCTAACCACTCGGTCATCAGCTGGTAGTTGATCATTACCTGATGACTCGATTGTGTGGATTGGATTTGATGTTGCAATAGCCGAATATGATTTCAGAATTATATAACTGACAATATGGCCTGAAGAATTTGAATGATATATTTAGCAAGAGTTCTTTTCAAAATATGTTATAAGTACAATAATGTGAAAATTTCAACTGGTTATTAGGATTCCACATACATCCATCATCTTCCTTTCTCGGTTTATTCTACTATTACAAACACCAATGCTCCGTTTAACATGGTTCCAAACCAGTCAGACAATCAGTTTAGAATGACGGATTTTGAGACTCTTGTGTTGTTGAATATGACAGACAGCTTATGTCTGAATATCCTTGTGTGGATCCTTTCCATTAGCCGAATCAGGGTCTTTGTTTCGGTGGGGAATTGGCTGATGTGTCATAACCGTTGGTGTCCCGAGTACTTTCAGGCCCATCCGGGTCCATCTTCAGGGAAATCAGGTAAAGACCATTGTGTTAATGCTGATATTAATAAGTAGTTTTGGCGGGAATTATATTATTAATTTGGAACTTAAGTTAGAACTATAAACATTTTAGAATGTTATCACGAGTTTAAAGTGAATTCTGTTAATGGCTGTTTTTTGGGTTTTGATGTATAACGCTTCTAATATATAGAGTTTTTGTTTATTATTGGTTTGTTCTAATATTTTTGTGTTTTCTACTAACAGTTTTCGAAATTGGGAGCGGGGGGGGGGCAGGAATGCTGATTGCTGAGCTATGGCGCTTGTAGGGGATAAATGCATTATTAATCTCCTCGACAAAGTTGTAGTAAACAATCCAATGTACATGTTTTTTTCACTGTCAGAGACACAGTCTCCCAATGGGAGTTAAATGCCCATTGAGAGACTGTACATATTAGAAGAGTTATTACAAAGAAAATGCTGTCTAAATACACACACACATATACACACACCATATATATATATATATATATATATATATATATATATATATATATATATATATATATATATATATATATATATGTGTGTGTGTGTGTGTGTGTGTGTGTGTGTGTGTGTGTGTGTGTGTGTGTGTGCTGATGAGTCCCGATTATAAAGGACGAAACGTATACATACATAGGTAATAAACAAAACAAATATTTATTATTTGTACTTCTAGAAAACCCTCCAGATGGGCACTGTAAGTGTAGTATTAACACAGCATGACGTCGCTAGCTATAAATGCATCGTTCCTTTCATTAAGTTGAACGCTCTTATGACGTCAAGCTGCCGGATAAAGTGTTAAAATTATCACTGTTTATTCGCTATTCAGTGACCCAGTGGTTCTAGATGTCGGGATTTGAGTTGTAAAATACTTGGAATCCAGGATTTCGAATCGCATGACCAGTAGTGAATAGCCATATCGCTATGCTGATGAGTCCCGATTATAAAGAACGAAATATAATGTGGACATGGAGTAGAGTAGGTGGATACTTCAAATCTAGTTTGATTTATTATATAGTGTTACACAATTGAGAAAAGTTATGAACACCCTTCCTATAAACTATGCGTAAAATAGCAACTTCTGTTCAATTCCTTGTGTACAATGAATCGTTTACAATAGGTATTGCATTTCGGCATTAAATAGTGTTGGTATGCCATAAAATGATAAAAAAAAAACAATAGAAAAATGTATTTAAAAGATTGAACTAAAGGGAGACAACTCCAGAAAATGATGAAAAACTCCTCTAAAAGTATGATTTATTGTCTTCCTCTTTAAACTTTAATAAGTAATTCTATACATGTATATATTTAGACATATCTTTATATTATGGTTACTTATTGAATGCACATCCATGTGTATACATACCATCTTTTTTCTTTATATATATATATATATATATATATATATATAAAATAGACTGTTACATAGGAATGTTCCGACAACGTTTGTTGAACACTCTCTCGATAGTCTACTGTCTGTGCCTGCTTGACATAAATAGAACTTAATTCCTTAATTCGTGGTAATTTCTCGTAGCCGTTTGGTTAGAGTGTTTGCTTGCAGAGTTTATGGTGATTCTGTAACTGAGTTCGGATCTTGCGACCGTCTGAAATTATCATCTCCTACACTGATGATAGCAGAAGCTTAAAACGCCGGCGTATGTAGGTAAAAATAATTTAATGTTTCCTTAAATATATATATATATATATATATATATATATATATATATATATATATATATATATAATATTCATGAATAAATATTAAATTAGTAATAATATTAATTATTAATAATACAGACGCTAGCGTTTCAAGCTTATTGCTCTCATCAGTGCAGGAAAGTAACAATTTCAGACGGCCGGGAGGCGCGAACCCGGTTCATAGAGTCAGCCTAGAATGTGCAAGCAGTCGCCATATCCACTCGGCCAACGGAAACTGTCACGTAATTAAGGGACATTAAGATCTATATGTACCTAGAAGCGGGCACAGATAGAAGACTAGTCGAGAGTGTTCGACGAACGTATTCGGAACTTTCTGTGCCTACCTGGCGTTTTCCGGGAGTCTTTATGTTCATTTTTCTTTTGAAGACCCCACACTCCATTATTATAAGATCGTTACACCATTGATAAATAAATGAGGGATTCTGTGTAATAAAAAAATCTGTTTTGTAAAATTTAGAGATTAAATTAAAGGGAGACAACTTATGAAAAACTCGTTCAGAAAATATGTTTGCATTTTTCTTTCTCTCTCTCGCACAGAATCAAGGTATTGAAGGCATGTGGAATTGGATTGAGACATGTGCCCTCCCTGTGATATTCCCCTTGAGAAATAACGATGGCCAATTAATGTTGCTTGATGAACAAAGATACCTGGCTGATCAAGTAAACAAACGTTTAGGGGCCGTTCGTTTTCGACAGTTACGATCGGAAAAAGGTGATTATTAAACAAACCATTTTTATGTTATAAATGTCATTTCATAAATGCTGTCTCGTTGGGCTTAAAAAGCAACATATATTATTCTCGCTATAAACGTTTATTTATGAAATTCAGACTCTTTTTCAGCTATGGAAGATTCTATAGAAAAATAGAATTAGAGCAGTTACATGAGTGAACTATTTTCTGTCGGTCTGCGTGGCCGGCAGTGAAATGTGATTTGGCTTGGCGATTGTGTGGCCCTCGCCTCTTCAGTGCACGAAAACGAACTACGTGATCAACATGAATCTTCAGTTCCTGTCCTTCTCTCAAAAAGACAAGATGTTATCCTGTTCTCTCTACAGGGCCAACAGTAGAGAAATCGAGGGACTCCAGGATAACGTTATTTCGTTTTGTCTACCCTAACCTCAATACTACAATATGTGAAAATATATTAATCCTAAACCATAATCCTTACAACATAAGTCTACACCCTACAGGATGACTTAGAATTATAGTTATTTAAAAGCGATTAACTTGGGTGTTGGTTTGCAATCAGGAGAAATCCTGAAATCTTCAACAAAGCAGAAGATGCATGGTACTTGGTGATCATTTAATAATTGGGCGGGAAAGCAGAAAATACGTTATTATCATTACAATTCTAAAAATCGCAACAGATCTTAATTCAATCGCAATTTAATAGCAATGGAAAATATATTCTGTGACTAATAAACGAGATTTAATCGCTATTCCCTAATAATTTGTCTGGATTAAAATGTTAACATGTCTCCAACAAAAAATACGAACGAAATGCAATAAACAAGTAAGGAATCAAAAAAAACATTTTAAAATGTACTTACCGTAATGTTCTCAAGTAAATCCTTTTTTTTTTTTAACATAGTTCAGCCCAGACAAGGCAGGTCGCCACTGTAGACGTAAGGGGCTACTGAGAAGAAAGAAAAGGGAGAAGGTGGGGGAGGTCAACCTAAATTGGGATCTGCGCAGCGAGATATCTGTTTACATTAGTTTTAAATTTCTGCATGTCAGTAGTGTCGGGGAAACAGGGGGCAGAGAGGGAGTTCCACGAGGAAAGAAGCTATTTGAGTAGAAAGCTCTCCGGCATCTGGGAACCGCCACAGTGAATGGATGGAATTTAGTCGATTGTCGAGTTGGTCTAGTGAACTTACGACGAGGGGACACCAGAGCAGCCAATTCATCAGAGCACAATCCATCGAAGTATTTGTAAAACAAGCACAAGGATGCTACATTGCGGCGATGGGACAGGGACTGAGGCTTGGTTGACAGAATGTGCTTTTCCTGGTAGTTTTTAAGTCTTTAAACTGCCAAAAATGGAAAAAATAACCCTTGTGGACAGATTTATAGTTCGCCGTGTAGAAGAAAATAATGTCTGATTTTTTTTTTTTTGAAAAAGAAGAAGGTTGGGCGTTTTAAATCACGTCGGTTTCGCCAATTTTAACTGAGAAAGCCAATTTTAGTATTGAGTTTAAACCGAGAAGAAAATCAGCACGACGACTCACTTGGAAGAGAAATTCGTCTGGCCATGTCTGACTGAAATAGAATAAGCAAAACGGGGTCACCATTCCTCACGGAATTAACAATGGTCTTACAACTAAAGTGGTGTGCAGATTTATTTACTAAAAATAAAGATACTACATTGGGTTGGTTAGGGTAGACAAGACGAGATAATGTTAAAATAGAAATAGTTCATTCATGTAACTGCTACAAAGTTATCTAATGACCAGTGTTATCTCCCTTTGAGGAGAAATTATTTTATAGGATAGAGTTATTCCTCTTGAGCCTGGAACCCCTTGGTAACAAAAGCTAAACCCCCACATCTCGTCGCCAACACAAGATCTCTTATCAATTCGTACCAACACATATAATTAAGACCATAATTCTATCTTATATGCTTACTGGAAACCAAATGGATCTGCCTAATATAAAGATTCTATGGAAAAAAATGGAAGTTTTCTTTACCTTCCTATGTATGGCTTTTGCATTTTACTTGTATGGGAACAATGTATTTACTTGTATATTTAATCTACATATACACGTTACCGTTAATGTCACATTTATTAAATTTATATAGAAGGTTTTAGTAAACATTAGTAATATTTCGATACACATTGGTTTAAATTATTTTTATAGGCAACACTGGATATATCTGCTAAAATTAACAATATATATATATATATATATATATATATATATATATATATATATATATATACAGGGTGATTCATAAGTCACTTAGCTATTTATTTTTGAAATTCTAAAGTTAAAGAATACGGTAATACAAAACAGAAAGTTTATTCAACAAATTCATTTATGGGAGTTTAAAATTACAGCAAATTCTCAAAATTTCCACCTTCGTTCTGCATGCATAGCTCCATTCTTTTTTGCAAGGAATTCATGACTCTTTGTAGCATATTTGATTGATTAATTTTAACAAACTCGGCAGTGATTTTTGATTTGAAGTCGTCATTGCCTTTCAACAAGTGTGGGAGATTCATCAAATTTGGCCATATGAATAACAATAAAAATTCGCTCTTCAATTGTAAATGACATACTGCCTGAAAAAAAAAAGCACATGATGATTTACACAAATTTAAATAAATAAAAATAAATATATATAGAAACAAATATATAAACAGACAAATTTAAAACACCAACTAGCAGTAATTAGAGAGTAAGATAACAATTATCAAAAGTTCATAGTATGTTTGTGCTTCATATGATAATCATTTTAAATAGCTAAGTGACTTATGAATCACCCTGTATATATATATATATATATATATATATATATATATATAGAGAGAGAGAGAGAGAGAGAGAGAGAGAGAGAGAGAGAGGGAAGGAGAGAGAGAGAGATGTAAATGTTTACCTCTTCTCTGGATGAAGCAAAAAAAATATATAAACAGGGGTTGGACATCTTGTGAATTTTGAATCAATTTTAAAATATCTACAAAAATTGGAAAAATACCAAAATGTTGGTTTCATATTTTATTTATGTTTTTTTTTATTCATGGTTAAAAATAAATTTAACCAATTAATTCAGGACCATAATTTTGAATTAATTGGTTAAATTTATTTTTTAATTTCAGATAGTATATATTAATAAGTAATATTTAATGACAGATCTTTTAGATTTCTAAAGAGGGCAGATTGTTGGTGCCCGTATGGCAGGTGCTACTGTAACGGAAGTGGCTGCGATGGGGGCTGTATTGAGACCAACTGTCTCGAAGGTGATGACAGCCCATGAAAAAGAAAGGAAAACATCCTCCTTTAAATTAAATTTTGGTAGAAAGCCAAAGCTGTCTGAAAGAGATCGTAGAGCCCTTGTAAGGATTGTGAAGAAAGAGCACAAAATCACAGCACCAAAAATTACATAAGAGCTTAACAGTCATCTGAATAGTCCTGTTTCAACAAAAACTATTCGCTGAGAGCTTCAAAAACTAAATTTCATGGGAGGGCTGCGATATAAAACCGGTATTGCCATTATCTTGTCCAATCCCTGTATATACCAACATAGTTGTAACGTACAATCGACCAGTTTAAGTATGAAACACAGATACAATTTTTATAGAACTAAACTGTGAATTCGGCACTGAAAAGTTCTTCTGTCAGATTCAGTTCCAAGTATAGCTAAGTCCAGAAACTAATCTTAGAGCTCTGTGCTCTACCGGCAGTGGATAATTTGTCTCTTCCTGGAACAGGGTTCAAACCCAAGTCCAAGTCGGCTCTCTGGGTGACGTTGGTTCCAGTGGCAATGGAGGGTTCTTATATAGAAACTAACCCCAATCTGGAGTTGAGTCAACGGAAATCAGTGCTAGTTAAATTTTTAGTTGTTTTACCAGTTCGCACATCTTAATTTCATTATCTTTTTTTTTTAACTTAGCCAATTGTAGCCTTGCATATTTTCATTGGTCAACACTCTCATTCTAGTAAATCTCACTGTTCTCATGACAAACTCATTAACTCTTATCCTCGAGTGGCCTATGGGCCTTAATAAGCAGTGACTCGTTAGTACATGAAAAAAAATCCCATTTTGTAAATAATTCCTCCTTTTTCTACATTCTTTAAATGTTTTTCCAAGTGAAACCTTTTCTATTTTCTACTTAGCTTCACTCACAGACACTGTCAATTTGACAAATCTAATTCTTAAAGCAGGGTGGTCCCTACCTTAATATTTTCGTTATTAAACCCTTCTTTCCAAATTTAGGGCAAATTTAGTGACTTTGACAATCAATTTTCCTTTGTCGTCGATCATGAACCAGGTAGGGAATATTTTAAACAGCAAGGCACCCTGGAATATTATCAAAATGGTGGTTACATCATCGACATTAACGGGCGTTACTTGAAGGCCAAACAAATTCTTTCTCACTTGCACCTTCTGAACTGGATGGACGAGCAAACCCGATGTCTCTTTATCTGTGCCGGTACATACAACACCAATACTGGACTGTACATACAGACACTGTCAATTTGATAAATCTAATTCTTAAAGCAGGGTGGTCCCTACCTTAATATTTTCGTTATTAAACCCTTCTTTCCAAATTTAGGGCAAATTTAGTGACTTTGACAATCAATTTTCCTTTATCGTCGATCATGAACCAGGCGGTCATTTTTATATTTTAATTCAATCTTCTCAGATAATGATTCTGTCTCAAGAATATCCCAGACGAATAATTTGAATTTTGGAGACAATTTTCCTTACTTTTTGGAATAAAATTCTGCAAGTCAATTTTTTTTCTTATAACACATTCACAGCAAGAACTCGTCTTCTACCACAACTGCAAAAAAATTTTCTTTTCTTTCGTCTGTGTGCTAAACACCAAATAGAATTTCCATGAACAGAGTTTCTTTCCAAGAACATCTCATCTGCAGAACACATCACCGCAGAATTGCTTCCCACTTGGATACAACTTGGTCGTTTCAAATCTAATGTCAACAAATAGTTGCTATAAACCGTCTTTATAAGTAATGAAATCTACTTAATTCCATTCAACAGTTTCAATCCTCTCATAATATTCTTCACCATTCAACTGGCAATCTATCTGATTGACCCTTATCCTCGAGTGGCCTTAAGCCTTGCTAAGCGGTGTATTATTATTTCTTTAATACGTTTAATAAACTATTTTACTTAACATTTTGTGTCTAATTCCAGGTTGGATTAAATTCCAGAACAATACAAAAGACGAGTTGATTCGGACTGCGTTCCAGTACACAAGCGGCGTCGGCAGTAGGGAATATTTTAAACAGCAAGGCACCCTGGGATATTATCAAAATGGTGGTTACATCGTCGACATTAACGGGCGTTACTTGAAGGCCAAACAAATTCTTTCTCACTTGCGCCTTCTGAACTGGATGGACGAGCGAACCCGATGTCTCTTTATCTGTGTCGGTACATACAACGCCAATACTGGACTGTACATGCAGACGACAGTTCAACTGGAAAGGCTGTCCGTTGGTGGTATACAGTCACGTGTCAAGGCTTTTAGTTTTAAACTCTATCCATTTGGCGGCTTGTGGGATTATTTTATGTTACTAGTGCTTGTTTTCTTCGCCTGCCTCACCGTGGGAAGTGTAATTAAACTGTCCATTCATCTGAGGAAGATGAAGAGACCGACTCTGTTTGTGTGGAGCGTTGTTTTTCCTTTGATGAACATCATCTTCTCTCTGATGATTTTATTTGGATATATTGTAAGGATCGATCGGCTGCTAGTGTTGAGAGAGGATCTTATTGCCAACCCAGGTAACTATACATCTCTATATAAAGTTAGGTATGTATATATGTTTATATATTTCTATGTACATGATTCACTCCTAAAGTAATTCACCGATCATTATGAATTTTGGAACACAGCTGCTAAGCATAAGGAGTCGTGATGTGGGTTATATTTAGTCAAATTTAGTTTTATACAAAGGGAGTAAAATAGGGGTGGAAGCCCCTCATAAAAAATCAGATATCTCCGATTTTTTGTGAAAGTTCAATAATAGGGATTAGACATCACACAACATTACACAAATTTTAGTTTCTTTTGGAGTATTTTAAAGGGGTTTTAAACGGTATAATATGGACACAACCTCCTATTTGAAAATTAAAATATTTCAGATTTGCATTAAATTTGATCCATAATCATTAGACACCAATTAAGCAAGATTCAATTTCTTAAGACCTTTTAAACTTAAATTCATAACATTTACTAGAATCAAAATCATGTAATGAATTTTGATCAGAATTGGAATAAGGATTCTAGAAATAAGATTTGTTAGAATTATATCTAAATTTTAATCTTAGTAAGGGGACATAAAAGTGGTGCAAAACTGTTTTCTTCTGAAAATTTTACCTGTCTTGGGACGAGTATTCTTCTACTTATAATGATATCTTAACTGTGTAATATTTATACGGTTAGCACTACTACTACTACTGCTACTACTACTACTACTACTACAAAAATTTGATCGTCAGATCGACAAAGATTAAATTGGTGATTATTTGGTGTCGCTGCGTGCCAAAATTTAGGCTTTACCCATTTAAAAATTAATTGTTCCAAAATCGAATACAACGTCATGAATGGAATTCTGACGCGATGAAAAAATTGATTGGTACTCTCTGACCTCTTCTGTCCTCAGTCAAAGTATGATGTGTGATCAAAAAGTATCGAGACTACTCTAATATTTACTAATATAAGAGTGAACAATGAATAGTCAACCTTCAAAATACAAGAAGTAAGCAAAATAAATAAAAATAAGTATAGAATTAAAAACTATCCGTGGAATTTCCAAGGGCCATGACTAACAGTTTTTTAGATTCAACATTTCTTTCTTACTGTAAAGAATCCTTCATAATTTATTGTCCTTGTACCCTCACATACTATACTTAAATTCATAACATTTACTAGAATCAAAATCATGCAATGGATTTTGATCAGAATTGGAATAAGGATTCTAGAAATAAGGTTTAGCATCATTATATCTTGATTTTACTCTTCGTAAGGGAGGCATTAAAATAATGCAATACTGTTTTGTTCAGGAATCCATTTTATCTGTCCTGGGACGGGTATTCTGATAGTATATGTATATACGTGTAGAATATAAAAAACATAGATTTAAAAAGATTGCATTATAACAATTCTACATTCAAAGAATACACTGACTGCAGAAAGCATTGATATTAATCATAAAATTGATGATAATAGCAAAATCTGTTGATGTGGCAATATTACTTGCTTTGGCCGAAGGGGTATCTCTTGGGGCCGGCCCCAATGTGGCAACATCGTTTGCTTTTGGACGGTTGGGCGATCTTTGCCGCACTTTATGTGACAATGGGACGATGTGTGACAACATGTGCACGTATGTGCAATGTCTCATCTTGTTATGGCCAGTGAGCAATCATCGTCTGACGATAGTTACTGTCGTCTGCTTTTGGGACTGGCTAGCCGGCTGTTTGGTCGGGACCATCGTGCTGCAAATCAAACATTATGTAATAATGGAACAAACCATTTTACTTATTATATAAAAATATAATTTATCATATTTCGAAAAGAAACATTTCAGAGCGCACGACAAGACGGGTGCGTCTCTGTCAGAATTCAAACCAGTCTCTCAATTTTCAATCTCTTTACCAGAGAGAGAGAGAGAGAGAGAGAGAGAAGGGGGAAAGTGAGAGAGAAGGAGAGAGAGACAGAGGGATAGAGAAAGAGAGAAAGAGAGAGAGGGAATACAGCTGTCATCAGTGTTTCAACAAATTTCGGTGACAGGTTTTCTTTGACGTCTTGAACTTGGCTGGTGTCTCCAGCATTGTTTATATTTTAGCTGACATCGGATTACACCGAATACCCCGATCAGTGAGCTGACATTTTTAGTGCAGCGAATCCACTTCATTTGCAACTCAAGTCTGGCGCAAGGGTTACGAATATAACGGATAGCACTTAGCTCCCCAAAAGATTACGCATTGTGCCACATTGATGCAAAAAGTCTTTAAGGTAGAAAATGAAAATAAAAAACAGAAATTTAAATGTAAATAGAATTAAATATTTTAAGAGCTTTTAATACTAGCTGCTTTACAAATTTTTTTTTTTTCATTTGCACCTTAAAAATGCTATCTCATTGTAAAAGTGGTTTGAATAAGGTATTGAAATGTAAGAGGGGGTGTAAAATAATTTAAGTGACATAAAAAATCTATTATTTTTTTTTCATTTGCACCTTAAAAATGCTATCTCATTGTAAAAGTGGTTTGAATAAGGTATTGAAATGTAAGAGGGGGTGTAAAATAATTTAAATGACATAAAAAATCTATAATTTTTTTTTCATTTGCACCTTAAAAATGCTATCTCATTGTAAAAGTGGTCTGAATAAGGTATTGAAATGTAAGCGGGGTGTAAAATAAGTTAAGTGACATAAAAAATCTATAATTTTTTTTTTCATTTGCACCTTAAAAATGCTATCTCATTGTAAAAGTGGTTTGAATAAGGTATTGAAATGTAAGAGAGGGTGTAAAATAATTTAAGTGAAATAAAAAAATCTATAATTTTTTTTTCATTTGCACCTTAAAAATGCTATCTCATTGTAAAAGTGGTTTGAATAAGGTATTGAAATGTAAGAGAGGGTGTAAAATAATTTAAGTGAAATAAAAAAATCTATAATTTTTTTTTTATTTGCACCTTAAAAATGCTATCTCATTGTAAAAGTGGTTTGAATACGGTATTGAAATATAAGAGGGGGTGTAAAATAATTTAAGTGACATAAAAAATCTATAATTTTTTTTCATTTGCACCTTAAAAATGCTATCTCATTGTAAAAGTGGTTTGAATAAGGTATTGAAATGTAAGAGGGGGTGTAAAATAATTTAAGTGACATAAAAAATCTATTATTTTTTTTTCATTTGCACCTTAAAAATGCTATCTCATTGTAAAAGTGGTCTGAATAAGGTATTGAAATGTAAGAGGGGGTGTAAAATAATTTAAGTGACATAAAAAATCTATTATTTTTTTTTCATTTGCACCTTAAAAATGCTATCTCATTGTAAAAGTGGTTTGAATACGGTATTGAAATATAAGAGGGGGTGTAAAATAATTTAAGTGACATAAAAAATCTATTATTTTTTTTTCATTTGCACCTTAAAAATGCTATCTCATTGTAAAAGTGGTTTGAATAAGGTATTGAAATGTAAGAGGGGGTGTAAAATAATTTAAGTGACATAAAAAATCTATAATTTTTTTTTCATTTGCACCTTAAAAATGCTATCTCATTGTAAAAGTGGTTTGAATAAGGTATTGAAATGTAAGCGGGGGTGTAAAATAATTTAAGTGACATAAAAAATCTATAATTTTTTTGTTTGTTTCGTTTTTAATAAACTAAATGCTTTATGTCAAAATCTATTTATTAATAAATACATACCGAAAATGTCATTAAGATCGGATTTTCGGTGGGGTTTTTTTTTCAATCAGGGGTAAAATTCATTTTTTGATTAAAAACAAATTACTCTTACTTTTATTGTCTGTCTCTATATCTATTACACCATCAATCGGTAAACGTGAAGTTTTGGTGGCAGTTAAATTTTTCGGAAAGGCGATGTGCGCAATTTATGTGGAGAGAAAGAGTTGGGGCGATTACATTTGTCGAGATGCTGTGCTACATTGCTGGTATTGGTTGTTTATAACAGACTTTATTTACGACTTTAAAATGTTTTCATAACTTTTTTGTTGAGAAAACACATTAATTATGTTATGGAACAAATATCTAAAAAAATATTTTTATTTTTATTTTTTTTTTACATAGTTCACCCCAAACAAGGCAGGCCGCCACTGTAGACTTAAGGGGCTACCGAAAAGAAAGAAAAGGGGAGAAGGTTGGGGGGTCAACCTAAACTGGGATCTGCGCAGCGAGATGTCTGTTTACATTAATTTTAAATTTCTGCATGTCAGTACTGTCGGGGAAACAGGTGACAGGGAGGGAGTTCCAGAGTCCAGCAGCACGAGGAAAGAAGCTTTTTGAGTAGAAAGCTCTCCGGCATCTGGGGACCGCCAAAGTGAATGGATGGGATTTAGTTGATTGTCGAGTTAAAATGAATTATTTATATAACTCACTAAAAGTCTTAACTTCTTTCCGTTGTTCTTTCGTTGCACCTATTTTCCTTTCCACTTTTTTTAACAATCATGCCGACGTATTGCAAATAAGTTGATGTACTAATGTAAAAAAATGTTAAAAAGTGTTTTTTTCTTCCTATATTAATACGTAATACTAAATTGATTTTAACGCCATTACGTTCAGCATGCCATAATCTTTTAAAATTATACAATTGTTTAGCTGCTGTATATCGTCTGTCCGAAAAACTTAACTTTCACCGGAACTTCATGTGTAGCCATCAATCCTGCACCACTTCAAAAATCTAATGATTCCACACTTTCTAGATATTGAATTGTATTAACTATTGCCACAATAAATTAATCCTGGTGTCTATTGCTGTTCTCCTTCTAGACAAGTACGCCTCAGCAGACTTACTAATTATACAAGAACAGATCTATCTAGCAGGACTGTGTGGCTGCATTCTGGTTGCAATGCTACGCCTACTCGAGCCAATGTCATTCAACTACCAGCTGTTTCTGATGAAGGGCAGCATATGCGTCTCAATGCCGAGCCTTTTGTCATTCGCTGTCTTTCTAGCGATCATCCTCTCCGCCTTTGGTTTCTCCCTCCATATCACGCTCTGCAGCCACTCGTCACACTTCAAAGACATGCGGACTGTCTACCTGACCCTCTTCCGGATTTTTCTCCTAATGGGGAAGTTCCATGAGACGTTCCAACTGGACAGGACCTTCACGCATTTGGTCTTTTTTGCCTACGGCTTCACCGTGTCAATAATTCTGCTGAACATATGCGTCAGCATCATCAACGATTCGTTTACATACATCCGCGATATGCAACTTGATCTCGGATCAAAGTACAAGTTTGATCAGAGACTCAATGATCATTTCTGGGATCGGATGAGAAAATTCTTCGGTAGAAGCAAGCAAGACATTCCTCAGAATGGTAAGTGTTTCGTTTCTGTTATACACAGTTTGTCTCAATGTCACATAATCATTTTTTTAATGATATTTTATCAAATTAAAAAACAACATACTTAAGCTGACGCTTCTCTCCTCCCTGACTGGGGACCATCGTCGATGCATGTGTTGGTCCAAACATCGTCCAGTATACTTTTCTTTCAATAATGCAGTTAATTCAAATGAAATGTTTTTGGAAGATGAAGGATATATTCAAACGTACGTGGTGTATCACATCAGCTGCAAAATGATCGTCCAGTGGTAGAAAAGCTCGAAAGGTGAGAGAAAAGGAGAGAGAGAGTTAATTATGTGTTAAGTGCATTGTATAATTGGTCCCCCGATTTATAAAATCGGGAGACCTATGTTTTGAGGCATTTCCGTCCGTCCGTGTGTCCGTCCGTCCGTGTGGATTTTTCTCCGCAACCATCCATTGAATTTCTCTGAAATTTTGCATGAAGTTGTAACTTTGGTCAGGTTAGAAAGTGACATCCTCCGATTTTTGAAAAAAAATCTAGTTAGCCCCCCAGGGGGTCAAAAGGCCCCGAAATGGCAAAAAATGACATTTTCTGCCCCATTTCTTTAAGTCATTTTAATACATTTGATTACTTGGTCGATTCTACCAATACCGACGAGATCTTCATTTACGACTCTTTCTGTCGTCTATGTCTGATGTCATATCCGTCTAAATATAATCAACTTCCTTTTTTCACGATCCTAGCTTCTACAGGCAGAGTCAACTGTTTGCTCTCTGCTAACTTTTCCATGTACTAGCAACCTATCCACATCAATATTTAACACAAAAATCAGTTTAGCATGCAGTTAAAACATTGGTTGTAAATTGTTGTGAAGGGTTTGAAAGAATAAAAAGGCTGACGAAAAAAATCACCATCCAGATTCTGACTGGAAAGGCTCGGATAGTAGTGGAATTCTGAAGAGACTTATTGTCACTGTTATAAGTGTGGTACTAAGACACTGAACGTTACATATACGTAATTCAGTCACGAATGTAAGAATGTGAAAAGGTTGAAAACCCGATGAAAGGGAAACAACCCGTACTCCATAAAAATGAATAACACATCGTATCACAAATTATAATAATATATTTGCATAAAACAACCAAGACAAATTAACAATACATAACAAGTATTTTTTTTAAAAAGATCAACTAATATTCTTTCCGCACAAACGGAGTTCTTTGTAAGAGGCTGGTTTTAGTTATTCCGAGAAAGTTGATCAATCAGGATAAGAATTAAAAGTCCAAATTTAGCAATTTATGGAAAAATGAAAATAGGAAAGTCTTTTTCCTTACGTAATTTGAGGAAAAAAAATGAGAAGTCCTTCTCGTCCCACGGGAGATCGAGATATGAAGGTAAATGTGTTAAAATCGTGGGGAACGATTGAATGAGATCATTTAACACGACAATATATAACAATATGAAAGTTCAATTTTAGGACGAATCAATGTGGTATTTTTTTTGTTTTTGTCCTTATGTCGTAAACACATACCTTTTTGGTTTGACGGCGGAGGGAAGGATATTTTAACAGAATTTTAGATTCTGTGGTCCGTTCTTAACGGAGC
The DNA here is from genome assembly GCA_963556195.1 of Sepiola atlantica. Taxonomy (NCBI): domain Eukaryota; kingdom Metazoa; phylum Mollusca; class Cephalopoda; order Sepiida; family Sepiolidae; genus Sepiola; species Sepiola atlantica. Next base: position 33,801,417 of record OY744521.1, on the reverse strand, counting down.
TATATTGTTTTGTTTTTTTTGTTTTGTTTTGTCCGGTGAATTCGGGGCTATACCTCGTGGTGTTTTCAGCCGTTAATTTTCGAATTAACTTTTCCTATTTTGGAATAATTATTTGCATTGGCTGCTTAGTGAGCTGCCAGTCAAAAATATAGTCTGTTCTTCACGCTGCTCCACGAACTTTCCCCTTGTTTCTTTCTCTCTCCATTTTCCCGCTTCTTGGGTATTATGTTTGCATAGCAACAGTATTCTCCCATTTGATTGGTTGAATCCTCCGCCCCCGCAAATGCGTGGGCTGAATTATGAAAGCCTGTCTGTCGAACTTCCTGCTGATCTCTTTCGACAATTGCTGCCCGTCTGCACCCTTTTTCTTTATGCGTAGGGGAACATGTGTCAACAAGTCCCCTGTTCCTTTTTTATGCTTTATGGGGCAAAATATGTGGATATAACATCACTCAAATTCCAGAGAAAGCTATTGGCCATCAACAGCAATAACTCACTGATAACCGACTGTTGAGAGAACGCAAAATGATGTGCAATGATAACCAAAAGAAGCAAAGAGTACCGGGAATCTGGGGAAACTTGTTGTCACTCGGACTCAAGTAAACAATAATGACTTGTATGAGAACACCTAATGAGTAAGTATTGAACCCGAGCTCAATGGGTGACTCAAGGGGTCACTTTTTTTTCTTCTAGTTACTATTAAGTGTCAATATTATTTTTACAGTTTGCCAATTCGCTCTAAAAACTGATGACACTTACACGGATATAAAGAAGGTTTTACTGAAGGTAAATTACATTATTTTCTTGTTAATAACTTTGATGATGAAAAGGAAAACCTGACTGTAACCGACTTTTAAAATCTCATTATCTGCTTGTTTAGTGATGTGTTCAAATCTCCTCTCTACCTTTTTCCACTCCGTTTATGGTAGGGACGGGAAATGAAAGTGAAATTTGTTTTTTAACCAGAAAATAAATACTCTTAATTGAAAAAAAAAAGACTCCGCCAAAAATCAAAGAATCATCCGATCTTAATAATTTTTTTTACTAACTGTTAATTAATAAACGATGGTTAATATAAAGTATTTATTTTATATAAAAAAAAAATTATAGATGTTTTAGACCACTTAAATTATTTTACTCCCTCTTCTTATTATACCCATAGTCGAAACTCAGTGACCAGCGAGAGGATACGTGAATGGAAAAAAAATTTATAAGACAGAAAATGATACTAAAAAATCTGAAATTTCAAATGTAAAAAAAAATTAATGTTCTGAGAGTTTTAAATACTGGCTGTCTTAAAGAAATTGTTTATATCTTTGTAAAGATAGTTGCTCATAGTTACTATACAGGGTGATTCATAAGTCACTTAGCTATTTAAAATGATTACCATATGAAGCACAAACATACTATGAACATTTGATAATTGTTATCTTACTCTCTAATTACTGCTATTTGTTATTTTAAATTTATTCGTTTATATATTTGTTTCTATATATATTTATTTTTATTTATTTAAATTTGTATAAATCATTATATGTGCTTTTTTTTCAGGCAGTATGTCATTTACAATTGAAGAGCAAATTTTTATTGTTATTCATATGGCCAAATTTGATGAATCTCCCACACTTGTTGAAAGGCAATGACGACCAAAAATCAAAAATCACTGCCGAGTTTGTTAAAATTAATCAATCAAATATGCTACAAAGAGTCGTAAATTCCTTGCAAAAAGGAATGGAGCTATGCATGCAGAACCGAGGGGGGAAATTTTGAAAATTTGCTGTAATTTTAAACTCCCATAAATGAATTTGTTGAATAAACTTTCTGTTTTGTATTACTGTATTTTTTAACTTTAGAATTTCAAAAGTAAATAGCTAAGTGACTTATGAATCACCCTGTATATTAAGACGGATGGTTGACTGAATGCGAGAAAAGGGGTTTTAGTATCAGAACTAGAAAGAGCTAGAGACGGTGGAATTTGAAAAGTGTGTAATGTGAAGACGAAAAGGTGAACATTCAACTTTCTAACTTGACGTATATTTATTAGTGGTATGGCCTTGTTTAATGTTATGTCTATTATCATAATAATAGAACATTATTAGTGTTATATCCTTGTTTAATACTATGTTTATTATCATATTAACAAAACATTATTAGTGTTATGGCCTTGTTTAATACTATGTTTATCATCATATTAACAAAACATTATTAGTGGTATGGACTTGTTCAATATTACGTCTGTTAGCATAGTAACAAAACGTCATTAGTGATATAGCCTTGTTTAATATTATTGCATTTACACGTTTATGGCATAACCTGTAAATTTTTGGTCGTCGTAGAAGGACCTTCGCTGTTGATCCAAAATGGGTCGATGTGTCGTCTCTTGATTCGGCGAATTCCAACAGCTCGGGAACTATTCGTACTGCCTTGTTGTGCTTTGTTTCGCTTCGCCGTGGTCGCGGCTATTCGTACTAAGCTTGTCGTCTGCAGTTTGATATCTCCGTAGCCTGCTCGCCGCTCCTATCGTTCGTCGCTCCATCGTCGCCGTCATCATTATTTTCGCTCTGTGAACTACTATTTGCTTCCTTCGTGTTCGGGCTGCTATCTTCGTTCTGAAATCAAACCTTTGCTTCAATAAATTCACAAAGTCTTTTGCTGTTTAAATTTGAGCCATTTTTATTTACTAACTAATTAGCCGACAATGGAGAGGTTCGTTGGAAAAGAGAGAGATAGAGAGAGAGGCTACACTAGTTAAAATGTCATTAGTGATAAAGCCATGTTTAATACTATGTTTATTATCATATTAACAAAACATTATTAGTGTTATTGCCTTGTTCAATATTACGTCTATTAGCATAGTAACAAAACGTCATTAGTGATATAGCCCTGATTAATACTATGTTTATTATCACAGTAACAAAAACATTATTAGTGTTATGGCCTTGTTCAATATTACGTCTGTTAGCATATTAACAAAACGTCATTAGTGATATAGCCCTGATTAATACTATGTTTATTTTCATATTTACAAAACATTATTAGTGTTATGGCCTTGTTCAATATTACGTCTGTTAGCATAGTAACAAAACGTCATTAGTGATATAGCCCTGATTAATACTATGTTTATTATCATATCAACAAAGATTATTAGTGTTGTGGCATTGTTCAATATAATATTACGTCTGTAAGCATAGTAACAAAACGTCATTAGTGATATAGCCCGGTTTAATACTATGTTTATTATCATATTAACAAAAACATTATTAGTGTTATGACATTGTTCAATATTACTCTGTTATCATAGTAACAAAACGTCATTAGTGATATAGCCCTGTTTAATTCTATGTTTATTATCACATTCACAAAACATTATTAGTGTTATGGCCTTGTTCAATATTATGTCTGTTAGCATAGTAACAAAACGTCATTAGTGATATAGCCTTGTTTAATACTATGTTTATTATCATATCAACAAAACATTATCAGTGTTATAGCCTTGTTCAATATTACGTCTGTTAGCATAGTAACAAAACGTCATTAGTGATATAGCCCTGTTTAATACTATGTTTATTATCATATCAACAAAACATTATCAGTTCAATATGACGTCTGTTAGCATAGTAACAAAACGTCATTAGTGATATAGCCCTGATTAATGCTATGTTTATTATCATATTAACAAAACATCATTAGTGGTATGGCCTTGTTCAATATTACGTCTGTTAGCATAGTAACAAAACGTCATTAGTGATATAGCCCTGTTTAATACTATGTCTATTATCATATCAACAAAACATTATTAGTGTTATGGCCTTGTTCAATATTACGTCTGTTAGCATAGTAACAAAACGTCATTAGTGATATAGCCCTGTTTAATACTATGTCTATTATCATAGTAACAAAATGCTATCAGTGTTATGGCCTTGTTTTATTTCATTTTTTCTCATATCGCATTTCCATCGTATAAGAACAAAATAACAATCGCTTATCAAAACAAACCTTTACATGTAGATGCACGTATGTAACACGCGGAAAAATGTATTTATTAATTTATTTTTAAAATCATGTGTTGATCAATTATTTCTTTTCCTTTGTGGATTGTAGATGGACTGGATAATTTGTAAGACAATCTCAGATTACGAAAAAGAAGAAACACCGGCCATTTTAACGGAACCCTTTCTTCTTGATCAGTCTGCAGACAAATATCATCAAATTCGCTTCGGCCGTTCGAAAAGAACCAGAAGAAGAAGAAGCTTAAGAAGGGAAGAAAAATATACGAAGTGAATGTCTTTGAAATTAGAATAAGTGTATTTTCAGTACCATAATCATGCTAGCAGCTGAAAGGGGCGTGTTTAGTATTACACCATGGCGTTCTATATTACAGGCCAATTTATGGCACAGCTGAAATGCATAACTTCAGGTCTATTGATAAATGTTTTATTTTAAAAGATTTTTGAAGGAAATTAAGTCAACTATATTTGAAAATACATAGAATAATATTTTGACCCAAACCTGAGGATCGGAAAATGTGTTGACAGATAAATAAATGAAAATATGTATTTTTGTTGTAGAAACTGCTTAGTATTAAACAAAACATTATTTATCTTTCGACACATCTTCTTATCCTTAGTTATGTGTTACAATGTTATTCTATTTATTTAAAAAAAAAATAGTTGACTTAAATTCCTTAAAAAATCTCTGGAAATCAAACATTAGTCAAGAGACTTCCAATCATGTTTTTAGCTGCGCCATAAAATGACTTGTAGTACAGAAAGTCATGCATTACATCGTATATGACGTCACTCGAACGTAAACAAATCACATTCTCAAATCGACCAGGTCTTAGATCCCAGAATAGTATTTTTGGTCCATTAAAAAAATCCAAGAACAATTTATACTTGCAATTAACAGTTTATATGTGTATTTTACAACATTTTTATATAATGTGTGCACAGTGCGATGCTGTATGGAAGTAAAACATGATCAGTGAAGGCTGAAGACATGCGTTGCATGGAGAGAAATTATTTAAGAATGATATGATGAATGTGTAATGTGAGTCTTATAGATCTGAAGGCGATTAAATCTGGACGGTATAGGTAGATGTGTGCAGAACAGGAGACTTTGTTGTTTTGGTCACATTGAAAGGATGAATGAGAGTACTTGGGTTAGTAGATGTAGAACTGTTGAGATTGCAGAGGAAGACCCAGGAAAACATGGAAGGAAGTGATGAGGATGGATTTGAGAGAAAGACCTGACCAGAGATAGGTTACTTTAGAAGTTAATTTCTAAAAGCTGTCTAACACAAAAACAGATATTAAACAGATGGTGATGATGATGAAGAGGAGGAGGAGGAGGAGAAAGAGGGGAAGGAGGAGGAAGATGATGATGATGATGAGGAGGAGGAGAATGTTACAAAGTTAATTAAATCCAAACACAAAACACTATTTTTGAAAAGATTATTAAATAAAAAAAGAAATCCAAAGAAATATCCTAGAATGACAAGTAATCGTTTCATCGCTCCTTGGCCTTTTGGCTAGGATAGACCAAGATGAACAAACGACAACAATTTTTCCCACACTTTTGATGGCCTTGTGCCTAATTTGTTTCAAATGTAATTTTTTTAATATTTTCTGCAAATAAATAATTCAAAGTGGAGTATCTGTTCTGATACTACACTTCAACTTTTCTGTCCTCGGTCAGTGAAGGAGAAATCCTTCTAGATTAAGACAATTTAAATTTTTGCCCCGATCTACAGTGCCCGTTTTTAGGAGTTGGATCTTCCCCACATTAAAAACCGACCTTGTGTCTAACTCTGTCCTCGTGGAGAGGCAAGTAAATATGAACAAGTAATCTTTTTCCAGTAAGACAAGAATATTTTTTTTGAACGTAATTTACAAAAACAAAAAAAGACAACCTCATCCAATGAACTTACTGTATCTGTACTCCTCGATGTAAATACCCCTAACAAATCCGACTAGCAGCGAAATTCCACCCAATCTATAGTAGAGGTCCCCAGATGGCGGAAAACTTTCTACTTTAATAGCTTCTTTCCTCGAACTGCTTGACTTTGAAATTCACTCCCTGCTCCCTGACTGTATCAACATGCAGAAATTTAAATGTAATGTGAACAAACATTTCACTGCACAACTCCTTCACTTAGGATTTTTCTATAAATGTGTACCCTAATCACAGTAGACTCTTACGCCTCACTGACAATATGCCTAGTTTGGAGTGAATAAAATTAAAAAAAAAAAAATAGAAAAAAAACTGTATCTGACATCATTCACATGCTATTAGAAATACATTTATTGACAGAAAATGGAAGGTGTACTTTTTCTTAGTGTAGTATCTGTTCCGATGGATACTGCACGCCTGTCCTGTGCAGTTCTAGGAGGTCCACCCTCCCAGGCTTTGCCTCCCCTCTTTGGGGAGGAGTAAATTTATTGCTTACTGTCTGAGGCGCCCCTACCGGGGAATACCGACGGGGCTGCCCAGGCAATTTTTAAATGGCCAGAGTGCTCACCTCTCGAGCACTGGCTTTTCAAACCCCACTTTCTCGACCCGATCTTGGGTCACATCTTACTTGTGGGAGTAAGATAAAACTGGCCTTGTGCCTAACTCCTGGGGATGAGTATATAAAACTTTTTTCTTTTTTAGAGTTGGTAAATAAATTTGCACATATATTTTCGTTCTTTCATTCCTACTGTTACTTATCTTGCAAAAAAAAAGGAAATATATGTTTGAGTGAAAATAAGTATTTCTGCAATGTGCATGCAATCCCCAACCTTATTTTTAGACAATGAAATTAATTTGCATATGCCATATTTGTATAATTTGGATTATTCGGACTACTATTCTCATCTTGGTTATTATTTTCACAACGTTTCGGCCAATGAAACATCTGAACCCCTTCAGGTGCATCTTTTCGAACTTGGGAATCTTTATGTCAAACTCGGCAACCTATAAGGAATTTCGAACTGAATCTTTTATTTAATCCATAGAGGTAGATTGTTCTCGTTTGAGTTTAAGAGTCACGTGACTAGCATTGCAGCGTTCATTTTTAGGGAGTGATTAAGAAAAGGGAGAGATAGAAAAATTGATACTTAAATGTTCTTTGAAATTCGGGTTGGGGAGAAAATGTGTAGACAACGGGATTTCTTTAAAGGTGATACCAGGGTTGTGGGTGAGTAGGAGAAGCTGGGAGTTCCAATTGAAAAGAATGTTCAGTGTCAGGATATTGATTAATTTCTGTATTTTGTCACCTTTTCATAGTCTTGTTGAATTCACATCGGACCATGAAAGCAACTTCATATTAAATTATGTCAAACACGGGACCCTATAAGGAATTTCGAACCGAAACTTTTTATTTAATCCACTGGGATAGATTGTTCTCCTTTTGTCAGCCATAACAGGGTAGAAGTATTAAGTAATTTTTATATCATTCTTTGTTCGTTTCGCCTGTACTGAGGATTGAACCTTCAACCTCTAGAAGACTATCATGTAGAACTGATTATTATTCAACACGTTTATCTGTTGTGCTACGTGTTCATATGAACATCTTTACATAGAACTTGTGACTCTATACGTAATTTTGAACTGAATCCTTTATTTAATCCATGAGGGTTGATTGTTCTCGACCAGATAAAAGGAAGTGTTAATTATTATATTTTACTTATTATTATTATTATTATTATTATTATTATTATTATTATTATTATTATTATTATTATTATTATTATTATTATTATCGTTTGTATTAAGAGTTGAACCTTCAACATCTAGATTTTCACTTAGAACTGATGGTTAATCAACGCCTTTATCCATTACGCGATGGGTCTAGGTGTTCAAAACTGAAAATAACAAACAAAATGCGAATAGTAGTTAAAACAATCCAAATAATCCTCATCTAAAAAATTCCCAAAACAAATGCCGTATTGTTGAGACAGGGTTAGGGTTAAGGTTAGGATGTGCTTTTAAATGTTCAAGTTAGGAAAATAACAAGCATTCATTTTGCTTTTTATAAGAAATAAATATGAATTATTTTGGACTTTAAATTTAAAAAACTGTTATTGTCAGACCAAGTGAATTTGAAAATATGTATTTTGCTTATATTTGGAAAGGCATGATGTTTGAGTGATGTCAGATGTCATATCATGCTAAACTTGTTTCTTTAAATTGCTTACATAATTAAGGTGTAGAACATACACTTGGTCCTTGAAATTCAATGTTTTAAAATATTATTGTCTGATATTTCTTTAACAAACTCATGATTATTTTACACTGAACTTTTATAAACCAGCCAAAAGCTGATTTTTATAGTAACAATTAATATTTTTAAGTAAATATGGAAACTATTCAACAAAAAATATAAAATAGTATTATGAATTATTCAAAATAATAATGAGCAATTAGAACGTGATACAATGCATTTTAGTTTTATTTCCTTTTATTTTATTTTTTTCAATTTAATTTTCGAAGATATACATCTTCATCAGAATTTCAAATAAAGATACATTAAAATACCTTATTTTTCTTTTCTTCATCTCGTTTTTTTTGTGTGTATTCACTTCGTGTATTGTTTAAACGAATGTGGGATGAGAGTATCTTTAGTCAAGAACGGCACGTTTTTTTTTTGTTTTTAATTGTATGAAATTTTTAAAAAAAATCCTTGATTGAAATAAACTATAATTTAAAATGTTTTTGTTGTTTCTTACAATAAATAATGTCCGTGATGAATGTTTGATTTTAAACAGAGTTGAATTATTTTTAGGTTTAAGGGCCCGTAAAGGAGTAGTACATTTCCAAGATGGAATCCTCGGGTATAGACAGAACACGGCAGATCTAGAGGAGTGAACCTTGAACAAAAATCCCTCTACTCTAACTGGCCTTGTGCCTAACTCCTGGAGGGGAGTCAATCAATACTCTTTATGGGTAGTTGCAGTTTCTGTGGCGACCATCGACAAATGGATGCTTCGGCAGAGAGAACGTTGCAGCTTCGTGGAAGACCATTTGTGACAACGGGAAAGTGCACTGGCCAAGTGAGCAGAGAACTGTAAACGTGTAAGGTTTGACAGTCCTGAAGATGATTTTAGCAAGTACTTCAGTATAATCTGTTAAACCTCATATGTTAGGCCAAGATAAAACAATCGAGACCTGGACGCAGTTTTGTTCTCAAGCATGTGACGAAGTTCTCCTGAGCATGCGCATGGATGGAAATATTCAAAACGATGATGATTCACAAAATTAGAGCAAATTTCAACTATTTTAGGACCATTTACTGCTAGGGCAAAATTATCGGAGTTATCTTCCTTGGATTGATAACCGAGTTATTTCCCTTGGATTGATAACCGAGTTATTTCCCTTGGATAGATAACCGAGTTATTTCCCTTGGATAGATAACCGAGTTATCTCCATTGAATTAATGTTACCGCCACACATTTGATACAATTTGAGTCCATAGCTTAAATTGTGTATTTTTATTTAATTTAATAGAAAACATAAATCAACTTTACAATATTTCTGAGATGAGACATTTACATTACTGACATGTTTCGGACTGTTGTCCTCATCTTGGTGGTGATGGTGGTGCTGCTGCTGCTGCTGGTTACTGTTGTTTGTTAGTTTGTTAGACGAGTCGGATTTCTACACAGAGCTGATGAAAATCGTGCCCCACGATTGTGTGGTCTGAATGAAGTCTTACTTGTTAGTTGTGGCTATTCCTTTACCTGCAATTTTATATCCGACACTGAAAGAGCAAGGCTGAGTGGTTGCATGCAAGGTCTGGGAATGTTTTGACCAGAACACACAACGGAATGATGAAAAAGTAACATTGATTTGCGGTTACGGGCTTGACACGTCTTTGCTTGCCACATACAACAGAAGAGACGGTCATAGGACGACGGATCCTAACGTTGACTCCTTCTGGATTTTCACCAGAGCCTTGTAAGCCAGTTAGTTCTGACACTACCAGTTGCCATCGCCTCTACCAAAGTGATGAAGGGCTGAAATTTAGGGGAAGGGTTGTTGAGCGAATTAGACTTCTGCACAATACACATGAAGATCGAGCATCAGCAGTGTCTGGCCTTCGTTGACCATAAGTATTCGTTATATTTGCCAGATTGCAGGTTTTTTTTACCCATGATACCCTAAGTAGCAAAGCTGAGTGGTTGCATATGTAGTCCGGGAAGGTTCAACGACATCACAACTAGAAATTATGTTTGTAAGTGCACAGACGGAATATTGTTATTTTCACTCCATGGATTTGCCCTTCAAGGTCGAACTCTACGAGAGATTTTTGTTATTGTTATATTCATAACGTTCTGGCTGCTGTGGTTTCCAGCCTTCTTCAGATGCTTTTAACTTTTAGATTGATTCCAGTTAGGCGCTTTTGCAGAAAGCGTAACCAAATGCAAGGGAAATAACTAAGTTTGACTAAGAGATTCATCATTTTTTTAAAAGAATTTGGGACCCTGAAAACCGAGTTTGTTTAAAATTTTATTACATTTGTAATTTTCAATTTTAATTAAAAAAAACAACTGTCTTTTAAATTTGTATAAAACCTTTTAATGTTTTCTTGTAATTAAATTAGGAAAAAATTTCAGATTTATAAATCAAAACGATATGTCAAAATTAGGACATTCTTGGTTAACTAAAAAATATGTAGTGGGTCATGTGTTCACTCTACAATAAATTTAAGATTTCAGCCGGAATTTTGATTCCATTTTACCAAATGGTAATGGAAGACAAAGTCCACTTCGCAGCTTAACCTGGGCTTTCGTAAAGAGAAGGCCTTTCCACTGAGTCTTGTTTCTCTGCTGACGTCACAATGGTTGGTACTAGCCGTCGCCTAACAAGACTTTGAAATACTTGAAATGAACTGCTATTTTCAGGGGATTCATAGAGGTTTTTTTCATGTTGACACTCGTGATTAGGATCACAGTATTGAAAAAAAAAAGAAAAGAATGCTTGTCTGTAGCACTTTAAATTCTCTGTTAAATATTTTTGTGGTAAGAAAAACGATTGTATTACCAAGAACAAATTAAACAGTAAAATAAAATTTCAGATATTTAACTAAATTATCCAACAATTTTTTAGTTTATTTCTGCACTAGTAACTTTATAGTTTGTTTGTATTGAAATTATTTGTTTGAATGTAACTTTAAACTAACTTATCATTTTCTTTCATTTTAAACTAACTTATTTATCGTTTTTGTTTCATTTTAAACCGTTATATTAAAAAGGTTAGCTCTCCAAATAGTTGCCGGATTTTATAGACTAATTTTTCTGATTTGCCAAGCGGTAACATGGCAAATTAATCCACCGTTTTCATTTGTTTTACTTTTGCAGATTTGTTTTTTGGCTTAAATTTTTATTTGCCAAATATTAATAATAAAATAATAAAATCAAACTCTTTATTAATTCGCAAAAAAAACAAAAAAACAGAAAACTAAAACTAATATTTAAAAACAGAAAAAAAAGAAATCCGTAAAAATCAGACAGCAAATTAATACAGTGGATTAATTAACCCTGTCGCCGCTTGGTAAATCAGAAAAAAAACTAGTCGATAAAATTTGGCAGCCATTTTGAGAGCTAACAGCTTTATTAAAACCTTTTTAACTGATCGTTTGATTTCATTTTTTTGTAATTATTCATCGTTCGATTTCATTCTTTTGTAATTATTCATCGTTTATTTTGAATTTGTTTGTTTTATTATTGTTCGATGAGTTAAATAATATGAGATTATCAGTTTATATTGTTTCAATTTATTGATATTCCGATGACAAAACTATTAAATCCAAACTAACCTGGTTTATAGTAAGTTTTTAATGAATATATTTATCATGTAAGTTTTTGTTGTTCCTTTGGCGGCTCCCTAACAAGTTATGGGGGTTTTGTAAAAGAAGTATATGTTAATATTTTTATCCATTTTTCCTTATTTAACCTGAACTTGTGTCAAACTTTCACTCATTGGAAAGTGAATAAAAAACCCTCCTATTCTTAAAATAAATGTTTAACAATATTTGTGTTTTGCTAATAAACAGCTGTTTCTTATGAGCATTGATAATTTAACAATCCTTTTGGTTAGGAGCAAAGTGTAGTATCTGTTTTGCTAGTACACTTCATCTTCTCTGTAGTCGGTAAATGAAGGAGAAATTCTTCTAGACTGAGGCAATTTAAATTTTTGTTCCAATTCAGAGTACCCCCAAATGGGGAGCTGTATTTTCCCCCACATTACAAATCGATCGTGCCTCTAATTGCGCACGTAGCGAAGCAAGTAAATATGGAGACTTTAACAATATTTAACTAATCTTGAAGAGTTATCCCTCTTTTATTAATATATAGATGTATTATTAAATATTGTTAAATAGAACTTCAAGAGTTGTGTCCCTTTGATTTATTTTATGTAATGTTAAAAAAAATCTTGAGAGTTATCTCCCATTGCTTCTTTTTACTGTTGTCTGTGTTCATAAATTTGTATATGAACATAAACCAATAAATGTTTTCTAAAGAAGAAAAAAAAGGTATTATTGTAGGTAACACTCTCCGCTAAATTATATCCCCCCCCCCCCCGAGAAAAAATTTCGATTCTACTTTTTTAGGCGATTACCTGTGAACTCTCGGAAAAACTTGGCAAAAAGAACAAAAGAAAAAACCCCAATTAGTTTAGAATTTAGAGTGAAAGATCAGTTTCGCATATAAATTTAATGTAAGAGTATTCGGGCAATTTTCGATTTTCGGTCAATTCTAGCGTTTTAGGGCAGTAAACCAATTTGTTTCTTTTTTTGTTAAGGGAGATACATCCTGTGTGTTTTTTTTTAAATTTATGGTGGCTATCTACTCTTTTAGGTGATTACGTGTGGTTTTACAAACTTACCACTTGGACTTAGTAGTAAAAAAGTTGGTTCTGCCCTAAAAAGCTAGAATGGCCCGAAAATGGGGGATCATTTTATCTTGAATTCATATACGAAATTGATTCTCCACTCTAAATTCTTTCTGCCAATTTTTCCACAAAATCGTTCAATATTTGTTTTGTTTATTCTCATCTTGATTGTTATTTTCACAACATTTCGGTCGATGTAATCCGCAACTTCTTCAGGTGCATCTTTTTAAACTTGGGAATCCTTATGTTGAACTCAGGGATCTATACGAAATGTCAAACTGAACTCTTTATCTAATCCATGGTAGTAGATTGTTCTTCTTCCATCAGCCATGACACATGGCACAACAGATAATATTTTTGACAAACAATCAGTTCTAAGTGACAGTCTTTTGGGCTGTCATTTCAATCCTTACTTCTTTCTTCTTCTTCTATTCATTTAACGTCACCCTTCCCTTGGGGTCAGGGGTCAGACATTCAATGATATTACACAAGCTCACTCTCCACCACTCACAGTTCAGGGGGTCAGCAGGTCAGCAGTCTCCAAATTTCACGTTTTGCGGTCTTGTCCAACCACTTGCTTCCAAGCTTTCCTTGGCTGGCCAACCTTCCTGCGATTCATGACATTCATGCTTATGCAACGGTTTATCTAGGAAGATGAACTTTCCACATGACCATACCAGCACAATCGATTTATCCTTAGGACATTGGTGTTGTAATAGACAATAGGCTAAATTTCGAAGAATAAATGAAAGAGAAAGTAAACAAAGCCAACAAAATACTCGGTTTAATCCGCAGATGTTTTGAATACCTCGATCGAAGTTCATTGGTTATATTGTTTAAAGCGCTTGTGAGGCCTCATATTGAATATGCTAATCAAGTGTGGGCACCATATAAAAAGAAACACATTGAAATGATAGAAAATGTACAAAGGCGAGCTACTAAACTTGTTCCAGGACTGTACGATTAGAGTTATGAAGAAAAGTTGAAAGCTCTGAAATTGCCAAGTTTGGTCTATAGAAGAATACGTGGGGACAGGATTGAGTGCTATAAATTGCTCCCTGGAAAATATGATCTCAATGCAGATAAACTATTGACTAGAAAAAATACAAGAGTGGGAAACAGGGGACACAGTCAGATGCTTTACAAGAAACAGGCACGTTTGAACCTGAAAAAATATTCATTCAGCCATCGCTGTGTTGATTTGTGGAATAGATTGCCATCAAGTGTAATTGAAGCTGAAACTGTAAAGATATTTGAGAAGCGGTTGGATAAGTTCTGGATTGACCAAGAAATCAAATTCAACTATAAGGCTGCTGTCGTCACTGGACGTATACAAAGATGAAGACAAGAAGCTGGTGCCATAGGACGGCTCATGTCCTTCTACCAGAATTCATCAATGTTTCTATGTTTCTATATATTCGTGTGAAATTGATGTCTATCAGTGTGTATAATAATGAGGCAGATATGTAACGCAACGTTTCTATGTTTCTATAACCTCGATGTTGTGCAAATGCAGTGCTTTCAGTAAATTGTCTGACCTGATGTGTTGGGTTTGGTCAGAGGATTTGCTGAAAGCTCTACACTTGCACAGTATAGATGTTATCCTAAGTTTATACTACAGGCGATAATAACTAAGAATAATATAATAATTAACTAACACTTTGTGGTGACGGTGTGGAGAAACCGAAAGAGAAGCGGCCATGACTAGCATGTGCCTGCTGCAAGGAAACTGGCCGCACACGAGCGCGAACCTAGAACCGTTTGAAAAATATGCAAAGTAGGCATTGCTGGCAGTCTGAAAAGACTAAAAAAAGGAGTGAGACTTTTTGCTCGAGGAGTCAGTTTGGTTTTGGATGTTCGTATGTGTTTTGGACGGGTTTCGTTTATCTCTTGTTTTAGGACTGTTTTCGAAGAAGAGAAGAAAGGAGAACTACTACTACTGCTACTACTTGAAGCGAAGTTTTGTTTGTTGGTGAAGCGAAGAAACAAGGACTACTTCTACTGCTAATAATAAGAGCGAATGTCTCGTTTTGTTGCTGGAGAGAGAAAAGGGAGAACTGCTACTGCTGCTGCTATTAAAAGCAAACGTTGTCACTGTTGTTGGTGAAGAGAGGAGAAATAATCCGGCACCCCGCTTGAATACTGAGAGCTGGAATTCTGTGTGTTCTTTAAGCTCTAAGTAATTTATGTGATTGAAATAGGAATTGGTTGACCAAACATATCTTTCACACTTCTACCTAATCATGGAACCTGATGGAACTAGAGAAATCTACTCCTGTTCGAATTAATAGCGGCAGTGAATGTTTACATATTGAAAAACTCTCCAATCAGCAGTTTGTTTCAACCAATCACAGTACAGGAAATATTAATTTCCAAATATTCACGCGTACTATAAAAACCCAAACATGCAGCTTCCTCATTCTTTCTTCCTTTTCTTTCTGAGACAACACACGTGTGTATGTTGAAATCTAGCCAAGCTCTTTTTGGACAAAAGGCAAGTAGCACACAGGTAACGAGAGACACACACCAAGTTTGGTACGTCCAACAAAGCATATACACACTGCTCACTGAACTCACATACACAATACATACATACATACACTTTTTCACTAACAAAACAGGCACGTTAATATACACACACAACTTCATGCCTACTCTATTTACACACATGTAAACGCACATGGCGACAGCTGAAATGAACATGTATACTCAATTTCTCCTTACAGAAAAAACAACTCTTCCTTCACCAGAAAATTGTTGGGATTCTGTAAACTTTCGTATTCTCTGAACTCTTTATCTTTCGTTGTCAATAAAAAGTAATTATTTTGACATTATTTTGTATGGATAGACTTTTAAAAATCTTTCTTGCTAATGCCTTTCCTTTATGGATTTTATAAATGCTTAAGTTTGAGATTCTGTATAGGTTTCCAAGTTCTACATAAAGATTTCTAAGGTTGAAAAGATGCACCTGAAGAAGGTCAGAGGTTACATCGGCAAAAACGTTGTGAAAATAACAATGAAGATGCAAATCGTAATCCGAATAATCCAAATAATATAAATTATAAATCTTCATCTAAAAAATTCCAAACATAATGACATCAGCGAATATTATTTTAAAAACCATTAACACTAGTTACATACTTGACATTCTTCCACAACTTGTCCCAGTAATTAATTATTCTATCAGTAAAGAAATCTCGATTTTTATTAGCGTAATAGATCAAAGTGCTTCTTTTTTTTAAATACTTTTTAAATAGTGTTCATAGTTTTAAAATTTATAGAATTAAATTAGACCATCAGGAATCCTGAGTCCTAAAACGTTGTGGTAGCCAATTTTTTCTAGTGTCAAATATTGAATAGTCCTGTGATAAACTAAATTGGTCCGAATGTTTTAGAGGAAGTCAAAAATTTGACCTTGCAAATTTACAAATATACATTTAAATTTCACATTATTAACACCGTTGAGATTTCGCCCAATTAGCTATATCGTTTTGGAAATATATGGGACATTGATAAACATGACAATGGCAAAGGAAAAGCACACACAATAACTTTTAAATTAAAACATTTATATGTGATATGCAGGAGAGAAAAGAAGGAAAAAATAGAAAGATATGTTGCATTGCAGGAGATATCTTGTGATGTGGATGTTTTCGTCCAAGTAACAGTTTTTCAGTTCTTTTTACAGATCGATTAGATGAGAAGAAAGTGTTTTGATTCAATCGTTTTTTCTTTATTGCTGCTTTTTCTGCTAGCAAACCTCCATGCATGTGTTGTGAGGCATGCTAGTAGTTGACAGAGCATAATGTCTGCATCCTGTTTCTTCGAGGAAGGGTGTTCAAACCCACATAGCTCTTTGGCCAAGCTAGTTTTGTTTGGCGCTTTATGTTTGGTTCTTTTTCAACACACCACGTTATAAATGAGGCCAGTTCAAAGGGAGA
>OY744521.1:33637100-33779600 GCA_963556195.1 Sepiola atlantica | reverse complement strand
CTTGGTAACGCTGATCAACTTGTGGTAATGATTGATATCACCTTAAAATCTCATCCCAAAGCTGAAGAGGCGTTGCTCAAAACAATGAAATACTACAAGCGAGCCGATTGGGAATCCATCAGAGATCACATAAGAGACACCATGGAGTGAAACGTTTTCTCTCCCTTCTGATCAGTGTGAAAATGAATTAACTGAATGGGTCAAAGGAATCACATGTCCCCATGCAAAAATTCTACAGCAAGCCCCACTCACCACAATGGTTCACCTCGAACTGTACAGCTGCTATTGCTCAGAGACAGCAAGTATTCCGACAATTCAACCGCCACAATTCAGCTACAAATAAACAGAAACTTATAGCGTCAAGAAATAATTGTGAGACTGCAATAGATGAATCAAATAGAAGGTATACAGAGATGATCAGAAAACGCATTGAGTCACTTGCGATTTGGGGGAAATCTTCAATATGTTAGATAATGGTCCTGTCAGAGATGGATGCATCTATTGAGACGGGTTTTTACTTAAGCGATTGTAGCGGAGTCATTCCGTGCGAAGCTACCGATGTGTTTTCCCACGTCATGATGACAGGTGACGCAACCTTAAGGTCAAGAGTTCGGGTCACAGCTGCGTCGATCACGAGGTCTGTTGCGTCACAGTTTCCTGCGTGGGAAAGTAAAAGTAAGATTTAGTCAGTTCTCACTTGGAAGTGACGAGAACAAGTCACAATCATGTAATTGTTACAAGAAGGGATTAAGAGTCCCAAAATATAAGAGCCTTAGTAGAATCTTTAGGGGATCTTTCATATTCCTTTCTCTTCAAGTAATTACGAAATAACTAGTGAATTTAGTTAGCGTAACCTCTCTCTCGATCCCAACGAACTCCTCAAGTCGGCTAATTAAATGGTTAAATAAAGATTGCTCTAATTAAAACAGCAAGAGATTTTGTGAGTTTATTGAAGTGAAGGCTTAATTTTCAGCTCGCAAAGATAGCAGCCCAAGAGAAAAAGATTCACAGTAGTGCCAGTAGTTTATACGGCAGCGACACAAGCAGAAAGAGTAATGGCGACGGCGTCTGCGGTGACGGTTATGACAAAGAAACCATAGCAGTCGCGGAAAATGGCTGCAGGAAGACGACGGGACAAGAGAGAGAGAAGAAGGAAAAAGGTCAGTGCAAATAGTTTCCCTGCGATTGGAAATGCACAAGTAGCGATGCCGTCTGTTTTGAATCAACAGCGAAGGTTCTCTCTACGACACTCGACAATAAAGATATGTCAGAAGCCAGTCAATGTAACAAATAGTGTGGTGAATCATGGAAAATCAACAGTTACGCCATTATCCAACTACAATGATTTCGTTTGCATGGCAACTGACGAGGCTGAACTACTTGCCCAGCATTTCGCCGTAAATTCCATTTTTGACTCCGCAAACCACTCTCTCCCAAATTTCCTATTGTGGACTGAAGCCACACTTAATGACCTGACCATAAGCCAATCTCATGTCCAGGACATCATAAAAACCTTGACAGCCCCCAAAGCATGTGGACCTGATCTTATGCCAGTAATAGTAATAAAGAAATGCCTTACTGAACTGGCCCCTGTCCTCTCCAAACTCTACAACAAATTGCCTTGCTGAATCATGCTTCCCTAATAGCTGGAAAATTGCCTCTGTGAATAATTCTGGAGATAGAACTGACCCTCAGAATTATCGCCCCATCAGTCTACTTCCGCTCTTCGCTAAAATCTTTGAATCCTTAATCAATCTAGTGATAGTCCGTCACATCATTAATGTTAAACTTTTTTCTGACCATCAGTATGGATTTAGGCAAGCAAGGTCTACTGTGGATATACTAACAGTCATCTCTGAACACATATACCATACACTGGACAAGGCAAGTGAAGCTAGGGTGATAGCGCTTGATATATCCTAAGCCTTTGACAAGATCTTGCATGAAGGTCTTCTCATAAAAATTAATTCATGCGGTATTACTAGACGAATATTTAATATAATAAGATCTTTCCTATCCAAAAGAAAGATCCAGGTTGTCTTCGATGGCCGTTCATCTAAACAACATGACATAAATACAGAATAAATCCTTGGAGATTTATTGTTCCTGATTTTCATAAACAACCTCCCTGATGACATTGTGTCTGAGATGGGTATATTAGCTGACGACACCACGCTTTACTCTCGTCATGTGGGTAAAACGGGCGCATACATATCTGAGGCAATGACTGAATCCTTAGAAAGTGACCTCCAGTCTGTAGTGGAATGGGGTCAAAAATGGATAGTAACATTTAATGCTGCTAAGACAAAGCTCCTTTCCTTCAACAACTACAAGAATCCTCTTCAAGCACCGATTGCCATGGCAAATAACACCCTATGTGGGAGCCCAACGTTCAAACTACTCGGCCTAACATTCACAGGTAACATGAATTGGAACAAAGACATTGCCAAGGCTGCTGCAAAGGTGGGCTCCCTCTACCCTGCTAGAAAACTTCTCACACCTGACAGTATCCTATATCTCTACAAAGTCACCATCCGCCCATGTATGAAGTATTGTTGCCACATCTGGGCCGGTGCATCATCCACTAGTCTTTCCCTCTTAGACAAGGTCCAAAAAAGAGTATCTTATCTGATAGCCCCTCTCTATCCACCAAGCTCAAGCCCTTGTCCCATCGCCGTAATGTTGCATTCTTGTGCTTGTTCTACAAGTACTTCAATGGAATGTGCTCCGATGAACTTGTTGCTCAGGTGTCCCCTCGATTAAAATTCATTCGACCAACCCAGAAATCAGCTAAATCCCATCCGTTCACTGTGGAGGTCCCCAGATACCGGAGAGCCTTCTACTCCAATAGATTCTTTCCTTGAGCTGCCGGCTTTTGGAACTCCCTCCATGTTCCCTGTTTCCCCGACTGTACCGACATGCAGAAATTTAAAACTAATGTGAATAAGTATCTCTCTGCATAGCTCCTAATTTAGAATGACCCTCTAAACTTTCACCCTAATTCTCAGTAGCCCCTTACGTCTACAGTGACAACTTGCCTTGCTTGGAGTGAACTAAGTTAAAAAATAAATTAATATATACTATCGTATATTAAATAAATTAAATTAAGATTTATTAAAAAAATTATTTATTATTTATTTATCAGTTAATGTTTATCTTTGCATTACGGAAAAGTGAATGCATGTAAACAAAACAACTTTATTTATTCTATGCATAAATACATAATGACAAATGTTAACAACAAGGAATAAAGCAGACAAGTGTGGACGATTATAAGACTTTATTGAGACTGCTCGTTTAGTAGACTGGGGATCTCTGTTGCTCTGCATTGATTAATGTGGTGGTAGGAGGTTGCAGTCAAATGGGAATGCTATGAGATATAAGGGAAGATAACCCAGATTTAACAAAGTTTTTTTTATTTTTCATTTATTTAGTCTCTGTATCTGTCTGGAAGTCTAATACTTCTTCCTCGACTTGTCCGGTTGTGTGAATATTGTTGTTGTTGTATTGTGTGTTGCTTTGGTTTGTCTTGTTCATTAAATATGTTTTCATAGTCAATTTATGTTGGTGTGATGCTTTAGGTCACCTAATCACTGAAGAAGGCTTAAAACCAGATCCTCGAAAATAAAGGCTATTACACAAATGCCTATTCCTGAAAATAAAAACACATCCAAAGATTTCTAGGAATGACGAACTACTTGTGCAAGTTCATACCAAAATACTCTGAATTAATTACACCATTAAGAGAACTCCTACACAATGAAACACAGTGGTCATTCGATAAACCTCACATAGAAATAATAGAGAAATTGAAACAAATAATAAAAAGTGCACCAATTCTACAATTTTATGCTCCAAATAGATAAATAAAAATCACCACTGATGCAAGTAAAAAAGGCTTAGGTGCAATTCTACGACAGAAAAATGGAGACACGTGGTTAACGGTTATATGCGTTACGTTCGATAACTCCTGCAGAACAAAATTATTGTCCGATTGAATTGGAAACACTCAGCATAGTATTCGCTTGCCATAAATTCCACCAATTTATTTATTGAAGACATTTTCTTATTGAAAATGATCATAAACCCTTAAAGCAGATTTTCAAAAAATCAATTACAAAAAGCCGCCCAAGAATACAAATATTCTAATTAGCACTCCAGAAATATGAGTTTGAAGTGACATATATCCCAGGCGATGAGTCAGTAATTGCAGATACACTGTCACGTGCATATCTAACGGATAATACACAAGAAATATCAGATACAGAAATGGACAAATATATCCATATAATTTTGAGACAGTATCCGATGAGCGACCACAAACTTGACATATACAGAGAAGAAACAAGAAAAGACCCAACATTAGAAAAACCCAACATTACAGATGCTAATGGAGTATGCAAGAGCAAATTGTCCAGAAAACAATATAAGACGTGCCACCCTCAATTGCTCCATAGATGTCTGTTCATGATGAGATCTCGGTCAGGAAAGGACTAGTACTAAAAGGCACACGAATAGTGGTCCAAAACTCTTTAAGAACAGAGGCCCTATTAAAAAATCTACATCGGACACTTAAGGATAAAAAATACATCACAAGGACAAAAGAAGTTATATATAGAACCAATATAAACAATCATATTAAAGAAATGATAACCACATGCAGATATTACATAGACTATTGGAACCAAAGATCAGCAGAACCGATAATACATCATGAAATACCCAAAACACCATGGACTAAAGTAGCAACCGATATATTTCATGTGTATAATAAGGCGTATGTAGTAATTATAGACTACACAACCAGATATTTTGATATCCACAGACTAGACAATTGTGAATCACACACGGTGATTAACAAAATAAAACATACTTTCGCAAGGCTGGGTATTTTGCAGATAGTAATTCGTGACAATGGATTGGAGTATGGATCACCAAAATTTAAGCAGTTTGCTAAAGAATGGGATTTTAAACATTACGACGAGTCCGAAAAAGGACTTGCAAAAAAACAAATATACAAACCATAAAAAGGACACCAAAAAAGGCTTTTAAAAGTAACCAGGATCCATACTTAGCAATGCTAGCACTGAGAACCACCTCTCTAAAAGATAAATCACCATCTTCAGCTCAAAGTTAGTGAAAAGAACACTTCGAACAAACCTTCTTTACATAATGCACAATAAACTACTGCAAAAGCGTCAAGCGGATAGAAATGTGAACAAAAATAAGGAGTTAGAAACCTCGAAAACAAACGACCATATTCGTATAAGATTCCAAGGAAATTAGAACAGAAAAGAAAGGGCAATTAAAAAATTGAAAGAACCTCATTCATATTTAATAAAAACAGAAGAAGGAAACTGTTTACGTCGGAATAGACGTCACTTATTAAAAACAAGGCCGAGGCAATGGTTGTTGAATCCTTAGAAAGTGACCTCCAGTCTGTACTGGAATGGGGTCATAAATGGATGGTAACATTTAATGCTGCTCAGACAAAGTTCCTTTCCTTGAACAACTACAAGAAACCTCTTCAACCACCAAATTGTTGCAAATTCGCATTTTGATTTGTTTAGTTTCAAACCTGCTGTACGTAGTTGGTTGAACAGCTTTTTTAAAGTATTTCTATGTGCTCTTCTAAGGTTTCTGACCATACTATTATGTCATCTTAGAAATTTCTCGTTTCTTCTATACCTTCTCTAATTTTCGCTGCTTAAACTTAGGAAACTTTTGACGCACTGTGTATTCCGTGAGGTAGACAAGTAAAGGAAAAACGACCAAATGTCGAATTGAATGTAAATAATTTCGAACTTACTACGTCAACAGGTATATGACAATATCCGTTTGATGCATCTAATTTTGAATTGTATTTCGGATTATTCATTTCTGCGAATCTTTCTTCAGTAGTAGGTAGCTGAAAATTCTCCATTTTTATCGCTTTGTTCAAGTCTCTTGGGTCTAAAAATAGTCTTAGTCTGCCATTTGCTTCTCCACTATTAGGAGTGAATTTATCAAATCTATCGGTTCTTTACTATTCCCATTTTTGTCATTTTTTCTAATTCTTTCTTCAATTTTGGTTTCATACCAAATAGAATATTCCTTGGAATAGTACGGGTCTACCATAATGTGATGTGTAATTGGTAGTTTGCCTATTTCTCTGAAACAATCTTTGTATTCTTCTATCAAGCCTTGTATATCCATCTTATTTATTTTGTGTACTCTTTTTATCAATCCTAGTTTTTCTGATGTTTCCGCATCAATGACTGCGTTTGCATTGGTTTCTGCTACTATGAAGTAGGAATTTAGTTTTGTATTTTTACTCTGTAAATTTACAGTGCAGCTTCCCATTACCGGAATTTTCGTATTGTTATATGCAGTTAATTTTACCGACGTTCTGTTTAGTTTAGTTCAGTTTTGAAATCTATCGATGTCTGGTTAAATTTGAGTATTATTTTCCATTTATGCATCCGTAGTGCATTTATTTTCTTTTTAAATATGGCGCTTATTTCGTACACTAAATATGGTCGAAATTCTCTGTGTTGCTCTGTATTTTCAACTTTGTACAGCCTTTTCTGTTTTGTTCTGCACATCTTGGCGAAATGTCCTTTTTTTCCACATTTGTTACAGTTCTTGTAATATACAGAACAGTTATTTCTATTGTATGAACTTGAGCAGAAGGTACATTGGTCCACCTAATTTTGATTCATGGCGGGCTTTTTGTTTTCTGGTCTCGCCATCTTTTTTTTTATTCCTGTGTTATTTCTTTCACGGATCATCGATATATTTTCTGTTTCCGAAATAGCCATTATTATTTTTATGTTTCTTTGGCACTGAAGCCTGCCTGAATAGATTTTTCCAAGTCTTGGGACGGTTCTAGTAACATCCTTTCACTAAGGATATTGTCTTTTATGCCGCAGACAAGGATATCTTTTATTAGTCTTTCTGTAAGTTGCCCGAATTCGCATTTATTTGCTTTTTGACGTAACTCCGTGACATATTTATCATATCTTTGGTCTTCTTTTTGTTTGCATGTAGGAAATTGGTGTGTTAGAAAAGCTTTTCGATCACCGTTTTCAGATTATATCTCTGAATGTGGAATAAACATTTCTATCTTTGTTAATAAAATTGAGGCTTTTACCTTCTCTGACTTCATATCTGACTCTGAAGCTTGAAGAAATAGTTGGAATTGGTTTTTCCATGTTTCTCATTCTTGTCCAAGATTATCCGAAGCCAAATGTAATTCCTTTGGATGTTCTAAAAATTCCATGATTTCCTTTTTTATTTAATCTTTCTTCAGCATATAGACCTTATCAATTACAATTCAGATAATTTCCAACTAGCAGCAAACTCCCACCCCTTCACTGTAGAGGTCCCCAGATGCCGAAAAACCTTCTACTCTAATAGCTGCTTTCCTTGGACCACATGCCTTTGGAATTCCCTCCCAGCTTCCTGTTTCCCCGACTGTACCAACATGTAGGAATTTAAATGTAATTTAAACAAGCATCTTGCTACACAACTCCCCATCCTCTTAGGATGCCCTCTATAAATCTGGCCCCTAATCAAAGTAGCCCCTTACGTCTCAGTGATAATATGCCTTGTTTGGGGTGAACCAAAACAAAATCAAATTCTGACCATTTCACTCATCGTTTCCAATCTTCTCAAGGGGTTGTTCATCGCCAACTGACAAACTCATTGACCCTTATCCTTGATTGACCTTTGGATTTTGATAAACGGTGACACATTAGTAAAAACAAAATAAAGATACAAGAAGAAACTTGCCTACAACCCACTTGCTTATCTGGCATAATATACTCCTACCGTATCAGAGACTTCCACTTTCACAATACTGGATTTCTACAATCAGGGTCAACGCTTTGATTTCTTCAGAACTTTTGGGTACAGCACTTCCTGCCTAAGAACTAATATGTACTATCTAATATATCCACTAGCCAACTTCCCCACTCTAATATTTTATAATTTCTCTGCCTTTCATAATGCTTCAAGCGAACTTTAACACTTTCTTATATGTATATATGTGAGATCTGTCAGCTCGCCTGTGTCACTGAATGAGTTTAATGTCTCATGCAGTTCGCAAAACACCACGCAGATGTTCTGGACATGCTGATTACAATGGCTTGGAGTTTTTCTTCTTCTAGACTAATTGCCCCACCTAAGGCATACATACATACATATATAGTGTTATGTATTTTACATTGGAATTTATTTCCGACAGTATATTATGTATTATACTGCTTTTAGCTTGGGCAATATAATTAAATAATCGATTAATTCAGTTCATGGGGTTGGGAATAAACAAAGAAAACCACAAGTGAAAAGTGAGACTCATGCAGAATTCGAACCTGTGCCTCAGAAGAGGGGTCACCTCACTCAAGTGTTGTCTTAGATTGCTTGACTAACTAGCTGAAAGCTGAAATTGTATAAATAACTCATCCTCACAATGCTTAGAGAATGAGTTATTTAAACAATTTCAGCGTTCTCTAACCATTGGGCTTTGAGGCATAGAAATATATAAGTATACTGCCTGTCACCATTCACTATTAATTTTTTTTCTCCAAACTTAGATATACATAGCAACTAATACAACTACATGTATTAATATAACACGCTTGTGTACATGTGTGGGTTTTTATTGTGTCTTTTTTGTTTCATTTTACTTCAGTCGAAGTTTGCAGAAATCAAGGGGCCTCTACCCGGGGCTAACACTTGATCTCTATATGAGATATAAATATTCAAATATTCTATTAAAGTTCTCCTTTACCCGTCAAACGTTGAGTTAGTAAAGAAGTTAAGAACATTAATTTTCCTCTCCCTCATTGACCAATTAACTATGTTATAGTATATCTTTCTTTTGGTCTCTTGGTCTTACCAAATTCCAGGACAAGAATTCATCTAGTCTGGTGGAGTATCCAGCTTAATGCTGTTACTAGAAGCAACATCACTTGGAAAAGGTGTACAATTTCTCATATAAGCCAGTGTGGGTAGCTATACCGATGAGGATCTTATTTGGGCTTCGAATACTATGTTATATTGAATATTTTGTCAGGGTTTACTTGTAGGGGGAAGTATCCTCATGCCAGGATGTCCTGACAAACCCTGTACAGAGAGACCTTAAACACTCAAGGACAGTGTCTTGTAGTCATTCAAGTTCTGCATTTGTGCATATACATGTGCAGCTAATAAAACTACATGTATTAATATAACACGCTTGTGTACATGTGTGGTTTTTTATTGTACGTTTGTGCATACACATGTGCAGGAGGTTTGCTTTGCACATATTCAGATATTTGATTGGTCAACCCATACTTCCATATTATTGTCGGGGTTTCACCACATTAAGGAAGATCACAGATCACGATCGAAAATTCTGTTCTTCTAAACGTTACAAACATAAAAAATTAAATTAAAATATATATATAGTTATCTTCTGAAATTTTAAAAGTTGGAGATAAATCAAGGGAGGTGCGAGAGCGCTCTATCCCTTAACAGACTTCAAGAATGGCCTATGCTGCAAATCTCATTTCTTTGATCAATCATAACTCAAAAACCAATAAACCAAATTAGTTAAAACTTTGCACAAAATGTTTATTTGATAGGTTCTATAAGTGTGTAGAATTTCAGCATCATTAGTCAAGGCAACCCAGAGATCCAGAAAGTTCAATCATGAAATCATGTTATTCGTGTGTACGTACGTATGTACGTATGTGCCACCCTGTATCTCATCAACTATGTGATGGATTCAGCTGATCTTTGGCAGAGATAGAGGTTCCAGTGTCTAGTTGATGGCATTTTAATTTCAGTTTACCATATACCTTGATTAGTCAAACTACCAACTATATCAGCTATGAGAAGGCATTGTATTTAGGCGTAGCCTTTACAAAAGTAGTGACATTCCATGAAAAATGCTAGTATACTGAAATCATATGCCCTTAATAGGGTTAAGATGAAAATTCATATACACTAAATGTACGAGGAAATTCCCAAATTTTTACACTTTTATTGCCATTAAGGGTATGCGAGCACAACAGGGCTATGTATTTTACTGATAGGAATTTTTCTTCAGCACATCTCACACACTTCATCTACTCATGCATAGATATTTATACTGTAGAGATGTGATAATGAAATGGTTTGGTTGATATGTAGTCATACACTTAATGACAATAAAAGTGTAAAAATTTGGGAATTTCCTTGCTTTTGTACATTTAGTGTATATGAATTTTCATCTTTATCCTATTAAGGGCATATGATTTCAGTATACTGGCATTTTTCATGGAATAGCATTGAAGTTGACATATCAAACTTTGATTCTGAGTAGCTAATTTTCTATTTGTTATTTTTCTACCATTTTATTTGCTTTATAATAGCATACACCACTACAGTTTATTTTTTTTTAAATTAAGTTGTTCTACCTGCTATATAGAAAATGATGTTAGAATACAGCTTACATGACTAAAGTTATGGGCCAAGGAAAGTTTTCATTTGCTAAAGTTAAGCTCGCATAGGATAGTTTAAAATGATCAAAATGTACTTGAAATTTCAGAATTAGAAATGGTTTTCAGCAACCGGGGGCAAATACAATTTTGACACCCCCAATTTAAAATAACTTTTTATTTGATTTTTTGTAGGAAACAACAAAACTGAATTAAAATCATACTTTAACCTTTCTGTATATGCTAATTCTATTATTTCTAAAGCATATGAAGTTTTCCTGAAGGGGAATAAAAAGAGAAAAAGTTGTGCTCTTTTACATTTCTGCCCCCTCCCCCACCCCACTCCCGGGGACGAACGCGCCCCTCTTTCCCCTTCCCCACCTTGATTCATATCTGGATTCAAGTGTAGAACAATTGATCCGGCTGAAAATATCATGAAATCTCTTTGTGTTTTATTTATAATTCAATTGTTAATTTACTCTCCAGATAACAGGAAAATAAAGAAAAAAGATCAAAGGTTTTTTTTTTGTTTTTTTTTAGTTTTTCATATTTATTTTATTTTGCATTGTGAATTAATTGTATGATTTTATGTTCATTTTTATTTCTAGTAATTCTGTTTGTAAAACAAAATGAAGTTTTAGAATATGAGATTGTAAAAAAAAAAAGGCTATTGCTGCTTGTTGTTGTTGAAAATATAGGATTGTCTGGTCTGCATGAAGTTTCCTCGTTGGCCGTAGCTATTAATTATTCCAAGATTGCAGGTTTACCCCGACACCGGGAGCAGCAAGGTCCATTTGTTGCATATGGAGTCAGATAAGGTTTGGTCCAGGACACACAAAATAATGGGGGTTGCATATGTACAAAAGCATCATTCTCATTCTTCTCAAACCATGGATTTGCCGGTACCAGATCTATCAAGTGTAAAAAAAACAGATAGTGTTCCCAGGAGTTTAAGTGACAACAAGTCTCCCCAGATTTTCAATATTCTCTGCTTCTTTCCATTTATTTTATGGAAATCGCTCCAGACAAGGCATGAATCCACTTGATGTAAGGAGCTAACAAGAACAAAAATGGTTATTACAAAGACAAGAAAATGCCTATTGGCCTTAGCCTTGAAAAGACCAAGGTTATAGGTAGGAGGAAAACAGTCAGCAGGAAAAGAGTTCCACAAGCTTGCGGTTCTTTGAAAGAAGCTACTGGAATAGGAAGTTGTATTACAATAAGGTATCAAAACAGCGAATTGATGGAGACTACTTGACCAACGAGTCAAACAAGCTGGAACCAAAAGAAAGTGAGAAATAGATCACATAATTATAAAGAAGACATGCCATAATAGTATTTATAGAAAAGACTGATATTAGCAATATATCGTCTGTGAGAGAGAGGATAGGGCCAATCAAATTACAGATACGTTTCTGCACCTTATCAAGAACCCTCAAATTGGCCAGAGATTCACCAGCCTAAATATGACAACAGTACTCAATTACAATTGCAATTCACTTATTGATCTAACATCAGTCGTTTACCAAAGTGTTCTCATTGATAACGGCCGGTGGCTTACTCTGGAATTTGATTGACAATATGTTTCCTCAAGATTTCGGTATTCTTTATACCTTTTTAGTCGATGTCTGGATGGTGCTATCCATTCTCAGTCTTTCCATCGTTTATAAATACTTTAACTTTTTAAATAAATATTTTTATAAATACTTTAAGTTTTTAAATAAATTATTTTTATAAATACTTTAAGTTTTTAAATAAATTATTTTTAGTAACTCACTAAAATACTTTACTTTTCTTTTTTTTAAACCCTTGTTGCCAATCCACTTTTTGTATCGATCATGCCGACAGTCGATAAAAAGTGTTAAAACATGTTTTTTTTTCTATTAATATGCAATACTTTATTGATTTTAACTCCAATATGTAATCCATTGTGCAACTCTGATAGCAACAAGTCTTATTTGTAGTAATATCTGCTCTTTTGTTATAGAGTTGAGCGTCACGGCTCCCACTTGGTAAAATAGCAGGCTGTTCACCTCAGGAATGCATGCTGTTCTCAGCTCATTCTGTGTAACTGCCAAGTTCGTCAGCGTGCACATTTCTTTATAACGGTTCCATGAATATCGCCCAGTTGTTGTCAGTTAATTCTGATCCTATCATAGGTCGAGTCGGGTTTTGATGTGGGACTTATTTGGCTAGCCACAAATTCTTTCTGTAACTCAACAAATAAGCTGTAAATTCTATTGATCTACGCCTGGTTTTGTTTCCATATTTCAAATTTGTGAATTTCGAACATTGATGATTTTTCATAATCTTATACAAAAATCTATTGACGACGCCATGTAAAGTGTCTAAGTGACGGATGTAAAGTGTTCTGGTCTCGAACAGTGAGTTAATACTGTCTTACAGAAGCCGGCTTATATTGGCCTCATTTATCTGCTGTGCCCATGTGTTTTTCTGTACTATTTCTTTGGTCAGTTTTATAAATTGTCCATGTAACTGCTTCTCTTTTTATTTTGTTTTTCTCAATTTTTTTTTGTTTCCAGTTTCGCTGCTCTTTGTATTGTTCATTTTGGTAGTACTTGTATTATTATTTACCCACAAGGAGTACTCACACTAGTCATTATCAGCAATTGTTCCCTGGCAATAACAAATGGTGTTCCCTGGAGTCTGAGTGACAACAAGTGTCCTCAGATTTGTATTGTTCATTTTGGCAATGTTTTTTTGCAGTGGTAATCAGCCTTTCTCTACTTTGGATTATGTATTTACATAGTTCTTTTATTATGTCATCCGCACTATCTTCGATACGGGTCATCTTCTCTCGTATCTCCTTTTTACTGCTCACACAAGTCATTATCAGCGATTGCTCTCTAAAAAATTGTGTTCCCTGGAGTCTGAGTGACAACAAGTCTCCCCAGATTTCCACCTCTTTCAAAAATCATTACAAATCATTTTGCATTATCACAACAGCCGTTTACTATTGATCTCTTGCTAGCAACGACCGTTGGCCTTCTCTGGAATTTGAGTAGCAATAAGCCTGTAGCAGTCATAAACATTAACATTTGTTTCCTCTGAAGGGGGGGGCAACCCTGCGAGGTGGCTTGGTCACACTATGACTAATCATCCTAAAGGGCATATTAATTTCAACCGACCATTGAAGGACTACTTCTAGACTCTTAGGGAATTACGAAGAGTAACCAGAGAACTTTCTGGCACCAACAAAGAAAGACGTCCTCTCTCCATCCTTTGTCCACTGGACAGTCGAACAAAGCTATCTTCACTGAAGATATATTGCTCCAAGAATATGTATATTTAGGCATCAAGTTATTCTTTAAGCAGGCTTTGTTAAACAGCACGGAATTTTCGCATTTGTATAGCTTTTTTGTGAGGTTTTTGAATCGTTAAGCAATCCTTCGGGTTTCGGGTGGTAGTTTATATAGTATTTCGCTGATTGTCGTAATTCGGCCATTTCTCTAGAGCTTTCGACCTTCTTGGTTGTCCTCAGGGGTAGTTTTTTTTATTACTTTTTTTTCATTTAATTATGAAATACGTTTAGTATGTTAGTACCGGTGTTGAAAGTTATTTTGTTAATATTAGACTGTTTGGTTTTAATGAATATTGCTTCTAGTATTTTAAGTCGGTTTATGCAATTAAAGAGACAGAGAATGATGAACGAAGAAGAGGAAGAAAGCACAGAAAGACGGATTCGATCAAATCTCTGTTTTCATTAAGCAGTCAATGTGACAATGATGAAGTGGATAACGATGTGGACTGACAACCTGTGTGTGCCACGTTCGAATCTGCCCGGTTCCATAGCACCACCTTGAACGTATGGATGTTGGAAACCTTCATGTGGTCTCTCCTGTAACTACTTTTTCTAGAATAGAATACAGCCGGTCAAAAATATAGTGCGAAGCTGACTTATTTAGCTAATGTTTTTTACAGTTGAAAGACTAAAAAACATAATTCTAATTACATTTTTGCATCGTACTGCACCAAGTTTCTCAGTGTTTATGACTATTGGAATCTATTACTAATGGCGATTTGGTATCTGTTTGTCTGAAGCCGAACTATACTATCACTTCTATTACTAATTGCGATTTGGTATCTGTCTGTCTGAAGCCAAATTATACTATAACTTCTATTACTTATTGTGATTTGGTATCTGTCTCTCTGAAGCCGAACTATACTATCACTTCTATTACTAATGGCGATTTGGTGTCTGTTTGTCTGAAGCCAAACTATACTATCACTTCTATTACTAATTGAGATTTGGTATCAGTCTGACTGAAGCCAAACTATACTATCACTTCTATTACTAATTGAGATTTGGTATCTGTCTGTCTGAAGCCACAACTATACTATCACTTCTATTACTAATTGCGATTTGGTATCTGTCTGTCTGAAGCCACAACTATACTATCACTTCTATGACTAATTGAGATTCGGTATCTGTCTGTCTGAAGCCAAACTATACTATCACTTCTATTACTAATTGAGATTCGGTATTTGTCTCTCTGAAGCCAAATTATACTATCACTTCTATTACTAATTGAGATTTGGTATCTGTCTGTCTAAAGCCTAACTATACTATCACTTCTATTACTGATTGAGATTTGGTATCTGTTTGTCTGAAGCCGAACTATACTATCACTTCTATTACTAATTGATATTTAGTATCTGTCTCTCTGAAGCCGAACTATACTATCACTTCTATTACTAATTGAGATTTTGTATCAGTCTGTCTGAAGCCAAACTATACTATCACTTCTATTACTAATTGGGATTTGGTATCTGTCTGTCTGAAGCCAAACTATACTATCACTTCTATTACTAATTGAGATTTGGTATCTGTCTCTCTGAAGCCAAACTATACTATCACTTCTATTACTAATTGAGATTTGGTATCTGTCTATCTGAAGCCGAACTATACTATCACTTCTATTACTAATTCAGATTTGCTATCTCTCTGTCTGAAGCCGAACTATACTATCACTTCTATTACTAATTCAGATTTGGTATCTATCTGTCTGAAGCCAAATTATACTATCACTTCTATTACTAATTGAGATTTGGTATCTGTCTCTCTGAAGCCGAACTATACTATCACTTCTATTACTAATTGAGATTTGGTATCTGTCTGTCTGAAACCGAACTATACTATCACTTCTATTACTAATTGAGATTTGGTATTTGTCTGTCTGAAGCCAAATTATACTATCACTTCTATTACTAATTGAGATTTGGTATCTGTCTCTCTGAAGCCAAATTATACTATCACTTCTATTACTAATTGAGATTTGGTATCTGTCTGTCTGAAGCCAAATTATACTATCACTTCTATTACTAATTGCGATTTTGTATCAGTCTGTCTGAAGCCAAATTATACTATCACTTCTATTACTAATTGAGATTTGGTATCTGTCTCTCTGAAGCCAAATTATACTATCACTTCTATTACTAATTGAGATTTGGTATCTGTCTGTCTGAAGCCAAATTATACTATCACTTCTATTACTAATTGCGATTTTGTATCAGTCTGTCTGAAGCCAAATTATACTATCACTTCTATTACTAATTGAGATTTGGTATCTGTCTCTCTGAAGCCAAATTATACTATCACTTCTATTACTAATTGAGATTTGGTATCTGTCTGTCTGAAGCCAAATTATACTATCACTTCTATTACTAATTGCGATTTTGTATCAGTCTGTCTGAAGCCAAATTATACTATCACTTCTATTACTAATTGAGATTCGGTATCTGTCTCTCTGAAGCCAAATTATACTATCACTTCTATTACTAATTGAGATTTGGTATCTGTCTCTCTGAAGCCGAACTATACTATCACTTCTATTACTAATTGAGATTTGGTATCTATCTGTATGAAGCCGCACTATACTATCACTTCTATTACTAATTGCGATTTTGTATCAGTCTGTCTGAAGCCAAATTATACTATCACTTCTATTACTAATTGAGATTCGGTATCTGTCTCTCTGAAGCCAAATTATACTATCACTTCTATTACTAATTGAGATTTGATATCTGTCTCTCTGAAGCCGAACTATACTATCACTTCTATTACTAATTGAGATTTGGTATCTGTCTCTCTGAAGCCGAACTATACTATCACTTCTATTACTAATTGAGATTTGGTATCTGTCTCTCTGAAGCCGAACTATACTATCACTTCTATTACTAATTGAGATTTGGTATCTGTCTCTCTTAAGCCGAACTATACTATCACTTCTATTACTAATTGAGATTTGGTATCTGTCTCTCTGAAGCCAAATTATACTATCACTTCTATTACTAATTGAGATTTGCTATCTGTCTGTCTGAAGCCGAACTATACTATCACTTCTATTACTAATTGAGATTTGGTATCTGTCTGTCTAAAGCCAAACTATACTATCACTTCTATTACTGATTCTGATTTGGTATCTGTTTGTCTGAAGCCGAACTATACTATCACTTCTATTACTAATTGATATTTAGTATCTGTCTCTCTGAAGCCGAACTATACTATCACTTCTATTACTAATTGAGATTTTGTATCAGTCTGTCTGAAGCCAAACTATACTATCACTTCTATTACTAATTGGGATTTGGTATCAGTCTGTCTGAAGCCAAACTATACTATCACTTCTATTATTAATTGAGATTTGGTATCTGTCTCTCTGAAGCCAAACTATACTATCACTTCTATTACTAATTGAGATTTGGTATCTGTCTGTCTGAAGCCAAATTATACTATCACTTCTATTACTAATTGAGATTTAGTATCTGTCTCTTTGAAGCCGAACTATACTATCACTTCTATTACTAATTCAGATTTGCTATCTGTCTGTCTAAAGCAAAATTATACTATCACTTCTATTACTAATTGAGATTTGGTATCTCTCTCTCTGAAGCCAAATTATACTATCACTTCTATTACTAATTGAGATTTGGTATCTGTCTGTCTGAAGCCGAACTATACTATCACTTCTATTACTAATTGAGATTTGGTATCTGTCTGTCTGAAGCCAAATTATACTATCACTTCTATTACTAATTGAGATTTTGTATCAGTCTGTCTAAAGCCAAACTATACTATCACTTCTATTACTGATTGAGATTTGGTATCTGTTTGTCTGAAGCCGAACTATACTATCACTTCTATTACTAATTGAGATTTGGTATCTGTCTGTCTGAAGCCAAATTATAACTATCACTTCTATTACTAATTGAGATTTAGTATCTGTCTCTCTGAAGCCGAACTATACTATCACTTCTATTACTAATTGAGATTTGCTATCTGTCTGTCTGAAGCCGAACTATACTATTACTTCTATTACTAATTGAGATTTGGTATCTATCTGTCTGAAGCCAAATTATATTATCACTTCTATTACTAATTGAGATTTGGTATCTGTCTCTCTGAAGCCGAACTATACTATCACTTCTATTACTAATTGAGATTTGGTATCTGTCTGTCTAAAGCCAAACTATACTATCACTTCTCATACTGATTGAGATTTGGTATCTGTTTGTCTGTAGCCGAACTATACTATCACTTCTATTACTAATTGATATTTAGTATCTGTCTCTCTGAAGCCGAACTATACTATCACTTCTATTACTAATTGAGATTTTGTATCAGTCTGTCTGAAGCCAAACTATACTATCACTTCTACTACTAATTGGGATTTGGTATCTGTCTGTCTGAAGCCAAACTATACTATCACTTCTATTACTAATTGGGATTTGGTATCTGTCTGTCTGAAGCCAAACTATACTATCACTTCTATTACTAATTGAGATTTGGTATCTGTCTCTCTGAAGCCAAACTATACTATCACTTCTATTACTAATTGAGATTTGGTATCTGTCTATCTGAAGCCGAACTATACTATCACTTCTATTACTAATTCAGATTTGCTATCTCTCTGTCTGAAGCCGAACTATACTATGACTTCTATTACTAATTCAGATTTGGTATCTATCTGTCTGAAGCCAAATTATACTATCACTTCTATTACTAATTGAGATTTGGTATCTGTCTCTCTGAAGCCGAACTATACTATCACTTCTATTACTAATTGAGATTTGGTATCTGTCTGTCTGAAACCGAACTATACTATCACTTCTATTACTAATTGAGATTTGGTATTTGTCTGTCTGAAGCCAAATTATACTATCACTTCTATTACTAATTGAGATTTGGTATCTGTCCCTCTGAAGCCAAATTATACTATCACTTCTATTACTAATTGAGAT
The DNA here is from genome assembly GCA_963556195.1 of Sepiola atlantica. Classification (NCBI taxonomy): domain Eukaryota; kingdom Metazoa; phylum Mollusca; class Cephalopoda; order Sepiida; family Sepiolidae; genus Sepiola; species Sepiola atlantica. The sequence goes on along the minus strand of OY744521.1, from coordinate 33,760,893 downwards.
TTGGTATCTGTCTGTCTGAAGCCAAATTATACTATCACTTCTATTACTAATTGCGATTTTGTATCAGTCTGTCTGAAGCCAAATTATACTATCACTGCTATTACTAATTGAGATTCGGTATCTGTCTCTCTGAAGCAAAATTATACTATCACTTCTATTACTAATTGAGATTTGGTATCTGTCTCTCTGAAGCCGAACTATACTATCACTTCTATTACTAATTGAGATTTGGTATCTATCTGTCTGAAGCCGAACTATACTATCACTTCTATTACTAATTGCGATTTTGTATCAGTCTGTCTGAAGCCAAATTATACTATCACTTCTATTACTAATTGAGATTCGGTATCTGTCTCTCTGAAGCCAAATTATACTATCACTTCTATTACTAATTGAGATTTGATATCTGTCTCTCTGAAGCCGAACTATACTATCACTTCTATTACTAATTGAGATTTGGTATCTGTCTCTCTGAAGCCGAACTATACTATCACTTCTATTACTAATTGAGATTTGGTATCTGTCTCTCTGAAGCCGAACTATACTATCACTTCTATTACTAATTGAGATTTGGTATCTGTCTCTCTTAAGCCGAACTATACTATCACTTCTATTACTAATTGAGATTTGGTATCTGTCTCTCTGAAGCCAAATTATACTATCACTTCTATTACTAATTGAGATTTGCTATCTGTCTGTCTGAAGCCGAACTATACTATCACTTCTATTACTAATTGAGATTTGGTATCTGTCTGTCTAAAGCCAAACTATACTATCACTTCTATTACTGATTCTGATTTGGTATCTGTTTGTCTGAAGCCGAACTATACTATCACTTCTATTACTAATTGATATTTAGTATCTGTCTCTCTGAAGCCGAACTATACTATCACTTCTATTACTAATTGAGATTTTGTATCAGTCTGTCTGAAGCCAAACTATACTATCACTTCTATTACTAATTGGGATTTGGTATCAGTCTGTCTGAAGCCAAACTATACTATCACTTCTATTATTAATTGAGATTTGGTATCTGTCTCTCTGAAGCCAAACTATACTATCACTTCTATTACTAATTGAGATTTGGTATCTGTCTGTCTGAAGCCAAATTATACTATCACTTCTATTACTAATTGAGATTTAGTATCTGTCTCTCTGAAGCCGAACTATACTATCACTTCTATTACTAATTCAGATTTGCTATCTGTCTGTCTAAAGCAAAATTATACTATCACTTCTATTACTAATTGAGATTTGGTATCTGTCTCTCTGAAGCCAAATTATACTATCACTTCTATTACTAATTGAGATTTGGTATCTGTCTGTCTGAAGCCGAACTATACTATCACTTCTATTACTAATTGAGATTTGGTATCTGTCTGTCTGAAGCCAAATTATACTATCACTTCTATTACTAATTGAGATTTTGTATCAGTCTGTCTAAAGCCAAACTATACTATCACTTCTATTACTGATTGAGATTTGGTATCTGTTTGTCTGAAGCCGAACTATACTATCACTTCTATTACTAATTGAGATTTGGTATCTGTCTGTCTGAAGCCAAATTATAACTATCACTTCTATTACTAATTGAGATTTAGTATCTGTCTCTCTGAAGCCGAACTATACTATCACTTCTATTACTAATTGAGATTTGCTATCTGTCTGTCTGAAGCCGAACTATACTATTACTTCTATTACTAATTGAGATTTGGTATCTATCTGTCTGAAGCCAAATTATACTATCACTTCTATTACTAATTGAGATTTGGTATCTGTCTCTCTGAAGCCGAACTATACTATCACTTCTATTACTAATTGAGATTTGGTATCTGTCTGTCTAAAGCCAAACTATACTATCACTTCTCATACTGATTGAGATTTGGTATCTGTTTGTCTGTAGCCGAACTATACTATCACTTCTATTACTAATTGATATTTAGTATCTGTCTCTCTGAAGCCGAACTATACTATCACTTCTATTACTAATTGAGATTTTGTATCAGTCTGTCTGAAGCCAAACTATACTATCACTTCTACTACTAATTGGGATTTGGTATCTGTCTGTCTGAAGCCAAACTATACTATCACTTCTATTACTAATTGAGATTTGGTATCTGTCTCTCTGAAGCCAAACTATACTATCACTTCTATTACTAATTGAGATTTGGTATCTGTCTGTCTGAAGCCAAATTATACTATCACTTCTATTACTAATTGAGATTTAGTATCTGTCTCTCTGAAGCCGAACTATACTATCACTTCTATTACTAATTCAGATTTGCTATCTGTCTGTCTGAAGCCGAACTATACTATCACTTCTATTACTAATTGAGATTTGGTATCTGTCTCTCTGAAGCCAAATTATACTATCACTTCTATTACTAATTGAGATTTGGTATCTGTCTGTCTGAAGCCAAATTATACTATCACTTCTATTACTAATTGAGATTCGGTATCTGTCTGTCTGAAGCCAAATTATACTATCACTTCTATTACTAATTGAGATTTTGTATCAGTCTGTCTAAAGCCAAACTATACTATCACTTCTATTACTGATTGAGATTTGGTATCTGTTTGTCTGAAGCCGAACAATACTATCACTTCTATTACTAATTGATATTTAGTATCTGTCTCTCTGAAGCCGAACTATACTATCACTTCTATTACTAATTGAGATTTTGTATCAGTCTGTCTGAAGCCAAACTATACTATCACTTCTATTACTAATTGATATTTAGTATCTGTCTCTCTAAAGCCTAACTATACTATCGCTTCTATTACTAATTGAGATTTTGTATTAGTCTCTCTGAAGCCAAACTATACTGTCACTTCTATTACTAATTGAGATTTGGTATCTGTCTCTCTGAAGCCAAATTATACTATCACTTCTATTACTAATTGAGATTTGATATCTGTCTCTCTGAAGCCGAACTATACTATCACTTCTATTACTAATTGAGATTTGATATCTGTCTCTCTGAAGCCGAACTATACTATCACTTCTATTACTAATTGAGATTTGCTATCTGTCTGTCTGAAGCCGAACTATACTATTACTTCTATTACTAATTGAGATTTGGTATCTATCTGTCTGAAGCCAAATTATACTATCACTTCTATTACTAATTGAGATTTGGTATCTGTCTCTCTGAAGCCGAACTATACTATCACTTTTATTACTAATTGAGATTTGGTATTTGTCTGTCTAAAGCCAAACTATACTATCACTTCTCATACTGATTGAGATTTGGTATCTGTTTGTCTGAAGCCGAACTATACTATCACTTCTATTACTAATTGATATTTAGTATCTGTCTCTCTGAAGCCGAACTATACTATACTTCTATTACTAATTGAGATTTGGTATCTGTCTCTCTGAAGCCAAACTATACTATCACTTCTATTACTAATTGAGATTTGGTATCTGTCTGTCTGAAGCCAAATTATACTATCACTTCTATTACTAATTGAGATTTAGTATCTGTCTCTCTGAAGCCGAACTATACTATCACTTCTATTACTAATTCAGATTTGCTATCTGTCTGTCTGAAGCCGAACTATACTATCACTTCTATTACTAATTGAGATTTGGTATCTGTCTGTCTAAAGCCAAATTATACTATCACTTCTATTACTAATTGAGATTTGGTATCTGTCTCTCTGAAGCCAAATTATACTATCACTTCTATTACTAATTGAGATTTGGTATCTGTCTGTCTGAAGCCAAATTATACTATCACTTCTATTACTAATTGAGATTCGGTATCTGTCTGTCTGAAGCCAAATTATACTATCACTTCTATTACTAATTGAGATTTTGTATCAGTCTGTCTAAAGCCAAACTATACTATCACTTCTATTACTGATTGAGATTTGGTATCTGTTTGTCTGAAGCCAAACTATACTATCACTTCTATTACTAATTGATATTTAGTATCTGTCTCTCTGAAGCCGAACTATACTATCACTTCTATTACTAATTGAGATTTTGTATCAGTCTGTCTGAAGCCAAACTATACTATCACTTCTATTACTAATTGATATTTAGTATCTGTCTCTCTGAAGCCAAACTATACTATCGCTTCTATTACTAATTGAGATTTTGTATTAGTCTCTCTGAAGCCAAACTATACTGTCACTTCTATTACAAATTGAGATTTGGTATCTGTCTATCTGAAGCCAAATTATAACTATCACTTCTATTACTAATTGAGATTTAGTATCTGTCTCTCTGAAGCCGAACTATACTATCACTTCTATTACTAATTGAGATTTGCTATCTGTCTGTCTGAAGCCGAACTATACTATTACTTCTATTACTAATTGAGATTTGGTATCTGTCTGTCTGAAGCCACAACTATACTATCACTTCTATTACTAATTGCGATTTGGTATCTGTCTGTCTGAAGCCACAACTATACTATCACTTCTATGACTAATTGAGATTTGGTATCTGTCTGTCTGAAGCCAAACTATACTATCACTTCTATTACTAATTGAGATTCGGTATTTGTCTCTCTGAAGCCAAATTATACTATCACTTCTATTACTAATTGAGATTTGGTATCTGTCTGTCTAAAGCCAAACTATACTATCACTTCTATTACTGATTGAGATTTGGTATCTGTTTGTCTGAAGCCGAACTATACTATCACTTCTATTACTAATTGATATTTAGTATCTGACTCTCTGAAGCCGAACTATACTATCACTTCTATTACTAATTGAGATTTTGTATCAGTCTGTCTGAAGCCAAACTATACTATCACTTCTATTACTAATTGAGATTTTGTATCAGTCTCTCTGAAGCCAAACTATACTATCACTTCTATTACTAATTGAGATTTTGTATCAGTCTCTCTGAAGCCAAACTATACTATCACTTCTATTACTAATTGAGATTTGGTATCTGTCTATCTGAAGCCGAACTATACTATCACTTCTATTACTAATTGAGATTTGCTATCTGTTTGTCTGAAGCCGAACTATACTATCACTTCTATTACTAATTGCGATTTGGTATCTGTCTGTCTGAAGCCAAACTATACTATCACTTCTATTACTAATTGAGATTTGGTATCTGTCTCTCTGAAGCCGAACTATACTATCACTTCTATTACTAATGGCGATTTGGTGTCTGTTTGTCTGAAGCCAAACTATACTATCACTTCTATTACTAATTGAGATTTGGTATCAGTCTGACTGAAGCCAAACTATACTATCACTTCTATTACTAATTGAGATTTGGTATCTGTCTGTCTGAAGCCAAATTATACTATCACTTCTATTACTAATTGAGATTTTGTATCAGTCTGTCTGAAGCCAAATTATACTATCACTTCTATTACTAATTGAGATTTTGTATCAGTCTGTCTGAAGCCGAACTATACTATCACTTCTATTACTAATTGAGATTTGGTATCTGTCTCTCTGAAGCCAAACTATACTATCACTTCTATTACTAATTGAGATTTGGTATCTGTCTGTCTGAAGCCAAATTATACTATCACTTCTATTACTAATTGAGATTCGGTATCTGTCTCTCTGAAGCCGAACTATACTATCACTTCTATTACTAATTGAGATTTGGTATCTGTCTGTCTGAAGCCGAACTATACTATCACTTCTATTACTAATTGAGATTTTGTATCAGTCTGTCTGAAGCCAAACTATACTATCACTTCTATTACTAATTGAGATTTGGTATCTGTCTGTCTGAAGCCAAATTATACTTTCACTTCTATTACTAATTGAGATTTGGTATCTGTCTCTCTGAAGCCGAACTATACTATCACTTCTATTACTAATTGAGATTTGGTATCTGTCTCTCTGAAGCCGAACTATACTATCACTTCTATTACTAATTGATATTTCGTATCTGTTTGTCTTAAGCCGAACTATACTATCACTTCTATTACTAATTGCGATTTGGTATCTGTCTGTCTGAAGCCAAAAAACATAATTCTAATTACATTTTTGCATCGTACTGCACCAAGTTTCTCAGTGTTTATGACTATTGGAATCTATTACTAATTGAGATTTGGTATCTGTTTGTCTGAAGCCGAACTATACTATCACTTCTATTACTAATTGCGATTTGGTATCTGTCTGTCTGAAGCCAAATTATACTATAACTTCTATTACTAATTGAGATTTGGTATCTGTCTCTCTGAAGCCGAACTATACTATCACTTCTATTACTAATGGCGATTTGGTGTCTGTTTGTCTGAAGCCAAACTATACTATCACTTCTATTACTAATTGAGATTTGGTATCAGTCTGACTGAAGCCAAACTATACTATCACTTCTATTACTAATTGAGATTTGGTATCTGTCTGTCTGAAGCCAAATTATACTATCACTTCTATTACTAATTGCGATTTTGTATCAGTCTGTCTGAAGCCAAATTATACTATCACTGCTATTACTAATTGAGATTCGGTATCTGTCTCTCTGAAGCCAAATTATACTATCACTTCTATTACTAATTGAGATTTGGTATCTGTCTCTCTGAAGCCAAATTATACTATCACTTCTATTACTAATTGAGATTTGGTATCTATCTGTCTGAAGCCGAACTATACTATCACTTCTATTACTAATTGCGATTTTGTATCAGTCTCTCTGAAGCCAAATTATACTATCACTTCTATTACTAATTGAGATTCGGTATCTGTCTCTCTGAAGCCAAATTATACTATCACTTCTATTACTAATTGAGATTTGATATCTGTCTCTCTGAAGCCGAACTATACTATCACTTCTATTACTAATTGAGATTTGGTATCTGTCTCTCTGAAGCCGAACTATACTATCACTTCTATTACTAATTGAGATTTGGTATCTGTCTCTCTGAAGCCGAACTATACTATCACTTCTATTACTAATTGAGATTTGGTATCTGTCTCTCTTAAGCCGAACTATACTATCACTTCTATTACTAATTGAGATTTGGTATCTGTCTCTCTGAAGCCAAATTATACTATCACTTCTATTACTAATTGAGATTTGCTATCTGTCTGTCTGAAGCCGAACTATACTATCACTTCTATTACTAATTAAGATTTGGTATCTGTCTGTCTAAAGCCAAACTATACTATCACTTCTATTACTGATTCTGATTTGGTATCTGTTTGTCTGAAGCCGAACTATACTATCACTTCTATTACTAATTGATATTTAGTATCTGTCTCTCTGAAGCCGAACTATACTATCACTTCTATTACTAATTGAGATTTTGTATCAGTCTGTCTGAAGCCAAACTATACTATCACTTCTATTACTAATTGGGATTTGGTATCAGTCTGTCTGAAGCCAAACTATACTATCACTTCTATTATTAATTGAGATTTGGTATCTGTCTCTCTGAAGCCAAACTATACTATCACTTCTATTACTAATTGAGATTTGGTATCTGTCTGTCTGAAGCCAAATTATACTATCACTTCTATTACTAATTGAGATTTAGTATCTGTCTCTCTGAAGCCGAACTATACTATCACTTCTATTACTAATTCAGATTTGCTATCTGTCTGTCTAAAGCCAAATTATACTATCACTTCTATTACTAATTGAGATTTGGTATCTGTCTCTCTGAAGCCAAATTATACTATCACTTCTATTACTAATTGAGATTTGGTATCTGTCTGTCTGAAGCCGAAATATACTATCACTTCTATTACTAATTGAGATTTGGTATCTGTCTGTCTGAAGCCAAATTATACTATCACTTCTATTACTAATTGAGATTCGGTATCTGTCTCTCTGAAGCCAAATTATACTATCACTTCTATTAGTAATTGAGATTTTGTATCAGTCTGTCTAAAGCCAAACTATACTATCACTTCTATTACTGATTGAGATTTGGTATCTGTTTGTCTGAAGCCGAACTATACTATCACTTCTATTACTAATTGAGATTTGGTATCTGTCTGTCTGAAGCCAAATTATAACTATCACTTCTATTACTAATTGAGATTTAGTATCTGTCTCTCTGAAGCCGAACTATACTATCACTTCTATTACAAATTGAGATTTGCTATCTGTCTGTCTGAAGCCGAACTATACGATTACTTCTATTACTAATTGAGATTTGGTATCTATCTGTCTGAAGCCAAATTATACTATCACTTCTATTACTAATTGAGATTTGGTATCTGTCTCTCTGAAGCCGAACTATACTATCACTTCTATTACTAATTGAGATTTTGTATCTGTCTGTCTAAAGCCAAACTATACTATCACTTCTCATACTGATTGAGATTTGGTATCTGTTTGTCTGAAGCCGAACTATACTATCACTTCTATTACTAATTGATATTTAGTATCTGTCTCTCTGAAGCCGAACTATACTATCACTTCTATTACTAATTGAGATTTTGTATCAGTCTGTCTGAAGCAAAACTATACTATCACTTCTACTACTAATTGGGATTTGGTATCTGTCTGTCTGAAGCCAAACTATACTATCACTTCTATTACTAATTGAGATTTGGTATCTGTCTGTCTGAAGCCAAATTATACTATCACTTCTATTACTAATTGAGATTTAGTATCTGTCTCTCTGAAGCCGAACTATACTATCACTTCTATTACTAATTCAGCTTTGCTATCTGTCTGTCTGAAGCCGAACTATACTATCACTTCTATTACTAATTGAGATTTGGTATCTGTCTCTCTGAAGCCAAATTATACTATCACTTCTATTACTAATTGAGATTTGGTATCTGTCTGTCTAAAGCCAAATTATACTATCACTTCTATTACTAATTGAGATTCGGTATCTGTCTGTCTGAAGCCAAATTATACTATCACTTCTATTACTAATTGAGATTTTGTATCAGTCTGTCTAAAGCCAAACTATACTATCACTTCTATTACTGATTGAGATTTGGTATCTGTTTGTCTGAAGCCGAACAATACTATCACTTCTATTACTAATTGATATTTAGTATCTGTCTCTCTGAAGCCGAACTATACTATCACTTCTATTACTAATTGAGATTTTGTATCAGTCTGTCTGAAGCCAAACTATACTATCACTTCTATTACTAATTGATATTTAGTATCTGTCTCTCTGAAGCCAAACTATACTATCGCTTCTATTACTAATTGAGATTTTGTATTAGTCTCTCTGAAGCCAAACTATACTGTCACTTCTATTACTAATTGAGATTTGGTATCTGTCTATCTGAAGCCAAATTATAACTATCACTTCTATTACTAATTGAGATTTAGTATCAGTCTGTCTGAAGCCGAACTATACTATCACTTCTATTACTAATTGAGATTTGCTATCTGTCTGTCTGAAGCCGAACTATACTATGACTTCTATTACTAATTGAGATTTGGTATCTATCTGTCTGAAGCCAAATTATACTATCACTTCTATTACTAATTGAGATTTGGTATCTGTCTCTCTGAAGCCGAACTATACTATCACTTCTATTACTAATTGAGATTTGGTATTTGTCTGTCTAAAGCCAAACTATACTATCACTTCTCATACTGATTGAGATTTGGTATCTGTTTGTCTGAAGCCGAACTATACTATCACTTCTATTACTAATTGATATTTAGTATCTGTCTCTCTGAAGCCGAACTATACTATACTTCTATTACTAATTGAGATTTTGTATCAGTCTGTCTGAAGCCAAACTATACTATCACTTCAACTACTAATTGGGATTTGGTATCTGTCTGTCTGAAGCCAAACTATACTATCACTTCTATTACTAATTGAGATTTGGTATCTGTCTCTCTGAAGCCAAACTATACTATCACTGCTATTACTAATTGAGATTCGGTATCTGTCTCTCTGAAGCCAAATTATACTATCACTTCTATTACTAATTGAGATTTGGTATCTGTCTCTCTGAAGCCGAACTATACTATCACTTCTATTACTAATTGAGATTTGGTATCTATCTGTCTGAAGCCGAACTATACTATCACTTCTATTACTAATTGCGATTTTGTATCAGTCTCTCTGAAGCCAAATTATACTATCACTTCTATTACTAATTGAGATTCGGTATCTGTCTCTCTGAAGCCAAATTATACTATCACTTCTATTACTAATTGAGATTTGATATCTGTCTCTCTGAAGCCGAACTATACTATCACTTCTATTACTAATTGAGATTTGGTATCTGTCTCTCTGAAGCCGAACTATACTATCACTTCTATTACTAATTGAGATTTGGTATCTGTCTCTCTGAAGCCGAACTATACTATCACTTCTATTACTAATTGAGATTTGGTATCTGTCTCTCTTAAGCTGAACTATACTATCACTTCTATTACTAATTGAAATTTGGTATCTGTCTCTCTGAAGCCAAATTATACTATCACTTCTATTACTAATTGAGATTTGCTATCTGTCTGTCTGAAGCCGAACTATACTATCACTTCTATTACTAATTGAGATTTGGTATCTGTCTGTCTAAAGCCCAACTATACTATCACTTCTATTACTGATTCTGATTAGGTATCTGTTTGTCTGAAGCCGAACTATACTATCACTTCTATTACTAATTGATATTTAGTATCTGTCTCTCTGAAGCCGAACTATACTATCACTTCTATTACTAATTGAGATTTTGTATCAGTCTGTCTGAAGCCAAACTATACTATCACTTCTATTACTAATTGGGATTTGGTATCAGTCTGTCTGAAGCCAAACTATACTATCACTTCTATTATTAATTGAGATTTGGTATCTGTCTCTCTGAAACCAAACTATACTATCACTTCTATTACTAATTGAGATTTGGTATCTGTCTGTCTGAAGCCAAATTATACTATCACTTCTATTACTAATTGAGATTTAGTATCTGTCTCTCTGAAGCCGAACTATACTATCACTTCTATTACTAATTCAGATTTGCTATCTGTCTGTCTAAAGCCAAATTATACTATCACTTCTATTACTAATTGAGATTTGGTATCTGTCTCTCTGAAGCCAAATTATACTATCACTTCTATTACTAATTGAGATTTGGTATCTGTCTGTCTGAAGCCGAACTATACTATCACTTCTATTACTAATTGAGATTTGGTATCTGTCTGTCTGAAGCCAAATTATACTATCACTTCTATTACTAATTGAGATTCGGTATCTGTCTCTCTGAAGCCAAATTATACTATCACTTCTATTAGTAATTGAGATTTTGTATCAGTCTGTCTAAAGCCAAACTATACTATCACTTCTATTACTGATTGAGATTTGGTATCTGTTTGTCTGAAGCCGAACTATACTATCACTTCTATTACTAATTGAGATTTGGTATCTGTCTGTCTGAAGCCAAATTATAACTATCACTTCTATTACTAATTGAGATTTAGTATCTGTCTCTCTGAAGCCGAACTATACTATCACTTCTATTACTAATTGAGATTTGCTATCTGTCTGTCTGAAGCCGAACTATACTATTACTTCTATTACTAATTGAGATTTGGTATCTATCTGTCTGAAGCCAAATTATACTATCACTTCTATTACTAATTGAGATTTGGTATCTGTCTCTCTGAAGCCGAACTATACTATCACTTCTATTACTAATTGAGATTTTGTATCTGTCTGTCTAAAGCCAAACTATACTATCACTTCTCATACTGATTGAGATTTGGTATCTGTTTGTCTGAAGCCGAACTATACTATCACTTCTATTACTAATTGATATTTAGTATCTGTCTCTCTGAAGCCGAACTATACTATCACTTCTATTACTAATTGAGATTTTGTATCAGTCTGTCTGAAGCCAAACTATACTATCACTTCTACTACTAATTGGGATTTGGTATCTGTCTGTCTGAAGCCAAACTATACTATCACTTCTATTACTAATTGAGATTTGGTATCTGTCTGTCTGAAGCCAAATTATACTATCACTTCTATTACTAATTGAGATTTAGTATCTGTCTCTCTGAAGCCGAACTATACTATCACTTCTATTACTAATTCAGCTTTGCTATCTGTCTGTCTGAAGCCGAACTATACTATCACTTCTATTACTAATTGAGATTTGGTATCTGTCTCTCTGAAGCCAAATTATACTATCACTTCTATTACTAATTGAGATTTGGTATCTGTCTGTCTGAAGCCAAATTATACTATCACTTCTATTACTAATTGAGATTCGGTATCTGTCTGTCTGAAGCCAAATTATACTATCACTTCTATTACTAATTGAGATTTTGTATCAGTCTGTCTAAAGCCAAACTATACTATCACTTCTATTACTGATTGAGATTTGGTATCTGTTTGTCTGAAGCCGAACAATACTATCACTTCTATTACTAATTGATATTTAGTATCTGTCTCTCTGAAGCCGAACTATACTATCACTTCTATTACTAATTGAGATTTTGTATCAGTCTGTCTGAAGCCAAACTATACTATCACTTCTATTACTAATTGATATTTAGTATCTGTCTCTCTGAAGCCAAACTATACTATCGCTTCTATTACTAATTGAGATTTTGTATTAGTCTCTCTGAAGCCAAACTATACTGTCACTTCTATTACTAATTGAGATTTGGTATCTGTCTATCTGAAGCCAAATTATAACTATCACTTCTATTACTAATTGAGATTTAGTATCTGTCTCTCTGAAGCCGAACTATACTATCACTTCTATTACTAATTGAGATTTGCTATCTGTCTGTCTGAAGCCGAACTATACTATTACTTCTATTACTAATTGAGATTTGGTATCTATCTGTCTGAAGCCAAATTATACTATCACTTCTATTACTAATTGAGATTTGGTATCTGTCTCTCTGAAGCCGAACTATACTATCACTTCTATTACTAATTGAGATTTGGTATTTGTCTGTCTAAAGCCAAACTATACTATCACTTCTCATACTGATTGAGATTTGGTATCTGTTTGTCTGAAGCCGAACTATACTATCACTTCTATTACTAATTGATATTTAGTATCTGTCTCTCTGAAGCCGAACTATACTATACTTCTATTACTAATTGAGATTTTGTATCAGTCTGTCTGAAGCCAAACTATACTATCACTTCAACTACTAATTGGGATTTGGTATCTGTCTGTCTGAAGCCAAACTATACTATCACTTCTATTACTAATTGAGATTTGGTATCTGTCTCTCTGAAGCCAAACTATACTATCACTTCTATTACTAATTGAGATTTGGTATCTGTCTGTCTGAAGCCAAATTATACTATCACTTCTATTACTAATTGAGATTTAGTATCTGTCTCTCTGAAGCCGAACTATACTATCACTTCTATTACTAATTCAGATTTGCTATCTGTCTGTCTGAAGCCGAACTATACTATCACTTCTATTACTAATTGAGATTTGGTATCTGTCTGTCTAAAGCCAAATTATACTATCACTTCTATTACTAATTGAGATTTGGTATCTGTCTGTCTGAAGCCGAACTATACTATCACTTCTATTACTAATTGAGATTTGGTATCTGTCTGTCTGAAGCCAAATTATACTATCACTTCTATTACTAATTGAGATTCGGTATCTGTCTCTCTGAAGCCAAATTATACTATCACTTCTATTAGTAATTGAGATTTTGTATCAGTCTGTCTAAAGCCAAACTATACTATCACTTCTATTACTGATTGAGATTTGGTATCTGTTTGTCTGAAGCCGAACTATACTATCACTTCTATTACTAATTGAGATTTGGTATCTGTCTGTCTGAAGCCAAATTATAACTATCACTTCTATTACTAATTGAGATTTAGTATCTGTCTCTCTGAAGCCGAACTATACTATCACTTCTATTACTAATTGAGATTTGCTATCTGTCTGTCTGAAGCCGAACTATACTATTACTTCTATTACTAATTGAGATTTGGTATCTATCTGTCTGAAGCCAAATTATACTATCACTTCTATTACTAATTGAGATTTGGTATCTGTCTCTCTGAAGCCGAACTATACTATCACTTCTATTACTAATTGAGATTTTGTATCTGTCTGTCTAAAGCCAAACTATACTATCACTTCTCATACTGATTGAGATTTGGTATCTGTTTGTCTGAAGCCGAACTATACTATCACTTCTATTACTAATTGATATTTAGTATCTGTCTCTCTGAAGCCGAACTATACTATCACTTCTATTACTAATTGAGATTTTGTATCAGTCTGTCTGAAGCCAAACTATACTATCACTTCTACTACTAATTGGGATTTGGTATCTGTCTGTCTGAAGCCAAACTATACTATCACTTCTATTACTAATTGAGATTTGGTATCTGTCTGTCTGAAGCCAAATTATACTATCACTTCTATTACTAATTGAGATTTAGTATCTGTCTCTCTGAAGCCGAACTATACTATCACTTCTATTACTAATTCAGCTTTGCTATCTGTCTGTCTGAAGCCGAACTATACTATCACTTCTATTACTAATTGAGATTTGGTATCTGTCTCTCTGAAGCCAAATTATACTATCACTTCTATTACTAATTGAGATTTGGTATCTGTCTGTCTGAAGCCAAATTATACTATCACTTCTATTACTAATTGAGATTCGGTATCTGTCTGTCTGAAGCCAAATTATACTATCACTTCTATTACTAATTGAGATTTTGTATCAGTCTGTCTAAAGCCAAACTATACTATCACTTCTATTACTGATTGAGATTTGGTATCTGTTTGTCTGAAGCCGAACAATACTATCACTTCTATTACTAATTGATATTTAGTATCTGTCTCTCTGAAGCCGAACTATACTATCACTTCTATTACTAATTGAGATTTTGTATCAGTCTGTCTGAAGCCAAACTATACTATCACTTCTATTACTAATTGATATTTAGTATCTGTCTCTCTGAAGCCAAACTATACTATCGCTTCTATTACTAATTGAGATTTTGTATTAGTCTCTCTGAAGCCAAACTATACTGTCACTTCTATTACTAATTGAGATTTGGTATCTGTCTATCTGAAGCCAAATTATAACTATCACTTCTATTACTAATTGAGATTTAGTATCTGTCTCTCTGAAGCCGAACTATACTATCACTTCTATTACTAATTGAGATTTGCTATCTGTCTGTCTGAAGCCGAACTATACTATTACTTCTATTACTAATTGAGATTTGGTATCTATCTGTCTGAAGCCAAATTATACTATCACTTCTATTACTAATTGAGATTTGGTATCTGTCTCTCTGAAGCCGAACTATACTATCACTTCTATTACTAATTGAGATTTGGTATTTGTCTGTCTAAAGCCAAACTATACTATCACTTCTCATACTGATTGAGATTTGGTATCTGTTTGTCTGAAGCCGAACTATACTATCACTTCTATTACTAATTGATATTTAGTATCTGTCTCTCTGAAGCCGAACTATACTATACTTCTATTACTAATTGAGATTTTGTATCAGTCTGTCTGAAGCCAAACTATACTATCACTTCAACTACTAATTGGGATTTGGTATCTGTCTGTCTGAAGCCAAACTATACTATCACTTCTATTACTAATTGAGATTTGGTATCTGTCTCTCTGAAGCCAAACTATACTATCACTTCTATTACTAATTGAGATTTGGTATCTGTCTGTCTGAAGCCAAATTATACTATCACTTCTATTACTAATTGAGATTTAGTATCTGTCTCTCTGAAGCCGAACTATACTATCACTTCTATTACTAATTCAGATTTGCTATCTGTCTGTCTGAAGCCGAACTATACTATCACTTCTATTACTAATTGAGATTTGGTATCTGTCTGTCTAAAGCCAAATTATACTATCACTTCTATTACTAATTGAGATTTGGTATCTGTCTCTCTGAAGCCAAATTATACTATCACTTCTATTACTAATTGAGATTTGGTATCTGTCTGTCTGAAGCCAAATTATACTATCACTTCTATTACTAATTGAGATTCGGTATCTGTCTGTCTGAAGCCAAATTATACTATCACTTCTATTACTAATTGAGATTTTGTATCAGTCTGTCTAAAGCCAAACTATACTATTACTTCTATTACTGATTGAGATTTGGTATCTGTTTGTCTGAAGCCGAACTATACTATCACTTCTATTACTAATTGATATTTAGTATCTGTCTCTCTGAAGCCGAACTATACTATCACTTCTATTACTAATTGAGATTTTGTATCAGTCTGTCTGAAGCCAAACTATACTATCACTTCTATTACTAATTGATATTTAGTATCTGTCTCTCTGAAGCCAAACTATACTATCGCTTCTATTACTAATTGAGATTTTGTATTAGTCTCTCTGAAGCCAAACTATACTGTCACTTCTATTACTAATTGAGATTTGGTATCTGTCTATCTGAAGCCAAATTATAACTATCACTTCTATTACTAATTGAGATTTAGTATCTGTCTCTCTGAAGCCGAACTATACTATCACTTCTATTACTAATTGAGATTTGCTATCTGTCTGTCTGAAGCCGAACTATACTATTACTTCTATTACTAATTGAGATTTGGTATCTGTCTGTCTGAAGCCACAACTATACTATCACTTCTATTACTAATTGCGATTTGGTATCTGTCTGTCTGAAGCCACAACTATACTATCACTTCTATGACTAATTGAGATTTGGTATCTGTCTGTCTGAAGCCAAACTATACTATCACTTCTATTACTAATTGAGATTCGGTATTTGTCTCTCTGAAGCCAAATTATAACTATCACTTCTATTACTAATTGAGATTTGGTATCTGTCTGTCTAAAGCCAAACTATACTATCACTTCTCATACTGATTGAGATTTGGTATCTGTTTGTCTGAAGCCGAACTATACTATCACTTCTATTACTAATTGATATTTAGTATCTGTCTTACTGAAGCCGAACTATACTATCACTTCTATTACTAATTGAGATTTTGTATCAGTCTGTCTGAAGCCAAACTATACTATCACTTCTATTACTAATTGAGATTTTGTATCAGTCTCTCTGAAGCCAAACTATACTATCACTTCTATTACTAATTGAGATTTTGTATCAGTCTCTCTGAAGCCAAACTATACTATCACTTCTATTACTAATTGAGATTTGGTATCTGTCTATCTGAAGCCGAACTATACTATCACTTCTATTACTAATTGAGATTTGCTATCTGTCTGTCTGAAGCCGAACTATACTATTACTTCTATTACTAATTGAGATTTGGTATCTATCTGTCTGAAGCCAAATTATACTATCACTTCTATTAATAATTGAGATTTGGTATCTGTTTGTCTGAAGCCGAACTATACTATCACTTATATTACTAATTGCGATTTGGTATCTGTCTGTCTGAAGCCAAACTATACTATCACTTCTATTACTAATTGAGATTTGGTATCTGTCTCTCTGAAGCCGAACTATACTATCACTTCT
This sequence comes from Sepiola atlantica, assembly GCA_963556195.1. Classification (NCBI taxonomy): domain Eukaryota; kingdom Metazoa; phylum Mollusca; class Cephalopoda; order Sepiida; family Sepiolidae; genus Sepiola; species Sepiola atlantica. The sequence goes on along the minus strand of OY744521.1, from coordinate 33,743,515 downwards.
ATTACTAATGGCGATTTGGTGTCTGTTTGTCTGAAGCCAAACTATACTATCACTTCTATTACTAATTGAGATTTGGTATCAGTCTGACTGAAGCCAAACTATACTATCACTTCTATTACTAATTGAGATTTGGTATCTGTCTGTCTGAAGCCAAATTATACTATCACTTCTATTACTAATTGAGATTTTGTATCTGTCTCTCTGAAGCCAAATTATACTATCACTTCTATTACTAATTGAGATTTTGTATCAGTCTGTCTGAAGCCAAATTATACTATCACTTCTATTACTAATTGAGATTTGGTATCTGTCTGTCTGAAGCCAAATTATACTATCACTTCTATTACTAATTGAGATTTAGTATCTGTCTCTCTGAAGCCGAACTATACTATCACTTCTATTACTAATTCAGCTTTGCTATCTGTCTGTCTGAAGCCGAACTATACTATCACTTCTATTACTAATTGAGATTTGGTATCTGTCTCTCTGAAGCCAAATTATACTATCACTTCTATTACTAATTGAGATTTGGTATCTGTCTGTCTGAAGCCAAATTATACTATCACTTCTATTACTAATTGAGATTCGGTATCTGTCTGTCTGAAGCCAAATTATACTATCACTTCTATTACTAATTGAGATTTTGTATCAGTCTGTCTAAAGCCAAACTATACTATCACTTCTATTACTGATTGAGATTTGGTATCTGTTTGTCTGAAGCCGAACAATACTATCACTTCTATTACTAATTGATATTTAGTATCTGTCTCTCTGAAGCCGAACTATACTATCACTTCTATTACTAATTGAGATTTTGTATCAGTCTGTCTGAAGCCAAACTATACTATCACTTCTATTACTAATTGATATTTAGTATCTGTCTCTCTGAAGCCAAACTATACTATCGCTTCTATTACTAATTGAGATTTTGTATTAGTCTCTCTGAAGCCAAACTATACTGTCACTTCTATTACTAATTGAGATTTGGTATCTGTCTATCTGAAGCCAAATTATAACTATCACTTCTATTACTAATTGAGATTTAGTATCTGTCTCTCTGAAGCCGAACTATACTATCACTTCTATTACTAATTGAGATTTGCTATCTGTCTGTCTGAAGCCGAACTATACTATTACTTCTATTACTAATTGAGATTTGGTATCTATCTGTCTGAAGCCAAATTATACTATCACTTCTATTACTAATTGAGATTTGGTATCTGTCTCTCTGAAGCCGAACTATACTATCACTTCTATTACTAATTGAGATTTGGTATTTGTCTGTCTAAAGCCAAACTATACTATCACTTCTCATACTGATTGAGATTTGGTATCTGTTTGTCTGAAGCCGAACTATACTATCACTTCTATTACTAATTGATATTTAGTATCTGTCTCTCTGAAGCCGAACTATACTATACTTCTATTACTAATTGAGATTTTGTATCAGTCTGTCTGAAGCCAAACTATACTATCACTTCAACTACTAATTGGGATTTGGTATCTGTCTGTCTGAAGCCAAACTATACTATCACTTCTATTACTAATTGAGATTTGGTATCTGTCTCTCTGAAGCCAAACTATACTATCACTTCTATTACTAATTGAGATTTGGTATCTGTCTGTCTGAAGCCAAATTATACTATCACTTCTATTACTAATTGAGATTTAGTATCTGTCTCTCTGAAGCCGAACTATACTATCACTTCTATTACTAATTCAGATTTGCTATCTGTCTGTCTGAAGCCGAACTATACTATCACTTCTATTACTAATTGAGATTTGGTATCTGTCTGTCTAAAGCCAAATTATACTATCACTTCTATTACTAATTGAGATTTGGTATCTGTCTCTCTGAAGCCAAATTATACTATCACTTCTATTACTAATTGAGATTTGGTATCTGTCTGTCTGAAGCCAAATTATACTATCACTTCTATTACTAATTGAGATTCGGTATCTGTCTGTCTGAAGCCAAATTATACTATCACTTCTATTACTAATTGAGATTTTGTATCAGTCTGTCTAAAGCCAAACTATACTATTACTTCTATTACTGATTGAGATTTGGAATCTGTTTGTCTGAAGCCGAACTATACTATCACTTCTATTACTAATTGATATTTAGTATCTGTCTCTCTGAAGCCGAACTATACTATCACTTCTATTACTAATTGAGATTTTGTATCAGTCTGTCTGAAGCCAAACTATACTATCACTTCTATTACTAATTGATATTTAGTATCTGTCTCTCTGAAGCCAAACTATACTATCGCTTCTATTACTAATTGAGATTTTGTATTAGTCTCTCTGAAGCCAAACTATACTGTCACTTCTATTACTAATTGAGATTTGGTATCTGTCTATCTGAAGCCAAATTATAACTATCACTTCTATTACTAATTGAGATTTAGTATCTGTCTCTCTGAAGCCGAACTATACTATCACTTCTATTACTAATTGAGATTTGCTATCTGTCTGTCTGAAGCCGAACTATACTATTACTTCTATTACTAATTGAGATTTGGTATCTGTCTGTCTGAAGCCACAACTATACTATCACTTCTATTACTAATTGCGATTTGGTATCTGTCTGTCTGAAGCCACAACTATACTATCACTTCTATTACTAATTGAGATTTGGTATCTGTCTGTCTGAAGCCAAACTATACTATCACTTCTATTACTAATTGAGATTCGGTATTTGTCTCTCTGAAGCCAAATTATAACTATCACTTCTATTACTAATTGAGATTTGGTATCTGTCTGTCTAAAGCCAAACTATACTATCACTTCTCATACTGATTGAGATTTGGTATCTGTTTGTCTGAAGCCGAACTATACTATCACTTCTATTACTAATTGATATTTAGTATCTGTCTTACTGAAGCCGAACTATACTATCACTTCTATTACTAATTGAGATTTTGTATCAGTCTGTCTGAAGCCAAACTATACTATCACTTCTATTACTAATTGAGATTTTGTATCAGTCTCTCTGAAGCCAAACTATACTATCACTTCTATTACTAATTGAGATTTTGTATCAGTCTCTCTGAAGCCAAACTATACTATCACTTCTATTACTAATTGAGATTTGGTATCTGTCTATCTGAAGCCGAACTATACTATCACTTCTATTACTAATTAAGATTTGCTATCTGTCTGTCTGAAGCCGAACTATACTATTACTTCTATTACTAATTGAGATTTGGTATCTATCTGTCTGAAGCCAAATTATACTATCACTTCTATTAATAATTGAGATTTGGTATCTGTTTGTCTGAAGCCGAACTATACTATCACTTCTATTACTAATTGCGATTTGGTATCTGTCTGTCTGAAGCCAAACTATACTATCACTTCTATTACTAATTGAGATTTGGTATCTGTCTCTCTGAAGCCGAACTATACTATCACTTCTATTACTAATGGCGATTTGGTGTCTGTTTGTCTGAAGCCAAACTATACTATCACTTCTATTACTAATTGAGATTTGGTATCAGTCTGACTGAAGCCAAACTATACTATCACTTCTATTACTAATTGAGATTTGGTATCTGTCTGTCTGAAGCCAAATTATACTATCACTTCTATTACTAATTGAGATTTTGTATCTGTCTCTCTGAAGCCAAATTATACTATCACTTCTATTACTAATTGAGATTTTGTATCAGTCTGTCTGAAGCCAAATTATACTATCACTTCTATTACTAATTGAGATTTTGTATCAGTCTGTCTGAAGCCGAACTATACTATCACTTCTATTACTAATTGAGATTTGGTATCTGTCTCTCTGAAGCCAAACTATACTATCACTTCTATTACTAATTGAGATTTGGTATCTGTCTGTCTGAAGCCAAATTATACTATCACTTCTATTACTAATTGAGATTCGGTATCTGTCTCTCTGAAGCCGAACTATACTATCACTTCTATTACTAATTGAGATTTGGTATCTGTCTGTCTGAAGCCGAACTATACTATCACTTCTATTACTAATTGAGATTTTGTATCAGTCTGTCTGAAGCCAAACTATACTATCACTTCTATTACTAATTGAGATTTGGTATCTGTCTGTCTGAAGCCAAATTATACTATCACTTCTATTACTAATTGAGATTTGGTATCTGTCTCTCTGAAGCCGAACTATACTATCACTTCTATTACTAATTGAGATTTGGTATCTGTCTCTCTGAAGCCGAACTATACTATCACTTCTATTACTAATTGATATTTCGTATCTGTTTGTCTTAAGCCGAACTATACTATCACTTCTATTACTAATTGCGATTTGGTATCTGTCTGTCTGAAGCCAAAAAACATAATTCTAATTACATTTTTGCATCGTACTGCACCAAGTTTCTCAGTGTTTATGACTATTGGAATCTATTACTAATTGAGATTTGGTATCTGTTTGTCTGAAGCCGAACTATACTATCACTTCTATTACTAATTGCGATTTGGTATCTGTCTGTCTGAAGCCAAATTATACTATAACTTCTATTACTAATTGAGATTTGGTATCTGTCTCTCTGAAGCCGAACTATACTATCACTTCTATTACTAATGGCGATTTGGTGTCTGTTTGTCTGAAGCCAGACTATACTATCACTTCTATTACTAATTGAGATTTGGTATCAGTCTGACTGAAGCCAAACTATACTATCACTTCTATTACTAATTGAGATTTGGTATCTGTCTGTCTGAAGCCAAATTATACTATCACTTCTATTACTAATTGCGATTTTGTATCAGTCTGTCTGAAGCCAAATTATACTATCACTGCTATTCCTAATTGAGATTCGGTATCTGTCTCTCTGAAGCCAAATTATACTATCACTTCTATTACTAATTGAGATTTGGTATCTGTCTCTCTGAAGCCGAACTATACTATCACTTCTATTACTAATTGAGATTTGGTATCTATCTGTCTGAAGCCGAACTATACTATCACTTCTATTACTAATTGCGATTTTGTATCAGTCTGTCTGAAGCCAAATTATACTATCACTTCTATTACTAATTGAGATTCGGTATCTGTCTCTCTGAAGCCAAATTATACTATCACTTCTATTACTAATTGCGATTTTGTATCAGTCTGTCTGAAGCCGAACTATACTATCACTTCTATTACTAATTGAGATTCGGTATCTGTCTCTCTGAAGCCGAACTATACTATCACTTCTATTACTAATTGAGATTTGGTATCTGTCTCTCTGAAGCCGAACTATACTATCACTTCTATTACTAATTGAGATTTGGTATCTGTCTCTCTTAAGCCGAACTATACTATCACTTCTATTACTAATTGAGATTTGGTATCTGTCTCTCTGAAGCCAAATTATACTATCACTTCTATTACTAATTGAGATTTGCTATCTGTCTGTCTGAAGCCGAACTATACTATCACTTCTATTACTAATTGAGATTTGGTATCTGTCTGTCTAAAGCCAAACTATACTATCACTTCTATTACTGATTCTGATTTGGTATCTGTTTGTCTGAAGCCGAACTATACTATCACTTCTATTACTAATTGATATTTAGTATCTGTCTCTCTGAAGCCGAACTATACTATCACTTCTATTACTAATTGAGATTTTGTATCAGTCTGTCTGAAGCCAAACTATACTATCACTTCTATTACTAATTGGGATTTGGTATCAGTCTGTCTGAAGCCAAACTATACTATCACTTCTATTATTAATTGAGATTTGGTATCTGTCTCTCTGAAGCCAAACTATACTATCACTTCTATTACTAATTAAGATTTGGTATCTGTCTGTCTGAAGCCAAATTATACTATCACTTCTATTACTAATTGAGATTTAGTATCTGTCTCTCTGAAGCCGAACTATACTATCACTTCTATTACTAATTCAGATTTGCTATCTGTCTGTCTGAAGCCGAACTATACTATCACTTCTATTACTAATTCAGATTTGGTATCTGTCTGTCTAAAGCCAAATTATACTATCACTTCTATTACTAATTGAGATTTGGTATCTGTCTCTCTGAAGCCAAATTATACTATCACTTCTATTACTAATTGAGATTTGGTATCTGTCTGTCTGAAGCCGAACTATACTATCACTTCTATTACTAATTGAGATTTGGTATCTGTCTCTCTGAAGCCAAATTATACTATCACTTCTATTACTAATTGAGATTTGGTATCTGTCTCTCTGAAGCCGAACTATACTATCACTTCTATTACTAATTGATATTTCGTATCTGTTTGTCTTAAGCCGAACTATACTATCACTTCTATTACTAATTGCGATTTGGTATCTGTCTGTCTGAAGCCAAAAAACATAATTCTAATTACATTTTTGCATCGTACTGCACCAAGTTTCTCAGTGTTTATGACTATTGGAATCTATTACTAATTGAGATTTGGTATCTGTTTGTCTGAAGCCGAACTATACTATCACTTCTATTACTAATTGCGATTTGGTATCTGTCTGTCTGAAGCCAAATTATACTATAACTTCTATTACTAATTGAGATTTGGTATCTGTCTCTCTGAAGCCGAACTATACTATCACTTCTATTACTAATGGCGATTTGGTGTCTGTTTGTCTGAAGCCAGACTATACTATCACTTCTATTACTAATTGAGATTTGGTATCAGTCTGACTGAAGCCAAACTATACTATCACTTCTATTACTAATTGAGATTTGGTATCTGTCTGTCTGAAGCCAAATTATACTATCACTTCTATTACTAATTGCGATTTTGTATCAGTCTGTCTGAAGCCAAATTATACTATCACTGCTATTACTAATTGAGATTCGGTATCTGTCTCTCTGAAGCCAAATTATACTATCACTTCTATTACTAATTGAGATTTGGTATCTGTCTCTCTGAAGCCGAACTATACTATCACTTCTATTACTAATTGAGATTTGGTATCTATCTGTCTGAAGCCGAACTATACTATCACTTCTATTACTAATTGCGATTTTGTATCAGTCTGTCTGAAGCCAAATTATACTATCACTTCTATTACTAATTGAGATTCGGTATCTGTCTCTCTGAAGCCAAATTATACTATCACTTCTATTACTAATTGCGATTTTGTATCAGTCTGTCTGAAGCCGAACTATACTATCACTTCTATTACTAATTGAGATTCGGTATCTGTCTCTCTGAAGCCGAACTATACTATCACTTCTATTACTAATTGAGATTTGGTATCTGTCTCTCTGAAGCCGAACTATACTATCACTTCTATTACTAATTGAGATTTGGTATCTGTCTCTCTTAAGCCGAACTATACTATCACTTCTATTACTAATTGAGATTTGGTATCTGTCTCTCTGAAGCCAAATTATACTATCACTTCTATTACTAATTGAGATTTGCTATCTGTCTGTCTGAAGCCGAACTATACTATCACTTCTATTACTAATTGAGATTTGGTATCTGTCTGTCTAAAGCCAAACTATACTATCACTTCTATTACTGATTCTGATTTGGTATCTGTTTGTCTGAAGCCGAACTATACTATCACTTCTATTACTAATTGATATTTAGTATCTGTCTCTCTGAAGCCGAACTATACTATCACTTCTATTACTAATTGAGATTTTGTATCAGTCTGTCTGAAGCCAAACTATACTATCACTTCTATTACTAATTGGGATTTGGTATCAGTCTGTCTGAAGCCAAACTATACTATCACTTCTATTATTAATTGAGATTTGGTATCTGTCTCTCTGAAGCCAAACTATACTATCACTTCTATTACTAATTAAGATTTGGTATCTGTCTGTCTGAAGCCAAATTATACTATCACTTCTATTACTAATTGAGATTTAGTATCTGTCTCTCTGAAGCCGAACTATACTATCACTTCTATTACTAATTCAGATTTGCTATCTGTCTGTCTGAAGCCGAACTATACTATCACTTCTATTACTAATTCAGATTTGGTATCTGTCTGTCTAAAGCCAAATTATACTATCACTTCTATTACTAATTGAGATTTGGTATCTGTCTCTCTGAAGCCAAATTATACTATCACTTCTATTACTAATTGAGATTTGGTATCTGTCTGTCTGAAGCCGAACTATACTATCACTTCTATTACTAATTGAGATTTGGTATCTGTCTGTCTGAAGCCAAATTATACTATCACTTCTATTACTAATTGAGATTCGGTATCTGTCTCTCTGAAGCCAAATTATACTATCACTTCTATTACTAATTGAGATTTTGTATCAGTCTGTCTAAAGCCAAACTATACTATCACTTCTATTACTGATTGAGATTTGGTATCTGTTTGTCTGAAGCCGAACTATACTATCACTTCTATTACTAATTGAGATTTGGTATCTGTCTGTCTGAAGCCAAATTATAACTATCACTTCTATTACTAATTGAGATTTAGTATCTGTCTCTCTGAAGCCGAACTATACTATCACTTCTATTACTAATTGAGATTTGCTATCTGTCTGTCTGAAGCCGAACTATACTATTACTTCTATTACTAATTGAGATTTGGTATCTATCTGTCTGAAGCCAAATTATACTATCACTTCTATTACTAATTGAGATTTGGTATCTGTCTCTCTGAAGCCGAACTATACTATCACTTCTATTACTAATTGAGATTTTGTATCAGTCTGTCTGAAGCCAAACTATACTATCACTTCTACTACTAATTGGGATTTGGTATCTGTCTGTCTGAAGCCAAACTATACTATCACTTCTATTACTAATTGAGATTTGGTATCTGTCTCTCTGAAGCCAAACTATACTATCACTTCTATTACTAATTGAGATTTGGTATCTGTCTGTCTGAAGCCAAATTATACTATCACTTCTATTACTAATTGAGATTTAGTATCTGTCTCTCTGAAGCCGAACTATACTATAACTTCTATTACTAATTCAGATTTGCTATCTGTCTGTCTGAAGCCGAACTATACTATCACTTCTATTACTAATTGAGATTTGGTATCTGTCTGTCTAAAGCCAAATTATACTATCACTTCTATTACTAATTGAGATTTGGTATCTGTCTCTCTGAAGCCAAATTATACTATCACTTCTATTACTAATTGAGATTTGGTATCTGTCTGTCTGAAGCCAAACTATACTATCACTTCTATTACTAATTGAGATTCGGTATCTGTCTGTCTGAAGCCAAATTATACTATCACTTCTATTACTAATTGAGATTTTGTATCAGTCTGTCTAAAGCCAAACTATACTATCAGTTCTATTACTGATTGAGATTTGGTATCTGTTTGTCTGAAGCCGAACTATACTATCACTTCTATTACTAATTGATATTTAGTATCTGTCTCTCTGAAGCCGAACTATACTATCACTTCTATTACTAATTGAGATTTTGTATCAGTCTGTCTGAAGCCAAACTATACTATCACTTCTATTACTAATTGATATTTAGTATCTGTCTCTCTGAAGCCAAACTATACTATCGCTTCTATTACTAATTGAGATTTTGTATTAGTCTCTCTGAAGCCAAACTATACTGTCACTTCTATTACTAATTGAGATTTGGTATCTGTCTATCTGAAGCCAAATTATAACTATCACTTCTATTACTAATTGAGATTTAGTATCTGTCTCTCTGAAGCCGAACTATACTATCACTTCTATTACTAATTGAGATTTGCTATCTGTCTGTCTGCAGCCGAACTATACTATTACTTCTATTACTAATTGAGATTTGGTATCTATCTGTCTGAAGCCAAATTATACTATCACTTCTATTACTAATTGAGATTTTGTATCTGTCTCTCTGAAGCCGAACTATACTATCACTTCTATTACTAATTGAGATTTGGTATTTGTCTGTCTAAAGCCAAACTATACTATCACTTCTCATACTGATTGAGATTTGGTATCTGTTTGTCTGAAGCCGAACTATACTATCACTTCTATTACTAATTGATATTTAGTATCTGTCTCTCTGAAGCCGAACTATACTATCACTTCTATTACTAATTGAGATTTTGTATCAGTCTGTCTGAAGCCAAACTATACTATCACTTCTATTACTAATTGAGATTCGGTATCTGTCTGTCTGAAGCCAAATTATACTATCACTTCTATTACTAATTGAGATTTTGTATCAGTCTGTCTAAAGCCAAACTATACTATCACTTCTATTACTGATTGAGATTTGGTATCTGTTTGTCTGAAGCCGAACTATACTATCACTTCTATTACTAATTGATATTTAGTATCTGTCTCTCTGAAGCCGAACTATACTATCACTTCTATTACTAATTGAGATTTTGTATCAGTCTGTCTGAAGCCAAACTATACTATCACTTCTATTACTAATTGATATTTAGTATCTGTCTGTCTGAAGCCAAACTATACTATCGCTTCTATTACTAATTGAGATTTGGTATCTGTCTGTCTGAAGCCAAACTATACTGTCACTTCTATTACTAATTGAGATTTGGTATCTGTCTATCTGAAGCCAAATTATAACTATCACTTCTATTACTAATTGAGATTTAGTATCTGTCTCTCTGAAGCCGAACTATACTATCACTTCTATTACTAATTGAGATTTGCTATCTGTCTGTCTGAAGCCGAACTATACTATTACTTCTATTACTAATTGAGATTTGGTATCTATCTGTCTGAAGCCAAATTATACTATCACTTCTATTACTAATTGAGATTTGGTATCTGTCTCTCTGAAGCCGAACTATACTATCACTTCTATTACTAATTGAGATTTGGTATCTGTCTGTCTGAAGCCGAACTATACTATCACTTCTATTACTAATTGAGATTTGGTATCTGTTTGTCTGAAGCCAAATTATACTATGACTTCTATTACTAATTGAGATTCGGTATCTGTCTCTCTGAAGCCAAATTATACTATCACTTCTATTACTAATTGAGATTTTGTATCAGTCTGTCTAAAGCCAAACTATACTATCACTTCTATTACTGATTGAGATTTGGTATCTGTTTGTCTGAAGCCGAACTATACTATCACTTCTATTACTAATTGATATTTAGTATCTGTCTCTCTGAAGCCGAACTATACTATCACTTCTATTACTAATTGAGATTTTGTATCAGTCTCTCTGAAGCCAAACTATACTATCACTTCTATTACTAATTGAGATTTTGTATCAGTCTGTCTGAAGCCAAATTATAACTATCACTTCTATTACTAATTGAGATTTAGTATCTGTCTCTCTGAAGCCGAACTATACTATCACTTCTATTACTAATTGAGATTTGCTATCTGTCTGTCTGAAGCCGACCTATACTATTACTTCTATTACTAATTGAGATTTGGTATCTATCTGTCTGAAGCTAAATTATACTATCACTTCTATTACTAATTGAGATTTGGTATCTGTCTCTCTGAAGCCGAACTATACTATCACTTCTATTACTAATTGAGATTTGGTATCTGTTTGCTTGAAGCAAAACTATACTATCACTTCTATTACTAATTGAGATTTTGTATCAGTCTGTCTGAAGTTGAACTATACTATCACTTCTATTACTAATTGAGATTTGGTATCTGTCTCTCTGAAGCCAAACTATACTATCACTTCTATTACTAATTGAGATTTGGTATCTGTCTGTCTGAAGCCAAATTATACTATCACTTCTATTACTAATTGAGATTCGGTATCTGTCTCTCTGAAGCCGAACTATACTATCACTTCTATTACTAATTGAGATTTGGTATCTGTCTGTCTGAAGCCGAACTATACTATCACTTCTATTACTAATTGAGATTTTGTATCAGTCTGTCTGAAGTCAAACTATACTATCACTTCTATTACTAATTGAGATTTGGTATCTGTCTGTCTGAAGCCAAATTATACTATCACTTCTATTACTAATTGAGATTTGGTATCTGTCTCTCTGAAGCCGAACTATACTATCACTTCTTTTACTAATTGAGATTTGGTATCTGTCTCTCTGAAGCCGAACTATATTATCACTTCTATTACTAATTGATATTTCGTATCTGTTTGTCTTAAGCCGAACTATACGATCACTTCTATTACTAATTGCGATTTTGTATCAGTCTGTCTGAAGCCAAATTATACTATCACTTCTATTACTAATTGAGATTTGGTATCTGTTTGTCTGAAGCCAAATTATACTATCACTTCTATTACTAATTGAGATTTGGTATCTGTCTCTCTGAAGCCAAATTATACTATCACTTCTATTACTAATTGAGATTTGGTATCTGTCTGTCTGAAGCCAAACTATACTATCACTTCTATTACTAATTGAGATTTGGTATCTGTCTGTCTGAAGCCAAACTATACTATCACTTCTATTACTAATTGAGATTTGCTATCTGTCTGTCTGAAGCCGAACTATACTATCACTTCCATAACTAATTGAGATTTGGTATCTCTCTGTCTAAAGCCAAACTATACTATCACTTCTATTACTGATTCTGATTTGGTATCTGTTTGTCTGAAGCCGAACTATACTATCACTTCTATTACTAATTGATATTTAGTATCTGTCTCTCTGAAGCCGAACTATACTATCACTTCTATTACTAATTGAGATTTTGTATCAGTCTGTCTGAAGCCAAACTATACTATCACTTCTATTACTAATTGAGATTTGGTATCTGTCTGTCTGAAGCCAAACTATACTATCACTTCTATTACTAATTGAGATTTGGTATCTGTTTGTCTTAAGCGAAACTATACTATCACTTCTATTACTAATTGAGATTTGGTATCTGTCTGTCTGAAGCCAAATTATACTATCACTTCTATTACTAATTGAGATTTGGTATCTGTCTGTCTGAAGCCAAACTATACTATCACTTCTATTACTAATTGAGATTTGGTATCTGTTTGTCTTAAGCGAAACTATACTATCACTTCTATTACTAATTGATATTTGGTATCTGTCTGTCTGAAGCCAAACCATACTATTACTGTATCTTTATGCTCAATTTAGATTACTCTATGATTTCAAGCTAATGTACTATCTTTCAATGCTCAATTCAAGGTGTGGAGTGAAGGAGTTGTGTAATATCTGTTCTGTTGCCATTATCTTCTTAGTGAGGAGGAACAGTGTCGTACATGTTTGTTCGTCATTATACCATCCTCCCAGGCATTATCTCTTTTATTTTTTTTTGGGGGGGGGGAGTAGTGTAGTATCTGTTCTGTGGTTATGATACCATTCTCTGAGACATTACCTCCTTTTTTGGAGGTGTGAGGTAGTGTAGTATCTGTCCTATTGTCATGATACCATCCTTCCAGGCATTACCTCCTCTTTTTTGTGTGGGAGAGTAGTTTAGTGTCTCTTCTGTTGTCACGAGACCATCCCCCCGATTACCTTTTCCTTTAAGTTCGGTCGTCATATTTTTGCTAGTACCTTTAAAATATATGTATGCATATGTGTACAAGTGTGAATGCTTACATATTCAAGAGAGTTCATAAAAGGAACATAGTATATAAGTTGACATGGATAAGTATTTTAGAAGAACATATACAGTACTAGTAAGGATATTTTTTTTGAATTCGAAACATGTTTATAGGCTTTTCAATGAGTTTTGTCTATAGTCTTTTTTGGGCACTTAAAAATTTTTTTTTTTAAAGCAGCAATCACTATGGGATAACCTGCGTTTGAAGTTGCCACCTTTTACTGATTTTAATTTTAAGATCCTTATACCCCCCCCCCTCCAAAAAAAACCCGTCATTCATGGAATGATTAGTAACATATACAATACCTTCTGCAATCCAAACATATTTGTAGAATTTGGTATATTCGGACTACTGTTCTCATCTTGGGTGTTTTTATCACAACGTTTCTGCCGATGTTACCTCCGATCTTCTTCAGGTGTATCTTGTCGAACTCAGGAATCTGGACGTCCAGATTCCTGAGTTCGACAGAAAGATTCCCGAATTTGACAAGGTACACCTGAAGAAGGTGGGAGGTTACATCGGCCGAATCGTTGTCATAAAAACACCCAAGATGAGAACAGTAGTCCGAATATACCAAATTCTACAAATTATCAACCCACATCTAAAAAATTCCGAAACATAATACCAACCATATTTGATATAAATAAACTTCATTTCATGCCTGATTTGCCCACCGAATTTCAGTTATGAATGTCGAAAAAAAAAAAGAACATTGATATTTTACTTCGAGCTGGGGAAAGAATTGTGGGTTCATACCTCCCCTAGGAATATTCTTGTGTAATTGAACACAATAGATCTGATAGAATTTGAACTCAGCATCGCTAATATTATAAATAGTGAAGAAGCATTTTATCGTGTTTCACTATTGTCACCAAAAAGGGTTGATATGCTATGAAACGGATGATAAGCTGGTTCTTTTATGAACGAGCTCCGTCCCTAACGGAAAAATTACATTTGCAATGAAAATATCCTTGCCAGTCATGCACAGTGTGCAAAGATAGTGTTAGTATCGCAAATTTCCATATAAGGTTAAAAATTAGGTAGAACAGAATTTTCCAAGTAGAAGTCATAAGAGTTACACGTCCCGGCAGTGACGTTAAAGAGACAGGAAGTCACTAAGATCTTTCTCTTTTGATTGAAGCGGAAGAGAGAGAGAGAGAGAGAGAGAGCAGTGGGTTTGGATAGTTGCTACTTGCCTCCATAGAGGAAGGATTGGGTGTTTTATGCGTATACATATATGCTATGAAGAAAGAATAAAACCCCAAAGAGATTTTTAAACCCTCATTACGTTTGTGGTGTTTCTTTATTAATTTATACGTTTATGAAAGCTGTCGTTGAGAAGTAGAAGATAACAACAGAGAGAAGAAAAGATAGAAACTTTGACTGACACATCACAACTGCGACTACAGAAATTCGACCAGCTGATTCTACGGATAAAGTGGATGCATTGTGGGGATTGAAGAACACCCCAGTCATGTTATATTAGGGTTAGAGTTAGAGTTAGAGTTAGGGTTAGGCTGTACAAAATGCAGAATAAACGCTACTGTAGATCACATCGTGGAATGGCTGACAGCTATCTGTATGAGTTACAGTGGAGGTAGAAGTATAAGGGAAACGCTTTTTATTATGTAAATATTCAATGACATGAATGGATTTCATCCTCTTGAGTAAGTAATAGTTCGTATTTTGCTATAATCTACATTTTTTCTCTGTTTTGTTTTTTTAGGGGAGGGGGATATTAGGACCATAGCTAAATTTGACCCCCCCCAACCCTGACCCTTACCCTAACCCTGACACGTATGCTGACCCTAACGCCGGGGTCAAAGTTAGCTCGGATCCTAATCTGAAGAAGCACTGGATCCGATTAGCCATTTATTAGGTTTTGACATTAAACAGCCCATGAAGGATTGCTAATCTGTCAAGCAAATAAACCAAACTAAATATTTATAGGGATACACATAGATTATTAATAAATGATTGAAAATAAAATCAGCTTGACTATATAGAGCAACTAGACATACCCATGACCCGTTGGGTCATAACAACTACCACTATTTATTTTACTTTGATTTTATTCGAAAATTCATAAACTGTGACATTTCTGTTATGACATTCTTTTTGCATAATTAAAAATAATAAATCTCTTTACTTTTATATTATCCTCATGAATGACTAGCAGGAAGATCCGACGTTGCTCGGGATTGAATGAGGAACACTACTATGTCGTTCTTTTTACTATGCTCATAATACCATATTACTTTCTTTGTTTTTACTGTCCCCTTCCCCCGTTTTGCCCCTTAATATAGTCGGAAGAAATTGAAATTTTGAAAACCTTTCTGAATTAGTGTCTTATACATATGGTTTAAATTTCATTAAAATCGAATAAATGTATTTGAAGTTTTGAGAGGGTTCTACCCCCGTAGCTCTTTAAGAGGGCACATAGAGTTTCGACACACGGAGAGGCACTTAGAGATTCAGGACCACTTCCATTGTCTTCCCTGGAGAATTTTATACATATGATTTAAATTTCACCAAAATAGGATTTATTTGAAATTTTAAGCGCGGTTTGGATTCATAACCCCTTTAGGGGTTCACTTAGAGATTCGGGACCACTTCCATTGTCTTCACGGAAAATTTTACATTTGAATACACCTTTAATTTTAAAGTAGACCTTTCTTTTTATATGGAATAAATACATGCACATGCATACGTTGACATTTATATATATATAGATATAGACGTAAAGCGACTTATTACTTTGCCATCTAATTTACATACGTCTGTGTGGTGTGTACATACACTATGTAAATTAGATGGCAGCACTGAAGAGAGTCACTCTTTCTCTAAATTTTCACAGACACATTAAGGAATATTAGAGAGTAAGAGGGTCGAGAGAAATACATAGATAGCTAAGAGGGAGAGATCGATGATTTGTTCAGTTAAGTATAAATGACTGCAAATTAGAATAATTGAAATATAATTAAAAAAAAAACAACTCAATCCTAGAACTAAAGAACATTATAGCTGGTATTTTGTGTTATTAAAGTATATAGGGAAACAAATGTTAATCGACCCAGTTTTAGTATTACGATACTTGATGAAGTGCCATTTTAAAAATTATAGTTATAACATCCTCCTCAGCATTGAGGGATAGATACTTCAACTAGTCAATATAGAAAAAGGTCACCTCTCCATACATACACTGAATGTGTATGCATATGTGTATGCGCACGCGTGCATGTGTAGTGTTTTCCGTTTGTTATTCTTACTGTTGTTGTTGTTATTGTTGTTGTTTTGTTAATTGCCTATCCCGGCATCGTTTCTCAGAACCTCAGCTGATCTTCGCCCCTCCCCTTATATTGGTGGTGTGAGCCACTGACTCACAATCTGCGTCTTGGTTGCAAAAATGGGCGTGGCTAATAAGCCCCCTCTCTCCTGTTAAGCTATTGTCTTTTTATTCAATTTATGCAGGTTTTTCATTGGTTATTAAAAAAGACTATCGCCCCTCCCCCTCCCGCCCGCCCCAAGAGGGAAAGTGTGACTCAAGTTCGTTTTAAAGTAGCGATGCCAGAAAGAAAGGAAAGCATGAATAATAAACGGTTATGTGGACCAGTATAGGCACAACTGATTGTCTGTTGTCTGTCTGTTGGCTCCAAAACTACTCGACAGAATTGCATCACATTTCGCATGAAGCATCATTGTGATGTCAGGTGTGTCAAAAATGGAGCAAAATGTATGGTAATACTACTATTGCTCCTATTACTACTATTGCTAATATTAAAAGCAATAAACACTTGCAGGCTTCAAAAATATTCGACATAATTGCATTAAATCTAGCATGAAGCACATCGACATGTCGGATGTGTTATAGGGGTGAGTGCTACCACTACTATAATAATATGCAAAGAGTCAAGGATGTTTGAAAGACCGAAGAAG
Source organism: Sepiola atlantica (assembly GCA_963556195.1). Lineage (NCBI taxonomy): Eukaryota > Metazoa > Mollusca > Cephalopoda > Sepiida > Sepiolidae > Sepiola > Sepiola atlantica. Next base: position 33,726,148 of record OY744521.1, on the reverse strand, counting down.
GAAAGCACCAACTAAACTTCCACTGGAAGAATATGGAGAGTACTGGAACCGTGAGACGGCTTATTGGCACTGAAATTCCAGAAAAGGCCAATTTAATCAAATCTTAGTGTATTTGTTTAATGTTTGATGAGACTTTTTTTTTTACTGTCGGAGATACTCAATTTACTGTGGGGCTTAGCATCCTCATAGTTAGCACCACAACAATGAAGGTTTTCACATCTCATTTCTGGTCTTAGAAATAGCTTTATTAGACAGTTTAAAATGTTCGAGTAATAATTTAACAATAAATAACAGTTAAAAATAATTTACTGATTGGTTTGGGAGCTTCGATCTACTAGCAGGAACTATTTAAGGTTAGTTTCTTAAATATCAGCTTTGAGGCCGTCGTTGGGAAATCTGATTCAAGTGTTTTCTCGAGTGTGATTATCTTATAGGGGTGGGGCTTTTTTCTTTTTCTTGAAGTGGTCACCCTTTACCAAAGTGAGTGTTTGCCCTTTATACACTTCAATTTGCCGATTTTTTAAAATCAAAACTCAATCTGGAATTTCACCGTATTTTTTCTTTCCGGTACTTTTGTTATGGCATGTTTTTAACTATTCAACAATATATACTGCAACCATTTGAAGATTGCCAAAATTGGACTAATAAAAAATACACTTATCCGATTTGGGCTATGAAATGCGCGTAAGTAATATAAATTAATATTAAATTTGAATAAATTATTTTTGTGTGTAAAATGAGAGATTTAAAAAAAATCTCATCGAAGTACAGAAATAAAGAAGTTGTTAAAACTAATTACAATTATGATTTTGGATTAATTCCTCACGGTCAATGAAAAGCAAACATACGATATATATATATATATATATATATATATATATAGAGAGAGAGAGAGAGAGAGATAGATAGATAGATAGATAGATAGATAGATAGATAGATAGATATGGCCTACTAGTAGTAAAAAAAACTCCAATGGACCTAAATGTGAAAAAAAAATTATTTTTAAAGAAATGAAAAGGTTAGGACTCAAAGTAGAAATAACATCAAACCTGAAACAGGTCAGCATTTTGTACACAACTTTTAACTTAATACTACTAAAGACGATGCTAAGGCAATCTACGCCCACCTCCTCTCAAATCACCCCAAAACTATAATTAAACATATTCCCAAATTAATTGAAAAAAGAATTAACAACAACAACTCCTTTAATCAAGAAATCTGTAATGCACATAAGGCATTTTATAACAAAACGTTAAAGGATAATGGATATAAAAATACCCAAATCAAATATATTAAACCAACATCACCTTACAATATACCTAAAATAGTAAGGAATAGGAAGTTTATATGGTTTACACCTCATTTAATCACATTGTTAAAAACAAACTAGGTAAAAGATTCCTAAACTTAATTAACCTTTATTTACCTCCTAACAATATCTCCCATAAAATCTTTAATAAAAATATGCTTAAACTAAGCTAAGTTGTAGTGATAACTAAGCAAAAAATAATTAAAAACATGATAAAATATATTAAATGACAATACTAACGTCGACTCCAACAATAAAACTAAAAAAAATGAAAACCTGTAACTGCATTAATAAAACAGATTGCCCACTACAGCAGAAATGTTTATCAACCTCACTATTTACCAAGCTACAATTACAACTAAAGAAAATCCAACCCCAAAACAAATACTATATAGGCATCACTGAATCTTTTCGAAGAAAGATACACACACCATTAATGCTCTTTTAATAACTTAAATTATTATTTTTAAAACTGCTCTTTCTATATACCAGTGGGACCTAACCGATAACAATAACACACTAATAGTTAAATGTAATATCATCAGAAAAACTAGCACCTGTAGACCTATCAATACACCATGTTACCTCTGCCTGGAAATTTAGTGATAGGGGTAAACCTTCTAGATAAAAACATGAAACTTCAATTAATTGTAGGGATGTGACAATATTGTCGGATTATAAAGAATTAATATAAAACACTGTCTGGTTAAAAGGATTAATATGAAAATAATAAGTTTTCTTAAGCTATGAAAAAGAAAAAGAATTTAAAGGTGTTTTGGCACTTAAATAGAAAACGAAAATTGATAAGAGAAAGAAGAGTTGTTTTTCTTTGCTTCTGAGATTGGAAGTATGGGAAAGGCCAAGGTAAAAAATGAGTGACATGCCATATGGTCAATGTGGTCGCGAACAGGGCAGAGTTGTTTACATTCTCGGGGTTGAATGGACGTTGAAGTGTTATATAACATACGTCCATGAAGGAAACTTGACTCGCTATTCATTGCTGAAAGCTGCAGATGAACATGACATTGATTGATGCTCACCTAAAAAGGGATTTCATCGTAAAATCATAACGTTTGCAAGAAATGACAAATAATTTGTTTTTTACTAAAGATAACAAGCCATGTGGTTTGGTAAGTGGGAAGATAGGACCCCATTCATTTGCCGGGATTGGCACGATTATATGAGGCGATGGAGAAATTGATTATCTGCTGAGAGATACTACCCAAATAATTAAAAGACAGTTATTGAAGAAAGAGTTATTGCTAATGTAATTCCGGAAAATACATTTTTTTACTATGAAGATAAGTTTCGAGGGGGTAGGAACCTCTCCTCATTGAGGTAACAGTGTGAGATAGAAACAGATGAAGAATAAGGGAAGAATACGACAAGGTAGAATCCATTAACCATTCAGGGCATTGAGAGGGATGATCCTCACGAGTGGAAATTACAAATATGGCAAGCAATAATGATGAGAATTCAGTTTTTTTTATTACTGAATTAATTCTATTGGGAGATGGGTAGAGTCACGCCCAGTCCCCAAACATCTGAATCTTAATATAAGCTAGCGCAAATTGAGATTCGAGGACTCCCTTTTACTCGCCACTGAAATCCAAGTCCGGAAGAGCCGGAACCCGGACTTAGGGCTGATATCTCCCAACCAGAATCGCCCAGAACTTGTTAAGATTTATTAATCCGAAACACAGTAGTAGGAGATAGAAGTGCGGAATTACACTGCCTGTAACTGAACGACTTTTCTACTCAAATAATTATTCTTATACAAAAACCAACCGCCTTATTTGTTAATTACTTTTCTTTCATTGTTCTGCTTTGAAATTACCCTTTTCTCCTCAGTGATACCAAGTGGTTGATCAGCGCTGGACAGTTGTCCTCTAATCTTTAAATCACAACGTGGGAGAGCGGTGATTGCCGGACAAGGACTCTTCAACATCTTTGTCTTCATCAGTACAGCAACTTTTCCTAAGCAGTGACAGGTGACTAACCGAACTCAGGAACGGCCAAATTAGTGACGTCACTAGTTAAAGAACTGGAGTACAGGCATAGTAAGTCACACCTTCGCAACCTACATATAACCCCTTGAATCTATAGTACTCCTATAAAATAAATTTAATAATGACTATAAACCTTAACCTAATGCATTAACCTATAATTTATATTCTACTTTCTAGGATAGATGATGATGCCTCCTCCATGTAACCCTGTCTTCCCACATATTATATACTATTGCCTTTAGTTTTCTCCAGGGCGCTGGCCAGGACAGATCTATGGAGAGACTGAGTTGCCCAATTGTCAGAATCCCCCTTTCGGTCTTGCCCAAAGGAATAGAAGTACCAGTACGTCCGGCACCAGGTTGACTGCAGTAGCTGCCAGAGCAGAGCTGAGTACAGCGCTTTATGGCTGGCAGTAGCTGTCCAATGAGGTTAAATAACCTTTACCACCGTCGGGAGCGACCCCTGGCACCCACATGTACGCCAATTGAGCTGTAGGCTTATAACCAGTCCCTGTTGCTCACCTTTTTAGTCCTATACAAATGCATAGCTGAAGTTTTCTCTCCAGGGCGCTGGCCAGGGCATATCTATGGATAGACTGAGTTGCTCAATCGTCAGAATCTCCCTCTCGGTCTTGCTGATGTTGCCTAGAGAAATGGAAGTACCAGTACGTCCGGCACCAAATTGACTGCAGTAGCTACCAGAGCAGAGCTAAGTAGAGCGCTTCCTTACCTGTGGGGCTACACTCTAGATTTTATGTTGGGGTTTACTCCCTTAGCCTTTATCGAACCAACGAATAACCACAAGGCAATGATACTATTTAACCATAGCTGGGGGCTGTTCATGGGCATCAGGGCTTCTTCATACAGCAATGGGCATCTCCGAGTCACTTGCAGTTCTGCTTGAGTCCGCAAGATACTCACTTGGTGTGCGTCGCCACGAGAAAGCACTGCATGGAGCTTGCCTATAGAGAGGCTATGAACTGGCAAGAAAGACTTATGCACTCTGCTCCCTTTTCGCGTAGGCTAGCCAATGGTGGGGGCTTGAAGAGGAAGATGACAGGCACACAACACACAGCACATCACACTTGATGCTTCAATAGGCCATTAGACACACTACATCAATAGGCCATTGGACATAGTATAACCCCCCTTTTTACATGTTTATTTACTTATTTATTTATAAACCTGTTCTACCAAGAAACGAGTTAACGGTGGTCTTTATAGTCTACATACATCATATGTATATTATAATTTTTTAAGCTTCTCTCATATTTATTTAACCACTTCTACTATTATTATTTTCACTTTTTTCTTTTATTATCGTCAGTGATTGCTCACTGATAATAACTGGTGGACTTCCCTGGAGTCTGAGAGACAACAAGCCTCACCAAATTTCCAGTACTCTCCACCTCTTTTCAATAACCACCATAAATGATCTTGCAGTATCACAACAGCTGCTTACCATTGATTTCTTGCTGGTAAGGATCATTGGTCTTCTCTGGGATTTGGGTGTCAATAAGCCTCTTCAAGGTCCCAGCACTCTCCACACTCTTCCAGTGGTGGTCTGGTTTGTGTTGTCCCTCCTCGGTCTTCTCATCCTCCTTGACCCTCTACAACTATTTTGTGTGGTGTCTGCCTGTCTGGTGGGGGCAGCTTATGATGTTTCTTGCAGTTTCTGTACCTTGATTCATGCAGTGATGTTCTTCCTGTGGTTTAGTTTTCTTTCTGTTGTAACTTCCATGTGGTTGGTTACCATTCGTAGCTTATGCAGGTTGGTTTCCGCATTTAAGGATTTTCCTTAAGATTGCAGCTGTTTTGATCAATGCCTTCCTTTATATGGTCTCAGTGATCCCTTTGATTCCAATTTCTCCCAGTTTTTTCTCAAGGTTTTTGAGACTGTTCTTAGTGCTCCTACAATTATTGGTATTATTTTGACTTTTTCATGCTCCATATTCCTTTCAGTTCTCTGGCAAGTTCCGTGTATTTGCTTCGTTTTTCCGTCTCTTTGATCTCAACACTGTTGTCTGCTGGAATGGCAAAGTCTACGATTTGGCAAGATTTTCCCTTCTTGTTGATTATTATAACATCCAGTCTCCTTGCTTGTATGAGTTTATCTGTTTGTACATCCATATCTCAGAGGATTTTGTGTTTTTCATTTTCCAGTACTGTTTCTGGTTTATGTTTGTATCATTTGTCTGCTTATTCGAAATTCAATCATTTGCACAGTTCCCAGTGTACTGCTTTCCTCATGCAGTCATGTCTGTTCTTGTATTCTTTTTGGGCTAGTTTTCTGCATTCACTTATTATATGATTTACTGTTTCGTCTCTTTGTCCACACAGTCGGCATTTACTGTTTTCTTGGGTTTTATTTATTTTAGCTTTAATGTAGTTTGTCCTAATCACATTGTTCTGTGCAGCCGCCAGTAAATCTTCTGTTTTTTTTGTTCAAGTGTCCTTTTCTTAGCCATGCCCAGCTATTTTCATTGGTTTCTTCTCTTGTCAGTCCATGTAGATTTTTTTCTTCCCACTTTTCTTTTCTTGTATTTTTGTTTCTGGTTTCGGTGCTTCCAGAGTTGTTCGTTTGGACGGTGTCTCTTGCTGCGGTGATTAGCCTTTCCGTGTTCTGGGTTATGTATTTCTCCAGCTCTTTTTTGTGTCTCCCACACAATGTTCTATAGTTACCAGTCCTCTTCCCCCTTCGTTTCTGTTTATGTCGAGACTCTCTGTATCGTCTTTTGTGTGTAGTGCGTTGTGCATGGTCATTAATTTTCTAGTCCTCTGGTCAAAGTGCCTGAGTTCTTCTTTAGCCCAACCTATGAATGGTCATGGGTATCTTATTAGTGATACTGCCCAGGTGTTTATTCCTTTTACTAGATTTCTGCTATATAATTTCGTTTCTAAGAGTTTTCTTGTTCTTCGTAAATCACTTGTTTTATTACTATTAACACTTATTAACGATTATTATTTATATTATAGACGAAAAAAAATGTTAGTCCTTTATTATTATTATTATTATTATTATTATTATTATTATTATTATTATTATTATATGAATATAATTGTTATCACTGGGATTATTAGTATTACTATTAGTTTTATTATAGCTGAAACTCTTAGTTATTATCATTGCCACTATTATTATGATTAGTATTACTATTATTATTATAATCATTATTTTATCATTATTATGTTTATTAAAATTATCACTATTATTATTACCTATATGTTATTATCATTATCATCAGTATTTTCATTTAAATAGTATCCTTTTTATAATTATAATTATCATTATTATTATCATCATAATCATTATTATTAGAATTATTTCATAATTTATTATTATCAATACTATTATTGTCACTTTTATTATCATTATTATTTACTTTAATTTTTATAAAATTTAATTTTTAATTCATTTTATTTCTAAACAACTTAAGAAAAAATAAATCCTAATAGTTTTTTTTCTTTTTAAAATTGTATAAACTTCATATAATTAAACAAAATAAAATCAATGAAAATTTTAAAATATTAAACCAAGTCTAGACCTTATGATGACCCCCACTCTCTTTATAAAAAAACAACTTTTCCTCTTACCTGTGAATTGTCACATTCGGTTCTTTTTTAACTTACAGTCTAGCGACCGGAAAAATCCAGACCTGTCAATATTAAGTCGACGCTAAAAATAGATCATTAACCCTTTAACTGGAGACATACAGACGTTTTTGTTTTAATTATTATTTTAAATTTGATCATGTGATCTTTCAGTTTTTAATCTAAAGTTTTTTTTCCTTCTTCTTCCTTCCTTTTTCAATATGAACATCTAAGTGAAAGAACAGACTTATCGCCTGAGGAGATCTTAGTTTTTAATAACTACCGTTCGAAACATAGTCATGTCAGTGTTGCAGCGTTTGTACATGTCTGTATAAATGAAAATAATAATAATAATAATATATATATATGTGTGTGTGTGTTGTGTTTTTGACAATATATCCTTTATATTCTTACCTGTTAGCATGAGTTGTTGTATACAAAGAAAAAAGGCTATCGTCTATCATCTCCATACGAGGGCTCACACTACCGACATGAGAAGAGAATGCGAACAGGCACTTGCTTGTATCGTGTCAATGATAAAAAAATGACAGACAGCGGGCGTCTAATGCAGTGGCTGTTGCGTATACTGTACGTCGATGAAGAATATTTTCACATATTTAGGGATATTTTATGAGCAGTAGGTGGTACAATAAACACACAAAGGAATGTGTGTATTATCCGATAAGTCATTGTATATCAAACAATTATAAAAAGATAAATATTTTGATATAGTTTTTATCTTATTTTAATTTTTATTTTAAACTTTTATTAACCCTAAACAAGGCCTATTGCCAATGAAGTATAAGAGGCTACTGTGGTAGGGGCCAGATTTATAGGGCAACCAAGATAGAGAGTTAGGCAGCAAGACGCTTGTTCACATTACATTTAAATTTCTGCATATTGGTACTCTTAGGAAGCAGGGAACATGAAAGGAATTTCGAAGTTCCGAAGGCAAAGGTATAAGGAAAGAAAAGAGAGAGAGAGAAATAGAGAGAGACGTGTGGAATATATATATATATATATATATATATATATATATATATATATATATATATATATATATATAAGAAAGACAGATATCAGTCAATGTATGAGTAATTAATATCAATTTAATTATTTACTTAATTTCGAACTAGTTCGATTGATTTGCTAAATTCTACAATCCAATCAAACTTTCATTGTAATTTATTAGTCAGTTTTATACCTACTTTAATTACAATTATTAAATGATTTGAAGTACAGGGTGTTTCAAAAGTCTTGGGAACATAACGATTTTTAATAACTCAAAAACTATTAGGAGTTGAAAAATGAAATTGGTACCGTTGGAAAGGTTAAAGTTTCATGTTTTGTGGGGAATCTTCAAAGTTGCTCAATATGAGCATTATTCGTCACACGGCAGACATCTAGTCGATAGTCCATTTCCTGCCAAACGCATTCCAGCATCTTGACGTCAATGGTTCCCACAACTGCCGTTACTCAAGCCTTTAGTTCGTCAATATCTCTTGGAAGGGACGGCACATAGACTTGTTGCTTGACAAAGCCCCAAAGGAAAAAGTCACACGGGGTAAGATCTGGAGACCTAGGAGGCCAGGGCATGAGAACGTGATCACCTCGCCCAGATCTCCCAATCCATCTACCAGGCAGCCTTGTGTTAAGAAACTGCCTTACTCTAAGACTCCAGTGTGGTGGTGCACCATCTTGTTGAAAAATGAAGTCATCAGATTCTGCTTGTTCCAACTGAGCCATTAACCAGTCTTCCAGCATGTTGAGATAGGATTCACCAGTGATAGTTGCCTCTTCAAAGAAGAACGGTCCATAGACACCTTTCTTGGAAATTGCACAAAACACGTTCACTTTTGGTGAATCTCGCTCGTGCTCAAGAAGTTCATGAGGATTCTCAGTACCCCATATGCGAGTGTTATGCTTGTTAACTTTGCCATTCAGATGGAAGGTCGCCTCATCGCTAAAAACAAGCCGGTCATCAAAGCCGTTATCTTCCAACTTCTCTTGCATTGCAATGCAAAAGTCACGGCGAAGTGGCTTATCAGTGTCCTTCAACTTTTGGACCAACTTGAGCTTGTAAGGTACCATTTGCAGTCGTTTTCTTAAGACACGCCAGACAGTTGCTGGAGCAAGCTGAAGTTCCCTGCTGGCTCTTCTCACTGATTTACGGGGGCTCCGCTGAAAGGCTGTCCGAACTTGCTCAACTGCATCTTCTGAAGTTGAAGGGCGACCTGTTCGCTTACTTGGGCACAAACACCCATCTTTCACAAATTTAGCATGCCATCTGACAATGGATTTCCTTTCAGGGGCTTCTTTTTTAAATTTCCTGCGAAATGCACGCTGAACACATGTCCACGATTCAGTCTTTGCAAATTGGAGGACGCAAAATGCCTTGTCTTGTTTAGAGAACGCCATTACTACACCTGGAAAGATAACACGAAAATCATTAGTATGACCAAAAACTTGATTAAGCAAGCTTTAAAATGGCACCAGTTTCATTTTTCTACCTGGAATAGTTCATGAGATATACGCATTTGTAATGTTCCCAAGACTTTTGAAACACCCTGTATTATTAATTGTATACTTAACTGGGCATGTTTTAATTATTTTATACCAGAAAGTAAGTTTCCTTATCGAATGTTATGGTTCATTCGCTAGGTTATTACTATACTTATTGAAGTGTCTACAGCTAATACCTATTTCATCCCTTTGATTCAGTAGTTTATCTTTATCAGAGAACGTAATAATAGACAGTTTTTCATTAAGAGAAAGAAAACAGGTGGAGTTGTGTAGTGTAAAGGGTTGAAGCTATCTATTTTATTCTCTCTTTTTTGCTTTTCTGTCCTTGAATATATATATATATATATATATATATATATATATATATATATATATATATATATATATATATTTATTCAAAGTGTTTTTTTACCTAAAGACGACGTCATTTTTCGGGCTTTCTACCCTGCAGGAGTGGCGGTTGCAGGTGGTCGTATGGGCTCGAACGCAGTTCGTAGATTCAGTCTAGAATCACGAGACAAACGCTCAGGATCAAATGGGAGCGAGAAATCACCACAGACAGTAATTGAAATTAAGGTACACTTAACAGGGAGGCGGGGGACAAGCGTCTTGTTGTCTACAGTGTTCGCCGTTTGAGCCGAACTTATCGTAGAAATGACAACAATCATTTGAACTCCAAACAGAGTTCTACTTTCGAAGACTATTACAACTTAAAGAGACTTTTAACTATAAATATTTTAAAAGTATTTTATACCTACAGATGACGTCGTTTCGGGCTTTCTACCCTCATCAGTGTAGGAGTGGAGGTTGCAGGCGGTCGCATTGGCTCGAACACAGTTCGTAAACTCAGCCTAGAATCACAAGACAACCGCTCAGGACAACACGACCGCGAGAATATATATATATATATATATATATATATATATATATATATATATATATATATATATATATATATATATATATATATACACGTAATTAAGTTCACATATATTGATAAAATAATCTTAAAACCAATATTTTTTCAAAGGCTCTCAGTACAAAGTAGAGCTTTATAAATAAATAAAATTATATAAACATTAGAACAGCCTATGTGAATTAACCAGCGTTTCGATGTTAGTACATCTCAACGGGGCTGTAAGATCAACTAAATATTAGATTGTCCCAATGAAATCCAACAAAATAAAGCATAGAATTGGCCAGTAAAAATTAACTTCTTTTCAATGATGTAGCTTTCGGGGTGTTGGAGCAAGACTTCTTAAGTGTGTCATTCTGACTGACCAGCAGAAATCACCCTCTCCCCGCATACTCTTACACATTGGAAGGGCATGTGTGTAAATCAGATACATGCATAAACAAACACACGCCACACGATATGCATAAAACTTTCTTACCCTCTTACTATTACACACCCAGACAACATGTATACTCGAATCTATAGCAGGCAATCTTAACCTAGCTTAATACACACACTCCTATTGGCTAGACATGGATGGAAAACTAACCGTCTACGCATACATTTCACCATATGTTAAATGTTTACATACACAGATAATAGTGAAACAATTTGCAATAGCCCATGCACACATTTACTCATTACACATGCAAATATACCTCTGAATTAATAAAATCATAAGCAGGTCTAAGGAAAAATCTATCTCAAATTGCACAGTCATTTAAAACAATTTTAATTTTTTACTATATTTAACTTGGGTTTAATAGGTAAATTCAAATTCAGACCCGTTAATTAGAAGATTTAATTGGTGTTTACTAAACCTATTGATTTTATACTAAAAAATAAATAAATAAATATTTTTTAAACTCCTATTTCAAGAAATTACAAAATCATAAAATCATAATCTTACTAAACAAAATTCTGTAAAAATAATTGTGATGAAAAGAGAACTCTTCTATCGCCTATGCTTCGGAAGTGAATTACTTCCCTTGATCACTCTTTCTTTTTTAGTCAGCCATTGTTCCTCGTAGAGACTAGATCCCTGTGTAGATCTTTTGTCGAATAAAGCTTCTTCAAGCAAACTCAGTCTTCTTAAACTCATTCTATTCTATCCTTTTGACTAACTCATTACAATTTATTCGAAACAAGATCTAACATGGAAAAATACCTCAAGCCTGAACGATTGGACTTAGACTCGTCAAAACTGGACGCTGCTGCCACGTGGCGACAATGGAAGAGGTCTTTCAACATTTTTCTTGGCCCTGTCAACGGCTCTCAACTAACGGACGAGTTAAAACTGAATTTGTTAATCAACCTCGTGTCTCCGTCAATTTTTAAACACATATCGGACATCGGTGATTATCATTCGGCTATGCACGTCCTGGAAGAAGTTTTCGTCCAGCCCCAAAACAGCATTTTCTGCCGGCATTTATTAGCAACTCGTCGGCAACAGGCCAACGAAAGCGTCAACCAATATTTACAGTCTCTAAAAACACTCTCTAAAGACTGTGATTTCCAGACCGTGACAGCTATACAGGTGAGGGATGAGTACATCAGGGATGCATTCATAAATGGGATTTCGTCATCCCACATCAGACAAAGACTCTTAGAAAACAAATGTTTCGACTTACACACGGCGTACAACCAGGCATTAACACTCGAGACAGCCCAAAACAATTAACTTTGTACGCTCAGTCGGACTCCTTGGCTGCCTCGGTCTCCACTGCTGAAAAAGAAGAATCGAAGGACGACCAGTCTACAGATGAGGAGCAACACACGATAGCGGCACTCTCTGGACAGAAATGTTTTTTCTGTGGAAACCCGAGACATGACAGAGTGAGATGCCCTCCTAAAAGCTCTATTTGTAAAAATTGTAAAAGAAAAGGGCATTTTGCTCGTGTCTGCAGGTCACCTACAGTGGCTGCTATCAATTACGGTGAGTCCCTTCTTGCTTCATCGGTTCCTTTTAACTCCTCAGAGAGTCTATCTCGTTCGTCCTTATGGGGGAAAATCAAAGGTGAGTCTATGCGGATACTCGTCGATACAGGCAGCTGCGAGAATTTTATTCATTCAGATAAGGTTAGGGGCTCGGTTTGGCGGTCACGCCAAGCTCTGAGAGGATTTTGATGGCTAGCAGTTCTCATTCGTCCTCTACTCTCAGGCACTGTGTTGTGTCTCTCACTCTGAGAGATAAGGAGTACAGGAATGTGAAACTATAAATTATGGCTAACCTATGCTGTGACATCATTCTCGGGCATAAATTTCTATGCCAACACTCCTCAGTGGAAATACCTTTTGGAGGACCTCTCCTCCCTCTAACTGTTTGTAGACTGACCACCATTAAAAATATCCCTTACCCCTCTCTGTTTACCAATCTAACCTCAGACTGTCGCCCGATAGCTGTTAAATCCAGGAGACATACCCTACCTGATGCTAAATTTATCCAATCAGAAATCTCCCGTATGCTAAAGGAAGGTATCATAGAGCCCTCTCAATCCCCATGGCGAGCCCAAACGTTTGTGGTATCTCCTGAAAATCACAAAAAGAGACTTGTTGTGGATTACTCCCAAACAATAAATCGGTTTACTCTCCTTGATGCTTATCCTCTTCCTCGAATGGAGGACATGGTAAATGAGATTGCCACTTACAAAATATTCAGCACTCTTGATCTAACCAGTGCTTACCATCAGGTTGCTATCAAGCCGGAAGAACGAAAATACACAGCCTTCGAAGCTTCTGGATCTCTGTATCAGTTTTGTCAAATCCCGTTTGGAGTAACCAATGGAGTAGCGAGTTTTCAACGAGTCATCGATGACATCATCAAGCGAGAAGACCTTCGAGGAACCTATGCTTACATCGACAACGTTACCATCTGTGGAGAAGATCAGACTATGCATGATACTAATTTGAAAGAGTTCATGAATGCAGTAGCGAAGTACGGACTGACGCTGAACAAAGACAAGTGTCACTACTCACTTACTTCTGTAGACTTGCTTGGGTATACAATAAGCAAGGGTTCGGTAAAACCTGACTCTGATAGGCTCAAGGGAGTGATGAACTTGCAAGTACCTCAAGATCTTCCTTCTCTTCGCCGAGCAATGGGGATGTTCTCTCACTATTCTTGGTGGATCTCGAACTTCTCTGAAAAACTACACCCCCTTACCAAAGTTACCAATTTCCCCTCACTAGGGAACAAGCAGATGCCTTCAGGTACCTGAAGAAGGAAATTGCAAAATCATCCCTGATAGCCATAGACTCTTCTCTCCCTCTCGAGATCAAAACCGATGCTTCGGAACATGCAATTGCTGCTACTTTAACCCAAAACTCATGGCTTTCTTTTCAAGAAATTTAACGTTTGCTGAGCAGAACCACTGCTCTGTTGAAAAGGAGGCCTACGCTATTGTCGAGGCGATCCGAAAATAACGACACTTACTGCTCGGGAATTATTTTAAGTTAATCACAGACCAAACATCTGTCTCTTTCATGTTCAACCCTAAAGGCAAAAGCAAAATAAAAAATGAGAAGATAACAAGATGGAAGTTGGAAGTTGCCTGTTTTAGCTACGACATTGCATATCGCCCCGGGAAACAAAACGCTGCTGCAGACGCCTTGTCTCGCATTTGCTCTACTACCACCTCTGCCAACAAGTTACACACCTTGCACTCAGACTTATGTCACCCGGGCGTCACCCGAATGCTACATTTTGTCAGGAGCAAGAATCTGCCATACTCTGTGGAAAATGTAAGAGTGGTAATAAGGGTCTGTAAAGTTTGTTCGGAGATAAAATCGAGATTACTTAATGCGGCACCTCAGACTCTCATAAAAGCGAGTCAACCATTTAAAAGACTAAGCGTAAACTTCAAGGGACTATTACCTTCGAATACTCGCAACCGCTACATACTAACAGTGGTTGATGAATACTCTCGCTTCCCCTTGTGCCGATGTCTCAGCCGCAACTGTCGGGAAACATCTGACTAATCTATTTTCTGTTTTCGGAAATCCTTCTTTTGTACACTCTGATAGTAGTACGTCTTTCATGTCAGACTAACTAAAGAAATTCCTGCTTTCCAGAGGCATTGCTACCAATCGAACGACCGCCTTTAATCCTCAAGGTAACGGACAAGTGGAGAGGTACAACGGTATCATCTGGCAAACAGTAAGTCTGGCTCTCCGGTCGAGAAATCTCCCTATTATCAATTGGGAAAAAGTGCTGAATGTAGCCCTCCACAGCACCGCTCATTGCTCTCCATTAATTGCACTCCCCATGAACGTCTCTTCAACTTCCAAAGGAAAGCAGCTACTGGAGATTCCATACCTACATGGTTTACGAAAGCGACATCTGTCCTCTTAAAGCGGCATGTACGTGGAAGCAAATACGAGCCCCTAGTAGAGCCCGTTCACGTACTTGAAGTCAATCCTAGCTATGCTCACGTACGTTTCAATAATGGACGAGAGACAATGGTGTCCCTACGCCACATATCTCCATGAGGTGATGGAACGGGCAGGCTGGATATGGAAATTGATCCTATGCCAGAAAACCAAGAGATACAGACTGCGCCTCTCCAGTCTAATATTTATCCCATTCATTCTCTGCCGAGAGCTCACAAAAACTCCATCGCCGAGAATTCAGTTCCTACTCCTCCTCACTCCCCACATTCTGAGGGTGGCCCGAGGATATCTTCAGAAGATGCCGATGTTCTGAATCTTCGACGCTCTACCAGAATCCGTCAAAGTCCTCAGTATTTAACTGAAAACTATCAGCTTTGAACTTTTGTTTGATTTTCTCTTTTTCAGTTTAATCAGGGATGCCAACCTGAGAGTCTTTAGAACCTTTCTTCCCAAGTCGAACACACAGCCTTGATCCTTCCCTGGGTGGCGGAGAATGTGATGAAAAGAGAACTCTTCTATCTCCTTCTATGCTTCGGAAGTGAATTACTTCCCTTGATCACTCTTTCTTTTTAGTCAGCCATTGTTTCTCGTAGAGACTAGATCCCTGCATAGATCTTTGTCGAATAAAGCTTCTTCAAGCAAACTCAGTCTTTATAAACTCATTCTATTCTACCATTTTGACTAACTCATTACAATAATATATAGCACTTAAGAATATAACACGATTACACAAGTATGCAAATTAACGTTAAAATCAAACAAGCCGCACAATGTGATTCTAAAAATTATTAATTCATACTTACCAGTGTATTAAAATAGTGGAATAAAGACAGATATTATTAAATATATTATTCATTAATATCAAGTTAATTATTGGCTTAATTACTAACTATAATCTAGTTCGATTGACTCACTTAATTCCACACAAACTTTCACTGTGGTTTATAAATTTAAATTACATATTCATTAGTTAGCTTAATACCTACTTTAATTAGAATTATTAAATGATTTGAAGTATTATTATTTGTATACTTAACTTGGCATGTTTTAATTATTTTATACCAGAAAGTAAGTTTCCTTATCGAATGTTATAGTTAATTCGCTAAGTTATACTTATTGAAGTGTTTACAGCCAATACCTATTTCATCCCTTTGGTTCAGTAGTTTATCTTTATCAGAGAACGTAATAATAGTCAGTTTTTCATTAAGACAAAGAAAACAGGTGACGTTGTGTAGTGTAAAGGGTTGAAGCTTTTTTCAAGACTCTTTATTTCAGTACAGGTACTTTATTATTATTTACTATGTGTTTGGATAATGAGGTATCAACTTTTTTATCCAGGTTTTTATCGTTTTTGTATCTAGCCTGAAAATCAGTACATGTACCTCTATGTAAAAGTTTTCCAGTAGCAGATAATTCATTATTATCTCTACAGTAACATTAATTATTGTCGTTATTATTATTATTTTCTTGTGTACTATTAATTCTATGATTATTACGGTTTAAGAAGCATAGAATGTCAGGATTCAGAAATATGAAGCAAATGTAGAGTGAAGAGTAAACGGCAATCCAGAGAATCCAAAGTAGTGAAAAGTTCCGGTCTAAGAGATGGAGGTATTCTAGTCCAAGGTATATATATATATATATATATATATATATATATATATATATATATATATATATATATATATATATATATATATATATATATACCAGAGAATCTAAAGTAGTGAAAAGTTCCGGTCTAAAAGAAACAGATGGAAATCAGAGGGAACCAAATCTGGAGAATATGGAGGGCGAAGCAAAACTCCGACCCAAGCTGTACCAACTTCTTTCGAGTAGTCAAAGCAGTATGTGGCCTTGTCAGAGTTCTGAGCCGTATCCCGATTATATGTGTTTATAAAATCAAGCAATATTGCATGCAAAAGCAAAGTACTAATTTACAAACAAAAAGAGGTAGTTCAAATAAGACGTTTATTGAACGAGTGTATGTGGAATGGTGTGATGTGCTGTGTGTATATATGTGTTGTATGTAGAACATATATCGAGCAGAAAACAGTCTGAATTGCGTATACGAAAAAATGACAGTAGGAAGTCTCTGAATGTGTATACGAAGAAATAAAGTCTGAAGTAGAAAAGTCTCTGAGTGCGTATACGGAGAAATAGAGTCATTTTCCAAGAAGGTGTATGTAGTAGAAAGTCTCTTAGTGTGTATACGAAGAAATAGAATCTCTTACCGGGAAAACGCGTGTTGGCGTGGAGCGTCTGTAGTGAGTGTCGTTTCGCGAGGCCGATTGAATAGAAAAGAGGGCTATTTTTGTTGTGCCTTCGTTTATATATCGAGAGAAGGGCAGATAACTCTGGTCGCTTTCAACGCCACCTGACGGTGAAAAGCGACGCCTACTAGCCAACCGGTGCAGTTATGTTTTGAAATGAGGAGATAACTGCTACATACTTGCCCCCACCGTTTCTGTTGAAGAGCCGTGTTTAATTTATCCAGCTGTTCGCAGTAAAATCGCTGAATTAATGGTGCTGTTCGCAGAAAGAAGTTTTAAAAAAATGACAACGTTTCCAATCCCACTATACCGATAATATGACTTTTGGGGATGAAGGCCTGCTCTGGGTGTTCTTTGTGGTGGATCACCTGCCCTTTTCCACGATCTTTTTCATGTCACATGACTGTAAACAATCCATTTTTCATCTCCAGTAACAATTTGTAAAAAAAAAATAACTCATTGCTTTCCCGTTTCAGCAACGAATCACAAATGAAAACCCTTTACACGAGATTTTCTTCTGTCGATTTATGGGGAACCCAAACATCAAGTTTAGAAACATAACGAAGTTTATGGAATTCATTTTCCACGCTCGATTTGGAAATCTTGAGAATGTGTCCAACTTGTCTGGTTGTCAAACAGCAATTTTGTTCAACTACGGCTTTCACTTGGTCACTGTCGATCATCTTTGGCTGACGAGAGCGAGGAGCACCTCTCGCTGATATCGGTAATTCTGCTTGATCATCCATCACAAGGCTTGAAATATAAGCAAACATGTAAGAATTCCTCTGCTCGGAGGTTTATTACACACTTACGTCAACATACTCGCTACACCAAATACAGGATTTGAAGAATAGAAATATAAGACGATCTTTAGTAGTCCGGAAAGATGACATTAAAAAAACGAACGAACTTTTGTTCAACCCAATATATATATATATATATATATATATATATATATATATATATATATATATATATATATATATATATATATATAAGTGTTTTATACCTACAGATCAGTGCAGGAGTGGCGGTTGCATGGGCTCGAACGCAGTTCGTAGATTCAGCCTAGAATTACGAGCTAAACGCCCAAGCTCACACGGCTGTGAAAAATCACCACAGACAGTAATTGAAATTAATGTACACTTACCTGGGAGGCGGGGGCGAGCGTCATGTTGTCGATAGTGTTCAACGCTCGAGCTAAAGTTTGCTTAATCGCAGGATGACAACAACTTTGTAATTTCAAACAGGGCTCTACTATTAAGACTATTAAATCTTAAAGAGGCATTAACTATAAATATGTTTTTTAATATTAAAGTGTGTTATACCTACAGACGACGTCGTTTCGGGTTTTTTACCCTCATCAGTGTTGCAAGCAGGCGCATGGGCTCTTACCCGGAAGACAGAGGCGAGCGTAATGTTGTCGACACTTAGCTATGGTCAAAATAGCGTCGCCAACCTGCAGTGCCTAGCGTGGCAACTATTGCACCCCCCCCTAAATGACAGTCACCAATAAGGTATACGGAAACCTGATAAATCAGCGAGAGTTTAAACCTGTTATAGGCAGCTGTCGCCAACAGTGTTCAACTACTGAAGGAAGATGCATTAAAGCTGTGTTAATATGATGACTGTGTTAATACTACTCACTACAGTGCCCAGCCTAGATTGGGGTCGACAAATAGTTATAAATATTTGTTATATCTCCCCCCCCTCTCTCTCTCTCTGTATATATATATATATATATATATATATATATATATATATATATATATATATATATATATATATATATATATACAGAGAGAGACAGATTCAGAGAGATAACGAGAGGGGGAGAAAAAGAAGATGAAGCTAGCATTCCATTGTACAGATGTCGTTTCGTTTCAGAGTAACTCATCACACACATGAAAAAATACTGTGGATATATAAGAATGCGAATGTGCAAAAAGAATGTTCTAACTGTATGAGTGACTAAAAGATGTCTTACGTGGCGCATGGTGGTTTAGAAATTTAAGGTTTGGTAGGCCACTAATCGGCAAAGCACTTTTTCAAGTATGCATGAGCAGCGTCACCATAGAACAACGTAGATGCCATGAATATCGCGTAAAAGATTATATTTCTGCTAGAACCAAACCTTAAATTCGTTAAATTCGAGGATTTGATTTGTGAGGCGATTGAACATTACACCAGTCTAGAATTATTGCATTCTTTAGAACTGCTTCTTGTGTTTGTATTTTTCGGCCGTGCAGGTTCTTAGTCGACCTCCTTTGCCGTTATCACTGGTTACTTGTTACATATGAAGTCGGTAATCAGCTCACAAGTTCGTTCTAGTTGGGTTTAAAAATGTTCCCGCCAAAATTCTTGGTTTAGGTTTACAATTCCCGATATTTTGATTGGTCAATAACATTTATCAAGAGAGGGATTTTCTTCTGAAGCTTTTTTGTTTATTTGTAAAACATTCTTGTTTTTATTTATGTGTGCCAAATATTGTATCTCTAAAACCAGGCACAGTTCCTAGGATTATGTAAAGTGTTCTATTATGTAACGAGATTACCCCCCCCCTCGAGGGCAATACTAATGATAATGATAATTTGTGATTGCTGTGGCGGTAGCGGTGGCGAGAACTGGGGTTGCGAAAAATGCGTTGACATAATTTTGGTCAAGCTTAGAATTTAGTTAGGGACGCGCTTGTTGAATTCGAATATGTGGAAACATATTCGAGTTGTCGGTTGATTTGAAAAGTAAACTTAGTTAAGGAATGGGTAAAAACAAACAATTTGGTATCTGCAGAATGAAAAGTAAACTTAGCTAAGGAATGGATGAAAATAAACAATTTGATATCTGGGGAATGAAAAGCGTTAAAACGGAGATTCTTACCAGGTCAAGAGAACGTCCTGGGAGCTCTCTACCCTGATGTGTGTCTGGCTAGGGTACCCTCGTTACATAAAAAGATGAGTGTGAGAAAAAGATAATAAAAGTAAGCGATGAAAATTCTTTTTTTGTGTTTTCGAGTCTTCATTTGCTTACCAACCTACAGAAGAAGATGCTTCGAGAATCGTCCAACTAAAGAAAGATAAGTAGATGTTTATTTTCAGTCTTATATAACGTGACATCCTCATCAGTTGAGGAATCTTACAAACTTTCGCACTGGTGATACCAGATCAGGCTGCCCTGTGGCTCCCTGAGACGAAATTCACCTACATTGACGTTTTTTTTTTTTTTTTTTTTTTTTTGTAAAACTTAATTATGTTCTACAAAACCAAAAACAAAAACAACAGCCCCTCTCCCTTTCTCCCTCCCCTTTTTTATTTTATTTTTAGAACTTGAAGCATAAATCTTTTACTATAATGACCAGATTCGGCATTAAATAACCCAAAAAGGGTTGATATGCCGTAAAACAAAACTACCAAACCAAAAACGATGATTAAACATTTGAAGATATAAAGAACTTGAAGCATAAAAACTTTTACTATAATGACCAGATTCGGCATTAAATAACCCAAAAAGGGTTGATATGCCGTAAAACAAAACTACCAAACTTTCGCATATTGTCCTCTGCAAAGTAAAACAGGGGCAACTACGTTACAATCAGAGCATCTCATAGGTTGAAAATAGTTTCTCTTTCTGGATGCGGGAAGAATTGTTTTTGAGCCACCTTTCTGTCACCTGTTTTTTTGTTCTTGTAAACTTCTCGCAACTAATGGGCATCATGATAGATAAGATTGACCGACAGTAAAGAGAAAACAGAAAAAAAATGAAAGCAAATAATTATCGGATATCTTAACATCTAAGTTTTAGTTTGGTTAGAAAGTACTGTCGGATTTTGTATAATTTTAAAAATAAATACTTATTTGTGAATGTTCTATCTTCCCAGCCCCGTAGAATAATTAACAGTTTGTTTTAATAACGGTATTGCCTACACAAACACGAGTTTCAACAAAAAACACAGTGTTAGATACTATCTTTTGTTGTAAATAAATTACTTTGTTTCATTTGATTAAAAGTTCACCGTATGATCATAGCTAACAGAAGTTACTGCATGAATCGACTTTGGCTAAAGGAGGCCCCTCTTTGTAACAGATTCTAATTCTGTTAGGGGCTTATTATTTTCTATGTTCCCTATCCCGTAGAATAATAGGCTGTTTGATTTAATAACGATATTACCCATACATACATACATACATACATACATACATACATACATACATAAGTGTCAACAAAAAAAAATATATATATCCCGGCTTGACGCATTAACTGGTCTAGCTGCACTGAAGAGCTGTGATACAGCGAAACAGTCTGTATGTGGATTACTATATATATATATATATATATATAGTCTCGGAAGTTCTTTTAACCTTCAAAACTGGAAAAAAAAAAAAAAAATTTTTGTTGAAAGATTTTAGTCTAGTAAGTCAATCAATCTACTGCAATCACTATTTTAGTTACTTCCAAGAATATACTCTAATATAAATATATTTTTATATATGTTTATATATATATATATATATATATATATATATATATATAACACTGCCTTTTGGTTGACAGTCATGTATGTTTCATAGGTAATATGGCATCTTGATTGGAATTCTGTCATTCAATATTGTCTGGAGGATCACGCATGAATGTTGTCTGCTTTCTATTTTTTCCATGAACTTTATGCACGATTTGTTATCTTTATATATACATTTCATTGTGGTTTCTGAAGATCAGTGTGTAATTGCTTTTAACTTTAGCGTATTGCACGTTGTCAATTCTGCCATTGTAAAAAATAAATATGAAGTAAGACTGAATTTTGGTCATTGGAATTTAGATAATTATATATATATATATATATATATATATATATATATAACCACACAAACATATACACAATTAAGCATATACATATATATGCACATATACATACACAAAGCACGCACGTAAAATCGCACCCAACGTGTGGAAAAATAAAAATAAAAATGGGAATAAATATTATTTATGTCATGACGTACTCGGGTGATTGACTTGAAATAAAAAGTTTTAAGATTATTAAAAAGTGTGGTTTTGTCCATTATTTTAAAATAAATCAAAACTGTAGGTTGATGATATGAGTAAAGAGTTTAATAAATAGTGACGGATGTTTTTTTTTCAGACAATCATACTGAGGAAATTTTATAATAAATACAAAACGTTAATGAATACATAAATAATATTTTTGGTTTTCCTTTTTCAATTTCCATTACGTCGGAACACTTTTTCTATTCTTATATATATATATATATATATATATATATATATATATATATATATATATATATATATATATATGTGTGTGTATTTGTGTGTGCGTGTGCATGTGTGTGTGTATGTGAAAAAGAGACAAACGGAAAACAGGTTAAAATGCAAGAGAAAACAAAAACAAGAGATTTGACCGGTTTCGTTCGTATTAACGAACGTCTTCAGAAAAAGTGAAGATTTGGAAACAATTTTATTTTGAAGGCACACACATGGGAGAAAGAAAAGATGATCCGATTGGACCATATGAGAAGACTTTTAGCGACATTAAAATATGATGTAACAAGTAGGTGACATATTCTTCTTTATTTCTTTTTTTTAAATATTTTTACTTATTTTCTTTTTCATTTTCACCCTTACTGAGCTAGTATAGGGGAGGCAGTAGGCGGAGTGGGTAAACGCGATAAGGGGGAAGAAGACAGAGAAACTAGCACGGATAAACACACATAAAGTGGAAGATATATATATATATAAGCATGCATACAATTATGTATGTAAATATATATAAGTATAAATAAACACAAACTAAACTATCACACATAAAAAAGCTTAATACCTTTTATTTGTCTAAAGCTCTGTCGAGGCTTGTTATATCAAGCGAAATATTAGATAAAAAAGTCAAGATGAAGAAGAAAAAAAATGTTTTATTTTTTATTTTGATTTTAATAAAAGATATCTGCATCTAACACATGGTTTTTATAAAGGCATTTTGCCTCTATCTTTATGTTTAAAATTCTAAAGATGCTTAAAAATGAACTTTCCCAAATATATATATATATATATATATATATATATATATATATATATATATATATATATATATATATAAATCGGAATTTACGCCAGTAAACTAGGGAATTACTCTGAACTCTTGGCCTTTTGGCTAAGATCAAAGTATAGTATCTGTTCCAATGGATACTACACCCCATAAACTGGTATTGTCTTGGCCTTCGGGGCTTGATTCACGCCGGTCTATGGGTCGGTCCTGTGCAGTTCTAGGAGCTCCACCCTCCCAGGCTTTGCCTCCCCTCTTTGGGGAGGAGTAAGTTTGTTGCTTACTGCCTGAGGTGCCCCTACCGGGGAATGCCGACGGGGCTGCCCAGGCAATGGCCAGAGTGCTCACTTTCTCGGGCGCTGGCTTTTCAACCCCCAGTTTCCCGATCCGACCTTGGGTCACATCTTACTTGTGGGAGTAAGATAAAACTGGCCTTGTGCCCAACCTCCTGGAGAGAAGGTAAATAAATACTCTGAACTCTCTCTATATATTCAAACCGAAAATAACTAGAGTTGTCTGTCACTAAGTAATTTTGTTGACAAGACAGCTAAATACAAGCCGCCATGTTGAGTTTTTGTTTTAATTTTACCAAAATACGGTAAGCATGTAGAACTTTGTTCAAGGAACAGCAGAAGCAAGCAAATGTTGTTTCAAGTTATCAATACTCGATCGGATAAGATTTTAATATCAATATCTTCTTTCAGCTTGTCATAAGTGCAGAGAATATACGCCTCCGCAACATTTCATAAAAGAGACGTTTCAATATTTCGCGCTTAATGCTAGGAACTGCCTAGTTTCATATAAAAACCAAATGCATCAGCTTCCGGCCCCAGTCTTTAGTTTCTCGCAGACCGATCACACGCAAATAAAAACGCTTCCCGCCAACCGGCGGCATACAACCTCACATGCAACAAGAAACTACCACAACTTGAAACACACAGACTCACACCGCGACAGAAGATGAACATGTCTACGCAACTTCGTTTCACACAAACTAAATTATTATTCTAACTTGGAACTTAGATTTACTACTGTGGCCTTTGTTAACTTGTTTATTAAATATAAATGGAACTGAAATGAAATGGCGAAGGAAGGATATATTAGGGTCACCAGCTATCAAGTGCTAACTCAACATGAATAGAGTTTTGTGAATAAAAAATGAAATAAAACATGATTAATCAATAAAACATCTATAGAACGACAATTTTACAAGAATATAAAAGTTAGTTTTAGTAAAGAAATGTTCATTGTAAAGTTTATTCAACTTGTGTTCTTTCCTAGAAAATGTTCATTATTTTAAGCAGGCGCGAAGGACTAAAGATGCATATGTCTATATTTGTTAGCGCGTGAGTCATAGAAAGTGTATGTGCGTGTTGCAATGTGATACTGTGCGCGCGAGGCAAGGAAAGCTTGTACGTACTTTTGAAGTGCCCTGTTCTTTTTGCCGCCCCGGCCAACAGGACCGGGGGTAGAGTTGAAGGCATACTCATTGTGCTCCTTCGTGGTGCGTCTCTTAGGTCTGTCTGGTGAACTCTGCTTATTTTCCCGTTCTTATAGAGGTTATGGAGTTCGCGTCGGTTTACTACTTTGATTTAGAAACGATATTCAGTGGTTGGACTATACGGAGTTAACACGTTTCTGTTACAAACTCCCTTGCTTTTAGTGAGTGAAAATGGAAAGCGTATCCCAACGAAGCAAAGAAAGAAAGAGAGTAGAAATTCAAGCCATTTGCTTTTTGGCGTTCGTTCTGATCGCGTCTCATCAACCACATTACTAACGAGGTTATTCAACCATCAAAGAGAAAATACATCTCATCACTAGTAACTCTTTATGTTTGATTATCATTTCAAGTTGTTATCTCATGTCAATGAAACTTAAGATATTTTTGTATGGACTAACTTTGTCATTCTTGTGATAAATGCCTTTCTCATGTAGAGGAGGGTTTTTGTTGTGTTTTGGCGACTTCTTAACATATCTATCCGATTTGTTGTATATTGGATTTGTAAATATACGAAAATATATTAATTTAGTATGGACAATATTTTAAGACAGAAAATAAAGTGTTGGCAATGAATAAAAGTTTAAAGAGACCAAGAAACGTACCGAGTAAAAAAGTGCTTTATCCGTACTTTCGGAAATTACCAATGTATTAAAAAAAATTGGCACTTGTAGCATTACCTACCTTTCTTAATGCATTTACACAGGCATTCACATAAGGTCGTCACCCCCGAATTATCTCTCTTTTCGTTACCGTAGAGGGTGCTACGATCCGCAATATAAAAAGGGATGCACAGAAGATTCTTTCTCTCCTTTTTCATCTGTCCTTGATAGACACAACTCACAAACCGTATTTCTCTTCCCTAGGTCTGCCTGCTGCTATGGGAACACCTTTTAACATGTGCGCGCTCACAAACACACTTTACACGGTATGTAAGATGTTTCCTATCAACTTATACACACGCATAATCATTTACAGATTTTGTTATACACATTCTCCTGGACACAATTTCATAGCGAATCTAGTCGGGTTCACAGACAATAAATGTTCTTTTGTATACTTTATTGTTTTCGGGTTGTTTATATGTTTTCATTTGTATATGCTTGCATTTGGACATATATAAGCGGCGCCCCAAACCCTTCACACTAATATCGAAGACAATTTAACGAGTTTTTTTCTTTGGTTCACGTAAAATATGTTTTGACGGTTAAAAATAAATTTAAATTATAACCATTTAAAAACACAAAAAAATAAGTTTAAATTATTACTATTTATTAACACAAAAAAATAAGTTCAAATTATTACTATTTACTAACACAAAAAATAAGTTTAAATTATTACTATTTACTAACACAAAAAATAAGTTTAAACTATTACTATTTACTAACACAAAAATAAGTTTAAATTATTACTATTTACTAACACAAAAAATAAGTTTAAATTATTAATATTTACTAACACAAAAATAAGTTTAAATTATTACTATTTACTAACACAAAAAAATAAGTTCAAATTATTACTATTTACTAACACAAAAAATAAGTTTAAATTATTACTATTTACTAACACAAAAATAAGTTTAAATTATTACTATTTACTAACACAAAAAATAAGTTTAAATTATTACTATTTACTAACACAAAAAATAAGTTTTAATTATTACTATTTATTAACACCAAAAAATAAGTTTATTAACACCAAAAAATAAGTTCAAATTATTACTATTTATTAACACTAAAAAATAAGTTTAAATTATTACTATTTATTAACACCAAAAAATAAGTTCAAATTATTACCATTTACTAACCCCCCAAAAATAAGTTCAAATTATTACTATTTACTAACACCAAAAATAAGTTTAAATTATTGCTACTTATTAACACCAAAAAATAAGTGTCAATTATTACTATTTACTAAACTGAAAACGTATGTACTAAGTCACATGCAGAAAAGAAATACGTGGCGTCATTAAACTTGAAAGAAAAATAACGTTAGCATTTAACCAATGTTTGATTAAGCACGACCGATTATTTTGATCGTTGCGGGGTGAGGATATTCAGTATTTAAGGATTGACTCTGCTGACCCAGCCATTCCCCGCCAAACGCAGACACAATCGGCGAGGAGGAGAGAATCGAGGGAAGTGGCGATGTGTACCCCCCCCCCCACACACACACTTCCGCACTATATTAGAGTGCAAGTGACCTACCGTTGTTCCACATTTTTACCCTCGTTCTTCGAAGAGACAAATAAAAGTAATAATGGAATAGCTTTTCTCTCTTCAAGACAATTTCTCCTCTCACAGATATGTGACACATGGTGGTAGTTTATGGCTTTCCATATTTGTACATTTACTAAACATGGCCAGACCACTTCACCTAGAAAGTTAAGTGGAAAATCTAATATATATATATATATATGGAAAATGAAAACTCAAAAAATTATTTATGTATTACTCAATGTTTCGTCTTTATTTTAAGACTTCCTCAGGATGATTGGTCTGAAGAAAATAACATACAAAGTACAAATAATTGAAACAGTGGTAGTAGGAAAAGAAAAGCTTAAGAATGCCTCTCATGAAAAGATGAATTATGAGCTGTAAATAGATGATAGCAGTGAGAAAAATGAGGGGGGGTGGTAGCGGTCGGAGTTATTAGAACCATTAGGGAGGGGTGATCGTGCGTGATGTACGCCCCAAAAGGGTCGCTTATGAATAGATAAGTTACGGGCTCAAAAAGATGGTAGCAGTAGGAGAAAATAAATTAACTGTGGAAGATGTGGGGGGCAAACATTGGTAGCGGTCAGAGTTATTTATACCATGATGGGAGGAGGAGGAAGCCAACGTCATGTTTATTGAAGTTATATACTTGGTATCGAAGTAGGAGAACGGGAGGGTAAATATCAAGGTCGCATAAAGGGATGGTGCAGGTGGGGGTCGAAAATAAGATATAGCGAGGGGAAGATAATGTATTAGTATTAAATATATATATATATATATATATATATATATATATATATATATATATATATATATATAATATTTATATATACACATTTAAATACACATATATTTATGTATATATATACACACACATATATATGCATATACACAACACACACACACACACACGCACATATATATGGAAAATCAAAAATGGGAACAAAGATATTATTTATGGCATAACGTTCTCATGGTGATTGACTTGAAAAAAGAAAAATAGTCGTTAGAAAAACAAACACATATTATGGCTATATAAAGACCATATTTATGTTTAAACATCACGAATTAAAATATAAAAGACTGAAAAGACAAGCTGACCGGTTTCGAACCTCGCTCAACAGAGCTAAATCGAAGTTGGGATTAATTGGGAAAATATATGCTATAGAGATTATAGCGAGAGAAAGGGAAAGGGGGGGGATTGAATCAAATAAAAACTACTAAGTTCGAGAAGATTTACTTTTTGCTTACTAAGAGAAGGTCGCAAAGACTTAATGTAAATGGTTTCTTGAATCTTCAGAAGAAAGGAGGAGTGTAACTTACTGAAACTGAAGAATAAGTCAACACTAAAATTGGAGGCACAAGAACGGTTATTCATAAGATGTTCGGCGATGGAAGACCCGTATGTATTATAGAGTGCTCGATTATTCTATAAGAGCATAATATTTATGATTTTACAGAAGTTTAGATATCATGGTAGCAACGGTTTCACGACTAAAACGGAGTCTGACAAAAAATGCCGGATGTAATCTGTTGTAACATTAGTTAGTCATGTTTGATCTGAAAATGTTATATACTTGCTGTATCTACCCGGCGTTGATCGGGAAGCAGTGAAGTCATTTTAGTTTTTTTTAAAGTTTTATTTGTTTGCACATAAGACGGACAACTTCTATCGCATTATTCAATCTAAAATATGCGTTCTCTACCTTGGTTATTTTTAGATTTATATTATTAATTAAAAATGTTTCATATTAACAGTCGTCTGAGCCGGATTAAGTAATTGTAGCGAAGTACGTTATTATATTCCCAATAACATGGTACAGCGATAACAAATGAAAATTGGATAGTCAAAAGCAAAGTTTATTTTGTAAGCTTGAATGCTGTTTGGGTCTGACTTTGAAAATCCGGCAAGATAACTTTATATGTTAGATCGCATAGACAACGTGTGCGAACAGCTATATGCAATGAAACGCAGACCAAAATCCATCGCATGAAACGATATGGGTGACGAAAGAAGTTCAAATATTATGGTTACTTTCAAAATCAATTATAAAAGTAACTCTCCTTTACAAATTTAAACATGGACGCCACACACATTTGCACAGCTTTTAGTAATTCTTCTGAAAGCGGAGAAACTGCTTGCGGTGATTTAGGAGGATTTTTAACGATCTACATGTTTAGAAAGTAGAAGTGGTGAAATATGCGTAACTGTGATTGGTCGAACATGAAGAGAGAGAGAGGGAAGGGAGAGAGAGGGGGGAGGAGAGGGAGAGAGAGAGGGAAGGGAGAGAGAGGAAGAGGGAAGGGGAGATTGTTTGTCTGTTTAATAGCAGATCAACTATTTTCGGTTATTTAGTGCCGAAAAATTATTATAAACGATTCATTTAATTGAATACAAGTTGTCGTAATTTCGCGGTTGTTAGCAAAATCCGAATTACTTGGTAACAAAATGGTGATAACACAGCATAAAAAAACACGACAAAGGGAAAAGAAAAAAATAAGAGGTTCGATAGAGTTAAAAATAGAGATTTATTAACATAAAAATGGGCCTGGCTGCTTTTAATTCCCAAAGCTGAGTTAATAACATTAACCCTAGTAACCAAGATAAAATTAAAAAAAAACTTAAGACATGAAAATTCACAAAGTGGTTAGTTCGTTGGCACAACGAAACTGGAAACAAAATTAATTCTTTTCCTTTTTTGTTCATATAATAAAGACTGAAGAAGTCTTCTACCCTTTTTTTTCTTTCTTTCATATAAAAAACATACAATAAAGACCAAAGAAGTCTTCTTATAAATTTAACAAAGAGGTCTCAAAGGGCACAAAACAATAAAAAATAATACTCAAACATACAGGACCGTAACCGTTGTTTGCAGAATCTTCTCAGGCACAGTTTTTTCTTTTTCTTTTCCATTGAAATGTCCGTTTTAAAAGTCCCTCTTTGTCCTTTTTTCAACATTTTTCATTCCAAGGGGCTCAATCCTCGAAATTATTTCATAAATGAAATTCTCCAAAAATGTTCTTCGTCAATCCTTCACATTTTCATTCCAAAGGGGCTCAGTCGTCGAAATTACTTCATAAATAAAATTCTCCAAAAATATCAAACACCTCTTCGTCATAAGGTGTTTCTTCCAAGGGGCTCCAAGTCTTGAAATTACATTCCTTAAAATCAGGGTCGCTCTGATACCCTGAATTTCATAATAAATCGTTCTTGTTCAAAGAACGAGGAGAAATCATCCAAACATTTTACATCCATTCTCAAAAATAGACGGAGACAGCTGAAAACAGAACCACTCTGTCGGGTCTTCAAGCTGGAACTGATAAAAAAAAACCCGCCAAAGTCACCGGAGATACACTGATATGACGTCACCTCTAGACTTCATTACATCGATGATGATGCTGCTGCTACTGTAAAGATAGAAAAGGTGCGTAACATCACGCCATCCAGACAAACAACCTTGACATACATTCGCACAGTGGCAATACGTCGACCTCCCCACCCTTTCATGCCCAAAATAGAAATAAATTTTCGAAAAGTTGCTATGTTAACCATAACCGATCGTCACAGGTTTATATTTCCCATCAGTATCACCAGGTGATTGGTTGCAATAAAGTCACAACGAGAACAATCAATGAATGCATAAATATAGGTAATATCTTTAAAAAATACATACGTAAGAAAAAATAGAAAATTATGTAATACATAAAAACAAAATACCCAAAAATATATATGAGGATGCGTAATTGTCATAATGGATACTGTAACAGACTATGGAATCGGCGATTCATAGTTGAAAACCGATTAAACAATTATACTCAATATTTTTTATTTTTCAAATCGAAATTGTTAATCATTGTTACTTTTTAAAAAAAAATTCCAAATTAATGTTACATAATTGAATAAATCACGTGGTGCAAATCGGCTATGACCAGTGGCTTCACGCCTTGAGCGATCATAAGACGATCCAAACCGCAGTCTAGTCGTGACCAAACATGTTATGGTAGGCGTTTTGTTTACTTTCGGTTTCACATAACCATTCTATCTGCAGTAGTTTACTACGGAGCCCCGAAAGAAATTTCGTCCCATAGCTAAAAGTTTAACAATCTTATATGTTTATCCTTAAAAAATTCTCACTGTTTTTTGCTTTTTTATTAATTAAGTAATTAATTAATTTATTATTATTATTATTATTATTATTATTATTATTATTATTATTATTATTATTATTATTATTATTATTATTATTATTATTATTATTATTATTATTATTATTATTATTATTATTATTATTATTATTATTATTATTTACTCACTAGGAGTTCTCACACAGGTCATCAGTGATTGCTTACCGACAATCGGTGATATTCCATGGAGTCTGAGTGACAACAAGTCTCCCCAGATTTCCAGTATTCTCCACCTCTTTTCGATAGTCACCGCATCAGCCGTTTACCATTGATTTCTCGCTAGTATGGGCCATTGGTCTTCTCTGGGATTTAGGTGGCAATAAGCCTCTTCAAGGTCCAAGAGTCTCTGCACTTCCAGTGGAGGTCTGGTTTGAGCCGTCCCTCCTCGGTCTTCTCATCCTCCTTGACCCTATGCAAATATTTTGTGTGGTGTCAGCCTAGGCTGTTACCATTTTTCTATTCTTTTATTTTTTATTTATTTATTCATTTATTTTTAAAAAAATTGGGGGGGGGGCTGATAGTGTTTCTTGCTATTTCTGTTCATTGGTTCATTTTTGTGTCGTGTAAGTTGAGGCCGGTGTAATTTATTGGGGTGCTTATAAAGTGATGTTTCTTGCATTTTCTGTTTTTGTTTGTGATGTGTTCTTTCTGTGGTTTTGTTTTCTTCCTGTAGTAGATTCCGTGTGACCTTTCGTAGCTTGTGCGGGTTGGTTTCCGCATTCAATGATTTTTCTTAAGATTGTAGCTGTTTTGATCATTGCCGTCTTTTGTATAGTTCCAATCATCTCTTTGATTACAATTTTTACCCAGTCTTTTTTCCAGGTTTTTTGGGATTGTTCCTAGTGCTCATACGATTATTGATATTATACTGACTTTCTTCATGCTCCATATTCCTTTCAGTTCTTTGGCTAGTTCCGTGTATTTGTTTCGTTTTTCCGTTTCTTTGATCTTCACTCTGTGGGCTGCTGGAACTGCGAAGTCTACGATTTTGCAAGATTTTCCCTTCTTGTTGATTATTATAACACCCGGTCTCCTTGCTTGTATAAGTTTGTATATCCATATCCCAGATGATTTTGTGTTTTTCGTTTTCCAGTACTGTTTCTGGTTTATGTTTGTACCATTTTTCTGCGTATTCGAAATTCAATTGTTTGCACAGTTCCTGATGTACTGCTTTCTCCACACAGTCATGTCTGTTCTTGTATTCTTTTTGGGTTAGTTTGCTACATTCACTTATTATATGATTTATTGTTTCGTCTCTTGTCCACACAGTCTGCATTTACTGTTTTCCTGGGTTTTATTTATTTTAGCTTTAATGCAGTTTGTCCTAATTGCATTGTTCTGTGCAGCCATCAGTAAATATTCCGTTTCTCTGTGCAGCCCTCAGTAGATATTCCGTTTCTCTGTTCAAGTGTCCTTTTCTTAGCCATGCTCAGCTATTTTCGTTGATCTCTTCTCTTGTCAGTCTTCTAGAGCGTCCATGTAGTTGTTTTTCTTCCCACTTTTCTTTTCTTGTCGTTTTGTTTCTGGTGTCGGTTTCTGGTGTCGGTGCTTCCCGAGTTGTTCGTTGGAACGGCGTCTCTTGCTGCAGTGATAAGGATTTAGTTATGTATTGAGTAATGTATTTCTCCATCTATTATTATTAGTAGTATACTAGCAATAACAATTCGCTTAAAAACAAAACCAAACCAAGACGTAAGAATAAAAATATAAAAACAATTCTACGTTTTATTTATTTACAGAATTTGAACTGAACTGTTTTTTGGAGGGTGGGGAGATATTCGAAGTTTTAAGTTTAGTTCATCAAAAGTCTGTTTGGTTCGGTTCGGTTCGGTTGGTTTAAAATTCTGTAGAAGCGGTCAGTGAAGGAGATATCCTTCTACACTGTGGCAATTTGTATTTTTGTTATACTCCGAGGTAAACTTTGTCGGCAGTTTACAAATTTTACAAGTACCCGGTAGGAGCGTTATTAGTCATTGTAGGAGTATACTTAGAAAATCGACGAATACTAATTCAAATCGTAGTGAGCAGAAAGAAATATACGTATCTTTGTAATGTTTATTGGCTGCGTAAATGTAAACACATGTTTCTAGCAATGATGTAAGGTTTGGTATGGATGGGCAAAAGTGAAATAATGAACTTGTGTATTCTGTTAGCTAAAGTATTGTAAGATTCGTAAAGAAACTGATATTACGTGCTTCCATGGAATTTGTATCAACAATTGAATGTTGTCGAAATGAACACTGCCGTTCGTTTTATTCGATAAGTATTTGGAAAAAGATTTGTAAGCCTTGAAGTTGTTATGTTTTAAATTGTCTAAGTGCCTAATAAAAAATGAATAAATTATACCTGAAGCAATGACTGATGTCGAATCGCTGAAGAGATGGTAGGTGCTATTTTGAATTACGAAAACTGTAAGTAATTATGTTCGTTAAATGTAATCCATAGAAACCGGAATGAGACAAAGTCTATACGCAATAGTTAGAAATAATGTAATCCGATATTCTCGAAAATCAGAGGAATTTGAAGGAGCTTCAATTAAATTGGTGCGTAATGTATTGTATTATGTAATAAATTAATAGCAGACGAATAACAAATTTTAAGGGTCACGTTTTTTTAAGAATAGACGTTGTGTATTTGTTCCCGGTGTTGACGAGGAGAGTGGCAGTAATAAAGCTATTGTGGGAAAAGTTTTTGCTACTACCTCTATGGAGTATGTGTTGGGGAGAGTCGAAGATGGTGGACCAAAAGTAATATTTAGTGTTAACTGGAGAAAATAATCACAAATTTACTATAACACGCTCGAGTGAATAAGCATCATATAGTGGTGAGTTTAGTAGCCTATGGTGCATGTGGTTATGTTCCTATTCTTGACAAAGATACAGGTGAAAATCGCCTTTACTTTATATAGAAGAAGAATAAAAGATTAATACATGCAGTCTGTTGGCTGTTTATTCTTTGTTTGATAATTTCTCTTTAATTGGTTAGTTTTTATTTTTAGTAGATAAAGGGAAATAACTTTATGTTCAATTGATTTTGGTTTATATCGTTAAATATTTGTTAACTAATGTGCAATTATTTTCTATTGTTTTATAAGCAACATTGATAGTCAATAATTAGGGCAATTGTTGTTTATTCGACAATTCCTTATTTCCATTTTTATTTACTCTATTAATTTTATTACATTAAGAAAGTCTTTTATTTTATTATTTAATGATTTAGACACTATTTTCATCCCACATTTATTGTTATTTATTTATTAATTTTTATTTAATCTGTGCTTAACTAATAAAGCTATTTTTTGCATGAACGCCGACAAAGAAAAGTATCACTATAGATTGCGATATGACAAGGTTAATATTCTAAAAAATCCAGACGGCATATGAAAATAAATTAAATTAAATTCTACAAAAACCTAGAGGTAGCATGAGAAATAGATTAAACTAAATTCTAAAAAAATCCACAGACAACATAAAAATAAATTAAACATAATTCTAAAAAATCCACAGAAAAGGTAATAAAAAATTAAACCAAATTCTAGAAAAATCCACAGAAATCCACAAAAAGTATAAGAAATAAATTAAAGTAAATTCTACAAAAACCAACAGACAATGAAACAAATAAAGCAACCCAAAGCCTACAAGGATAATAGACAGTTGCATTTATATGCAACTAAATTCTATAAAACTTGGCAGACAGTGTCAGGCATGAATGAAACATAATTCTACAAAAATCCAGACAACATACGAAATGAATTTTAAAAAAAATCTACATAAATCCACGGACAGCATAAGAAATAAATTAAATTTAATTCTATAAAAATCTTCAGAGAGCATAGAAAATAAATTAAACCAATTTTCTACAAAAAACAGACAACATAGGAAATAAATTAAACAAAATTCTATAAAAAATCTATAGACAAGATGAAAAATTAATTGAATCAAATTCTTCAAAAATCTACAGAAAACATATGACATAAATAAAACTAAATTCTACAAAAAACAACAGACACCATAGGAAGTAAATTAAACTAAATTCTACAAAAATTCAACAGACAACATAGGAAGTAGATTAAACAAAATTCTAAATAATTCGACATAACACATAGGAAATAAATGAAACTAAATTCTACAAAAATCAACTGACAACATAGGATATGAATAAAACTAAATTATATAAAAACAACAGACAACATAAGGAGTAAACTAAACCAAATTCTATAAAAATTAAAATACAACATAGGAAATAAATTCAACTAAATTCTGCAAAATTCAACATACAACATAGGAAGTAAATTAAACTAAATTCTACAAAATTTAACAGATGATATAGGAAGTAAATTAAACTAAATTCTACAAAAATCGACGGACAATATAGGAAGTAAATTAAACTAAATTCAACAAAATTCAACAGAAAACATAGGAAGTAAATTAAACTAAATTCTACAAAATTCAACAGACAATATAGGAAGAAAACTAAACTAAATTCTACAAAATTCAACAAACATAGAAAGTAAATGAAACTACATTCTACAAAATTCAACAGACAATATAGGAAGAAAACTAAACTAAATTCTACAAAATTCAACAGAAAACATAGGAAGTAAATTAAACTAAATTCTACAAAATTCAACAGACAACATAGGAAGTAAATGAAAATAAATTCTACAAAATTCAACAGACAACATAGGAAGTAATTTGAACCTACATTCTACAAAATTCAACAGACAACATAGGAAGTAAATGAAACTAAATTCTACAGACATCAACAGACAACATAGGAATTAAATTAAACTAAATTCTACAAAAATCAACAGACAACATAGGAAGTAAAACTAAACTAAATTCTACAAACATCGACGGACAATATAGGAAGTAAATTAAACTAAATTCTACAAAAATCAACAGACAACATAGGAAGTAAATTAAACTAAAGTCTACAAAATTCAACAGACAATATAGGAAGAAAACTAAACTAAATTCTACAAAAATAAACAGAAAACATAGGAAGTAAATTAAACTAAATTCTACAAAATTCAACAGACAATATAGGAAGAAAACTAAACTAAATTCTACAAAATTCAACAAACATAGAAAGTAAATGAAACTACATTCTACAAAATTCAACAGACAATATAGGAAGAAAACTAAACTAAATTCTACAAATGCAACAGAAAACATAGGAAGTAAATTAAACTAAATTCTACAAAATTCAACAGAAAACATAGGAAGAAAACTAAACTAAATTCTACAAAAATCAACAGACAACATAGGAAGTAAAACTAAACTAAATTCTACAAACATCGACGGACAATATAAGAAGAAAACTAAACTAAATTCTACAAAAATCAACAGACAACATAGGAAGTAAATTAAACTAAATTCTACAAAATTCAACAGACAACATAAGAAGTAAATTAAACTAAATTCTACAAAAATCAACAAACAACATAGGAAGTAAAACTAAACTAAATTCTGCAAACATCGACGGACAATATAGGAAGAAAACTAAACTAAATTCTACAAAAATCAACAGACAACATAGGAAGTAAATTAAACAAAATCCTACAAAAATCAACAGACAACATAGGAAGTAAATTAAACTAAATTCTACAAAAATCAACAAACAACATAGGAAGTAAAACTAAACTAAATTCTACAAACATCGACGGACAACATAATAAGTAAATTAAACTAAATTCTACAAAAATCAACAGACAACATAGGAAGTTAATGAAAATAAATTCTACAAAATTCAACAAACAACATAGGAAGTAAATTAAAGTAAATTCTACAAAATTCAACAAACAACATAGGAAGTAAATTAAACTAAATTCTTCAAAAATCAACAGACAACATAGGAGGAAAATTCAACTAAATTCTACAAAATTCAACAGACAACATAGGAAATAAATTTAACTAAATTCTACAAAAGTCAACAGACAACATAGGAAGTAAATTAAACTAAATTCTACAAAAATTAACATACAACATAGGAAGTAAATTAAAGTAAATTCTACAAAAATCAACAAACAACATAGGAAGTAAACTAAACTAAATTTTTCAAAAATCAACAAACAACATAGGAAGTAAATTAAACTAAATTCTTCAAAAACTAACAAACAATATAACAAATAAAATAACCCGAAGTCAATACAGATCTACAGACAGTTAGGAAATAACTGAAACTAATTCCATCAAAATTCACAGACAGGATTAAGCATTAATTAAACATAATTTTACAAAAATTCTCAGAAATCATACGAAATAAATTAAAAAAAATATACAGAAATCCATAGATATCATACGAAATAAATAAAATAAAATTATACATAAATCCACATGCAGCATAGGAAATAAATTAAACTAAATTCTAAAAATAATATGCAGACAGTTCGAAAAAATAAGTTAAACGTACGTCTACAAAAGTCGACAAAGAACATAAGGCATTAATTAAACTAAATTTTACGAATTCCACAGATTACACAAGAAATAAATCAAAGCAAATTCTACATAAAATGACCAGAGAGCATAAGAACAAGATTTAAGATAATTCTACAAAAATCTACAACAGCATAGGAGATGACTTTCCAAATTCGTCAAAAATCAACAGACAGCATGTGAAATGTATTCAACTAAGTTCTACAAAATCAACAGACAATGTAAGAAATACATTAAAACAAATTCTACAAATATCCACAGAAAACATAAGAAATGAATTAAAGTAAATTCTACAATGATCTACAGACAGCATAAGAAATGTAACACCACAATAAATAAATTATACCAAATTATACAAGAATCCATATACAACATGGGAATTAATTAAAATAAATTTTACAAAAATTCACAGACAATGTAAGAAATAAATTGAACCAAATTCTGTAAAAAATCCACACACAGCATAGGAAATAAATTAAACTAAACTCTAATAAAGTCCACAGACAACGTAAGTCATAAATTAAAGCAAATTCAAGGAAAAGCCACAGACAACATAAGAAATAAATTAAATTAAACCAAAGTCTACAAAAATCAACATATAGCACAAGAAGCATATATACAGAGAGAGTGAGTGAGTGAGTGAGAGTGAGTGAGTGAGAGTGTGAGAGAGAGAGTCCGTGTGTATGTGTGTGTGTGTGTGTGTGTGTGTGTGTGTGTGTGTGTGTGCGTGTGTGATTCCAAAGACACTGCTATTGATCGTTACACATTTCAATCATTTTATATTTTCCTATTAACAGACACATCTGCATTATGAACCAACTTGTCAGACAAACCGGAAGTGGATCCTTGTCTCTCTTTCAACACCGGAAGTATTTATAATGCAGGGACAGAAATGTTCCTAAATCAAAGTCTCATATACAAAAAATACATACAATAATCATTTTTAACATTGTCAACTGAAAGCGGCCATAAAAAGAAATGTCTGTTAGTGACAATAAATAAAACATAAAATCAGACCCCCAGCCCCAATGACGGAAGAGATAATTACTTTAGATATACAGTATTTATTGCACAGTCTTCGGGTTGCTCAAAAGCGTAGTTTAGAAACAAATTCGATCAATAATGGTCTTCACCCTACTCACTTGCTTGTATGAGTTTTTCTGTTGGTACTTTCATGCCAGAAAGCATTTCACAATATTAATTCTCCATTACTGGATCCGGTTTGTGTCTGTTACATTTGTCTGCATATTTAAAGTGCAGACGTTTGCATAGTTCCCAGTGGATTGGTTTCCCAATACAATGAAAATTTCACAACTGTTTTAATCTTGATAGGTTTGGCACCCGGTGCTCTACAGACTAAGCTATCAAATGGGACAAATGATATCGTCTTAAAATTTTTACAATACTGATAGCCGAAGTATTTAATTATTTCTTACGAAAGCGTATTGTTTTTACACTAAGTGAAAATGATAATTTCCTCAACCAGAGTACTCCACTCATTGGGCAATATATGTATATATATATATATATATGTAAAGAAGTAAGCCTACCAACATTTGTAGAAATTTTTTTTCAACATTTATTTATTATTTTGTTATTTTATCATTTTATAATTTCCATGGATTTACATATCTGATGAGAACGGATCACCGCTTTAAACGCGTTATATAAAATTATTGGTTTCATTCAATATAAATAAAATAAATGGATCGACCATAGCCGAGGGAAACTTGAAGACTCTCTTTTCATTCCTTTCTTATATTTGATGCTCACCTTATAATATTGAGTGTTTATGTTCTAGGATATTGAGCACTTTTAGATTAACATATATCGCTTTCCAAATGTAATACTGTATTATGACTATTATAACACCTGGGTAGCGTCGAGGCTATTATATATTGTATACAAACGTATAACAAAACTATGACTTTCTTTCTCACAGACAACGCAGTGTTCAAATACACCAGCTTCATCTCAGATATTGAGCACTTTTGGATTTACATATACCACTCACATGAATGAAATAAAAATGAATGAAAAAACGGATACAAAAATGAATGAAAAAAAATGCATGAAAAAATAAATGAAAATAAAACGAATTAAAAATGATTGAATAAATGAATGAAATAAATGAAAATGAATGAAAAAAAATGAATGTAAAAATGAATGTAAAAATGAATGAAAATAAAAATGAAAAATGAATAAAAAGCAATGAATAAAAAAGTGTATAAAAATATGAAGTTAAAAAAATGAATGAAAAAATGAATGAAAAATGAATGAAAAAATAGTAAGCACTATCTTATGTAGTTTCTGAGTATGTATTTTTTGTAGTTGTGGACTTTTATATGGCGACACATACACTTGTTTAAACACATCTGCTCTAGTACTATATTGAGCACTTTTGGATTAACATATACCACTCACGATTGTATTATTTATTTTATAGCTCGAAGGCAACATCGAATTTTTTGTCTAGTATGCAACACTGTGACAAAACACTTTAAACATAGTGGATTTATTGCTACTGGGCAACACAGCATTTAAACAGACCTGCTCTATCTAGGATATTGAGCACTTTGCCATAACATATACCACTTACTAAATGTAATACCGCATTATAACAATTCTGGCTCCCAGGTTATGCCGAGTAGATTTACTTGTATATAACAGTATAACAAAACACAATGAAGTTCTTTCTCCTGGGCAATGCATCGTTTAAGCACACCTTCTCTATCTAGATTATTGAGCATTTATGCTATAAGGTATACCACTTACAAAATGCAATACTGTATTATTACTATTATGGCTCCCGGGCAACGCCGAGTACCTTTTCTTGTATGCAACCATATAGCAGGGCACAATAAAGTTTTTTTTATCCCAGACAACACGTCGTGTAAACACACCGGCTCTATCTAGGTTATTGGGCACGTTTGCCATAAAAGACATTCGCCCCTTACAGCTCCCTTAGGCTAGGAGCGCACTTAGAGATTTGGAACCACTTCCATTGTCTTTCTCAGAAAATTTTACACATATAATTTAAATTGCATAAAAATATGATATATTTGAAGCTTTAAGGGGATATGCTCTTATAGCCTCTTAGGGGTGCATTTGGGGATTCTGGAACACTTCCATTGTATTCCACGATAAATTTAACATAAAAATGCACTTTTAGATTTT
Source organism: Sepiola atlantica (assembly GCA_963556195.1). Classification (NCBI taxonomy): domain Eukaryota; kingdom Metazoa; phylum Mollusca; class Cephalopoda; order Sepiida; family Sepiolidae; genus Sepiola; species Sepiola atlantica. Next base: position 33,685,535 of record OY744521.1, on the reverse strand, counting down.
AAAACTTGTTCTATATCTTAAAGAAAATTAACATTCACTGTTCATGAACGTTAAATGTTATATGTTAACCAAGGAGGAGATAATACCCAGGAGGTGTATCTCATAGGAACGGACCGAACTTCATTAAGGCAAAAAGAATTTGTCATCCAGCAAGCAAGATCTTTGTGTCAGAATGTGCCAAGGTTTACCCCGGTGAAGTAAGCATTACCAGGGTCAAGTACGTATATATGCTTGGATAAGTATAAACCCAGAATTTCCACAACAATATTGATAAAATAGCAATATGTGTCCAATCGTATATAATGATCCGTTTACAATAGGTTTTGTGCTTAAATAAAATGCCTAAATAGAGTTGATATGCCGTTTCATATGTAATAATACTACAGGGGTGCAATGCAAAGATGCAGATTAGAAACATGGATGAAGTCATCTCGGCCTAAACCGTGTATGGAATAATAATAATAATAATAATAATAATAATAATAATAATAATAATAATAATAATAATAATAATAATAATAATAATAATAATAATAGTAATAATAATAATAATAATAATAATAATAATAATAATAATAATAATAATAATAATAATAATAATAATAATAATAATAATAGACTTGTTGTCACTCAGACTCCAGGGAACACCACCGGTGATTATCAGTGAGTAATCACTGATTATTACCTGTGTAAGAACTCCTAGAGAATACAAATAATAAAGTAAAACGAAACAGAAAATATGTTTGGGGAGAGAGATTGTAAATCAGAACATTCCTTTATCTGTGTCATTAATAAGGTAAAACAATGAACAAAATAAGGAATATAGTTTCATAAATATATATTTAAAAATGTGGTTTGAAATTCTGACAAAGACTGGACAACGATGGACACTGGTGTAAAAACATAAATTGGGATAAGTAAGTATTATATAAGAAACAGGAGAGAAGGGCAACTGACAGGGTCGAAGTTTATGCAAAGATCTGAATTTTGATAAAAGTATCATTATCTTGTTATTTCCTTCAAGGGGAATAACTCTGCCCCCCCCCCCCAAAAAAAAAACGAAATTGTAAATTGAGTTAGTTCTCTTGCACGAAAGATATCGGATTTATAACTCAGACAGTGAAATTCGCGTCTCACCGTACAACACACAAACCAAACCCAAACCAACTTGTTATGTATAGTTTCAGTCTTGATATATTTGAACACACTTCATAGTAAACGTTACTGTTTATTTCGACCTATGCAGCAATTATATCTCGATTTTTTTTACGTATTTTAAATAAATAGATCTGTACATCATTTATGTAAGTCTAAAGTGATAAGATCACATTCCCATTAAAACAGGACATTCACAGTCACAACGAGTTTAATCGGATAAGTATTTCCCCATTAACTGGTGCCTCCATCAATACTTAAATATTTCTATCATCCTATTGAATTAAATATTTTTCTTTTATCATCTATTGTTAATACACATGAGGAGATATTTGGTCCGTATGTCTCTAGCAGTGGCGGGCAGGGTAACCTGGCGATGCCCGGAGCAACCCTTGATTGTATGTCCCCTTAAGACTCCAGTATAAGGCTGAAAATACTCTAAAAGGAAGGGAACATAGTTTGAATTATATATAAACACAGATATAAAATGAAGTAAACCATTTATTTGATTTATAACGGAGACGGATCAAAGCTGAAGATAACAAAAGAATTGTCTGTTGTTGTTTATTCTGATGGCTGCACTACGATCCACATATAGATAGAGATTATTCTGGAAAAAGTGGTGAGAACAGGCCAAAATTCGTAACTAAAATTAGCCAAAGAAAAAACCACCACCTCAAATACTGTTACTATATATATATATATATATATATATATATATATATATATATATATATATATATATATATATATATACACGTCCTATGAAGTTAAGGGCGACTAATAATGCAATTTTCTGCATCTTAATCACTTAGGAAGTGAGACAATCGAAATAATAGTAAGCAAAATAACAGCGAACGCTACAATCACCAATAAAATAATTACATAAAAATACATTAAATATTTAGGTGATAAAAATCGTACATATCTCTAGACAGAGCGTCTTGGTCCAGTGGTAGAATGCTGGACTATAGACATCAATATCGAAGGTTCGATCTCTGTCTAAGTTAGCCACGCTGATGACGGCTGTGAGCCAGAAACACGTGTCCATGGATTACTTTTATGTACGTATAAAATAAATTTTATATATATATATATATATATATATATATAATTATTACAGCAAGGAATACAGACGTTTGTGACTTTTGGGGGTGGAATGAAATTGAAAAAGTATAAAAACGAGAGGAAATAATTTTTTAAATATCATGAATATACTAAGCCGGCTTTCGTCCACACTCATCAGAGTATGTACGTAGAAATAATTCAAGCAATTACGACTAAAAACTAGTTAAAAGTTAGTTTTTAGTCGTAATTAATGAAATTACGACTAAAAACTAGTTAAAAGTTAGTTTTTAGTCGTAATTAATGAAATTACGACTAAAAACTAGTTAAAAGTTAGTTTTTAGTCGTAATTTCATTCCACCCCAAAAAATGTCACAAACGTCTGTATTCCTTGCTGTAATAAAATTTTGTACCGCGAAAAATTTATTTAAATATATACTTATAATTATTTGTTGTTTATCTACATATGTATACATTTCATCCTTATGGGAATCGTCAGTGTAGAGAAGAATTATTCACACCGGTCGCCGGACTTGAACCCTGAAGCACGAGTTATATTTAAAACTCAAATTCCAACGTCTTTTGCCCCCCTCCCCATGGCCATTGTCAACAACTCTGTAAATCAGTGAGAGATTAAGTTGCGTCACCCACTGGCTCGTGTTAACTTGTTTGAATTAGGAAAAAATTTGTTTTTGAAGACAGTTAAATTTTAAAAAATAAAACGATAAAATCGCAAATTAGTCTTTCTGTAAGCTATCTCTCTTTTTATTTCTCCCCTCCACCCTCTCCTTCTCTCTCTCTCTCTCTCTCTCTTTATATATTGTTTCTCTATGACTCTGGGGTAAATAGTATTTATACTTGTGGTGATATTCTCCATTGTTTAAAATCTTCTGTTTTATAGTTAGTTTTAATACCTTTGATTGTTAATCAAATGTGTGTGTGTGTGTGAGAAAGAGAGAGAGAGAGAGAGAGAGAGAGAGAGAAAGATATATTAATTACTACATATATATATATCCTATATATTTAATATATCAAATAAAGTCAGTCTATTTCTCGAAGTTTATAATTGATAGCTTTCGTCCTACAAAATTAATATTTGATTCTGATTAGCCAGTCAATTATCGTAACTGTTCCTTAAATAGTAAAACTTAAAATTTCAATCGATTCCATATACTTATTGAGGTACAAATAAAACAATTTTTTATTCAATAAATATTTTCTTTTACGAAAAAGTATTCAGGCAAAGCCTGTTTTTAACTACTTTTAAATTGAAAGTGGCATGCCTAAGATGGATTTTTTCAATGTTATAATTTATTGACTTAATTAATTTCGTTTTTGTATCTAAATTTAAGAATTTCTTCAGATAAAATGTTAAAATAAATGTAGATACATTGTTTAGAATTCTTAAAAAATGGTGAAATCTCATGTATATCTGTTTTCATCCTAGAGTTTTGCCATACCTAAAAATACATGATATCTTAAGGCAACTATAGCCGTGGTTAAGATAATATAAATGTAAGATTGAGTTGTCGCCTGTAAAACTTTTGCATGCGAGATAAGTATTTTAGTCATGATGTCTAAAGCCTGCTTGGAATTATAGATAAAACAACATCTCACACAATACTCTTTCCCAGTATATTTACAAAGGTAAAGGTGCATTTTATTTTTTTATAAATTATAGTGCCTGCTGCTGCTGTTGCCGAGTAGCTCAGTCTTCTGCACAGAGCCGCGAAGATCGTACCATAGGATTGCCAGCATGGTCCTCCTCATAAACACCAGCTATTCGTTACAGAAGCAACATTGTCATCCATGGATTTGCAGTCCCATGCCTGAGACGTCCATGCTTGTTACAGTCAAGATAAACAATACACACGGAAGCAATACATATAGGCTTTGTAGCTAAAAAATAAGAGAACAGTATACATCATAAGTGAATGCAGCAAGCCAGCTCAAAGGGATTATAAAAATATACATAATTGTGTTTCAAAGATAGTCAACTGTTACAAATGGGTGTCAGTAATGGAAAATGAAAGGCATAAATCCTCAGAGACGGAAATGCAAACGAACAAGGAAGAATACCTGATATGATGATAGTTACAAAGAAGGAAAAACCCCGTCAATACTAAATGTCATCGTTCAAGCATTTCACAAGGTGAACCTGAAGAAGGAAGAAAATCTAAGCAAACACATGGAGTTTACCAGAGGATGGAGAGGAATGTGGAACATTAAAAAAACTGCCATAATATCGATAATTGTATGAGCACTAGGAACAATACCGAACAATACCAGTGAGCGATCACAAGTAATGACTCGTGTGATAACTCCTAATGAGTAAAATATTTCTCCTCCTCCTCCTCCTCCTCCTCCTCCTCCTCTTCCTACTACTACTACTACTACTACTACTACTACTACTACTAATAATAATAATAATAATAGTAATAAACAACCCATATGGGCTTCAAAAGTAATGCATTTGTAGTAGAGATTCTGGCTTGGATAGTATATAGACGATGATCGCATCTTTCTAATGTACTAAGACCCACGCTGGGCAGAGGGGGGGGGGAGCGAAAGATCATGTTGCACTCTGTCTTGCTTTTTGCTTTGTTGGACTCTCTCTTCTTTCTCGTTTTTGATTGTCAAGTCTGATGTTTTTATTAGAAATTAGTATTTCACACAGGCTCGCTAAGTTTTGGAATGAGCGGGAATCATTTTTATTAATCGAAAATTGTTGAATTCGCACCTTTATGCGCAATCATTTTTTTTTCTTTATTTTGGGTACGTACGGCAGTAGCACAAAACTATTGATTTAACTGTCTCCCATTTCCACTCGATACAGAAAGGAAGAAATGAAAAGGAAAGAGTAAGCTAACCAATAAAGAAAGAAAGAGAGTAGCTTAATCATGCTAGTAACTTTTTACGTACGTTCATATCTTAACAAAACAATATTAGCTGAATAGCCAGCCTTTGGACGTATTTTAAAACTAAACTTACTAGACAGAAGTGTGGACTCTCCCAATGCTTTTATACAAGCAGTTATTCATGTTAATCACCCTTGTCAAAACTCACCGGTAATGCGTGATGAGTTGAGCAGATGTTCAACAAATCACAGCTCAATTCTACGCGAATGTCGCCCACAGAAAATCAACAGGAAGTTTTTGTTTTATTCTTTACTTTTTTAATCACAACACGAGTGACAGATCGAATTAGACATTAATATACGAATATAACATTTGCAAAATAAATAAATCTCTCATTACATTTGATGAAGTTAATCTTCTAAATAGATTTTAGATAGCAAATGTTTTTATTTTTATTTTACAAGGGCGGTGGAGGGCAGAGTTATAATAGTTAAAAAATTACTGTTCTTCTTTGGTTATTATTATTTTACTTAACAGGAGTTTGCACACAAGTCATTATCAGTGATTGCTCACTGACAATTAGCAGTGGTGTTCCCTGGAGTCTGAGTGACAAAAAAAATATCTAGATATTTACAGCACTCTCCACTTCTTTCGATAATCGTTGCAAATTATTTTGCATTATCGCAACAACCGCTTACCATTGATTTCTTGCTGGCAACGACCATTGGTTTTATTTATCTTCCTTCCACAAGGTAAGATGTGACACAAGGTCGGGAAAGTAGGATTTGAAAAACCAGCGCCCGAGAATTTGAGCACTCTGGCCATTAAAAAATGCTTGGGCAGCCCCGTCAGCATTCCCCGGTAGGGGCGCCTCAGGCGATTAGCAATAAACTAACCCCTTCTCAAAGGGTGAGAAGGCAAAGCCTGGGAGGGTGGACCTCCTAGAACTGCACAGGACAGACCACCAATAGACCGGCGTAAATCAAGACCCGAAGGCCAAGACAATACCGGTCTATGGGGTGTAGTCTCCATCGGAACAGATACCAACCCCTGGTTGTTGGTCTTCTCAGGAATTTGAATAGCAATAACACATCACTCAATAAGTCTCGGGCCTCACATAGATGTCATCACTAATAAAGCAAAAAAATGATTTTTTTCATCAAGTACTAACCTTCAAATGTCGAGTTGATGAGTTTCGCTGGTTGCGGCTGTTTCCTAGAAGCTCTATGTATTTAATAATTTTTTCACTCTGTGAAATGCTGGGACGGCGAAAGCTGCTACTTTTCAGCCTTTGTCTTTCTAGTTGACTATTATCTAATGTCCTGTCTTCTTATTTGGATGAGTATTGGCCACACAAGAAGCCACATATTCATTCCTGCTTGAGCAGAAGGAGCCATCATGGTGTGCGATTTGTCAAGTCTCATGCACGGTGAGAAACTTTATGTAAGAATGTGTTGATTTTGCATCCATATGACAGAGACACTACAATTTTGGTATTAAGAAGGAATTATTCAATGACATCAGGGTGGAACTTATAATATCCTTTTTGAAAACGGTCGATTTATTTTCCAAAATCTAATATCTATAAGTCAATGGCCGGGATCAAAGTGTAGTATCTGTTCCGATGGATACTACACCCCATAAACTGGTATTGTCTTGGCCTTCGGTCTTGATTTACGCCGGTCTATGGGTCTGTCCTGTGCAGTTCTAGGAGGCCCACCCTCCCAGGCTTTGCCTCCCCTCTTTGGGAAGGAGTAAGTTTATTGCTTACTGCCTGAGGCGCCCCTACCGGGGAATGCCGCCGGGGCTGCCCAGGCAATTTTTAATGGCCAGAGTGCTCACCTTCTCGGGTGCTGGCTTTTCAAATCCCACTTTCCTGACCCGACCTTGGGTCACATCTTACCTTGTGGGAGTAGGATAAAACTGGCCTTGTGCCTAACCTCTGTTTATTAACGAAATATACAAATATAAAAGAAATTAATCTGTAAATTATATATATATACAAGACTGAATCTGTTTAATGTTCAAAACTATTATGAAATCTTTTTTACCAAAAAGATGAAGTCGGCATGAAATAACCCAAAAGGGTTGATATGCTGTAAAACAAAACAAGACTTGAATGAATTCGTCCGTTTGTATTTCCATGTTTCAGAGAATTTAGCCTTCTGTTTTCCAATGTGGACTCCGGTTAATGCCGATATCATGTGTCTGTATGTTCTAAACTTAACAGGCATAGGTAACAGTGAACTACCTTTCCAACATAGCCATGCCTGTTTTTTGTATTCCTTTTAAGCTAGCTTGCTGCATTTACTTATAATGAGATTTACTGATTCGTCTTTTTGTCCACAGAGTCTATATTTGCTATTTGCTGTGTTTTGTCTATCGTTGCTTGTATGCATTTTGTTGTTATCGCATCGTTTTGTGTAGCTGTCAGTAGCGATTTTGTTTCTTTTTTCAGGTGTCTTTTCCATAGCCATGTCCATGTTTTGTCGTTGCAATTTCTTTGGTTTGTCTTATATATAACTCATGTAGTTTCTTTTCTTCCCACATTTCACTGTTCTCCACATTGTTCACACTGACGCTGCTTTTGACAGCGAAAATCAGCCTCTCTGTATTTTGTATTATCTTTTCTATAGTCATTTAATTGTGTTGTCTACACAATCTTCAATACTTAGCAGTCTGTTTCCCCCATCTTTTTTTTCAGTCAATATCAACATTCGGATGCAGTTCGTTGTGCCTGTCATTAGTTTTGTTTTGTTTTTAAATGCAGGTTCTTTGATTCTTCTTTTGTCCAGTTTATGCAGGGTCCAGAGTATGTTACCAGAGATACTGCTCAAGTGTTTATTCTTTTTACTAAGTTTCTATATATAATTTAGTTTCAAGGAGCTTTCTTCTCAGGTATTCTGTTTAATCGTACTCCTTGGCCTTTTGGCTGGGAGCAAAGTGTAGTATTTGTTCTGATACTACACTTCATCTTTTCTTCCTTACTTTTCAAACCTTCAGTAAGTAAAGCAGTTAAGAGCAATTCTTTTCTTGCCAATGGACCACTTAACTATGTTATAGCTTCTTTTTCTCGTGGTCTTGCTTGGTTTTTCCAGATTATAAGACCAGAATTGGGTTTGTCTGGTGGAGTATCCAGCTTAGTATGGTTACTTGTGGTAGCATCAACACTATCATTACACCATTACTTTCCTCATATAACCCAGTACTGAGGCATGCCGAGGAGATCGTATTTGAGCCTTGAATACTATGTTATTTTTATTTGAACATTTGATCAGGGTTTACTTTTAAGGGGAAGTATCCTCATTTCATGGCTTCCTGACAAACCCCTCCGTACAGAAACACTGAAGACACTCGAGGGTGATGTCTAGTGGGATTTCAAATCTTCTCTTGACATAGATGCGTTCATACATTTCTCTCTTTTTTTTTATTTTTCTTATCTTTCAGTTTTTGATGCAAGACATTCACCGGCTATTTCAGACACTCCAGCCTAGAGATCTTTTTAAGATTCTAACCGTCCTTTTAATTGCAATTGTTTGTATTTCTCTTGCACTCGGTTCACCGGGTATACTTGCCAGATAGCTTTTGAAATTCTTTTTCATTAGTCCTGTTGCTCCTATAATTACTGGTATGATGGAGATTTTCCTAAGATTCCAGTTTCTTTTCATGTCGTACATAAGACCTTGGTGTTTCGTAATCTTTTCCCTTATAAAATCTTCATACATCTGTGTGTGTGCGCATGTGTGCTGGTAAAATGCTTCTTTCATACAGCGACACCAATCACTGCTTCTGGGTACAGGAAGTCTATTCTTCCTCCCAGATATAAATCACCAACCACACAAGGTTACAATAGTATTAGCAGTCATTGAAACCGGGTACGAGTGTACCGCCTATCTACAAGGTTTTCTTACAGCATTTTTGGCTAAAATTCAAAACATATGTCGTCATCTTTGAGTTGATTGGGCTGATGATAAACTACTGGTACCTGGACGCAGAGAAGCAGGAATCAATACTTTTACTGGAGCGCAACTCTTATTGCCTGTACTGAACAACCTCCCTAATTAGAGTCTTACAAATCTGGCAATCAACTACAAATCCAGCAATGCACCAAAAATCCAGCGCATGTTGAGCATCAAATCCCATTAACAATGTATATTAGAATTGAGTGGTTTTCTTTATGTCCGTCTGTTGGTTACATTAAAGCTATCAAAATACACAATTGAATAAAACATTCTTGAAGGTGTGTTATATGTCATAGAAAAGTGGAGAATGTTACTACTACTACTACTACTACTACTACTACTACTACTACTGTTATATAATGAGTGCCTAAGAATGGCGGGTTAGTCAAAATGATTGATGGCGTATGGGTCAAAAAGATGGCCTAGGTGGATAAACAGAAGTTTATGGTCTCTTGCTCCAGTCAGACTTCCAAGCAAGTAGACGTAAAGCAATCGTTCGTCCTAGCTCTATTGTGTAGGGGAGGGGGAGTCATGAATTAAGGCCCGTATCTTAATTTCTCAATCTGTCTGTCTGTCTGTCTGTCTGTCTTAGCCGAGGCTGAGTGTATAACTATGTATGTCTCTTTTTCTGATTTCTGTAAATTATGTCTGAGTATGCTTCTCATGCGAATAAAATCTTCATCCAAAAGGAAGACTTGTGTCCTGTAATTTGATCAAAAATAACAATGACACACATGGGTCCCCACAACCAAAGTGTATAATCAGATTATACACACCTCAGACGACACCACAACGCACTACTACTACTAATTATTATTATTATTATTATTATTATTATTATTATTATTATTCACGGACTAGGAGTTCTTACACAAGTCATTATCAATGATCGCTCACTGACAAAAACAGGCAGTGTTACTTGGAGTCTGAGTAACAACAAGTTTCACTAAATTTCCAATAATCTCCACTTCTTTCATTACCCATTGTAAATAACTTCCATTTTTGCAACAGCCGTTTACCATTATTTTTTTTGCTGATGACAACTGTTCTGCCAGTTTCAGTTTCCTAGGTTTCGTGTATTTATCATCCTTCTGTGTTTATAGTTATGTTTCCACAGTGCTATTCTATTTCAGATTATCTATCATTGGTCAACAATATCTGGTTATGTCAATTGGTTTCTGCACTCAAGGATTTTTCTTAATATTTCAGCTTTTATTATTATTATTATTATTATTATTTTGATTATCAATTCATTGATGATAACCTTTAGTAACAGGTTATCATCAGTGATTGGTCACTGACAATAACCGGTAGTGTTCCTTGGAGTCTGAGTAACAATAAATCTTACCAGATTTCCAGTACTCAGGCTGATGCTATCACATTGTGTGTTTTCTTTTTCTTTCGGGGGGGGGGGGGGGATATGAGTTGTTTTGAAGTTTCAGTTCCTTTGGTTTCATGTGGTTGTTTCAGTTCCTTTGGGTTCATGTGGTGGTGTCATTTCTATGCTTTTGTTTTATTTCTATTGCAATTTCCATGTGACTGGTTATTATTATTATAAAACTCGAAACATTGGATGGTATAGAGCTATCCTATGATATTGTGTGTTGAACAGTACTCTAAGCTAATATGAGAAAATAAAAATTGAAATATAAAAAAGAAAAAGTAATATTTTTTTTAATAATTTAACAAAATTGTTAGTACTTGGATAAGGATTGAATTAAAAACTTGAGCAGAAAAATGTTATTAGAACCAATGAAATAAGTGATAACTGATTTCGTCTTTCTTGCTCTCCTCTGGCTCGTCAGTTTTCAGTGTGGACTTAGATAAGTCGATCCACTACGGCGGTCAGGTGAAACCTAGTGTGACGAAATAAGTAGGCGCTTCTGTATTCTAAAGCAAATGTTCTCTGGCTGTCCGATTTGAAGGTGAAGGAAAATTACAATTCTTAGAATCGACATTTATGAGATCGCTAGTTTCCAACTCGTACCAGGAATGAACGACTATGGGATTGTGTCCAAAGTTGAGATTATTTTCCGAACAAGTTTTTTTTTTTTTTTTTAAGATTCTAAAGTCGGATCGTGGACATGTTATTATCAGCAAAACGGAAAATTAAAATTTGAAGTAGACATTTCGCCTCCACAACACAAAAAAGGAGAGTTGATTTTAATGGGTTCACTGGCTGAATTCTAATTAAGAGAATAATTTAATTGTTGAGTAATTTGTTGTCAAAAGAGTAGCTAATGGGGCAAATGTTAACCAATGGGAATCAAACGAAAGTAGTTACGTTTTGTTTATCATCAAGGGGGGGGGGGTAAAACTCCAAATAAGGGGAGGCTAGTGGTGTTGCAATATTCGTGGATATGTTAAAAACGGATTTTTTTACATGAAGGTAGATTAAGTAAAGAAACGGAAAATTTCATTAGAAATCCAAGTTAGAAAACAAAGCTAACGTGCCAGGAAGTTGTGTTAGTAAGTTGCGTCGAAGCAGGAAGTCCAGAGTGACACGTAGCGATAAGATAATCAGATTTTTTTTTGCGATCTGAACGGGTTCTGATGTATTGTACAAGCGAGCAGAAGCTGATGTCATACATCTCTGCAGTCTACTTCATGTAATACGATTGTAGTTGTAAAAATAAAATAAATCTGCATAAGAACATGAAAGCTGCGGATAAAAAATAATGGTATTGTCTTTTTTAATTGACTACAACATTGAAAACTAAACAGAAAAGAAGGAACTACTGCTACGAAAAAAGGTCACCCTCTATTTTGATGGCCACTACTACTATGACAGAACAATTAGGACCGGCGGAGATCGGGTACCTTAGGGCGCACTAGTATGCATCTTGGTGATGATGCTAGACCCTACGTAGAAACATAGTAGAGATACAGGGATAGTACGTATACTCACACGGATCAACTATAAAAACAAGGAAAGAAAATAGCGTCAGTTGTCTGGATTTTCTAAGAAGAGTCATGTAAAATTGTCAACTCTAATTATCGCTGCACAATGAGCCGCGTTTACCATATGGGAGATTGGAATGTTGCTAAGGTCTTAATCACCAATGGACTGATAGAGGTGTCGACATCAACGAAAGAAGAAAGCGAATAAATGTTTTGTGATAACAATAATATCTAAAAGAGAGGAATTTCAATTGCCTATCGCGTACCGCCCCAACCCCAACCCACTCCGAGAGAGAAAGACTCAAGAAGAAAGGGATGAGAGAGAGAAAGAGAGTAAGTCCGTATCGCGCACACCAACCACCCCCGAGAGAGGAAGAAGGATGTTTGAGAAAGAAAGGGTATGACAATATGCCATTTCGGTAAGAGAAAGGACCTTTTGGGTTAGAACGAGAAGACAGGACAGAGACAGACCTGGGCGGCCACCAAGCGAGGAAGGTCGCGCGTTCAGCCTCTCGTTTGGATGGCGCGTTGGCTATAGTATTCCCCCATCATTTTAAGTAGACAAGTTAGTTCAACTTATGACTTAATTAAGAACTTGCGATCGTAAACGGATTCACAGAGAGAGAGAGAGAGAGAGAGAGAGAGAGAGAGAGAGAGACGACGACGACGACGAAATAGTTTAACACAGAGGACATTTTATCAACAGATAGATTTTCAATTCAAGTGTAAAATTAATTATTTCTTTTAATCGTTTAATAATTATTTTTTACCAAAACGACATCGCCGAGTTGTTTGGCATTATTCTATTGTTGATTTGTTCTACTTGAATAACCTTGCCTTCACAGAGACGAGATCGACAAAGTCATCATCATCATCATCATCATCATCATCATCATCATCATCATCATCATCATCATCATCATCATCATCATCATCATCATCATCATCATCATCATCATCATCATTCCGACCTAGAGGAGATTCGACCGACATATCCTTTTTTTATTGCCACTACGACGATCATCGGCCAAAAGAGTGTTCACGGTCTGGCAAGATCTCCGTGTAGAGAACCAGAGGCGTGAGCACAGATGCACAAACGACGAGCGGGGTACATGCTTATAACTGGCTCCATGACACGATGACGAACGAGAGTGAGGTACCTGTTACACTACTACTATTATGAAGACGAAATTTGTCAACTAACAACACAGCTATTTACAAAACTTCTGTTGATGAGACAACGACTTGCTATCTGTTGGGGGTCAAAAGAATTCCCCATGTAAAGTTACAGTGGAAACAAAGAAATTAACAAAAAAAGCGTATTCCCTGAGATAGTGATTGGTTAAAAATAGTGGAGAAGTGATTAGCCTCATTCCTTATTGACCTCTGATATAGTTGGGACTGATTTCCATATAAGCCAAATATATTCACATTTCGCTAGACATTTCTCCCCGATCAGGTGGAGTACATAGCATTAAGAAGTCCTTCTGAATTTCGACCATCAACCAAACACGCTACCCCCTTCCCCCCCCCAAAAAAAAAACTGGTTTTCTGACAAAGCCGAAAAGAACAGTAAAAATTTCAGTTTGTAACATACTTTTGACCCTTCATAAACTGAACAAAAGAAAAAAGAACTCATGAATCTGAATTAAAGAACAAAATATAATACGTTCAAAGGATGATGTTGATCAACTTTATGTTAAAAGGAAAATAAAAGGGGGAATAGGACTTGCAAGTATTGAAGATTGTGCAGACGACACAATTAAATAACGCGAAAAATACATAACACGAAATACAGAGAGGCTGATTAACACCGCCCCAAAAAACAACACCAAGTTGAACAATATGGAAATCATTGAAACAAGAAACAAAAACACATGACAAAATGGGAAGAGAAGTAACTACATAACAATTTATAAGATGGACCAAAGAAATTGCTTACGAATAAACATTGACATGGTTATGTAAAGCACACTTGAAAAGAAAAAAAAACGTTATAATAATAATATCAATAATGATAACTATTATAGACACTTATAAGCTCCCAAACTATTTGGTATAATTGAACTAAGAATTGCATAAAGAGCCCTTGGGGCAGCGTAGGTAATACACTTAATAATACTAATTATAATGCTTAACTAAATTATGATCTAGACTAAAGGTCGTCCTTTTCGATTAGACGTCCCTCCTTTAAGTAGATGTGTCTGAGGCCATTGCTCCCGCCCCACCTCTTTGCATGTCAAATGTTGTACTGTAGGAGAAGGCAATGGGGGCATTTGCACTTGTCTAATATGAATACAAGGTCATCTTGGACCGATTTTCTTTCATTTTTATTTCCATATTTTAATTCTTTTTTTTATTTATTTTGGGAAGGTTACATTCTTGAAATCTACTTTTCATATGAGCAATTCATTAAAGGGGGATTAGTAGTTGACTCAAAGCTACAGACTCTAATTACTTAATCGGTAGTGCCGTTTCGGAGAAACTCATAAAACGTTTACATTATGAATAATTATTTTCTCTTAAGTGATCTAAATGTTGATTCTTTATGACACATGCTAACACACACACACACACGGATATATAAATATGAATAAAAATGGGGATAAAATAATCCGACGTAATGGAAAATGAAAAAAGAAAGCCATATATATATATATATATATATATATATATATATATATAGAGAGAGAGAGAGAGAGAGACAGACAGACAGACAGACAGACAGACAGACAGAGACAGGCAGACAGACAGGCAGACAGACATATCTATATATATATATATATATATATATATATATATATATATATATATATATATATATCGAGAGAGAGAGAGAGAGAGAGAGAGAGAGAGAGAGAGAGAGAGAGAGCGCCGATGAAGAGATCTTTTGGTATCATCTAAAGTACAATACAAAATAAAATATTCCAAGTCGTTTCAGAAACAATCGTATGCCAAATATTCGTTGTTTTTGAATTCTTCGAACTGATACAAATAATGTGTTAATTTTGTTTATCTCAACTTACTTCATATATATAGATTGCAACTTCCCTGGTGAGAGCCATAAGCTCGAAACGACATCATACGTAGGTAATATATTAAAAGAAAAATATTATATATATATATGTACATATATATGTGTATATATGTATATATATGTGTATATATACATATATGTATATATATATATATATATGTATATATATGTATATATATGTATATATATACATATGTATACATATATATATATATATATATATATATATATATGCATATGTATATAAATATATGTATATATATATATATGTATATGTCATTACTTCATGTATCCACATAAAATGTTATAAGGGGATATTATTTTTTATGTATCAATTTTCAGTATTTACTTCAACAGTGATCGATACGTGAGTAGAGCTAGGTAGTAAGTTATGACAATATATTTATGGCAATTAAGCTACACAGAGGCTTCCGCGTTTCATCCCCGGACAGAATCGTCAGACTAAAATGCATGAAGTTAGTTTTGCCGGGTGTTTTTATAGGCACGTCTTTCTAGTTAACCAATCGTATTCTTTGTTGTAGAAAGTAAAATCAACCGTACCTTAGTTCGTGAGATGCCCAACGATTGGCTAAGAGAACAACAAAAAATACGATTGGTTAACTAGCTAGACGTGCCTATAAAACACCCGCCAAAACTAACTCCATGCATTTTAGCCTTGCCTCCGGGGATGAAACGCGGAAGCCTCTGTGTAGCGTAATTGCCATAAAAATATTTTTATAACTTACTATATATATATATATATATATATATATATATATATATATATACTTTTTTTGTACAGGAGAAATGACCAGGAAATGACGTATATAAGAGCATACTGTTTATTTTTAAAAATAACACTATTCATTAATTCGATCGACCATCGATACCAGCTATACATCCAACAGTTCCAAGAGTGAAAATTGCGTCTTATCATCCAGGAAAACTATTTCGAATAGGAGAAAGTTGATTTGTATTTTTGATTTATTTGACATTAAGTTGGTGATAAATTGTTGGATATTCCTTCATATGATCGTCTTAATGAATTCATTCGGACTCCCACGTGTGAACCGCATTGTTCGCCGCCATCTTGTCATCCTATTGTTTATAGCTGTAATCTTAATTGCAATGAATTGATGACTAAGAATGGCGCAGATTTTTTTAAAAATATTAATTAAACGGGCAATAACCGGCCGGTTCGTTGCATCATACGTTCCTATGAGCTATCATTGTCATTTATTTATCCAAGTGGCTTGTGGAAAAGAATGTTTTACACAGTTATCTTTATGCTTGTCTAGCCTCGTCAACTGCTTTCTTAACTGACTTCTTAACAATCACGTGATCATGCTCGACCAATCACAACACCGAAACGTGTGTCAATCCCACCACTTACTCTCTAACATTACAAGTATGTTTAGACAACCAATGTCGCAACTGGTGTCACAACCGAGGCAAATGTGATCCTATTATGAAATTATTTTAAGAAGATATTTGAATGCTTGATAATGTGCATACGTGAATGTTTGTTTAAGTGGATGCGTATATATGTTACTGTGTTTGTAAGTGTGTATGTGTATGAGAGTGCATGCGTTTTAAAAGTTGTCTTTTCTGGGGTAGACTGTTCGGTGGAACACCAACCTCACGTTATTATCACGAAGCCCCCAAATGCGAAACAAATGTCACCTTTGTAAAGTAAACAAAAAGAATTGGTTATGTTGCTTTTCTAACCTCGACTGCGTGCATCTCCATAGAGAACAAACAACCTGGCATTCTTATATATAACTAAATGAATAAATACGAAAGCTTTTTTCTTCTTCTTATCCTAACTATATTAATATCAAAGCATGGTGTGCTTATTTAATTCTATGATTCGCTTTATATTTTATAATACTGTATATATAGTACACTTCAAATACCCACAATCACATTTAGGTCTTCTTAATTTGCATATTTATATTATAAACGCCTTCGAATGAATTAATATTTTGTAATATACAGTTGTAATGTTGAATTGTCATATTTTCTTATACATACGCAATATTTTCGCCGATAGTAAAACGTCAGATGTCACTGTGATGCCGAGAACAGATACTACACTTTGAACTCCATTCTTCGATTTGTTTTCATTTCTTGAGTAGCTGATGATTTGAATGGGCTCTAACGACCCTTTTAACAAAATTAGAAGGTCAGCCTATCTCAATGAACCCATGGTACATCTCTGTAGTATGTAACGTATAGTTTTTAAATAAACAATTTGTATTTAGCTCTGATGTTTTTGCGATCGAGCACTTTATTGATTTCTTACTAACATACACCGAATATATATACACACACACACACACACACACACACACACACATATATATATATATATATATATATATATATATATATATATATATATATATATACATATATATATATATATAATCAGTACCATTGGAGAGCCATGAATATTATAACTGTCCTGTTTTTAAATCTCCGAAACAGTTACATGGTAAACAGCTGATCATCCCCGTGTTAAATTAGACGCTTAAGATCTCCTGTTTTTGTTTCACTCTTAGATAATTAACCCCCCCCCCCATTTTTTTTTTTTTTTGTTTACTTATATTTTTTCATTTATTAATTTTCCAACGAATGTTAAGTCTGCGATATCTTGGATTTAGTTAGTTTGTCTGGGGATTTAAACTGCATTTTACATTTTTTTTTTTTTAAATGACTCTTTTAGACTATATATATATATATATATATATATATATATATATATATATATATATATATATATATATATATATATATATATTTAAAAAGAATACGCGGAAATCTCTCTAAGGCCCTTTCGACTATCATCTCGTCAGGAGAAAATCGATAGTTTTAATTAATAATAACGTCGAAAGAAAGAGCAAATGGGGAAATTGAGTGTGCCAAAATTAACGTTGAAGCGATTAAAATTCAATTTAATTATTTCGTTAAAAGTCGATTAAAAGGCATTACGTTTGGGGATGAAAAAAAAAAAAAAAAAATTGGGAAGGAGTTCAAAGTTCCCCAAAGAGATTAAGCGATCTTAAAAATTCCTTCTTAAATTGAATTTTAATCGCTTCAACGTTAATTTTGGCACACTCAATTTCCCCATTTGCTCTTTCTTTCGACGTTATTATTAATTAAAACTATCGATTTTCTCCTGACGAGATGATAGTCGAAAGGGCCTTAGAGAGATTTCCGCGTATTCTTTTGAAATGTATCTATAAATTTTGTACCTCAAAACATTTATTTGAGCTTCCAACTGGGTCTGGTAAAAAATAATTCGATTATGAATATGAAAAATAAAATTAGATTAAAAGTAAAAATAAAATAAAAAGGTGAAATGTTGTGAACGCTCTAAAGTGATAGTGGTGGCATGCTGACGAGATGATTGCCTTGTCACTAACAAAACGAGCATTCTATCAACGGAAAAAGACAACGAAGCAAACGAAAACAAAATAATACCCTGTCCGGTGAGCAAAGCTGCCGGTGGCGCCAGTGGTGGCAGTATCGCCTTAACAAGCAAAATCGAAACTGTAATAGCACTCCTGGTTGGCGGCTGATGAGGACAAGATATAGCATGCGTAATCGCACATTGTATGAAGAATAGAAAAGAATATATATATATATATATATATATATATATATATATATATATATATATAATTTGAAGGAAAAGATAAGATTTTCTCTCCGCCTGATGAGATCTCAGTTTCTAACATGCTTTGTGTCGCGGGTTATGTGCACGTCTGTGTGAATAAATATATAAAAGCTCTATTGAATATTGAGCACTCTTTATAAGACCAGTTGAAATTATTCGGATTTTTATCCTGTGGATGTTTACTTTACCTGGATTAACACACACACACACACACACACACACATATATATCTATATATATATATATATATATATATATATATATATATATATATCTATATATATATATATATATATATATATACAGGGTGTTTCAAAAGTCTTGGGAACATTACAAATGCGTATATCTCATGAACTATTCCAGGTAGAAAAATGAAACTGGTGCCATTTTAAAGCTTGCTTAATCAAGTTTCTGGTCATACTAATGATTTTCGTGTTATCTTTCCAGGTGTAGTAATGGCGTTCTCTAAACAAGACAAGGCATTTTGCGTCCTCCAATTTGCAAAGACTGAATCGTGGACATGTGTTCAGCGTGCATTTCGCAGGAAATTTAAAAAAGAAGCCCTTGAAAGGAAATCCATTGTCAGATGGCATGCTAAATTTGTGAAAGATGGGTGTTTGTGCCCAAGTAAGCGAACAGGTCGCTCTTCAACTTCAGAAGATGCAGTTGAGCAAGTTCGGACAGCCTTTCAGCGGAGCCCCCGTAAATCAGTGAGAAGAGCCAGCAGGGAACTTCAGCTTGCTCCAGCAACTGTCTGGCGTGTCTTAAGGAAACGACTGCAAATGGTACCTTACAAGCTCAAGTTGGTCCAAAAGTTGAAGGACACTGATAAGCCACTTCGCCGTGACTTTTGCATTGCAATGCAAGAGAAGTTGGAAGATAACGGCTTTGATGACCGGCTTGTTTTTAGCGATGAGGCGACCTTCCATCTGAATGGCAAAGTTAACAAGCATAACACTCGCATATGGGGTACTGAGAATCCTCATGAACTTCTTGAGCACGAGCGAGATTCACCAAAAGTGAACGTGTTTTGTGCAATTTCCAAGAAAGGTGTCTATGGACCGTTCTTCTTTGAAGAGGCAACTATCACTGGTGAATCCTATCTCAACATGCTGGAAGACTGGTTAATGGCTCAGTTGGAACAAGCAGAATCTGATGACTTCATTTTTCAACAAGATGGTGCACCACCACACTGGAGTCTTAGAGTAAGGCAGTTTCTTAACACAAGGCTGCCTGGTAGATGGATTGGGAGATCTGGGCGAGGTGATGACGTTCTCATGCCCTGGCCTCCTAGGTCTCCAGATCTTACCCCGTGTGACTTTTTCTTTTGGGGCTTTGTCAAGCAACAAGTCTATGTGCCGCCCCTTCCAAGAGATATTGACGAACTAAAGGCTCGAGTAACGGCAGTTGTGGGAACCATTGACGTCAAGATGCTGGAACGCATTTGGCAGGAAATGGACTATCGACTAGATGTCTGCCGTGTGACGAATGGTGCTCATATTGAGCAACTTTGAAGATTCCCCACAAAACTTGAAACTTTAACCTTTCCAACGGTACCAATTTCATTTTTCAACTCCTAATAGTTTTTGAGTTATTAAAAATCGTTATGTTCCCAAGACTTTTGAAAAAGCTGTTAGAAACTCAGATCTCATCAAGCAGAGAGAAAATATTATCCTTTCCTTCATATATATATATATATATATATATATATATATTAATTTTATACGTACATAAAAGTAATCCACGGACACGTGTTTCTGGTTCACAGCCGTCATCAGCATGGCTAACTTACACAGATATCGAACCCTCGATGTTGATGTCTATAGTCCAGCGTTCTACCACTGTTCCAAGACGCTCTGTGTAGAAATATGTACGATTTTTTATCACCCAAGTATTTAATGTATTTCTATGTAATTATTTTTATAGGTGATTTTCAACTCGTTGTTATTGAGCTTACTATTATTTCAATTGTTTCAATTTTTATAGGTGCATCTTAATCACTTAGGAAGTGAAACAATTGAAATAATAGTAAGCTTAATAACAACGAGCTGAAAATCACCTATAAAAATAATTACATAGAAATACATTATATATATATATTTATATATATATATATATATATATATATATATATATATATATATATATATATATATATATATATATACTCTGACTCTGTCGTCGAGTCCTATCGAATGCCTTTATGTTTTCACTGTTAAATATAACTTAATTTTTCCGTTATCACGTGACAATCTCACGTGGCCTAAGTGACTGGCCGTCTGAGATTGTTATTTCCATGCGCTTATGAGAGCTGTAAGCTCGAAACAACGTCGTACGTAGATACAATATTAAAAATAAAATCTAATATTATATATATATATATATATATATATATATATATATATATACATAATCGTAAGATGGTTTCCTTTAGAATTAAGCTTATTTATTTGACATTTCAGCTAGCACTCCTGACACAATAATAAACAATAATAATGCTAATTTATCTAACAATATTTATCTTACACAACTTACTGCGGCTTACTTTCTGTTTTTCTTCCATTCAGCACAGTGTGTACTAAATTATTGAACATGTGATATAACTAATAAACTATTAAGACATCCGCTTTATCCAGGGCAAGATAAGTATCAAAAAGCTCACCAATCCATTGAAGACGCTCGACTGAGCTCCAATCTGTGGTTCCTCCTTGTAAAACATTTACAGCAAGAACCCATCTTCCTACCACAACCGAAAATAGATTTTCTTTCTTCCACTGTGTGCCTAGCATCAGACGGAATTTCCATGAACGGGGTTTCTTTCCAAGAACTTTCCATTTGTAGAACACATTACCACGGGACTGCTTCCTTACATACTACCACATGGCTGTCTTCAAATCCAATATCAACAAGTACTTGTCATAAACCGTCCACAGAAGTAATAAAATTTTGTTCATTCCATTAATCATTTTCAATCCTCTCATAATAAAAAAGAAAGAATATCTAAACTCATAAGACCAGGAACAAATTAACGTGGCCATCTTTGGGGATCTATACGAATACAAGACATCCGTTTGTCTATCCGTTTGTATGCATGCCTGTTTCTTTCTGTGTCCGCTAACTATTTTTAGGTTATAAGACCTACGAACATGACATTTAATATAACGTAGCCGCCCCTGATCTTTTCCCAAGAGGGTTCCAAAAAATGAATGCCTGTGATGTACTTCAAATATTTATATGTGATTTTGCTTCCTATGGTTATGTGTCATGTAGCGATTATCTTCATTTCGAGACTTCGTTCAAGCTACCACATATGAAGTAAAGACTGGAATGCAATGTTGCTTCTTTTGGTTATGTGTCAAGTAGCGATTATCTTTATTGAGGAGATTCGTTTATAACTCATCAAGCGACAATATATTAAAAAAGACTGGAACCTGCCGTTGCTTTCTATGGTTATGTGTCACGTAGCAATTATCTTTATAAAACGGATTAATTATAATTCATCAAGCTACCACATAGCAAAAAAGACTAGAATGTGACGTTGCTTCCTAAGGTTATGTGTCAAGTACCGATTATTTCATTGAGAGGATTAGCTTATAACTCATCACACTAGCACATATGAAAAAGAGACTGGAACGGTTCTTCCTATGTGTCACGTAACGATTATTCCATTGCTTCCTATAGTTATGTGGCATGTAGAAATTATCTTCATTGAGAGGATTCGCTTATAACTCATCAAGCTACCACATATTCAAAAAAGACTGAAACGTGACGTTGCTTCATATAGTTATGTGTCACATAGAAATTATCTTCATTGATGGGATTCACTTATAACTCATCAAGCTACCACATATAAACAAAGACTGGAACATGACGTTGCTTTCTATCGTTATGTATCACATAGTGATTATCTACATTGAGAGAATTCGCTTATAAATCATCAAGCTACCACATATCAAAAAACGACTGGAACGTGACATTGCTTCCTATGGTTATGTGTCATGTAGAAATTATCTTCATTAATGGGATTCGCTTATAACTCATCAAGCTACCACATATAAAAAAAAGACTTGAATCTAGGACTCACTTGATATCTTTTTGCAGTTCGTACTCTAGACAATTCCAGTAGCATTTTCTCCAGCAGGTTAGAACACAATGTGTGTATGTGTAACGTAAACGGTCCGATAACCCTTTCATGGTCGTAGAGGTGCTTCCTGGTTGATATGCACCATGCAGCGCGTCTTGGTCTGATGAAGCCTGGCGACGGCCACCCTTCTCCTGACTGCATCATCCAACAACATTTGAACAGTTTCATCATACCTAGTCTCACTTACAAAGCTTGCTTTGACCCGTTGCCTAAGTTAAAAAAAAAAAATTGAATATAGCAGATAATTCATTGTAAAGAATATGACATACTCTCTTCAACAGCTAAGTAATATATCGATACTAGCTTTACCTACTCGACGCTGTCCGGGAGTCTTTGTACATTTATTTTTGTTTTACATTTTTTTTTCAATCATGCTGTTTTTGTTTTTTTTCATCAAACTTATATGCGTTATTTTATAAAAAAGATTTTAAAAATAATAATTTAATTCTTAATCACGGTATTGTTTTATCATTAAATTATTAATTGAACCAGATTGTTATAAAACTATTATTAATTTTTATTAGAGTAGTGTTGTTTTAGTGTCGATTTATAACATCATTGGATGTAAATAGATCCCGAAATTTTCAATCTTTTAATACTTGCTAAGAATTTTTAATTCACTAAGAATTTTAAATGCTTTCAAGGGAATCTACTCTTCGGGAAAAAATATTTGTTACCTCCCCCCTTTTTCTTATAATAAACGAAAGAAAAACTATCCACTCTTTTCTTAGCCGGAATAAGGATTTCTAGAAAGAAACTGATGCAAAATAAAATATATTCCTCCCAGGAATATAGTCAGGGGAAGAAACGAAAAATAGGTTACTTCGAATTAAGTACTGAAATGTCAGACCAATTGCTATTTGGGTCTGACTTTGAAAAATCCTCAAGATTCTTTTATAAGTTAAATGTGCACGGTGTCACCTACCATGTCATAGTTTGATTTATCCTAGATTAAGTCTTGATAGTCTAGTCTACCCTACTATTTCACACATAGCTGGAGGGGGTAAAGATATATACATATATTCCTTTTCAAATTTAGTATTAGTTAAGATGAATTTACATCCCGAGGGGAGTTTAACAGTCCACGCTTGTAATCATTAGACCACTACTTGCACATATAATAACTTTCTATAGCACCGTTAACATGTGACGTGCTAATATATTTTTCATCGATAATTGTCGAAGCTGATAATGTCAGGTCTTTTATTTTTATAACCTGTTGGCTTTGGACGATTCTGGCAAAGGAAATGAAAGACTATTCAAAATGACAAACAGATATTTTTTTCCTTTTTTCCCCTTCTTAATTTTCAGATTCATTATCTTCCATTTTTACCTTGGTTCGAATTGCTTTTTGTATGTCTTTAAAAACGGTAATTTTCTCGTTGGATTATAGTCAAACAACCTGCAAATTGCATGCGTAGAATTTAAACCACTTAATGTTTATATCAAAACATTTCCGAACGCCATAATAGAAATCATAGCGTTGTTTTCGCTTTCAAATTGACAATGAACATTTGACCTTTCTGTTCGCCTCTTTATTCCCCCCCCCCCTCTCTCCATTGTGTTTGTATTTCCTTTTATATCACTGACATTTATTGGTCGGTGCACTTTGAATCACATAATGTATCTGAAATTGCCAATCTTTAAATGCGTCACTCGTGTGTAGTTAATTATTCAGAATAACAAAAACATATTACATAGGGAAACCGCATTAGATTAAAAAGAAGATTTGATGATCACAAAAGTATATATAATAGTAAGATCTAATCATTTTACGGAACTTTAAAATAGCTGATGATCTCCGGTAGTTAAATGGAAAATCCTAAGATGGGCTAATATATGTAGATTTTTAGACGATCTGTGTAAATTATGTCTGAGCGAGAAACTAGAAATTGTAAAGTCTAATGATGTAACAAAATTTACTAAACTGCGAAAGCGAAATTGCTACAAATTGTAAACATAGAATAAACTTTACTTTGGGAGAGCTACTAAATAAAATATCATTATGTTAATATGAATTATTAAAAATAATAATGAGCAATTAGAACACCATATAATGCATTTTGGTTTTATTAACTTTTTTTTGCAATTTAATTTTCGAAGATATACTTCATCATCAGAATTTCAAATAAAGATACATTAAAATACATTCTTTTTAATCATCTCGTTTTTGGTGTTCCGAATTGATAACACCAAAAACGAGATGATGAAAAGTAAAAAAAACGGTATTTTAATGTATCTTTATTTGAAATTCTGATGATGAAGTATATCTTCGAAAATTAAATTTAAAAAAAAAAGGTAATAAAACTAAAATGCATTGTATGGCGTTCTAATTGCTCATTATTATTTTTAATAATTCATATTACCATATAAACAATGTTTTCTAAAACAAGGACAACATTTCTTATTATCATTATATTAATTTTTGACCATCTATGAGTCTTAAAAATAACTAATGTAATAGAGGTAAACAGTGTTAGCTTAAGCTACTTGTGAATGGGGTGTCAAAGCATTATCGGAAATCAGTTAAAATTTATTAACTGACGACAGTGGGAAGAAGAGATATGCGTGTGCTTACAATTCGTACCAGAGTTAAACAGCTTAGTTTTCACCGGGCACTCTTTATTTCCGGTATCTCTCAATGCGCATGTCCGGTAGTCTCTTAACTTCCGATATGCAAAGTGATGCAAATAACGACTGGACACTAAACCTCTCCTGTCTTTAATAAATTAAAAAACATGGATATATAGAGTCCATGTGTGTGCGTGTGTGTTATACGTAAGATAGGAAAAAAACGTGGGAGTCGACAGTCCATTTTTGCTTACTTACTTGCTATGCTATGTATTCGTGTAGTAGACAAAACATAATAGTACTTCAAGCATGTATACGTGTGTGAACATAGTATACTTTTTGATAATAAAAATTCCTCCAGTTTTCGAATGATCATGTTGAGGGTGGATGGGTCAAGATTGGAGCAAGAGAGGATTTCGTTTAGTTGACATTCTTTTTGTTCGAGCAGTTCACCCAGCATTGGAAACTTTTTCCCCAAAAGAATATTCCTGAATCTGGGTTTCATGGATTGACTTCATAAACCAACTGTTCATCACGTTCCGCTTGGATCTTCTCAAAATCTTGCTCAAGCACGTCACGTTTACATTAAAGAGGTTGTAGTTCTTCCATTGTTACCTTTAAACGGACTTTGGTCATTTTTAAACTCTGCTTATCCTTCTCATAATTGGCCAAAGATTTTCGCAGTTCATCCACTTCTTTCCGGTCGTGTTGGAGAGGCTAGACTAATCGTTTGTTCTCTGGTTGTAAGATTAGCCATTTCTTTATCCAGTGGTCACTATTTTTTCTTCATATAGAACTGTTCTTTAGGAGCATTAATCAAACACAGGTTGATGAGCGTAATACCACTGTAGTCATTTTTGACGTCCACGTATGCTTTCTCGTAATTCTTCATCGACGTGTTTATTTGCCTGCCCTTTCTCTCTTCAACTTCATGGATTTCCAATTTACGTTTCAGCTCAAGTTCGTCCCGTAAAGCCTTTATCTTCTTTTCGAAATTGGATTCAATCTCTTTGGCTGTGCATTCAAATGCATTTTGTAAATTCGTCATGTCTTCATCGTTTTTCAATTTAAAGGTTTTAATTGTATTTTTATGCGACAGTTCTGTTTGCAGTTTTACTTTGAAATTCCGGCGCTTGTTCGTAATACTCCACCACCCGTTTATCTCAACTTTTTACCAACCAATTTTTAAAATTATTTCGGTCTATCATCGGCATGGGATGTGGGTTTTTTGGGGAAATGTCTTGCTGTGTTTAATGTTTGTTTCATGGTTTGTGATGTGGTTTGTGCTGTCGGAATGCCTATTTTGTTAAGTGTGTTGCAGACGGATGTGTTATTGGAATGCGTCGGTAAGAGAATGGGTCTGTCTATGAGAGAGGTGTTTGGTGTTTGATGTGTTTATGTTTCTAATACTATTAGAACAATTTTAATGTAAGCGTGGGTCTAAAGTGACTAGAGAATTCCATGTTTTAGAGAATTTATTTTTCAAATAACTTAGATTTTAGAAGAGGGGATCAGTTCCCTATATAAATTTAACGTAAACTGATCATGTTGCATGTTGTTGTTTATTCACCCATTTTTTTTTTCATCTTTTTTACGGACTAATTATTTTTTTCTTCTGTGTACAATTACCTATCATGGCGCTAGAGGATTCCGGGTTGTTTGGAAATTTTTTGAAAAATTTGTGATGGTCAAAAAGTCGGGGATCAGTTTACATTAAATGTATATAAGAAAACTGATCCCCTCTTCTAAAATCTAAAATATTTGAAAAAAATTCCAAACAACGCGAAATTCTCTAGCGATATGATAGGTAATTGTACAACGAAAAGAGAAAAAAAAGTTGGTCACGAAAAAAAGTTGAGAAAAACGGTTGGTAGAGTATTACGAACAAGCGCCGAAATTCCGTTTGTCTTTGTGTAAATCCATCTCGTTAGTACGGTTACCATCTTCGCCTAATTTCAACTTGTTAATGTTGTACTTGTGTTCATACATTAAAGACTTAACTTGTTGTTTGTAGATCGGCTTGGAATTGAAGACTTGGTTCATTTTAAGGCAGTTCATACACTTCTGCCGCTTGGCGGGACACGTCACGTGTGTTGTCGAATATCCGCAGTCGTGACAGGCCTGCCTGCCATCTTTATTTTGTCTCCAACGTGGTCGCGGTCTCGGGGTTAAATGACGGCTGTTACTTTGTAATGGAAAGGGGAAGGGTTGGCCCCTTCCTTATCGCACGAAATGAATCGAACGAACAACAACCGAGTATTGATTTACTCCTCTCCGGGAGTTAGGCACAAGGCCAGTTTTATCTTACTCCCACAAGTAAAATGTGACCTAAGGTCGGGTCGGGAAAGTGGGGTTTGAAAAGCCAGCGCTCGAGAAAGTGAGCACTCTGGCCATTAAAAATTGCCTGGGCAGCCCCGTCGGCATTCCCCGGTAGGGGCGCCTCAGGCAGTAAGCAATAAACTTACTCTTGGAGGGGAGGCGAAGCCTGGGAGGGTGGACCTCCTAGAACTGCACAGGACAGACCCATAGACTGGCATAAATCGAGCCCCAAAGGCCAAGACAATATCAGTCTATGGGGTGCAGTATCCATCGGAACAAATACTACACTTTGATAACCGAGTAACAGGCAACAAAAAAGGGTTTATTTAACAGAGGGTTGGAACTGTGTTCTAGTGAAGAAAAGAAGCTGCCGGGTCGTTAGCAAATATATTCCCAGTGGAGATGGCTGCTGCTGGAACGATGCAGGGGAAAGGCAGGAGAGAGATGTTTCTTCGTTGCTCACCGGTTTCTCTCTGCTGAATTCTTCAACTGACCAGGTGGTAGAAAATAGTCCATGAGGGAACAGTTGATATCAATACGCCCTGCAAGCCGATTGGTCAGCGTATGACCAATTTGCTCACAGGGGACGAGAAGAAATAGATCCTATTTCAGTCTGCTACAACTTTGTGTATGTCCGAGATTACGTCCGCTGTTGGAGCTGCTGACACCTTAGCTGTTTCCGTTTCTTCGTGTGTATCGCTTGTGGCTTTCGGTGTAGTTGTAGGACGAAAGTGCATAGACTTCCCTTCGTTCCATCTCTGCAGATCGTGTGTGAGCAAGTTCAATGGCCCGTGATTCGTCTACTATTTGTTTTTAGGTAGATTTATCTCGTAGCGTCCTTCTTCTCATCTTAGAGGACGAACAGTTTTGCAGTATCTGGGCCAATCTTTCCCGGTCCGTATCTTGGAAGTCGCATGTGGATGCTAGAGTTTTTACCCTAGCATGGTATGAATCCAAGTTTTCGTCTAGATTTTTCATCACGCGTCAAAATTTGAAAAATTGATGCGTTTTTTAAGGCGTGGAATGGTCGGTTAGTGATTTCTTCATTGTTTTATATTGGTTTGGTATTACCGTCACATCTTCCGCTTCAGTCGTTGCTCCGATGCCCGTCTGTTTGTCAGTGAAATTATAAAAGATGGCGAAACTTCGTTTCGGGCGTAATGTAAAAGAGTCGCTTTTTTCTTTTCTGTCAGTATCGATGTCTAAAGCAATAAACAGGTTTTTCAAGTTATCTATCCACTTTTGCCAGCGACTGCCAATTGTATTTTGGTCGGCGTAGACACTGAAATTGGAAGAACCCCCCCCCCCCCCAAAAAAAAAAACGGGCAAGTTCTGAGCCATATCTCTTTTTTGCCTAAGTAAAATCTCTCAAGCAGATTTTCTTTTTTTTATGTAGTAGAAAACGTAAGAATGTCACTAAAATTCTCGTCGGCAGATGTAATGTTATAGACTCGGCTCGCGAGATTGAAACAAAAAGTAAGAAGAAAGTATCACACAAACGTCGACACTGTCGCACGTATATACATATTCATAAATTACAGGCATAAACACATACATTTTATTACTTTTATAACTGAACTGAACAATTTCAAATGAATAATTAATCACATAAAATGTCTTGTAATTTTGTATACATATTTAAATATATTGGGAAATGAAAAAGGAAAAACCAAGAGATATGTTTTATATATTCATCAACGTTTCGTCTTTATTGTAAGACTTCCTCAGGATGATAATTTTAAGAAAAATGTCATGCAAGTACATCAAAATATTGGGTTGACATGATGGGTTGATGAGAAAAAGTAGTAGCCGTGGCTACTAAGAGCGCTGGACCAAGTTCCGGGCTGAGAGCAGTCAGTCAGTGGCAGAGAGTGAAATAGATGAAAACGGCTGTGAGTGAAAAAGGGGAGGGGTTGGAGTGTTAGTGAATTTGTCTTAGGGTGGGAGAGAGGGGAGGGGTGCTGAGGTTTTTGTCGTGGTGAGGTGTAGCATGGATTTTGTGGGGCTGGGGAAAGAGGAGGGAAGGGGGGACTCTGTGTCTTTGGTATGTAGGTAGTATCATAGTTTTAGAAAAAGATTTGAAGAAATAAAGATAATTTGAAAGTAGGCGGGGTAGGTGGGTAAGAGTGTGAAAGAAGTAGTCGAAAGGGTGAGATGGGTGAGGAAGGAGATTTTGTTGTGGTTAGGTGTGAAGTTTTTGGAGGGTGGGAGTATTGACCAGCTGGCTATGTCAGGAATGTGTGAATATAAGTGAGTTAAAAGGAATGTGTTGAAATGTGATGTGAACATGACAATAAAGGGAAGGAAAAGAAAGAGGAGAAAAGTGATATTAATTTTGGCGAGAAATAGGTGAAATGTAGTTTTGTGCAGGCTGTGTTGATGGTTTGAAATTAAATTGAGGGCAAAAGGGGTTTAAATATCTAAATATTTATGAGGATGTCTAGATTGTGTTCATTGGTAAGGCTGTTATTTGTGGTTAAGTGGTTTAGATTCGTGGTGAATGAAAATGTATGTGAGGAGGAGTTAGTACGTGGGTGTGTATGCGGGGACTTGTATATAAGTACAATTTAGAACGAAGAAAAAAAGGTTAGCCATGATCTAGGTTTAGTTTTTGTTCGGTCAGGATAATTTTGCTTATTAACGAGGGATATATTATAGAAGTCATTTCGTTGTCTGATGGTGTTGGAGGCTGTGATTAGTGCTGTTTCCAGTAGTCTTCGCCGAGCTTTGTTATGATGGTGATTTTGGCCTGTTCAAATTTGAAAGCATGATCACGCTCTTATACATGGGAAAGGGTGCACTGAGGGAGTTATTGTTTTTTATGTCCCTTTTGTGTATGCTCAATCTTTTGTTTCAATTTGATGGCAGTTGTTACATGGGACAGTATATAAGCCGGCATGGGATGTGGGTTTTTTGGGGAAATGTCTTGCTGTGTTTAATGTTTGTTTCATGGTTTGTGATGTGGTTTGTGCTGTCGGAATGCCTATTTTGTTAAGTGTGTTGCAGACGGATGTGTTATTGGAATGCGTCGGTAAGAGAATGGGTCTGTCTATGAGAGAGGTGTTTGGTGTTTGATGCTTTTATGTTTATAATACTATTAGAACAATTTTAATGTAAGCGTGGGTCTTAGCATCTTCACTAAGACACAACTAAAGTCGCTAGAGAATTCCATGTTTTAGAGAATTTATTTTAAAAATATCTTAGATTTTAGAAGAGGGGATCAGTTCCCTATATAAATTTAACGTAAACTGATCATGTTGCATGTTGTTGTTTATTCACCCATTTTTTTTTTCATCTTTTTTACGGACTAATTATTTTTTTTTTTTCTGTGTACAATTACCTATCATGCCGCTATAGGATTCCGGGTTGTTTGGAAATTTTTTGAAAAATTTGTGATGGTCAAAAAGTCGGGGATCAGTTTACATTAAATGTATATAAGAAAACTGATCCCCTCTTCTAAAATCTAAAATATTTGAAAAAATTCCAAACAACGCGGAATTCTCTAGCGATATGATAGGTAATTGTACAACGAAAAGAAAAAAAAAGTTGGTCACGAAAAAAAGTTGAGAAAAACGGTTGGTAGGGTATTACGAACAAGCGCCGAAATTCCGTTTGTCTTTGTGTAAATCCATCTCGTTAGTACGGTTACCATCTTCGCCTAATTTCAACTTGTTAATGTTGTACTGGTGTTCATACATTAAATTCCTGTTTTTATCTGCTTGTATTCATGCTTCTAATACGATTACAATAATTTAAATGTAAGCGTCTTCTCTAAAGATACAACTAAAGTCGACACCTTAACAAGCTGGGGTCCGAGCTGCTAAAGAGTGTACTTCAGAATAACCGGAAGTTAAAAATTCTACAGAATGATAAGAAATAGTGAATTCGACCCCAACATGGCGGATTTCGAGACTACTACTACTACTGCTACTACTACTACTACTACTACTACTACTACTAGTAGTAGTAGTAGTAGTAGCAGTAGTAGTTGACCGCAAAAGCGCATCATTTTAACGATCGATGCAAAAACACTCCCGTCCGGTTTTTAAATAATTTCGAAAGATCAGGGAATTCTCCGATTAAAATTAATTTGGGTGCTTCTCGAAAGACATGCACAAGTGAAACATGGCAGTTCAAAATAAATTAACAGGAAAATACTTTGATATACTTACGTATCAAGCAAAATTATTTGTGTATTCCAAAAATTACGGAAAATTATCAAGTAGAATTTTAATAAAAACTAAAATTATTTTACTATTCGTAGTCAACGAAGTTCGAAGAACAAGATCGCATGGCGCCTTCATATTAGAAC
Organism: Sepiola atlantica; assembly: GCA_963556195.1. Taxonomy (NCBI): domain Eukaryota; kingdom Metazoa; phylum Mollusca; class Cephalopoda; order Sepiida; family Sepiolidae; genus Sepiola; species Sepiola atlantica. The sequence goes on along the minus strand of OY744521.1, from coordinate 33,653,529 downwards.
AAGGGAGATAATCTTCTACTACGCGCTGACTGAAAGACGCATAATTGTCGAAAAAATCTTTCGACTGGTAGAAAGGGATGAATAGTAGAAGTGCAGTAATAATTAGTCACGGTTGTAGTCTTGCGAAACGTATGTTAACCGTTGATCTTTTTTTCATGGTTTTCATTAAAATTGTGGAGTTTTTAAATTGGTGGCGTGTATAATTATTTCATTTTACCCATTAATTTTATTATAATTAAATTTCAATACATGATGTTACTTTTAATCATGATATACTTTTAATCATTTTCTCTAAACCATCAACTCGGAACTTTGTCTTCACCCGGGCAACGCCGGGTAGGAACAGCTAGTATATAATAAAGTGAAGCCAGTTTATTTCCTGAAGTTTGTCATCGATACTTTCGTCTTAGAAAAATCAATATATGAATCTGACCTGCCAGTCTATTACGGTAATTAACCATTTCTGTTCTTTACAATTGAAAATTGAAACTCTATTCGTTTTCATCGATTATATACTATATCCTGATATTTTATTTAGTAAGAGAAATTCCAAATAAACACCGTAATTTCCATTGGCTTATCATCTATGTTCATTAGCCAATGAAATTGCTGTGTTTGTTGCAAATATATATATATAACTTCGCATCGGAAGCTACAAATATTTCTAGTTCAAAATAAATCAGACGTGAGAATGTTGTTTATTTCCTCAAATTCCTCCTGGAATTCTGCCGTCAAAATCCAGTTTTTATCTTTCTTCAATAGTTCGTTCAATATGAGTATAGGTTGTGCATACTTGAGATAAATACGTTATAGTAATTCGCTAACCCAAAGAAACTCTGCAAAGACGATATACGTTCTGGCGCTGACATTCTTTATTGCGCCTGCTCTCTCTGGGTCGGGTATTGTTCCATTCTTGTTTATTATTTGTCCCAGATATTTAATTGGTTCCATAAAGAGAATTCCCATTTCTCTTCTTTTAGTTTGAAACCGTTATCTTGAATTGTTTGTAAAACTTCATGTGTGTACACTTTATGTTGCACCGTAGTTTTACTAATTATTAGAATATCATCCAGGTAGACCGTTGTAAACTCTAGACCGCTCAGTAATGCATCTGTTACCTGCTGAAATATAGTCGGCGCTACCTTACTCCAAACGGTAGTCTTTCAAATTTGTATAACCCTTAATGTGTATTTATGCACAATAACTTCGAACATTCTTCGTCCACTGCTATCTGCAAAAATGCATCGCTTAAATTCACGTTCGAAAAAACTTTCCTCAATTTAGCTTCGCGAATATTTCCTCCGGACTGTGCAACGGATACTGATAATCTCTCAATTTCTGTAGAAAAGTCTGCGCATACGCGAATTTCTTTATTCTTTTTATTTACGTAAACTGTCGGCTAAGCCCATTCGTTATATTCACCCCTTGATAGCACTCTCATTTTCTCGAGTCTATTCAGTTCTATGTTGATTTTTTCTTCTAGTGCGAACGGAACATTTTGCTTCTTTTTGAAGATCGGTTGTATATTTGGTTTTAACTCAAATTTTGCAATTACTTTGTTGCATCTACCAAGCCCACCAGAAAAATAATTTGCGAACAATTCTCTTACAATTCTTTCTTTAACTTTTCTGCCGCGGCATCTTTAGTTTTTATATTCTGGTAGAAAGAATTTATCTGTAAGTCCCACAGTTGAAACTTCTTCATCCAACCTGTGAAAGCAGGTTACTTGAATTATTCACCACAAATACTTTTAGTTTTAGCGTGTTTCCTTGTAGTGTGACTGTCGTTATCAGTTTACCTCCGAATTTGATATGCTTTCCGGTGACGCTTTTACCATTGTATTAGTCTTCGATAAAATTAGTTTGCCGATTTCCTTCCATGTCTGCAGATTTATAATTGACAAATCGGAGTCTGGATCGAGCTACATTTTCATATTTCTATCTTATATTTTGAGGTGAGCAAACTTCCTAATATTTCCAATTTCGTCACATTTGGCGATTCTGATAAAACTCCTTTTTGTTTTATTTTTTATTCTGCAATGCGTAATTTTATACCCTATGCGATTACATTTATAACACTTCTTCGTTTTATAGGCACACTCTCTGTATCAATGCATCTGCCCGCAACAGAAACACGGTTTAGGGGCAGACTACATTTTTTTGACTATCAAATTTTAATGATTAAGTCATTTTTTCTTATTGCAGATTTTTCTGATATGGGACAATCCACTCTTTTCGATATTCATTTGAATCCTGACGCACGCTAATAAACTGTTGGTAGTCCTCAGCTATTTGCGGTTGTGTTAAATCTGGTTCATTTTAGAGTTTGTTATGGATTCCCTTCTAATTTCCGCATCTGTGTTTGACACCAATCTCTGTGCAAACATAAGACATTTGAAGTTATTAGCACTTAATTAAGATAACTTGAAATCATCACAGTGATTATTTACTACGCTTGCAAAGGTCGTGTAGTCCTCATCATCATTTCTTGTAAGGATCATGCACTTCACCTTTTGTGGGAGAGAGATGTTTTTGGACTAAATAATTTTGCTAACAATTGTATCGCTTTACTAAATTTTAGATAGTTCGTCTTTTGTAGTAAAATGCAATTTACAAATGTCGTCTGTTCTACCGTGCCCAATTTCCTTAACAGGTGACATTAAGATCAAGGGAACAAAGGATGTGTGGTCAATAAAGGTCAGAATAGAAACCGACAAATCTAAGCGCGATGACATAACTTATTGTTTGGACACAAAGAAACGAGAGTTTTGAAGAGTTCTGTCATGGAGTTTGAGGCGAGTAGACGTGGGAAATGATATGCTGAAACTTTAATATAAGTCGGTATGGACCGAAGGCAAATCCCCCTGTCTGCTTGTCTAGTCTATAATTGTCCTCCACTTAAGCAAGAAGTTAATAAGTAATAAGTAAGATATTAAGATGTCAAAGAAGTATAAGATTAGGCGACATCTCTTCTCGACCTTGTTTAATATAGAGAATATCAATAAAAGCCCATTTGAACCGCTCAAATTCTGTCTTTGACTCCCTTTTATCAAGTTAAAGAAAGTTTGTTCACAGAGATACTCTGATGCGACGGTTACACACAGGAAGAGAAGGGAAGAAAAGATATCAACGCATATCTACCACTATCACGATCACAGAGACGACAGAAAGAGAAATCAACGCGGCCACACGAAGAAATAAAGGAAGATGCTACCACTACGACGACAAAAGAAGGAAATGAAGAAAATATCAGGTAAATTTCGATTTGATTTGCAATAAACATTTTATACGGTGATAAAAGAGAGAACAGAAAGTGATAGAAACCCCACACGCTTACACGCATGCATTGATACACGTGAAACGATATAAACGATGGTTACACTCTCAACCCCGCACACATTACAAAGAACACTTGATATGTAAAAGAAAAAGGAAAGAAAAGAAAGGGACAGATACACGTAAAGGAACGATGAGCGTATAACGATTGAAAGACACACACACACATGGTACAAAGTGGTAAAATACGCACTCCCACATACACATACATTCTAAGGTACTCGCCCACTATCTGTTAAGTTATGTGGAGATAAGAATAATAACAAAAGTTTGAAAATTGTAGTAATGTTTTAAATTATTCGAATTTTTGGAAACGTTGCATATAAGACAGTTTAAAGGCGTTTACCTACATTAAAAAGGCTGTATCTTTGCATATATTGATTTAATTACATTTTTTTTAAAACCTGCAACATTACAAATAAATATTTGAAGATATAAATAACTTGAAGCATAAAAAACTTTTACCAAAAAATTACCGGATTTTGCATTAAATAACCCGAAAAGGGTTGATATGCCGGAAAACAAAACAAGCAAACAAAACAAACCAAACTAACTGAGAGCGAACATAAAATAAATCTTGAGTAACAAATACAGGGAAGTACGACTGTGATGAAAAGAGAACTCTTCTATCCCCTTCTATGCTTCGGAAGTGAATTACTTCCCTTGATCACTCTTTCTTTTTAGTCAGCCATTGTTTCTCGTAGAGACTAGATCCCTGCGTAGATCTTTGTTGAATAAAGCTTCTTCAAGCAAACTCAGTCTTCTTAAACTCATTCTATTCTATCCTTTTGACTAACTCATTACAACGACAGATCAAAATGTATATATTTGATATATCCAAAACAACGATTAGTTTCCTTTAAAAAAATTCGATATTACATTTACATTTTCATGAGTATATTTCATTTTGATCAAAGGGTTTACAGTATTATCGTGATGTTAGATGTCCATTAAAAAGAAAATATTCATTTAAAATTTGAACATTATGAAAATAATAGTATAAGAATATACAGGTTAATAAGGGTCCCATGTTTTAAAAAAAATAGTTACAGCAGTTCTATCCTTGTACTAAAAGCTGTTGAAAGTAGTAGCACAGTGAATATTCTATTTACATATCGACTCCTGATTGGACAAAATTTGCAATCAGCACATTTTACAGCCAATCAGAGAAGCGAAAATAGTATAGAAATCAAAACACAGTGTTTTTCTTCCTCTATTGTTCGGAAACAACAGACGTACGAATAACCTCATCCTGTCCGGGGCTCTTTGAGGTGAGGAGCACCCCCCCCCTCGGAGGAAAGCAATTCACACACAGGAAGAGACTTTCGCGGAGTACTAAACAGCGGCAGCATATACACTGTTAACTGAACACTGTTGCACACAAATTAGTACGTACACTCTCTCACTAAGAAAGCAGACACACTAATATGAACACTCACCTTCATGTGCCTATTTCATTTACACACGTAAAGACATATGACCCCAACCGAGATGAACAACCATATAGTCTCTCACTAACAAAACAGACACACTAGTACACACATATATAACTGCATGCCTATTCATTTACACACACGTAAACGCACACGGCCATAACCGTAACAAATATGTGCACCCACCTTCTCTTACACACACACCCACACACACACACACACATACACACACACACACACATCAACTCTTTCTCCGGAACGTTCTCGGACTCTTTTAACTTTGTAATATTTAGCGACCCTTCATTTCATTGTTTTAACGAGTTGTTGAATTTAATTAATTTTGTATGGATAGACTTTATCATTCTTTCTTTAGTTACGGGAGAGAGAGAGAGAGAGAGAGAAAGGGAGAGAGAGAAACAGAGAGAGAGAGAGAGAGAGAAAGAGAGAGAGAGGGGGAGAGGGGGAGAGGGAGGGGGTAAGCAATTACGACGCTCCACAATAAGAATCTACTTTCTGCTTCTTTCTTCCTTTCTTCCTCGTTACCGAAGTATGAACAGGCTAGAGAGTGAGAGAGGAGAATGGAGACCATACAGCGATTCGCCGCAGGCGACTGTATTCCTTTTTTTCTTTCTTTCTTTCTCGTGTTTTGTTGTGCTAGGCCCGTAAGAAAAAACAAATTATCTTACGGGCTTAGCACAACAAAACACGGTGGCACGAGGAAAAGATGAGTGCCGTGTGAAAAAGGAAAGTATAAAACTTGGTATGTGAGGAGCAGACGACAATGAGTTGAGGCGCAAAGTTTAGGAGAGCGATTTGGAAGAAAATTACGGGGAGTCGAAAAATGCATTCTGTCCTGTCGAAGATAAAAAAGTTTACATGCCTGGATGTATATGGACATTTTATAATAGAGTTGTTTTTTTTTTTATTTATTTTATTTTTTTTATTTTAATTTTTATTTATTTTATTTTATTATTATTATTTACTCACTAGGAGTTATCACACTGGTCATCGTTAGTGGTCACCCACTGCCGACAACCTGTGGTATTCCCTGGAGTCTGAGTGACAACAAGTCTCCTCAGGCCTCCAGTATGCTCCACCTCTTTTCGTTCATCACCGCTGATGACCTTGCGGTAATCGCAACAGCCACCTACCAACGATTTCCCGCTGATAAGGGCCATTGGTCCCCTCTGGGGCCCGAGTGGCAACAAGCCTTCCCAAGGTCCCAGAGCTGTCCGCGCTCTTCCAGTGGAGGTCTGGTTTTGCGCTTTCCCTCCTCGACCCTCTGTCCATAATTTTCGTGGCGTCAGCCTATGCTTGCGCCTCTCTCGTGCGGTTGTATTTTCCCCGGTTCTGTTGTTTTGTGCTTCCATGTGTTTGTTCTCCATTCGTTGCTTATGTGGGTTGGTTTCCGCATTCGAGGACATTTCTCAGGATTGTAGCTGTTTTGATCATTACTGTCCTTTGTATGGTCTCAGTTATCCCTTTGATTCCTATTTCTCCTAGTCTTTTCTCCATGTTTTTGGGGACTGTTCCTAGTGCTCCTATGATTATTGGTGTTATACTGACTTTCTTCATGTTCCATATTCCTTTCAATTCTCTGGCAAGTTCAGTATATTTGCTTCTCTTTTCCGTCTCTTTGATCTTCACTCTGTGGTCTGCTGGAACGGCAAAGTCCACGATTTTGCAGGATTTTTCTTTCTTGTTGATTATTATCATATCCGGTCTCCTTGCTGTTATGGGTTTGTCTGTTTGTACATTCATATCCCATATGATTTTGTGTTTTTCGTTTTCTAGTACAGTTTCTGGTTTGTGTTTGTACCGTTTTCTTGCATATTCGAAATTCAGTTGTTTGCACATTTCCCGGTGTACTTCTTTCCCCACGCTGTCATGTCTGTTCTTGTATTCCCTTTGTGCTAGCTTGCTGCATTCACTTATTATATGATTTATCGTTTCGTCTCTTTGTCCACACAATCTGCATTTGCTGTTTTCCTGGGTTTTATCTATCTTTGCTTTAATAAAGTTTGTTCTAATCGCATTGTTCTGTGCGGCCGTCAGCAGAGATTCCGTTTCTCTGTTCAGGTTTCCTTTTCTTAGCCATGCCCAGCTGTTTTCATTGGCTTCATCGCTTGTGAGTCTTATAAAGCGTCCATGTAGTTGTTTTTCTTCCCACTTTTCCTTTCTTGTCTTTTTGTTTCTGGTTTCAGTGCTTCCGGGGTTGTTTGTTGGGCTGGTGTCTCTTGCTGTGGTGATCAGTCTTTCCGTATTCTGGGTTACATATTTCTCCAGCTCTTTTTTGGTGTCTTCCACACAGTCTTCTATACTTACCAGTCCTCTACCTCCTTCATTTCTTTTCACGTAGAGTCTGTCCGTGTCGTCTTTTGGGTGCAGTGCATTGTGCATAGTCATTAGTTTTCTAGTTCTTTGGTCAAGGTGCCTGAGTTCTTCTTTGGTCCAGCCTATGAATGGTCCAGAGTATCTTATTAGTGATACAGCCCATGTGTTTATCCCTTTTACTAGGTTTCTGCTATATAGTTTAGTTTCTAAGAGTTTCCTTGTTCTTCGTAGATATTCTTTTCCAATCTTCTCTTTCATTTCTGTATATTTGATTGTGTCTGCTTCCAGAACTCCCAGGTATTTGTAACTATCTTGTTCTCCTAGCGCCCTCATCTCCTCTTGGTTTGGGAGTTCTATACCTTCTGTCTTTTCCAGTTTTCCTCTTTTGATCTCTAGCAGTGCACATTTTTCTATTCCAAACTCTATTTGGATATCCTGGCTGAATATCCTGGTTGTGTTTATCAACTTTTCCAGTTCTGTTTTGTTTTTTGCAAACAGTTTAAGGTCATCCATGTACATCAGGTGGTTTATTCTTTGTTCTGTATCCGTAAACCTGTATCCGGCATCACACTTTCTGAGTATGTAGTTGAGTGGCATCATGGCTATTATAAACAGTAGTGGTGATAGAGAGTCTCCTTGAAAAATGCCTCTCTGTATTTTTATCTCAGACAGGTATTGTCCTCCGGCTGTCAGTTTTAGTCTCCATGTTTCCATTGCTTTCTGGATGAGATTAATAATCCTGTCTGGTATCTTGTATATTTTTAAGCATTCAATTATCCATGTTTGGGGGATTCTGTCGTAGGCTTTCTTGTAGTCAATCCATGCCATGGTTATGTTCTTTTGTCTGCTCTTCACCTCCTTCAGAGTCTTTTGATCAATGTATAGTAGATCATGTGCACCTCTTTGTCCTTTCCGGCTTCCTTTTTGTTCCTCGGGGAGCAGTCCACGTTTGTCCAGGGATTGGTAGATTTGTTCTCTCAGTTGTGCTGTGAGAATTTTCCACATTATTGGTAGACATGTTATCGGTCTGTAGTTGCTGGGGGTCGTTCCCTTTTTGGGGTCTTTTTGTATTAGTGTTGTTCTTCCTTCCGTCATCCATTCTGGTATGTCTGTTTTGCGGATACATCCGCTCAGTTTCTGCGCTATTCTTTCATGCAGGGTCGTGAATGTTTTAAACCAGTATGCATGTATTCCATCGTGGCCTGGTGCTCTCCAGTTTGCCATTTTTCTTAGGGTTTTCTTGATCGTTTCTTTGTTGATTTCTGTTTCGGTTCCTTCTTCGATTTCTTGCAGTTCATCTTTCATGTTTTTCAACCATTGGGCATTCTTGTTGTGCTTTTTTGGTACTTCCCATATCTTGCTCCAGAATTGTTTTGTTTCTGTTGGGTTCGGTTGCTCTGTCGTTGTTTTTTCTCCATTTACGTTTTTGTAAAACTGGCTTTCATTGTTTTCAAAGGTCCTGTTCTGTTTGCTCTGTTCTGATTTGTACCTGTATCGTCTCAGTCTTCCTTCTATTGCTGCTATCCTTTGTTTTATTTCTTCATGTTTCTCATTTAGTTTTTCCTTGCGTTTCTGATTTTTGCTTCTTAATCGTTTCATGTCCTCCTTCCTTCTGTTCACGGTTTTAGCTTATTATTATTATTATTATTATTATTATTATTATTATTATAATAATAATAATAATAATAATAATAATAATAATAATAATAATAATATATATATATATATATATATATATATATATATATATATATATATATACTAATGGATCAGCGCTTACCAATACCCGGAGGCCACTCGAGGATAAGGGTTCAAGAGATTGTTGGTTGAACGATGGGCGTCACCGCGCGAGGATTGGAAACAACCGTGGAATGAGCGGAAGATTTCTTAAGATGAATTAATTATTCAAGAGAACGGTTCAACAAGTATTTGTTAACATTAGACTTGAAGACGACCATGTTGTAGGCCGTTAAGAAGCAGCTTCGTATTTGAAGAAAACGATGGGCATTGAACGCATCATTGCCTGAAGATTTGTTTCTATTACAATAATTATCATGAATGATCGAACATTGTAAAAGAATTGTTATGTCTCTGATTCGGTTCTTAATGAGAGCAGATGGATCTAACAGTTAAGTACCGCTCGAACGTTATGGAACTTTTGATCTACATAAAAATATGTATATTAAATGCTGCATACATCTCTCTCACCTCATTCAAAGAAAACCCTTTCTTTTCCTAGGTTTTAATTTGTCTTTCTGTTGTGTTATATCATCATATTAAATTGCTTATTGTAACCATATCCATGTGGTCGCCTTTCTTCTGCCAATTGTTGGATAATGGTCCTATGGGAATGGACGTATCTGTTGGAAATCGTGGGTTTGAGTTGCGCGAATTAACGCGGGGTGGACCCGGCAGTCGAGAATAGGGCCTGTTCTCACAGTCAGAAATCACAGACGTAACAAGTTCACCGTGTGACGAGACCTCAGATCAAGGGTTAATGTGCACCTGCGAGAGGCTCTGTGACGTCACAGGCCCTTGCGTGGGAAACAGAGGGATCCGTGACGTCATTCGTTCTTTGCGAGAAGCGAGTTTAGCCAGTCTGGGTTTTGGAGGCAAACCGATGAGACATGATTGTTACCATGTAATTTGCAACAGATAAGGGAAATATTTCCCTAAGAAAATACAAGCGAGAGATATCCTTTCCCCCCTCTATGAATGGTTAAGAAAATAATTGTTACGTAACTAAGATAAAGTAGTAATTTGCTCTCTCTCTCTCTCTCTCTCTCTCTCTCTCTCTCGACGTAGTGAATGGCCCAGGCCGATAAATAACAACGCTTGTAATGAAAAGAATTGAAACTTAAAGAGATTGTTGTTTGGTGAGTTGGTCGGGAAGACTTTGTTGCAGACAACGGACGGCGTGGTTCACGGTGGGAAAGAAAGAAAAAAGAATTCAACTACTGGACGACACGACCCTCTACACGGCGAGGGAGAAATCTAAAGGTATGCAAACAATATATGAACTATGTGATTTATGATGTTTTAAAAATGACGAGTATTAAATTTGAACTGCCACGGCTCTTTCAGGGACGAGTATACGCAATGGGTATCGATGTACGAAACGCAGTAGTAAAAAAATAATGGAAAGTTGTAATTCTGTCTGCGATGGTTACAATTATTTCAGAGTATATTTTTATTGCCGATTTAACTACCATTTAACTACCATTAAAACCATGTTTTAATTAAAAGTAATCAGTTAAAAACATTAACCTATAGCAATACAAACTATATATATATATATATATATATATATATATATATATATATATATATATATATATATATATATATATATATATTGTATAATTAGGCAACATTCCTTCTTTTATACATATCTGGTTGAACAGGAGTGCCAACTTCTGTTTATTCCTTTTGTGATCCAATCTTTCTATTCGTCGAACGATAGATCTTGTACTATTAACCATGGAGTGTAGGAAATCTCCATATTTGACGCAAACGTTTTCGACCATCATTGGTCGTCTTCAGGCGGATGATTGATCAATGTAAAATAAAATTGGTGAATTTATTAAGAAGACGTTTCCATGTGATTAAAAACATTAAAAACATTCAACAGCATTTCAACACGCCTTCGCACCCCTCATAACAAGCATGGTTGATGTTGGGCTTTTTTAATTGAATGAACAATGCTTCCATTATGGGGAGGCGAATACCGCAAAATGACACAGCAAGGATGGATGTATTACCGGTTAAGATATTTCTAAAATTATCTTTGGAGATGTTATGTGCTGTAAGGTGTTTGTAAATGGAGCTTTGAGGGGAGGTCAGGTGGCAAGTTAATCGACGTGAAATACAAGATCTATCGTTCGACGAATAGAAAGATTGGACCACAAAAGGAATAAACAGAAGTTGGCAGTCCTGTTCAACAAGATATATATATATATATATATATATATATATATATATATATATATATATATATATATATATATGTATATATATATATATATATATATATATATATGTATATATATATATATATATATATATATATATATATATATATATATATATATATATATATATATATATATATATATATATAAAGAGAGAGACAGAGAGACAGAGAGGGAGAGAGAGAGAGAAAGTTTTTTAACAGAAAGGTGTTACCCACAGTTTTCTTAACTCTTTTACTTTGTTATGCATGCTTCGGGCAACGCCGTGTAGATCTGCTAGTATATATCTAAAATATAGTCATCCAGAAACAGCTGTTTCGTCGTTTACGACTAATCAGTGTAGCTAGACAGAGTTAGCGCATCAACCCCGAGATTCGAAACTCGGACGCTAGTCACTACCAACCGTGACCAGTGGTGTCCGACTCTTGACCAACTAAGCTAATGAATCTGCTACTGTAACTTGTAGAAATTGTCGTATTTAAATTAAATTTATCCATTTGTTTATATTCTACAATACTGATAACTGTGAGGACTTAATTCTTTTTATGGAAGAGTATTGTGTTACGCTAAGTGGAAACCATATTTTCCTCCACCAAAGGTTCTACCAATTAGAAAAGAATATATATATATATATATATATATATATATATATATATATATATATATATATATATATATATTAGAAGTTTGTCCTCCTTGGTTATATAGGAAATAATTTTTTTTCAAACCCAAACAACGCATATATTTTTTTCTTTAAATAAATATTTATCTATTTAAATTAAACTGAGTTTCGACTATAAAAAGTAATCTTCAGGAAATAGTAACATTTTTTTTCTTTTTCTTTTTTTTTCGTAACATAATATCATCAGAAAATTCGTATAGTCTTGCAATTGTGAATTTTCTACTCACACCATAATAACAAAATCAAACCAGGCATGATAATCGGTTTCTTCCTACGTGCATTCAGAATATGTAGTCAACAACATCTGGACGAAGAATTCAAATACATTACAAATTTACTCAAAACATTGCAATACCCCACATATCTCATATTAACTGCAAAGAAAGAAGCCCTACAAATATTTTCTAGAAACAATAAGCATAAATCATATAGACCGGATACTTCTCTTATAAACAGACATCTTCTTTTACCTACCCACGCTAATAATACAATTTACAACACTCTAAATAAACTAGGAATTCCAACAATACAAACTACACCACAAACTATAAAATAAACATTAAAAACAACAAAACATTTTTTTAAAAACCCACATCTAATGAAGTTATACATGCTGTCCCATCCAATAGTTGTCATCAGATATACGTTAGTAAAACTCAACGAGAAAAAAGAAAAGGCTTGGTGAACATATAACAGATATACAAAATAACAATTCCCTAAATGCACTATTCTCTCATGCATTAAAACATGGTCATTCCTTTAACTTTAATAAAGCTAGACTCATTAAATATGTTTTAAATACATCTCGGCAAAAACTTCTTCAATCAGGTTAATATCGGATTTTAACTCTGCCTGATGAGATCTCAGTTTATAATAGTTGTTGATCGATAACATCGACATGCCAGTGTGGTCGATTTTGTACATGTCTGTGTAAATAAAAATAATCATATATAAAAGCTCTATTTGATATTGAGCACTTTTTATAAACCTGGTTGAAATTCTTTGGATTACTATCCTGTGGATGTTTTACCTGGATTATTATCATTATATATATATATATATATATATATATATATATATATATATATATATATATATATATATATATATATATATTTGTGGGTTTTACAAAGAATATATACTCTTTATAATATCTGAAAATGTTCCAAATTGAAAGCTCAATGAAGTTGTATTACAAGCTTCAGCGCATATATATTTTATAGTTGTATTCCAATAATCATAGAGAAAAATCAATTTATAACCATAGCTGACATCTCATCTTTCAATTTCTTTATTTTCATATATCGGCGAATGCCTGTAATTCCTCTTTGTCTCACAAACACATTTTTTTATTATATATTTATATTTTATTTTTTTTAGGTTGAATTTGGTTGGAAGAGACAATTTGAAGAGCCGTTTCAAGTTTGAAGAACAAGATTTTCTGGGGGCGGGATCCTAGATTTTTGTCACCATTTTTCATGTGGGTTCTTTGATGCATTTTGGCTTGCCGTTACCTTTGTCAAGAACTCTTTTTAAACTTTTCCCATATTCCTTTTTCGTGTCTTTAGAATTATGTTTGTCCTATTACTATTGAATGAACAATTCATCTTATAATCAACGAGGTTAAGATTAAGACTATGTATTTCTCTTGATTTTGCGGTGAAACGCGCGTAAGATGTAGAAAAAGTATTGAATTTAGAAAAAATAACATAAAAACTAAAATATAAATGTATAAATAAATTTTGTTAGTGAGACAAAAAGGAATTACAGGTATTCACCGATATATAAAAGTACAAAAAAATTGAAAGAACAGATGAAAGTTAAGGGTATGGATTAATTATTCCTATGGTCATTGGAATGCAACTATAATGTATATATATATATATATATATATATATATATATATATATATATATATATATATATATATATATATATATATATATATATATATATATATATATATATATATTATAATATAAAATGAAGTAATAAAATAAGGTGTCAATCAAATGTTATTAGAATTCAAAGTTCAAGCAAAGTATCCTTAAGTCCTTAGCTGTTGTGTTTTCAAAGATAATTCTTCTCTTCAGAGGACCATTACCGCAGTTATACTACTACAGGTAATAAAATTACGCTTTGAAAATATATAAAAATACATAACATCAAACATATCAACCCAAAAACATACTTTTTGTTCAATAAAACCTGTAGTAGTATAACTGCGGTAATGGTCCTCTGAAGAGAAGAATTATCTTTGAAAACTCATGAGCTAAGGACTTAAGGATACTTTGCTTGAACTTTGAATTCTAATAACATTTGATTGACACCTTATTTTATTACTTCATGTTATATTATAATATTAATGCTCTATCCAGTATATTGAGCTTCAGTTTTTATCCGGATGTTTCACTAATTATAAGATATTAGTTGACGCTTATATCTTTTGTTGGATTACTTTATATATATATATATATATATATATATATATATATATATATATATATATATATATATATATATTAAATAAGTTCAAATATAGTGATAACATGAAATTAAAATCAGTATTTTTTTAAAATGTGCTCAATATAAATAAGTAAAATTGAATGAACATTGGAGACAGTCTACGCGGATCAACCAACGTTTCAACGCTAGAGCGTCTAGTCCTAAACGAGTCAACCTACGTGTCAATGCTAAAGCGCTCAGGACTAATCCTGAACGAGACGCTTTAGCTTTGAACCGTAGGTTAATCCACGTAAGCTATCTCTATTGTTTATTCAATTTTAATTTCACTTTATACATATATATATATATATATATATATATATATATATATATATATATATATATATATAGAGAGAGAGAGAGAGAGAGAGAGAGAATAATATGAAACTAAAAGTAAATTTTTTGTAGAAAAGAACCTATAGTGAAATGATAAAAGCTCAATATACGAGATAGAGCAATTATAAAAATAGATACACGAAGATGTTTTTTCAAATGTTGAATTTTGACTTTTCTATTGCCAACTTATCTATCTGTATAATTCCTCTGATGATACGATCTCGATCTTTGAAAAGCCTTGGCTTAAGGAAAGAATAATAAACATAAGTTTATTAATGAATATACCTTGCATTGAACAATCGAAGTTTGATCTAAATTTGGACATTTGTGCATGTTTATCACTCTTCGTCCATCTCTCTCTCTCTCTCTCTCTCTCTCTCTCTCTCTCTCTCTATATATATATATATATATATTGTCACACACAGCCTTCGTCTGGACCACGGCGGCGAGTGCGTGACAATGATAAATATAAAAAAAGGTAGAAGTGTCAGAAAGTGTCTCGTAGGTCCCTAGGTCCCAATATTATCAACAGAATACGGGGGGTGGATTCTCCAATTCAAGGCATCACATAGAAAACAAGGAAGAATAACGAGCAGGTAAAAGATGACTCAAACACCAAGTTAAAATTCAAACAATATTTATTCATAGAATAATAAGAAAAGGGATAAACATATATAGACAAACAACAAGGAAAATAAAGTACTATTTTAAAGGAAATTGATAATGTGTAACGTTAGCTAATGGCGAGCAAAATCCATGAACAAAAAAAATGTCACAAACAAATCACGGAATAATAAAAAAAGAATTACTCACTCACAGAATGTGGAAGGTTGTCACAAGACCCCCCACGGGAGTTTAAAAGTTCAATGATCCAAGAATGTCCCAAGAATGTCCCAAGTTATACTCATCCAAGATCCACACTGATCTTTGGATGGAAAATT
The DNA here is from genome assembly GCA_963556195.1 of Sepiola atlantica. Classification (NCBI taxonomy): domain Eukaryota; kingdom Metazoa; phylum Mollusca; class Cephalopoda; order Sepiida; family Sepiolidae; genus Sepiola; species Sepiola atlantica. The sequence goes on along the minus strand of OY744521.1, from coordinate 33,637,992 downwards.
AATTAACAGAATTCAAGGAGCAAGTGTTCATAAATAATGCATGTGGGTTTAATCATGGAAGTCTCACTTGGCGCTATGTAATCTTCTCTCAGAGGGTGTATTCGTTTCTCGACGACGGTGTAATATGTTTATAGTCAACTGCAGATTTGGTGAAATAATCTCGAAAGCCTTTATTTTCATCAAATTAGCTATAGACGTAGAAGAAAAATCTCGTGACAATCAGCCCGGTTATAGAGTCAGGATATTTCTCAGCTTCATGCTTTCAATCCTCTTCTTTCGTCTTTTCCTCTTCTTCCTTTTCATAACTCACAGTGCGTACGCTGGTGGTAACGGGTTACTCTACCGGCAACAGTCTTCTCTTTGGCTGACAGGAACTCTCTCTCTCTCCCTCTCTCTCTCTCTCTCTCTCTCTCTCTCTGCTCGATTTGCTAACTCACTTTTTTATATGTTCTCCGCCGATATGCGTCGGCGGGGTAGTTAGATGTGTGAGGATTTGTTTGAGCTGCTAGGCGATTACATGTTGCACTGATTTTGGGTCACAGCACTCGTGGACGTTATTAGATGACACCAGATGTTTGTCCGACGTTTAATTTCTCTTCGTCTTATGCGTTAGCATGGGGGGAGAGTGTCCCTAACCAGAAATAAAAGTTAAAAGGTGACGGTACTTGTCTCTTTTATGTGAGGTCAATTACGTTTGTAAATGTTTTAAAGGACTACAGCAACCAGCTGTGTCGTATGATTTTCTCTTGGTTAGGTCCGGGACGGGACAGTGTGTCGCTGATTGGACACACGATTCGTTTCTTGTCAGTGAAAAGGTAGGTGATGGGTTGGCAGTGTCGTTTTAACCGAATACAACCTTTCTTCCATTATGACTTGCTTGGGATCAAAGGAC
>OY744521.1:33229600-33632100 GCA_963556195.1 Sepiola atlantica | reverse complement strand
ATGGAACTTTTATTAATTTTCTTTTTTAAATTTAATACAAAAAAGACCATCAGAAAAATTGAAAAAATAAAAAAGGTATAATTATATGTCTTATTTGCTCCAACTTTTGTCTATCCATCATACCTCTGTATTGTATTGCCTTCTAAGTATCACATTTAATTATATATATATATATATATATATATATATATATATATATATATATATATATATATATATATATATATATATATATATATATATATATATATATAATTAAATGTGATACTTAGAAGGCAATACAATACAGAGGTATGATGGATAGACAAAAGTTGGAGCAAATAAGACATATAATGGTGAAACGGGTTGAATAGTTTCACCTTTAATACAATGTATACACACACACACACACACACACACACACATATATATATATATATATATATATATATATATATATATATATATATATATATATATTTATATATTTTTAGATACACACATATATGTGTCTATTTACACAATGTTATGTAATACCTGCATCAAAATGGTCTGGTGGAAAATCCGTACGATATTATAATATTTCGAGAACTCTTCCCTTCTTCAACAAAATTGAACATAGATCCGAAGACATTGCATGAAGTCGCCCTTTTTAATAGGACGTTAAATTATTTTCAATATTCCAGATCTTTAATATATAATCTCTTGATAATGTTTTGTTACCTTTAGGGGTTGAGTTTTTACGACCTATTTCTATTGCAACTATAACGTCGTCCATATTCAATTTAAAAATCATTACAGACCGCTAGAGAACTGTTTTATATTAAGATGATGATTTTACATTTTGTTTTATTTTTATTTTACATTTATTTTTATTCGTTTACCGCGGTCGCTATGAGAGATGATTTAATTAGGGATATGCGTTAGATTAATATGCGTTTCAAGGATTTTCGTGTTAAAAACGATAAGCTTAGGTATGATGCATGGGGTTATAACAAACGAAAACTACAAAACTACAAAACCACAAAACCACAAAACCACAAACCCCGTATGTGGATGCGTCAGAGTAGCTGCTATTCTAAGCTGAATGCTTATGACTTGTTTCACGTATATATATATATATATATATATATATATATATATATATATATATATATATATATATATATATATATATATATATATATATATATATATATATATATTATCTATATGTATACGTTTCATCCTTGCGGAATCATCAGTCTAGAGATAACCATTCAAGCTAGTTGCACGATTTGAACCCCGGATCAAGAGTCACAATTAACCCCCCAATTCCGAGCGAACTAATCAATGAGGTTACCGTAATTAGTTACAGACGAGACGAGAAATATATATATATATATATATATATATATATATATATATATATATATATATATATATATATATATATATATATATATATATATATATATATATATATAATTGTGACTCTTGATCCGGGGTTCAAATCGTGCAACTAGCTTGAATGGTTATCTCTAGACTGATGATTCCGCAAGGATGAAACGTATACATATATATATATATATCATGGACGGCGGTACCGGGGGGCAGGGGGGGGGCCTGAAGCGCCCTCACTTTTTGACTTGCCCCCCCCCCCCACTTTACGATCATCAATAATTAAGTTGATATGCATGTGTTTAAACGGACCCCCACTTTTTAGGAGAAGCCCCCCCACTTTCATAACTGTCCCGCCAGCCCTGTATATATATATATATATATATATATATATATATATATATATATATATATATATATATATATATATATATATATATAAAGTTAGTAGTAGAGAACCCCAGCAAAGTGCTCGATTATTAAGAAAATTAAAAAATAAGAGCGTAATATTTATTTATATATGTATTACAGAAGATCAGAACAACATCAGTACCGTCGGTTTCAAATCCAAACAAAGAATACCTGTACTTGATTTCCTTTACCGGACTCTTCAGCCTCTGTTTATGTCTGCCTCCCCGGAAATAGAGGCTGAAGAGAGTCCGGTAAAGGAGAAATATTGTAGGCCCCCTTTGTTTTGTTTTGATTTGAAACCGAGAGTGCCGATGTTTTTTTGATCTTCTGTATTGCATAAATAAATGTGTGTGTGTGTGTGTGTGTGTGTGTGTGTGTGTGTGTGTGTGTGTGTAATAAGAGAAAATAGGGTTGTTCAACGTTTTTTTACGGCTAAGAAACCTTTGAGAAAAACGAAAAGAATTCTATTTATTCAAGCTACAAGATTTTTAGCCTCAAGGAAATCGTTACAAGAAGCATTCTATGAAAAGTTCGCACGTGGTTAAAACACGTGAGGTTGTCGAATTCTTTCAATTCTATTGAAATACATGGACTAGTTGTCTTCTGAAGATCAATTACATCCTGTGGGATGACTGACATTGATATGGGCCTCTCTGAGAAAGAAACTTCTTGGATTTTACATCCACCGTGCAAATAAAAATGTCACTTGAACCCCCCCCCCTCTCTCCCTCACTCTCTCCATATATATATATATATATATATATATATATATATATATATATATATATATATATATATAAACAACAAAGGTTCACGTTATAGCTCAATAGTGCAATACTAGAGCTCTTAATTAATTTTAATGTTATGTAAGCCTTTGTTCATGAAAGGAGCATACAATCGTTTCCGCCTTCATCAAACACATACATATTCTTAATATACAAAGTATGTAAAATTATACAAAAATATGGATAATTATTATCTTGAGGGGGATTTCATCAGTTCCCAAGTCTCAATTTATTGTCATGATCCGAATTAAAAAAGAGGAAGTAGAAAGAAAATATATATATATATATATATGTGTGTGTGTGTGTGTGTGTGTGGGGGGTCTCCCTCTTAGTTGGGGTGAGTTCTCTGGTAAGTGACATCGCCAACTGCTGTCAGCTTATAATGCATTACTCTTTCTGTAAATAAATGGAGATCTCAGGCAAGTGACAATGTTTACATTGAGATTTCGCTTACGTTCAGGAGGTGTCGAATGATAGTCAAGTAGTTAAGAGTCTCGACCGTCGTCTCGAGAGTCGAGTTTTGATTCCGGTTTGAGGCAATTTCTCGTCTAGCCACTGAAGAACTGTAATACAGCGAAACAGTCTCTCCATTGATGACTATATATATATATATATATATATATATATATATATATATATACTAGAAGAATACCCTTCCTAGAATGGGTAAAATTAATTCCCTTAACTGTTTTGCACCACTTTTATGTCCCCTTACAAAGATTAAAATCAAGATATAATGATACTAAACTTTGTGTCGAGAATCCTTATTCCAATTTTTATAAAAATCCATCACATCATTTTTTTTCTGTTTACGGCATATGAACCTTTTTCTAGGTTATTCAGTGCAAATTTCTATACAAATCTTTGTCATCATTCTGGGTCTGTTCTGAACCATCAGACCCATCTTTGCCAGGATGAGGTATAGTATGGCTTGGTCTTAGGAAGTGCATCTTTCTTTCAGGATGGGGTGTTATTTTGTGTAATTATAAAGTGTCCCCTCGGGGGAGTTGCATCCCCCTATAATAAACTGACTTCATGTCTAACCGTGCTGTGATTGGAAACAGGTAAATAGTGGATTATTCTTGACGATTTACAGGTGACGCCTACTTGTGCAGTGTATCTCACGTCGCAATGCAATTCTTATCAATCAACAAGTTACAATATTTATCCATTTTGTTGGCATTGGTTAACCTGATACTATCAGGTACTCACAAGTGACCACGCAAAGGTTTCCAGCAACCAACAAAACTCAAACACGGCACACCGAGTCGTCATTGTTTAAAAGCTGAATTTTTTTTTAATTACTAATGAGTCACCACTTATCAAGGCTAAAAGTCATTCGAGGATAAGGGTTAACGAGTTAGATAGATTGTCAGTTGAATTATGATAAATGTTATGAGAGAATTGAAATTAATAAATGCCGTAAACAGAAAAAAAATGATGTGATGGATTTTTATAAAAATTGGAATAAGGATTCTCGACATAAAGTTTAGTATCATTATATCTTGATTTTAATCTTTGTGCGGTGACATAAAAGTGGTGCAAAACAGTTAAGGGAATTAATTTTACCCGTCCTAGGAAGGGTATTCTTCTAGTATATATATATATATATATATATATGGAATGATTAAACTTTGATGACTTATGAGGACGGTTTATGACAAGTGTCTATTGACATTAGATTTGAAGATGACTACATTGTAGCCCTCGGGGAAGCAGTCTTGTAACAACACATTCCACAAATAGGAAATTCTTGGTAAGAAACTTTGTTCAGGGAAATTCCATTTGAGATTAGGCACGTATAGGAAGAAAGGAAAGCTGTTTTCAGTTGGGATAGAAAGACGAGTGTTGCTGTGAAAGTTTTATAAGGAGGAACGACATATTCCAGGTTTTAACACTAAGTACGGTTATAGGTAGATCTATGACTATGGATTTTGTTTTGATGTTTCTCTGTGAGGTTAATATTGAAAAGATTATTTATAAATAAAATCAATAGATCATCCTAGGCAAGATCAGTCATCAAGAAGAAGCAAAAATAGACATCAATTAGCTTCAAAGCAATTCAACAACCTGATTATTGATTTCCTTATCTATTTTGCAACACAAATAGACGTTGATAGTCTCTTGCTGCTCTATTTCTATGGAAGGTGATCGACTGAGCTTCAAGCTCTGATTCCTCCTTGTAAGACTTTCACAGCAAAAATAACAAACTTCCCTTTCTTCTTCGGTGTGTATAGCACCAGGTGGAATTTCCATAAACAAAGCTTCTTTGTAAAGGCTTCCAGTTTGTAGAACACATTACCATGGGACTGCATCTCTGCAGATTATAACATGGTCGTCTTCAAATTCAATATCAGCAGATTCCTGTCATGAACCCCATCAACCATTCTCAATCCTCTCATAAGGTTCTTCATCTATCAACTTACAATCGTTCCATCTCATTAACTCTTATCCTCGAGTGGTTTTTGGCTTTGATAAGTGGTGATCTATCAATAAAAAAAGGAACTGATCTTAGAACGGAAAGATAGTCATAAATTAGCTTCAAATCAATCCAAAAACCTAATTAGCCATTTCCTTATCTACTATTTTGCAACACAAAGAAACTGCATCTTCCAACGGGAAATACAGACGCGCGAAAGAAGATGGCCGCCAAAGATTCCCCATTGACTTCGGCTATCGTTTCTGCGTACATTAAGAAATTGCCTGTCACCCATATGCCAATGTTAGAGTCTCAAAACTCGGTTAAATATGCCCCCCTTTCTCTCTCGCCCTCCCTCTTTCTGTCACTTTTTTCTCTCTCTCTTTCTCTCTCTCTCTCTCTCTCTCTCTCTCTCTCTCTCTCTCTCTCTCTCTCTCTCGCATGTACACGCGCGCTTCCTCACTCACCTTTTCTAATAAACCAATGAAGCGCTCACATTACGCAACGGGTAACGTAAAACATATCAAGTCGTGACTGTGATTCCAAAAAGCTCCTATTCATTCATTGATGAATGAAAAAGAGAAATCCAATCGTGTAATATCTCCCTTATCATACTATTAGAGTAATCAAATCACTGAACATGTTCTCTATTAGAGCATACGAATTATATATTCCGTTTTTTTTTGTTGTTTTTTTGTGTGTGGGAAAGAAATGTAACACGTTTATCCTATACTCTATAATAAAGACCAATGTGTATTTATTTGTATATAAATAAATAACTATAAATCACGCAAAAATAAGCGAGTAAAACACATGCCAAACAAAATTATTTCAAGTGTTGAGGGGAGACGAGAAAGCAAAAAGCATGTCAAACATCCCCCGCTGCCTGAAATAAATTCGAAAATAAATCCTCCACTCTAAATAAAAAGTCAACGGATGGTGTTCTTTTTCCTTTGGGTCATCAGAAATGATAATAATGATTTAAATAGGAAAAATTAAATTACTGACGTAATTCTATGATTTTATATGAATATTAGTGTGAACACTGACGAAGCATAATTTTTCCCGTCAGTTTTGGCAAAGGGTGTACATCACTAGTATATATATATAAACTATAAAAAACTTATATAATTTTATTAAAATTCGTACAGGAAATCTCACTTATCTAAAGCTATCTATGAAAATGGTTATCTGCAAAAGTCAACATGACTTTATTTTGGCTGTAATTCCTTTAAATGGGATTTTCTCTAAAATACTAATGATTTTTTTTTTACCTCTACCTGACATTTTTGTTCCATTATTTGATATTTGGATGTGTTATATGTTATTTCTCTGAAAAGAAGTGATCTTTGTGTGTTTGACTGTATATGTGCTTTCAATCTTTGCCTTCCATGCCTTTTGTCAGTCTATTTAAAAGACTTTTTCAAAACATGTGTGAAAAATTCAGTTTTGGGGAATTTTTACCTTCTGAAACTTGATTTAAATGTCATTGTAAGTATATAAAGTCTCATATATAAATATAAGACAGTGCTCCATTTCTTTATTAACAAAGAGTTTTGCATTATGCTAATAGCTGGCTATATCACTAATGACACTAATCACTGAAAGCGGGGCTTATATCGTCATATTTATAGTTATGCTATACTTAGTTATTTAGATGTACGGCATAATCACGTTGACACACCAGTTCTGGTTAAATCACCAAAGTAAAGCGACATGAAACCTGGCCAGTACCAAATGGGTGACCATTTGGGAATGCTAGGTGCTGTATGTCATCTTCCCATGACCGGGATATACATGGCTGGGGACCGCTTGTGGATTTGATATTCCTTGTAAACTTACTCCTTAGGAGGAAACCAGTATAGCTTGACCAGGGATAATACCACACCAGGTATTACCGGTTCGTATACTTAGTTATATTTATCTGCTACGCTACAGACAAAGACACACGAAATCTTGTCTAATTTATGTGATTAGACAGGATTTCGTGTGTCTGTGTCTGTAGCATAACAGATAAATTCTTCACTACATAAACAGTTAGCCCCTGCGTGTCCTATCGTGTCGCAGTAGAATTCAATACATAGTAGCAGCGACTGTAGAGTTGTCTGCCTCTCTCTTTTTCTTTCTTCATAGCAGAAGTTGCAATCTTTCTTTCGTATACGAGTTGATAGCGAGTATATATAAAAAGAAACAACAGCACCCATTTTTGTTTTGGATTTTAATAATGTTTATAATGTAATTTGTTTTTTTACAGTATTAGAATTATGCAGTATTCATTTCCCCCACCCGTCACCATAGGGGAGAGGGAAGAAGAACTTCGAAACACGTCTACTCCATTCCACAGACAAAACTCAAGAGGTTTGACTACTTTTCCCTTTTCGTCACGTGGTTCCTGTTCAATATGTCACTACTAGAGGGCGCCTCTTTTCTAAGCCACGTCTCTCACATTATTTTACATGTGTTTTTCGCCTATATCAAACATTGATTAATATACATCGTATTATTGTTTTTATTTAATATTAATCGATATTTATTGAAATCAAAAATAAAATATGGGAAAACTAAAACGTGACAAATTCGTATTCCAACCAATCGCTGTGAAGGTGAGTGGAGCGATTTCCTCAACTGCCAGGGTCTATCAATGACACGTTACACCAGAGCCCATTGTGAGTTTACTTGACTCTATGAACGCTTCTCCATCTCAATTATCCAAGGGAATGCTTCGAGCCTACTCTCAGCCTTCCAAGCCAACAAATCAACAAAGTAAAGGTTTACATTAACTTTTTAATGTGTATAAAATTGAACTTTTGAATTTAAATCTAATAATCATATTTTGTCAAATGTTGAATTATGTATTAATTTTATTGAATAAATATTTCTGAAGAATTTCCCGATTTTCAAAAAAAAACATGTTCTTGAATGTGCTCCCCTTTGGGGGTTTTCATGTAAAATAAACTCTCTTTTTGTTTTAAACCAAGATGTTTTTTAGGTGTGAATTGGATAGGGAAAGTATGAAAAACGAGTCGGACAATTTTTCTTATATATATATATATATATAAATAAATAGCCCTCTACAGACAGATATTTCGTCATTTATGGCTCATCAGTGTGGTTAGACGTAGCCAGTGTATCCATGTCAAGATTCAAACCAAACGGCCGATGACATCCAAATCCGATTAGCAGTCTGTCCCATCGCCGCAATGTGGCATCCTTGTGCTTGTTTTACAAATACTTCAATGGATTATGCTCCGATGAATTGGCTACTCTGGTGCCCCCCTCGACGTAAATTCACTAGACTAACTCGACAATCAACTAAATCTCATTCATTCACTGTGGAGGTCCCCAAATGTCGGAGAGCCTTCTACTCAAATAGCTTCTTTTCTCGTACTGCTGGCCTCTGGAACTCTCTCCCTGCCCCCTGTTTCCCTGACAGAACAGACATGCAGAAATTTAAAACTAATGTAAACAGACATCTCACTGTGCAGATCCCAAGTTAGGTTGACTCCCCATTCCTTCTCCCCTTTTCTTTTCTCAGTAGCCCCTTACGTCTACAGTGGCGGCTTGCCTTGTTTGGGGTGAACTATGTTAAAAAAAAAAAAAGTACCTAATCCACTGTGCCAACAAACTCGCCACTGACAGTAGATGAAATTATAGCACTTTTCCCTTTGTCTTTTTATTAATTCGCGCATTACAAAGTTGTTGGTTTTATTTGCAAAAGGATAAAATTCCGACGGTAACTGCACTCATTTAGGTCTATATAAATTATAAAAAACATTTTCTATTCAATTCTCAAATACAAATATATAAATCAGTTAACTTATTAAATATATAATGAAATATTTATTATTAAAATAATTATATATATACATGTATGACAGGTTAGTGGGAGAGAACCCCAGCAGAGTGCTCGATTATATATATATATATATATATATAAGGTGAGTCAATGAAAAATACTTAGACCTGTAAATGGAAACAGATCAATATCTTCAGTTGTTCAGAACAAGGAGCATTTAGTAAATAAAAATATTTATTCTTCTTCTCTTTCAATTGCATTATTATATTATAAACCTTCATATATATATATATATATATATATATATATATATATATATATATATATATATATATATAATTACAAAAGATTACAACATCGGTACCGTAGGTTTCAAATCCAAACAAAGAGGATCTATAGTTGTTACCCTATACCGCGCTAGAAGCTGAAACGACTCCGGCATAGGAGGCCAACTATAAGTCTCCTTTCTTTGGATTTGAAACCGACGGGACCGATGTTGTCTTAATATTCTGTAATTATATATATATATATACGGTGGCTGTCTATTCGATTTCGAATATGACCACTTTTGGTGTATCAATGTGATATATATATATATATATATATATATATATATATATATATATATATATAAAATAAAGAGGTGTACTAAAAGCGAACTTTTAGGAAAGGTAAAACCTATTGTGAAAAGTATACAGCTCAATATCCAGGATAGAGCAGGTAGATATGAAGAAGAATGGAAAGGAATTAGAGAAGCAAAAGCCAAATCAAAATTCAATTCAATTGCTCAGAGCAAGGTATATTCTGCAAAAAGGCAAATTATTCAAGTTAAATTTTCCTTAAGCCAGGCTTATATATATATATAAAAGGACGAAACGTATACATACATAGATAATTAACAAAACAAATATTTATTATTATAGTGTAAAGGTTCCCAGTGAGAGGCGCGGATATGGCTCTTCAAGCCTGCCAGACTTTTACAGAGCATACCACAGAGATGGCAGGTGTTGTAATTATCTGAGGGGATGCCATAAATGAAGCCACCTCTTGTTCGTGCTTGATTTTGCAAAACATGCATTCGTTGGTGATTCAAAAAACCTGCTTGTGACATAGTTACCAAAGTTGCAAGCTTGGCATCTTAGGTGTTCCATGTTTCCTCCATGTGCTGGAGGTGTCACGTCCTGTCTCTTCCTCGCTGCTCTCTTCTGCTGCTGGTGTTTCATCCTATCCTTTCCAAAAAGCTTGCTGCCCTCAAAAATCGCTTTCCTCCACCTTGACCTATCTACAGCCACCCCTTTCCCATCCTCCAACATCAATTCCAAAGCACTTCAAATCGTCTTTGAGACAATCTTTGAATCGCTTCCAAGGTTTGTGCTGTTGCTGAGTATTCCCATAAATCACCTGCTTTGGCAGTCTGTCATCAGTAAGATGAATAAGATGACCAGCCCAACAAAGTCTGCGTTTACTTATACGAGACTCGATGCTTGGAACAGCAGCTCGTACCAACACTTCAGAGGTAAAGCTATCCTAGCTGATGTTAAGCAAGTACCTAAGGCAATTCTGCTGGAAACGCTCTAGCAGGCGAATATCAGCTCTGTAAGTAGTCCATGTCTCACAAGCATATAAGAAAGTTGATACGACACAGGCCTAATACACAGAGATCTTAGTTTCCAGCCTGATATCACGCGGTGCCCACACCACCTTCTCCAAATGACCAAAAGACACACCAGCCTGTTCAGTACGTCCATTTATCTCAGCATCACAACGACCCGTTCCTCGAAATAACACTACCCAGATAAATAAAACGATCCACTACAGACAGTATGTGGCCTTCAACAAATATATCCGGTTCCTGATATACGGGTTGCCAGGAGCCGCAGAAGACATAGCCTTTGTCTTACCCAGACTTAGTGGGAGACACATGCTTCTACACGTCCATGCAAAGCGATCCATGCTATCCTGCATATATATATATATATATATATATATATATATATATATATATATATATATGCAGGATAGCATGGATATGACGCTACTAGCTATAAATGCATTGTTTTTTTCATTACGTTGAACGCTCTTATGACGTCAAGCTGCCGAAATAAGTGTTAAATTTATCACTGTTTATCTGGCTATTCAGTGGTGGCCGTGTGGTTCTGGATGTCGGGATTTGAGTTGTAAACTACTCGAAGCCAGGGGTTTCCTATCGTACGACCAGTAGTGAATAGTTATATCTCTATGCTGATGAGTCCGGATTAATAAGGACGAAACGTATACGTACATAGATAATTAACAAAACAAATATTATATATATATATATATATAGTTAATAAAATTGAAATAAAAGCCAAATTAGCAATACAAGATTAATTTTTTTTTTTTTTTCTTACATTAATCCTATCGATTACGGAATAAAATTCCTTCTTCAGGGGTGACCAGTATTGAGTCATTTTTTTTTTTTTTTTAATCAAAAAACAAGAATAAAGAAACTTATTTCTTTGTTAATTTGATAAACGTCTTTGATGGTACGACGTCATCGCCTTGCTGTTATGAAATGGCGGGTAGGATTCAAAAACCGGTGTCGAACGAGGGATGTGTTGGCATATATATATATATATAATAAAATGACGAAACGTATACATACATAGATAATTAACAAAACAAATATTTATTATATATATATATATATATATATATATATATATATATATATAATAAGTATTTGTTTTGTTAATTATACGTTTTGTCCTTTTTTATCGGGACTCGTCAGCATAGAGAATAGCCAGATAAACAGTGATAATTTTAACACTTATTTCGGCGGATTGACGTCATAAGAGCGTTCAACTTATGCTTTATTAATATTGTAACGTCCATGTGGCTGGTTATTGTTCATGGTCTATGTGGGTTGGTTTCCGCATTCGAGGATTTTCCTTAAGCTTTCAGCTGTTTTCATCATTGCCGTCAGGTGTATAGTTTTGGTCTTCCCTTTGATTCCAATTTCTCCATGTCTTTTTCCATTTTTTTTTTTTTGGTATTGTTTCTAGTGCTCCAATGATTTTGTTATCATAATGATTTTCTTCATGCTCCATGTTCCTTTCAGTTCTCTGGCAAGTTCCGTGTATTTGCTTTGTTTTTCTGTCTTCTTGATATTTACACTGTAGTCTGTTGGGACGGCAAAATCTACAATTTGGTATTTTTTTTCTTGTTAACTATTATGGTATCCGGTCTCCTTGCTTGGATGAATTTATCTGTTTGTAGCTCCATGTCCCAGAGGATTTTCTGATTTTCATTTTCCAGTACTGTCTCTGGTTTGTGTCCGTACCATTTGTCTACATGTTCAAAATACAGTTGTTTGCATAGTTCCCAGTGCACTGCTTTCTCCACACAGTTGTGTCTGTTTTTGTATTCGTTCAGGGCTTGTTTACTGCATTCACGTACTATGTAATTACCGTTTCGTCTCTTTGTCCACAGAGTCTACATTTACTGTTTTCCTGGCTTTTGTCTATTTTAGTTTTGTTATAGTTAGTTCTAATTGCATTGTTCTGTGCAGCTGTAAAAATACACAGGGCAGCATGTCTAGTGGATTGTATAGTTGCAATGCATGCGAATAACAGGCTTGTTGTATAAGAAATATTCAACTAAAAGAAGAGGGATCAACCAAAAAATGGGAAATACATCTGGCTTAGAGTTTGACCACCCAGAAATTGTATCATTTAACACTGCAACGGCTGTCAGAATTTAGCACCAACTTCAGCCCAGCATGAGTGAACAATCATGATCTGTGCAGTAAACACGCACAGACACACATTCACACAGCTGTCAGTAACGATTCCATTTCTCTGTTCAAGTGTCCTTTTCATAACCATGTCCAGGTGTTTTTGCAAGTCTCTTCTCTTATCATTTTTACGAATCGTCCATGTAGCTGTTTCTCTTCCCACTTTTCTTTTTTTGTCTTTCTGTCTCTCCTTTCGCTGCACCTTGTATTGTTCATTTTTGAAGGGTGTCTTTTGCTGCGGTAATCAACCTTTCTGTGTTCAGATTTATGTATTTTCTCAATTCTTTTTTGTGCCTTCCACACAGTCTTCTATACTTATCAGTCCTCTTCCCCCTTTTCTCCTTTTCATGTAAAGTCGATCAGTACCATCCTCCCTTTTACTAGATATCTACTATATAACTTTTCTTGTTCTACTTGGGTATTTTTTCCAATCTTCTCTTTCATTTTTGTTTATTTGATGGTGTCTGCTTCCAGGATTCTCATATATTTATAGGTATCATGTTTGCCAAGCGTCCTCGTCTTTTCTCATTTGGGCAGTTTTATGCCTTCCACTGTTTCCAGTTTTCCCCTTTTCATCTCTAGCAGTGCATACTTTGCCATTCCGAATTCCATTTAAATGTTCTGGCTGAAGTTTCTGGTTGTGTTTATCAGCTTTTCCAATTTTCTTTTTCCTTTTTCAGATAGCTTCAGGTCGTTCACATACATGAGGTGGTTGATTCATTCTTCTGTATCTGTAAATTGTAAACGGCATCACATTTCCTGAATATCTTGTTGATTGGCATCATGGCTATGATAAATAGTAGTGGTGATAGAGACTCTTCTTGAAAAATGCCTCTGTATTCTTATTTCAGTCAGGTGTTGCCCTCCAGCTGTCAGTTTGAGTCTCCATGTTCCCATTGCTATTTAATAAGATCAATAATGATGTCAGATATTTTGAACATCCTTAAGCAATCAATTATTTATACTTTAGGGATTCTGTCGTAGGTTTTCTTGTAGTCGATCCCTGCCATGGCGATGTTCTTTTTTTCTGCTTTTTACCTCTTTTGGAATCTTTTGATCTATGTATAACAGGTCATGCGCCCCCCTTTTGACATCCTTTTTGTTCTTTAGGAAGTAGCCCACGATTGTTAAAAGAGTGGTACATCTATTCACTCAGTTGTACTGTTAATATTTTCTACATGGTTGGCAAACAGGTTATTGGTCTGTGGTTTCTTGGGATCGTTCCCTTTTCGGTGTCTTTTTGTATTAATGTACTTCTTCCCTTGGTGATTATTATAAACGTGATCCTATGGCACGAATTTTACAAACGTGAAAATTAGCGTCAAAAGCTAATCATGTGTAAGGCTGGAAATCCCCGCTCCCCTCACCACGCATCTCCTAATCCTTTATGTTTCAATCGGGCCCCGGGTCACATGTTAAGACTGCGGCAGTAAAATGACTTTTCATTAAAACGATAAAAGGGAGAACAGCAAATAATCATGGTAGAGAAAGAACGGGACACATTTGAATCACAGTTCATAAACATAAAATTAGAAATAAGACACTTGTAAGAATTAACAAAAAGAAAGATTATGCAAACATAACAAGTGTTTATTAAATAAATAACAAAAAAAAGACAAAATAAATGTTCTGCTCTGCTCTGGGGAGTTTTTGATATGGGGCTGGTTTAGATAAGATCGAGAATGGTTGATCAGTCCAGAGTTATAAAACTTTGCAAATAATGAAAGTTAAAAATAAGTAATTTGTTTTCTTTTTTTTGTTTTTAGTTTTCATAGGCACATACCTTTTTATAGCCTTTTTTGTGTGTTAATTGACATGCTGAGTGGAAGATATTTTTACAGGATTTTAGATCCTGACGTCAGTTCCTTATATATGGGAGTATAGCTTTCGATTTGAAGTGCTGGATCGGCACAAAATCTTGATACGACTTCACCCCTCCGCTCCTGAAATCTGACTGTCTCGTCTTTCGCGAATAGTTTTTCAGTGGCGAGATATAGGTAATCTCGTATCCAGAAAGGAAATTGTTGCCTTCGTCTATATGGCCAACTTTGTCGGATTGGATTTTTCCTTGAGAATCTCCTTTTGTTTTTTGTATGCAGGGATCTATATTCTGATTTCTGCTTGATCGGCAGCAAATCTTGGAAACGTCATCTGTCCTCCACCGTTGAAATTCGTCCTTTGTCTGGGGATATATATTATTTCGATTTCTGCTTGGTCGGCAGCAAATCTTAGAAACGTCTTGACTCCACCACTGCCGCGAACCAACTCCCTGTGTTTCTTGCCTGGCTCTTCCCGCTCCCTGTCTAAGGCCTTCTGTTTGCATAACAACAGGCTTTTCTCCAATTTGATTGGTTGCCTCCCCCCCCCCCCCGTTGACTTTACGGTTCTTGGCCTCTCGCTGTCTAGACTACATCCGGTCCCAATTTTTTAATGTGTGTTTCCTTTTTTTTGGCACCATACTTGTTTTTTGTAGAACATGTACCAACAAGTTCCCTATTCTTCTTTTCACGCTTTATGGGGCAAAATATGTGGATATAACATCATCTATTCTGGTATGTCTCTTTCGTGGATACATCTTTTCAGGTTTTGCGTTAGTCTTTTATGAAGAGTCGGGAATTTTTTAAACCAGTATAGGTGTATTCCATTGTGGCCTGCTGCTTTCCAGTTTGGCATTTTTCGTAGGATTGTCTTTATAGTTTCTTCATTAATTTTGGTTTATTTTATTTCTTCAATTTCTTGAAGTTCTTTCATGTTTTTTCAGCCATTCAGCATTTCTTCTCCTTCTCCTTCTCCTTCTCCTTCTCCTTCTCCTTCTTCTTCTTCTTCTTCTTCTTCTTCTTATTATTATTATTATTAATAATAATAATAATAATAATAATAATAGTGCTAGTTTAAGAATTAACCTTGCCCTTAACTTTGCCCTTAACTTTGACCTTAACTTTGACCTTGACATCGATATGGAAAGAAGGAGAGATTGGTTAAACTGCTGCTGATTTTTTGTTTTCTTAAATGACGAGTACTTAATAATTTCAAATATGATAACAATGATTCTTAACAGAAAAGTTATTTTTATTTTTAACTATACGACAAGCCGATGCCCCAAAACTAATATTTACTAACACGAAGCAGTGATCAAACCTTTTGTTTCCTTGGTACGACTGAGCTCAGCCGTGGCCACCGAGAGTTACTACAGGCCGGTTGGCTAGAAAATGACGTAACTGCATTCAATTTTTTGCAGTGTTTGATCGTGAATTATTATTTTCTTTAAATTTATATTGAATAAAGATCAGTTTCAAGATGAATCGAATCGTGTTCTTTTCTTTTCTTTTTTACATGCAATTTTTAAAGTTTTCTAATGCTTTGTTTTAAATATTTACAATATCGTATGGTCAACATGTTTTGATATTTTGAATAACTTTAGTAAAGGTGTTTTTTGTTTACAAGAAATAATACATTTGCACCAAGCTTTATAATAAAGTAATGGATTTATTATATTCCGTGATCATTAATTAATAAATCCTGAAAATTTCATTAAAATTGGTTGATTTCCTGAATTTTGATGGATTATTTAGTGAATGGAGAAGTCGAAATGCCTTCTTATTGTTATTACTACGGTCCTTGTTTTGACACGGAATGCAGTGACGTCAGAGGGGGGCAGGAAGTTAGTTGCTTGGCCTTGTCAACTCTCGGTGGCCTCGGCTCAGCCACCGCTTTCTAGCATCTATAAGTGTCTGATCGAAGTGAGTATTCTTTTCTTTTACTCCCGGGAAACGTCGGGTATATACAGCTAGTATTTTAATATTTATAACAATGTCCCTATCTACATATATCTTAGTTAGATGTACTTTAAACAGCCCAAATCATTAGTGCGTACTAGGTGAACCTGTGTAAATAACACAGTATTAAAATTTAGTGCACTAAAAAAGAAAAAGCTTTTCAGTCGAATCCAATTGACATTGGAAATGGTGGAATTTTTTGGAGTTACAGTAATTTCGTGATTTATACTTTGATGTAGTTTTATTAATTTTTAATTATTTATTCATTGTAACTCAATTTTTAAAAGTTATAATTTAACAGTCGACCAGTTCATGTATGGAACAGCGATGCGACGTATAAAAATAATGAGATAAATTCTATCCCCGACACTGTGACTATGCAAAAATTCTATCAGACTTTTGTCGGAGTAGACACTGAAAATTCTACTAATTTTTTTTTTGCTTTGCAAATAGTCAGTTTTTGGAGTAACGAGCTAAGGAGAGCTGTTTGGTGTCATCTGTTTCACCGCTGTGGAGAAATCTATTCTATTAAAAGGGTGGAGAGCTCTCACTTATATGGATATTAACCCTAAGTTGGCATGAGGATTCAACTGGGTGTGGAGGTTTAGTTAATTCTTTAGTCTTACCATCAGTTTCTCTCACTCAAATCTCATTCATTGTCTCGAAATTCAAACAAATATTTTCTTTATCAACTCTCCAGCTAGTTTTATTTCTCTAACTCTTTAAATGTATATTTATTATTATCCCTGACCTTTTCCAAAGGTAACTTGGTATATATCTTTTGCTCTATCTCAACATGGAGATGGGGAAGGTTGCCTTGGGTTTACTTTCAGCGGCCTTGTAACTCTCGCTTCCCCCTTTTTTGTCTGTTAGTCTTTACATTCAATGAGTGATTTTTTCTGACAGGAAAGAATTGCTGTTTTCTGAGTTGGCTGTTGTTTGGAGTGAATAGTAGTCATCGTAATTCAACTGTCAATCTATCGATCTCATTAACCTTTATCATTGAGTGTTTTTTTTGGCTTTGATAAGTTGTGATTCATTAGTAAGAAAAATTGTATATTTTTATAACCTTTAATCTCCTCAAAGAAAAATAAATGTCCTGACTAGTTCGTTATAAACTTAGGTCATTTCAGTCAATGATAATTTTTGGACACTTACCCGTTTCCCATTGCCATCATAACTCAGATGGGTATGCCCGGTCACAATAATTTTATTGTCAAATTAATTCCACACTGAAATTTCCCCATCGGAGACAAACTTCCCCGTTCGTTTGTAACTTTTAACCAATCTGGAATTTTCTCATGGCGTTTACCTCATCTCATTAATTTTGACATTTGAACTCGCTATTTCTCATAGTTGGGAAAAAAGGAAGCATCTGTTTCTTCTTGCTTTCTCTTTCTTTGTTTTAATGAAATTTGTATGGACTGTGTTTTAAGGTTCGATTTATGTCAAATCAATTGAAGCAGTAAGTAAAGTTATTTTCTTTAATTTTATACACAAAGAGATTAAAAAAAATAACATGATTAATATTATTGATCTGATCAGATGATGGGTTGTGTAATTAACGTATAACATATGCAGTAAAAAAGTTCGACTGGTTTAATTTTATACGCAAGGATTTATGAGAAGCAGCAGTAGTGAATGTTGTTTTTAACTATCGACTTTTGATTGGACAAAATTTCCATTTAGCAGTTTCTTTTAGCCAACCACATGTATGAGAATATTCACTGCCAAAATTTTGCATATAATATAAAAACCCAAACACATAGCTTTCTTCCTCTTTTCAGACTCAACACACATGCATGCGTTACAATCCAGCCTAAACATGTGGGGCTGAAATCCTTGACAAACGCAACAAGAACTACTAAACACAGTAGCAGCATATACACACACAACTTATTGAACGCATGTACATACAGGTTCATACATACACATACTCAACTGACAAAGCAGTGACAAGCTAATATACACACACAACTACAATGCCTCTCCCACGTATACGCACTGCCACATGCAAACTCATACAGTGTTAGCCGAAACAAACATGTCTACTCAGATTCTCTTTACAGACAAAACAACTCTTTCTTCACCTAGAACGTTTTGGGGACACTTTAAACTCTTATCATTTGTCTTTGTCTTAATAAGTTGTCAATAAAAATTAATTGTTTTTGTACGGATAGACTTTGGCATTCTTTCTTTCCTCTATAAGGTTAAAAAAAAAAACGGGAAAATTGGTCTGAATCGGCATAGCTTGATACATGAGAATAATTCGGATATTCAATGGAAAGGAGGGCACGTGAAGGTTGCCAACATCCATAATTGAAAGTGGTTCTATGGAAACGACTGGATTCGAACTTGGAACACCCAGGTCGTCACTTCATGTCATCATCCACTTAACCACCGTCACAACAAACAATATTCTTTATCTGATCAATGTTAAAGCATAATTAGAATAAACGGAACACATAGTTGTCTCAATATAAATTATGAGAATTCGTTTTGTTGTGGTTCGTCTTATTATTTATTATTATTTGTTTGTTATGCCTCTTTGGGCATCTCCCCTTTAACTATCTTCTCAATTCAACTGTTAAAAAAAAATTAAAAAATTAAACTCTTAGTACAGTATCGATATCCAGATCAAATTCTGTCAAATATTTCATTTGACAACTCCCAAAAGTGCCCCCTCAATTTCTCCCTCCTACCACTTTCTCTGAATTCACCTAACCTCATCTTAAACTGATCCACGCTATTGCTGTTCTTAATCCGATCTGGCAACTTATTCCAAAAACATATTACTCTGTAGTGATATATTTTCCTGATCTGTCCGGACTAAACCATAGTTAAATATATGGAACAAGTTATGGGGTTCCTTGTAACGTAAAATACTAACAGAGGGAATTAATTATGAAGAAACTGAAATTCTGAAATGAATTGTGAAAGGAACAACTTACAATAGAAAACATAAACATTATTCACGGTTGTAATAGATGTTATATCAGAGTGGTGAAAATGTTTGGTTGTAACTCATGTCATGTTAAATTCATTTGTGAGCCCGTCGAATGTCGTCAGCTTGTTAAATGCATTCAGCAGCCAGCAAACAGCGGCTTTTGGCTAAGATCAAAGTGTAGTATCTGTTCCGATGGATACTGCACCCCATAGACTTGTATTGTCTTAGCCTTCGGGGCTTGATTTACGCCGGTCTATGGGTCTGTCCTGTGCAGTTCTAGGTGGTTCACCTTCCCAGGCTTCGCCTCCCCTCTTTGGGGAGGAGTAAGTTTATGACTTACTGCCTGAGGCGCCCCTACCGGGGAATGCCGACGGGGCTGCCCAGGCAATTTTTAATGGTCAGAGTGCTCACCTCTCGGGCGCTGGCTTTTCAAACCCCACTTTCCCGACCCGACCTTGGGTCACATCTTACTTGTGGGAGTAAGATAAAAACTGGCCTTGTGCCTAACTCCTGGAGAGAAGTAAATCAATACTTGGCCGATCGTCAAGATCAAAATGTAGTATCTATTCCTGCTGCCAGGAAGTCTGTCGATCGCACTTTATATATTGGCTCATATCTGATCCCCGCATTAAATTTCTTGACCAATTTATTTTTCTGTCTGACAACAGGACATTTGTTGCAGTTCAGCTAATAAAACTAGCCTACATGATCAGCTGCTGTAGTCATAAACACTGTAACAGACTGAAATAGGATCTATTTCTTCTCATCCCCTGTGAGCAAATTGGTCATACACTGACCAATCAGCTTACAGGGCGTATTGATATCAACTGTCCCCTCATGGACTATTTTCTACCACCTGGTCAGTCGAAGAATTCAGAGAGAGAAATCGGCCAGCAACGAAGAAACATCTCTCTCCTGCCTTTCCCCTGCATCGTTCCAGCAGCAGCCATCTCCACTTGGAATATATTTGCTGAGGACCCGGCAGCCTCTTTTCTTCACTGGGACACAGTTCCAACCCTCTGTTAAATAAACCCTTTTTTTGTTGCCTGTAACTCGGTTGTTGTTCGTTCAATTCATTTTGTGCGATAAATGTAAGGAAGGGACTAACACCCCCCTTCAATTACAACACTACGACTTCATCAGGCTGTTGACTAACACCACTAGTCAAGCTGTTGATTCGATCAGTTTCTCCTGCTAATGTTCTGACGATTTCGTCTGACTGTTGACTAACTCTGCTTGTCCGGTCATTGTTGACTCGATCAGTTTGTTGAGAATATGTGGTCCTTCTCAGGACAATTCTTTTTTCACTTTGCTGCAGTGTGACAGTACCATTTCTCCATCAGTCCATCGAGCTGCACTTCAACCACAGTATGTGTGGACTCTTTCTCCCTCAGTTCAATGAGCTGTACTTCCACTGCAGTGCAATGGGGCAATTTCCTTCTCAGTTCACCGAGCTGTCCATCAACTGCAGTGGGACGGGGCTATTTCCCATTCAATTTGCCAAATTGTCTGCAGTGCGATGACATCAATACTCCTGTCCTTCAATTGCAGTGCGACAGGACACTTTTACCCTTAATCCACCGAGCAACCGTTTAGTGCAGTATGATGTCAAAATTTCGATCATCATCACTGAAGAAGAAAGTCGACCAGCCTGGGCTGGTGCATCATCTACTAGTCTATCCCTCCTTGACAAGGTCCAAAAAAGAGTCGCCAACCTAATAGGTCCCTCACTGTCAACCAAGCTCCAGTCTCTGTCCCATCGCCGCAATGTAGCATCCCTGTGCTTGTTTTACAAATACTTCAATGGATTGTGCTCCGATGAATTGGCTGTTCTGGTGCCCCTCGTCGTAAGTTCACTAGACCAACTCGACAATCGACTAAATCCCATCCATTCACTGTGTAGGTCCCCAGATGCCGGAGAGCTTTCTACTCAAATAGCGCTTTTCCTCGTGCTGCTGGCCTCTGGAACTCCCTGTTTCCCCGACGGTGCTGACATGCAGAAATTTAAAACTAACAGACATCTCGCTGCGCAGATCCCAATTTAGGTTGACCCCCCCCCCCCCCCCCAACCTTCTCCCTTTTCTTTCTTCTCAGTAGCCCCTTACGTCTACAGTGGCGGCCTGCCTTGTCTGGGGTGAACTATGTTAAAAAAAAAAAATGCTTCTTTGATACCGGCGACTGAACCTAAACATTTGTATATGTGTGGAGCTCAGCAGATAGCAACAGCAAGATAATTTCTATAAAATACTTAATTTCAATTGGCTAATTTTTATAAATACTTTATTTTGATTGGTTACTGAAATCGGATCTCAACCAATCAGAAGTCTAGAATAATACACTCACGTTAATTCGAAAGCAGCCCTAATAACAGTCAGTCACTCAGCCTAAATCCTTCATACGTACCCTTATCAGTTGTTCGCAGAGCAACGTTGCACAACCATTTACTACTAAACTTCTTGCAGGCGAACTCAAATCCAGCCTTGGCCATTAGGCAGACGTAATAAGAAACATTCACAAACTCACTCACGCACAAGTTCACACATACACTAACTAAACAAAAGACAAACATGCATATACACACCGCTCACCTAATCTATCGATTACTGCCACATGCAATCTCACATGGCAACAGCTGAAACAAATATGTCTGCGTAACTTCTTACAGAAAAAACAAACTCTTTTTTCACCGAGAACGTTCTTTGACACTCTGAACTCTCATTCCCTATAAACCCTTTACTTTTAGTTGTCCTAACAAGTTGTGAATAAAATTGGTATATTTATGTACGGATAGACTTTGTCATTCTTTGGTATTGCCTCATCCTCTACAATTGTACTTTCTGGCAAAAAAAAAAAACGGTTATTTTTTATATTCAACTTAATTGCTGTGTTTGCGATCCAGGAGAAATAAAAACATAAACATATCTGTAAGTTTTAATGTAAAATAAAAATGAGATTTATAACTTTATAGTTTAACAAATCACTCAATATGTGCCAGGCCTGGCATATAGATGGCACTTCGACCATCATCGTTGGAGAAGGAGGGCGATCAGACATTCAGCAGGAATTTAGTTGAATATACAAATAGTGACTAAGCCTAACCGTTCGTTATTGTACTTTTCTGGACAAATTACTGTGTTTGTCATTGACATATTGTCTTTGTGTCTAATAAAGTTGTAAAGGCCGATTCCACTGTCGGCCCAACATCAATATTAAACTTCTGTGAATTGATTCAAGGATTGAACTCGTGAAAAGTCGAACTTTAAACATATTTTTATTTAAGTGAAATATTTTTGAAAATCAACACATCGTGCAATTTAAATTAAGAAAACATCATTTATTTAATTTTTTTTTTGCAAGCTTTCGTTGTAGAACAACTTTGTCAGGCGAGACTGTCTAATAGTTTCTTCTTCTTCTTCTTCTTCTTCTTCTTCTTCTGATTCTTCTTCTTCTTTCTCATTTTGATGGTATAATCCCCGAGGTCGAATCACGGTAAAGACAGAAGAGCACGTCAAGTTCTAGAAGACGTTAGGATAAGTGGAGTCCGGTCGATGTTATGTGCAGATTGGTGCTTTTTAAATAAGGAAATTGACAACATCTTTGAAGCATGCATGAAAATGTATTTAAGTGAAATATTTTTGAAAATCAACACATCGTTCAATTAAAATTAAAAAATCATTTATTTAATTTTTTTTTTTTTTTTGCAAGCTTTCTTTGTAGAACAACTTTGTCAGGCGTGACTGTCTTACAGTTTTTTTTTCTCCTTCATCTTTCTCATTTTCATGGTATTAACCCCTTAATGTGCTCTTCTGCCTTTACTGTGATTCGACGTCTCAGGGTTAATACCATCAAAATGTTATCAATTTCCTTATTTAAAAAGCGCTAATCTGCGCATAACATCGACCGGACTCCAGTTATCCTAACGTCTTATAGAACTTGACGTGCTCTTCTGTCTTTACCATGATTCGACTCCTCGGGGTTTATACCATCAAAAGTAGAAAGAAGAAGAAGAAAAAACTATAAGACAGTCTCGCCTGACGAAGTTGTTCTACAAAAAAGCTTGCAAAAAAAAAAATTAAATAAATGATTTTTTCATTTAAATTGCACGATATGTTGATTTTTAAAAATATTTCACTTAAATATATTTTATGCGTGTTTCATAGATGTTGTCAATACCATTATATTTGTTTATGTTTTCATACTTCTTGATTAAAGCCTTCCACATTGTGTTAACTCTTTTTTCACCTGGAACGTTCTTGGACTCTCTCAACTATCATTATCTAATTTAACTCTTTACTTTTAGTTGTTCAAACAAGTTGTAAATAAAATTGATATATTTATGTACGGATAGACTTTGTCATTCTTTGATATTGCCTTATCCGCTACAATTGTACCTTCTGGCGAATAAAACTGGTTATTTTTTTATATTCAGCTTAATTGCTGCGTTTTCGATCCAGGCAACAAGAAAAATAAAATCCCAAAATATCTGAAAGTTTTTATTAATTCTTTGCCCATTGATGTATCGTCTTAGTATATTTCAGAAGTTTCAAGACCAATCACCATACACCGACCCCGTACAGGTTCTCGGGTTCGACATAAAGATTCCCAAGTTTGAAAAGATTCACCTGAAGAATGTCAGACGATGCCTTGTGAACATAATATCATAGATGAGAATAGTAGTCTGAATAATCGAAAACTATTACTAATGAAGATTTGGTATCTGTCTATCTGAAGCTGAAACTATACTATTACTTCTACTAAAATAACAAAATCAAAAAAATAAAAATAATGTAAAACAAGAATATTTTAATTCTATTTTTAAATCTTTAGCGACGCATGTGTTAGAGTCTCATCTCCAACACGAGCGCTGTCATCTTGTGTGTTGTTTTCCTGAGTACACACGAGGTTGAAATAAAAAGATGAAAAAAGAGTAATAATAAAGAATCGGTTGAATTTACATATGTATATATTTATTTCTTACAGAGAAGGTTTGTATGAAGGACATAATAAAACATGATACATAAAACGGGTGAAAATCACAGACATAATTACTAATGGAATGGTCCCAAGTATAATCGATATAACATGTATTGCCAGGGTAAACAGATAGAGAGAGATGTATGAGTAATATGACCAGTAAAAAAGGACCATACGAAGATGACGAGTTGAACTGAGAGTCACTAATTACTTGCCTCACCACGAGGACAAAGTTAGACACAAGGTCTGTTTATTTTATGTTGGAGATATCTAGCTGCTCTAAAAAGGCATTCTGAGATGGGACAAAAATCAAAATTGCACCAGTCAAGAAGGATTTCTCCTCGTCTGACTCAGGACAGAACAGATACTACACTTTGGAATATTTATTTTCACAAAATATAAAAATTGACATTTGGAACAAATTAGGCACAATACCATAAAAAGTATAGGGAAAATGAGGGTCGTTGGTCATCCTTAGTCAAAAATGATAAAAAAAATGTCTATCCTAGTCTTAACTAGAATCATCTCAGTCACCACAATACCACATTTACTCTAGGGGCCACCCTACTTAAGATATTCCCAAATTGGTTTAAATTTTTTTTTTTCATAAATATGGTTATATATACAGAAATTCATTGGAGTATAATGGGAAGTGGGAGAAAGAAAAGCAAAAATCGGATAGTATTTCTAAATAATAGACTACTCACTGTTTTCCGGTTTATTCAAAACCCAAAACAAGCACATTAATTTCTAAATGGGAGTGGGATCTAAGTGTGAGAAAAAAGAAAATGTAGGGATGGAGTTTAGAAAATGGGTGGTGTCCTTCAAAGATAAATGCAATTTGGGAGAGACTGAGGACAAAAAATTGAAAGTGGGGAGTGGGTATCTTGGAGGTTTTCTATTACCATGATGGGTGACGTTAACTCCTTCACTCGACAAGCTAAGAGGCTAAACTTACCTGAAGAGCTGGGATCTGATCAGACAAAGAACCACGTGCGCCATGCTCAGGCAGGGAACACATACTTATACTTGATTCCTTTTCATACACACAAGCTCGTTACTTGTATCAACTATTTTTCAAAGACCGAGGAATGTAATCTTTTTCTATCACATCTGATCTTGACCTTCAGCTGATACTTGAAGAAAGCAATCAGATCCTGATCAGCAAAAGATTCAACCATTTGGTCATCTCTCAGACGCAGCGTCCATACAACTATTTGCGCTATGGCCAGGATTGTGAGAAACACCATTCGTCTCTCTCTGTCCCACAGTGTCCAGACGTTGTTGATTACGTAGGATACTTGGGATTGATATGAAGCGTCACCTTGTTTACATACCCTAAGTACCGCTGGAGTTCGCGCCATTAGAAGAAAGCGTGATCGGGCGTTTCTTCTTTGAGTGTGTTACAGTAGGGACACTCGAGTGAGTCCTCTATTCTGGAACTGTGTTGTATCGCATTGAGAGGTAACGCATTCCGGGCCAATCGTCAGGTCAGAGAGAACTCAGAGTTGTTGAGATGACTCATCTCTGGCACCCAACTCCATTCAAACTGGATCTCTTCCTCCTCTTACTTGAATTGTTTGACTAACAGATCGTCAGCTGTCCCCTAATTAATCTCCTGTGGAGTTCCTTTCTAGAAGACCGAGAAAGGTCACTGGATCAAGGAAGTTTTTTGAGTGCTGCTTAGCACTCTGTGAACAACTGCGATTCACCCTTTGGTCTACGACGGCCCTCGACCATAGTCAAGAATGAGCTTAGGAAAGGCACTATCGACCGCGGGGTTCCATGCAGATTCCTTTGTCAAAGTTTGACTCATGAAAGTCAGTCTTTCGGCGTGTCGATGACACGTCAAGTCAGGCATCCTCAAGCCTCTCTCACACAGACGTTGAATATAGACTTGTCTGCAAACCAGGTGCCTCTTTCCATCTGAGAGAAGCAAAGACTTTTAGGTGGTTTGCAGGCAGGGTAAGTATGGCCAGTTGATAAAGTATAAGAGGAACGACGTAAGTGGCGCACACCTCAGGTCTACTCTTTGAGGAGAGTTTTCCTTCGAAGCCAAGTGTTAACCGACACTTCGACCTTTGACTGTATCTCTACCCAATTCCTCTCGAGCTGGAGGCCCGGTCCGAACTACACACCAAGGATTCAAACCAGCCCCTCTGTTACCATCTCGATGTCTTGGAAGCATGACACAAAGATGGTGATATCATTAGTAAACGTGGAAACCCTGACTCGTGCCCCGCCAGGCAAAGCAATTCTGGATAGGACCGAACTTGCCTCTCAGCTCTTTAGCTTGTGCAGTAGCGGCTCCAACGTAAGGATGTAGAACAGGGGCGACAGCAGACAGCCCTGACCGGGAGATAGCGAAATATTGCGAACGCTTTCCGTTCACCTGCACTACTGCTGTCGGCGAACGATACAGAATGGAGATCGATTTGTGAAAGTCCGGTTTAAAACCGGTCGTCTCTAAAACAGATACCAAGAAGCAATGATCGACCCTGTCAAAAGCTTTGGACTAATCCAAGTGGATCAGCGTGGCCTCCGTGTCATCTTCTATCCCCTCTAGGATCTTACAAATCAGATGCAAGTTGTTCTGGATCGATGTCCCCTTCACAGTGTAGTTCTGCTCAAGTTTTATCAATTCTCTGATAACACCCTGTAACCGGTTCGATAATCTTTAACTTTGTGTTTAGCAGAGTTATGGGTTTGTAATCATCTAGTTTCTCCCCACCATGACCGTCCAACTTCTTCAGCAATGTGTTCGCTCCCTTGGTGACTTGACCCAGGCCTGAAAGCCATGATGGAAGAAATTTCATCCAGGAGTATCGTCTGCCTGTGACCAAAATAGAAAACATCTGATGGGAACCATGTCAGAGTCGTGAAAGCCATCTAAAAATGGACAGCAAATGAGATGACGTCCTACCAGCTTCTAAGCCGGCCAGGAAAGAGGCTGAATCAGATTTCTTAATCACCCACATAGGTTGGGATTTAATTTAGTTTCCGGAAGTAGAAGAGTTTATTCTCTATTAAAAAGAAATGTCAAGGGGAGATAACTTAGATCTGAATATTCTAAGCTAACAATAATAAAGCCAAATTTCACTATATTAAAACTTTTTTTAAAAAGAAAATTTTCTTTTCTTTTCTTTTTAAACAATTTAAATATGTTTCATTCTTTAGTTTTACACTATTAGACATTTATTAGAAAATAAATTTATTGACGGTAATGAAAAATGGCTTTCTTTTCGACTTGAAGACAGAAACGCAAATAGCATCTCAAACAAACTTCTATGTTAATTGTAATTTTATCTCTGTATTAAGAAAGCTATCAAAGAAGATATCATGTGTCTGTGTGTGTGCGTTTCTCGCCTATATGTAACTTTCATAAATACACATTCAATTATATGTTTTACTTACAATTAGCTGTACTTATTCGGCGTTGCTCGGGAGTCTTTATTTTTATTTTTTTGTTTTGCGTTTTCTTCTTTTTTTTCGTTTTTTTTTTCTAACTATGCCTGTTTTTGATTTTTTTCCAAATTATATTTTTTAATAGGATTTTGAAAATTAAATTTAATTATTATGGTAACATTTGATCATTAAATTATGAATTGAACCAAATTGTAATTAAAATATATCAATTTTTGTTAACGTAATCTTGTAAGGTTAAGGATATTTTATATCCTAGGTTTTACGTCTTTACTGACCACGTGTTTAGGTTTATCTGGTTTTTTTTTCGTTTTTTTAAAAACATAGTTCACCCCAAACAAGGCAGGACGTCACTGTAGACGTAAGGGGCTACTGAGAAAAAAAGGGAGAAGGTTTGGGAGGGTCGACCTAAATTAGGAGCTGCGCAGCGAGATGTCTGTTTACATTAGTTTTACATTTCTGCATGTCAGTACCGTCGGGAAAACAGGGAGGGAGTTCCAGAGGCCAGCAGCACGAGGAAAAGTGCTATTTGAGTAGAAAGCTCTCCGGCATCTGGGGACCTCCACAGTGAATGGATGGGATTTAGCTGATTGTCGAGTTGGTCTAGTGAATTTACGTCGAGGGGGCACCAGAGTAGCCAGTTCATCGGAGCACAATCCATTGAAGTATTTGTAAAACAAGCACAAGGATGCTACATTGTGGCGATGGGACAGGGACTGGAGCTTGGTTGACAGTGAGGGACCTATTAGGTTGGCGACTCTTTTTTGGACCCTGTCAAGGAGGGAGAGACTAGTAGATGATGCCCCAGCCCAGATGTGGCAATAATACTCCATGCATGGGCAGATGGTGGCTTTGTAGAGATACAGGATAATGTCAGGTGTGAGGAGTTTACTAACACGGTAAAGGGAGCCCACCTTCTTTGCTGCAGCCTTGGCAGCATCTTCAATGTATTTGTTCCAATTCATGTTACCTGTGAAAGTTAGGCCGAGGAGTTTCCCGAACAGAAAGCTGTAATTTTGTGTGTGGTGTTATCTTGGGTTGCATGCACGAGAGTCGGAATAAATAGGAAAAAGCAGAGTAATGAAGAAGCAAATTTATATACATAGACATTTATTCTCATATAAACAGTTTGGTAGTTTGGTTTGGTAGTTTTGTTTTACGGTATATCAACCCTTTTTGGGTTATTTAATGCCGAATCTGGTCATTATAGTAAAAGTTTTTATGCTTCAAGTTCTTTATATCTTCAAATGTTTAATCATCGTTTTTGGTTTGGTAGTTTTGTTTTACGGCATATCAACCCTTTTTGGGTTATTTAATGCCGAATCTGGTCATTATAGTAAAAGATTTATGCTTCAAGTTCTAAAAATAAAATAGAAAAGGGGAGGGAGAAAGGGAGAGGGGCTGTTGTTTTTGTTTTTGGTTTTGTAGAACATAATTAAGTTTTACAAAAAAAAAAAAAAAAAAAAGAAAACGTCAATGTAGGTGAATTTCGTCTCAGGGAGCCACAGGGCAGCCTGATCTGGTATCACCAGATAAACAGTTTGTCAATGACAAACGTAAAAGAATGATACAAAACATATAAGGTGATACTTGATATGATATACAAAGAGATAGAACTATAAACATAATAACTAAAGAGAGTTATCTATCAGGCCCAATAAAATCGATAAAGAAACATGTTTCTGAAGTCAGCGATAGAGAATATGTGTGAACAATGTAACTATTACTTACATTTGTGTTGGGAGTCTATGAGACTACTACTAGAAGGGAGTCTATAAGACTGCTATGAGGAAGGCACATGATGGGCACAGCGTCAGGGTTCGTAAAGGCCGTGCAAAGCTGGCCAGCCGGTCGGACTATGTCCAATGGCTTTGAAAGAGCAGCCAGAAAGAGAATAAGATCTAGTCTTAACTTGTGCATATGCGTGGAACAAATTTTCTTACCTTCCGTACAGAAGAACATATTCCTTTATGTTGGTCAGAATAAGACCAAGGGAGATAACTCTGATTCGTTTCCAAGGGAGATAAATCAGACAATTTTGAGGCCAACATTGTTTTAATCTATATCTGTAATATTATTGTATGTAAATAACTTCCGAAACATTCAATCTTTTAATACATGAGGATTTGCTAAGAATTTTAAAGCCAGTTTAAATGACTTTCTATTCGACTGTTCAACACATGCTTTTGAATTTCGAAGAGTTAAAAACTCCTATATAAAAATGATTGGTAAACATGACTACATTCTGAATTATTTTTCTTGAATGCTCCACTCAGTAATATGTCTTCACCCGGACAATGCCATATAAATACAACTAGTATATCGATATAAAACTAGACGTACCCGTAATCCGTTGGGCCACAACCAGTACATGTTCTAATTTGATTTCATTCGAAAATTCATACTGTCAGATAATTTCTAAAACATTTTTCTCTCATAACTAAAAATAATAAGTCTCTTTATTGCCATATTATTATTATTATTATTATTTACTCACTAGGAGTTATCACACTGGTCATTGTCAGTGATCACCCACTGCCAACAACCTGTGGTATTCCCTGGAGTCTGAGTGACAACAAGTCTCCTCAGACTTCCAGTATGCTCCACCTCTTTTCGTTCATCACCGCTGATGACCTTGCGGTATCGCAACAGCCACCTACCACCGATTTCACGATGATAAGGGCCATTGGTCTCCTCTGGGGCCCGGGTGGCAACAAGCCTCCCCACGGTCCCAGAGCTGTCTGCGCTCTTCCAGTGGAGGTCTGGTTTGCGCTTTCCCTCCTCGACCCTCTGTCCATAATAATTATTATTATTATTATTATTATTATTATTATTATTATTATTATTATTATTATTATTATTATTATTATTATTATTATTATTATTATCAACTCATTAGGAGTTCTCACACAGGCCATCGTCAGTGATTGCTCACTGATAATTATCGGTGGGTTTCCTGGAGTCTGAATGACAGCAAGCCTTCCTAGATTTCCAGTACTCGCCTACCATTGATTTCTCGCTGGCAACGACCATTGGTCTACCCTGGGATTTGGGTGGCAATAAGCCTCCCCAAGGTCCCAGCACTATTTCAGTGGAGGTCTGGTTAGTGCTGTCCCTCCTAAGTCTTCCCATCCTCCTTTTTTATTATTATTATTATTATTATTATTATTATTATTATTATTATTATTATTATTATTATTATTATTATTATTATCAACTCATTAGGAGTTCTCACACAGGTCATCATCAGTGATTGCTCACTGATAATTACTGGTGGTGTTCCCTGGAGTCTGAGTGACAACAAGTCTCTCTAGATTTCCAGTACTCTCTACATCTTACGATAACCATTGCAAATGACTTTGCCTTATCACAACAGCCGCTTACCATTGATTTATCACTGGCAACGACCATTGGTCTTCTCTGGGTTGCAATAAGCCAAGATTCCAGTACTTTCCGCACTCTTCCAGTGGAGGTCTGGTTAGTGCTCCTCCTCCTCGGTCTTTCCATCCTCCTTGACCCTTCACACCTATTTTGTGTAGTATCAGCCAGGGCGTATGCCATTTTATTCATTCAATTATTTTTATTGATTATTATTTTTTTGGGGGGGGGGCAGTTTATAAGATTTCTTGCAGTTTCAGTTCTTTTGGGTTCATGCGGTGTTTTGTCCATGTTTTGTTTTATTTCTGTTGCAACTTTCATGATACTGGTTAGTGTTCGCAGTTTATGTTGGTTGGTTTCCGCATTCAAGGATTTTCCTTAAGATTTCAGCTGTTGTCATCATTGCCGTCAGTTGTATAGTCTCAGTCTTCCCTTTGATTCCAATTTCTCGTAGTCTTTTTTTTTCAGGTTTTCTGTTTCTAGTGCTCTTACTATTATTAGTATTATATTAATTTTCTTCATGTTCCAAATCCATTTTATTTCTCTGGCAAGTTCTGTATATTTGTTTCGTTTTTCCATCTCTTTGGGACAGCAAAATCTACAATTTGGCAGTTTTTTATTTCTTTTAAACTATTATAGCGTGTGGTCTTAGATAGGTTTATCGGTTTGCACCTCCATGTCCCAAAGGATTTTGTGATTTTCGTTTTCCAATACTGTCTCTGGTTTGTGTCTGTACCATTTGTCTGCATGTTCGAAATGCAGTCGTTTGCATAGTTCCCAATGTACTGCTTTCCCCACACAGTTGTGTCTGTTCTTGTATTCTTTTTGGGCTAGTTTACTGCATTCATTTATTATGTGATTTACCGTTTCGTCTTTTTGTCTACAGGGTCTACATTTACTGTTTTCATGAGTTTTATCTATTTTAGGCTTCATGTAGTTTATTCTAATTGCACTGTTCTGTGCAGCTGTCAGTAGCGATTCCGTTTCTCTGTCCAGGTGTCCTTTTCTTAGCCATATTATTATTATTATTATTATTTTTATTATTATTATATAGATGTATTATTATTTTTATATAGAAGTAAAGTGACTTATTATTTTACATCTAATTTACATATGTGTTGTGTGTGTTGTCTGTACAGACACAAGTATGTTCGGATTTTTCCCGTTAAAATAAAGGATGAAATTTCGCGTATGCTGTGTTGGAAAAACAAAGGCTTAAAACGTGACTTGGCAAGAAAGAGAACAAAACAACGGTGACGTTATAGAGATTTTATATAACTAAAGGAAACGGAAGAATCAAGAAGAAAAGTGTTGCTTGCAAAAAAGGTGGTATTTTTGCAGACTTAACTGAGAGTTTCGTCTGTCAACTTTTCTCTTGGTCCGTGTGGTCTTAGTGGCAAGAAGTCTATTCAAAGTACTTTTGAATATGGGCTTTGGGATCGTCCATGTGTGTAAAATATACGCAGAAATACATGCCTGCTAGTACAGGCACGGGATCGTTGTTCAGACATAGAAGTTTGCGTCTTGTTCAGTCAGTAGCCAAGGAAAAAAGAGGCCGATGCTTTGAAAACCCCACTAACGTGGGTTCAGCAGTGGGGAAAGATGGTCTGTGATTGGTTGTTTATCATCCAATTACAGGGCACATAAAAAACTACTGCGTTATAATAATTTTCAATAGTATATAAATTAGATGACGACGTAGAAAAAAGAGAGTCAGTTTTTCTCTAAATGCTTACAGAGGGATTAAGAAATATTAGAGTTATTTAATCACCATAGAGTGATAGAGGACAAAATAAATACGTATGAATAATATATATATATATATATATATATATATATATATATATATATATATATATAGAGAGAGAGAGAGAGAGAGAGAGAGAGAGAGAGAGAGGAGGTGACTTATTCATTATTAATCATGGCTTATTAGACCAATTCAAACAGTTTGTTTTTTCAAATATAAATCAATCCCAGAACTAGGTTATATTTGGGGATGTATTTTGTGTAATTAAAGTATATAGGAAAAAGGCTTAGGGAAACACACGTTGATTAATTCACATTTAGTATAATAATAGCTGTTCCGTTTTTTTTTATTTCATCGTTTGCTGTATAAACGTTTTGTTTCGGCAACATTCGCTCAATACTACGTATTATTTACCTCCTCTTCAGGAGGTTAGGCACAAGGCCAGTTTTATCTTACTCCCACAAGGTAAGATGTGACCCAAGGTCGGGTCGGAAAGTGGGGTTTGAAAAGCCAGCGCCCGAGAAGGTGAGCACTCTGGCCATTAAAAATTGCCTGGGCAGCCCCGTCGACATTCCCCGGTAGGGGCGCCTCAGGCAGTAAGCAATAAACTTACTCCTCCCCAAAGAGGGGAGGCAAAGCCTGGGAGGGTGGGCAACCTAGAAATGCACAGGACAGACCTATAGACCGGCGTAAATCAAGCCCCGAAGGCCAAGACAATACCAGTCTATGGGGTGCAGTATCCATCAGGACATATACTACACTTTGATCTTGGCCAAAAGGCCGAGAGTAATATACTACGTTTTCACTTTTCCGCCCTCGGATTATTATTTAATAATTCAGAGCGTTCACTAAAAGTACAAATATTTGATCATTAAAATCAAGTGTTTTGTTTATTTATATTTATATATATATACACATATAAAGCAAACACTTTTATTTCGAAGAATCGTTATTAAATTCATTCTTTCTCTCCTGATAAAATAAATACATACAGTCGCTGGAAAACACAAACGGAGTCGAAACTCCGTAAATGTGCGTGAATATGGGTAGGAGGTAAGACTAAGATAAAGTAGGAGGAAGTAATAGGTTCACTGCCCTTACAAAGCGCTAGAACTTCCGTTAGCAGACATTAATATCGTGTCCCATCATTCGCTTCGTATCTCTATTATTAATATTATTATTTTTGGTGGCGGCGTCACTATAGTGGACACCAACAATCGTTCAATTATGATTCCATGAAAGAAGGAAAATAATAATATAAAACCGCGGACATTTATATATATATATTATATATATATAGATACTATATATATATATATATATATATATGAAAAGAAATAATAATGGACAGTGGGAGTCCTAAATCGTGGACAAGATTGGCTTTCTTGGTAGGTAGAATGTTTTGCTTTTTTTTTTAAATTTATATTATTCGTCATCTTTATCAATGTTCTCTTCCTTCCTTCTTTTGTCTGCTTTTCTTTTTTTCTTTCTTTCTTTCTCTCATTCAGCAATTCTTTCTTTTAAAGCAGTCTATTAAAATATGAATAACTGTTTTTACTTAAAAAAAAAAAGAGGAAAAAAACTTAAGCCGCAATATGTTATATTATTTGGGATTTTTTATCTGAAAATAAAGTAAATAAAAAAAAAAATGATTCATTTTAAAAAGAGAAAATAGCTAGCCCCCCCTTTCCATTTTTGGTTTTATTTGACCTGTAAGTGACGAACGGAAAAAAAACGGTCGCAAAAAAATACCGATCTTAAGTGGGTGTAATTAGAAAATTGAATATGTATATTTCGAAACTATAACAATTAGGGGAGGGGGTAGATTTCATCTTTGTTCATGTAAAGAAAAAAAAGTCGATATTCACTTTAAAACCATTAAAAAAAAATGCTACAAAATCCGCTATTTTGCGAGTCGAGCCGACGCGACTCATTGATTATTTTTATTTTTTTGAAGCGGTTGGAAAGTTATTTTTCTGTGTGTTTTAATTAATTTAGTACATGGTGAATTATAATTGATATTATTTTATTTATATTTGACAAAAAAAAATATGATTTCATTTAACGTGCACGGATTTTCTTTTTGTAAGGGCTATCCCAAAATATTCACCGACCTTACCTGAATAAATCGAGTATAGATGTACTTAAACCAAAGCGGAAAGAAAGAAGAAAACGTTTTAAGCGAATGGATCGATTATAATTATAATAATAATTATTATTATTTAAAAATATTTTCCTTTCGATTTTATTTTGTTAAATGTTCTATTGTATTTGTTTACTTAACACTAAGAAGGGCTTAATCTTAAATTTCGCAATTCAGAGCGAAAAAAAAAAACACGCACAATTGAATGCGGGTTTTATTTACAACTAAAGTCTGTTATATAAACAAATCTTAAAAAATAAATAAATGTTGTCGGTGTAAGTATTTGGCGATTTAGTCGTTTCGCAGCCAAAATAGACCGTCTGCTAATTTCCGAATTCACAAATTAGTAAGTAAACTCAAAATAAATTGTGTTTGACTAATTTCAAATGTACCTAAAATTATTTAAAAGGAAATACAGTTGGAAAATTAGTCCAAAACAATTTATTTGTGTTTTGTGAGGGCGGAAAAAAAAATCAGAAATTAGCAGACGGTTCATTGCCCGCCATTTTGGCTGCGAAACGACTAAATCGGCTTTAATTTATACTATTAGTAAATTTATTTACGAATTAAAATAATATAAATAGAAGAGAAAAAATTCTAGTGCAACACTATTGCTTTTTCGGGGTTTCTCGCACACCGCCACCGAAAAAAGACGAAATAAGAAATAACAATGTCTATTGTTTGTTTATAATTTACTTACAATTAAGTGCAGTAACTAAGTTACGAACTTCTTTTCTATTATATTACATTTTTACGAAAAAAACAAACAAAAACAATGTTTTCATTTTCAGTTATCAACCACCTGCATATTTTATCCTCAAGTTGTAAATTTCTGAATCTTTTAATCGTTAGTTAAACTTAAATTCGTTAAGTTTAAAAAAAAATTCAAACTTGACTTAATGACAATTAGAATTATTTCATTTAATCTAATTAAATAAATGTTTCAAAATCAACGTTGTTTTAATTTTTTATAATCTAATGATCAATGCATTTTTCGTAATATATTTTTTCTTTAAGAATTTATTTATTCTAAATTTTATCTTCAAAAGTGGATTTAGATTTAGAGAAAGGAGATTCACAGGATTATTATTATATTTGCATGAGGTTCAAACGCAAAAAAAAAAAAATAGTCACGAATATTGTTAATCTCTACATTAATAAAATTACGTAATCACTTCTCGTATGTCTGTGTTTCTCGCCTCTACGGTACACATTTTTTTTATTTACTATTAATCATTTATTTATTGAAAATTTTCAAGTCTGAAAAAACAAACTCGAAAGTATTTATGCGATTTATATATTTATTTTAATATTTCGTAAGACGTCCGATCGATTTTTTATTGCATACATATTCTTTCATTGAATTAACTTTCCAAATTTTAGATGAGGAGCCTCAGCTACCCCCCCCCCCCCCTATTTTATCTTTTTAGGCGATTACGGCGAGGGGCTTGCCGCTCTGACATATAGTTAGTAGTAGGGTTAAGGAATGTTTTTCATCAACACACACACACGAAATGTATTTCCTTTAGAAAAAAGCCCGGTTAACTGCCCTAAAACGTTATCTGATTCCACAATGGCCCGGAAATGGGAGATCATTTTACTTTAAATTTATATGCGAAACTGACTCTAAAATAATACATTTTTTTTTTTTCAACAATTTTTTTTTTCAAGTTGTTCACGTTATTGTCTAAAAAAAAAAGTAGAATCCCATTTTGTTTGGGAGGAGGATTTAGTTGAGGGTACTCATCTACAAATTGATCATATTTTTTTAAAAATAAAGAAACCGAGAGAAGACAAAAGGTGGGGAGCAAATAACAAAATGAAAGCAAAAAGACTCCCGGGCAACGCCGGATGGGCACAACTTATATAAGTAGCGAAACGTAATAATTTTTCTTAAATCGTTTTCTCAATTATTAATAACGAACTTGTATAACCTTAATTGATTACAACTTATTGAAATTCAACTGACTAAAACTGACTTAAATTTTCTCATCACGCTAAATTAGCTTGTGTGATCCTCCAAACGGAACCCATTACTCGTAGGATTTGTCGCGTGATCACAAATGAATGACAATGTTACAGTAAAGAATAAACGCAAAAAAAAAACATGTTGCATAAATAAGTTTAATCCGGGTTGTATTAAGAATTGGTTCCGTTTCGAACCACTACAAATTATTAGTCTTGTCCTTTTTCAGCGGTGAATTCATTTTGGTTTATGGCATTTTTTTTTCTCCCGTCACATCACATCACCGCAGTCTTAAAAACCGGCCGGTATTTGTAATTATCTTGATTCAATTTTGTAGTATTCTGTATATGAAGGTTGGCTTTAATGGTGAATAAGTCTTCTTGTTTTATTTATTTCTTTATAATCTTTTAGGATCGATACGTTAGGGGTTCCGATTCAATACGGCGTGTTATATAATAACTAGCGTACATACCCTCCATCAAAAATGACGGTAAAAGATATGCTTCGTCAGTGTTCGCACTCGCTATTTATTTATGACTATTATTACTAACATATTTGACGCTTCTGCATCGTTGTGTACATATGAAATATTTCCGTCTTTAATTTATATAAAATCATAGAATTATGTCAGTAATTTAATTTTTCATGTATAATTATTTCTGATGGCCTTTAGAGATTTAAAAAAAAAAAGACCACCGTTGACTTTTTAATATTGAGTGAAGGATTTATTTCAGGCGGTGAGGCAAATCTGAGGTGGTTGTATGACTTGCTATTTGCTTTCTCGTTTCCCCTTATTAACTGAAATGGCTTCGTCTGGGGGTTAGAAAAAAGCACGTGTTTTACTCGCTAACAATTACGTGACGGGATTGAACTAATATATATATAGCGAGAAAGGGAGTGTATGCCATCTGTTGTCATTTTCTCGGAGGGAAACCTCCTTCTAGACTGGAAACAATCTTTGGCGCTTTTTTCGGTATTTACTCACGATTTGTTTGGCATCTTTACGGACTATTTTTTTTTCTTCATACATTTACCTATTATGTTTCTGGAGAATTCCGTTTGATTTTTTTACCCACTATTTTATATTTTAGATTGAGTGATAACTTTCCTATATAAAAATGATCACCTATTTCTTAGTCATCACCAACTTCCGGGAACTTAATGTAGAAAAAGTGTAACCAACATTAAAACTAATGTTATCATTTCGGCGTTATTCTGTCTGGAAATTGATGATGGTCAGGAAATGGGTGATCATTTTACGTTACATTTATATAGGGTAATTCCACACTATAAAATCTAAAATATTGGCTAAAAAAACAAAACAAAAAAAAACTATTTAGCGACATACGCATTAAGTGGAGATAGAAAAAATGTCCAAATTAGTGATGGTCAGAAAGTGGGTGATCATTTTGCGTTAAAATTATGTAGGAAAGTGATCCCCACTCTAAAATATTAGATAAAAATTAATAAAAACAACGTAATTCTCTAGCGACGTGATCGATAATTGTACACATGAAAAAAAAAAAAAATTCTCCGTAACAAAAATACCAAAACAAGCGGTGAATAATTACCGAAAAAGTGCCCAATTTTTATTTTTAGCCCACCCAAAGTGCCCCCTTTTGGGCGAGGCTAGACAACCCTCATATAAAATCGACCTTGTCACATCCAACCCTCGCGAGGAAGCAAGTAATTTTATTATTATTAATTATTTATTCGTGCAATAACTGTAATGTCGTAGACTCGGTTCGCGAGACTAAAACAAAGAGTAAAAAGAAAGAAAAGATATGCGTTTCCAATTCGCGCGACTGAACACGACGTCAGCCACTTTATACTTCCTTGTCAACTTTTTTTTTTTTAAAAGTAGCTAAATAATTTTAAGCTGTTTAACAGTGTTTTATTTAAAGTAAACATTGGTAACTAGATAAATATTTATTTTTACTTTTTACACACAGGAAAAAAATACAAGTGTTTGTCCGAAAAGGGTCGGTGACTTTTTACAGCTAATTAATTCGGCCATCATCATCGTCATCATCAGTTAAGTCAGTTCAAGTTTAATTATTTGCATCCCAAAAAGAACAGAGTTAGACGTCAGGACAGTTAATAATGGGGAAATTCCTTTTTCGGTTGGTGGGGTCGGGGGCACTTGATGAGTGCAAAATTTGCCATGGTATGTTGCGTCGATAAAGATCCCAATCATAAAGGAGGAGGTAATGCCTGAGATAATGGCCTTCTGAGCCTGATCAGAACAAAGACTCTTATATGCAAGATAGCATGAAAAATGTACAATAAAAAAAAATATAACCCCGGTTTTACTATAAGGAGACCCATTTTCTAAACGTGGCAGGTGACTGAACATATTTATAAGTCGCAACGAGAACGGACCCGTCTGCACTCCCGATGGGCAATAAACCAATCCCTACTCTCGAAGGAGGAGGAGGTAGTACCTGGGATGATAGTTTCCTGAAACCGACTACTTTACGACGGTCACGGCAGAACCACGTTTCACTGCTTTTAGTCCGACGGGCGAGGAAAGCCAGTTTTATTATGTAATCAACAGAATACGGCTAAAAAAAAAAAATGAATGCGGCCACTCTATTTTCTAACATTGCACCGACTGCACTAAAGTGACAAGGCGGAAGTAAGTAGTACCTTATTTAAATTTAATAACAGTCTTTTCGCTCAGCCTAAAGAACTATTTAATATAGTTTACGTTATTTGGCAAGGTACATCTGATATAATCTTTATTCTTTAGGGGATTAGGGGTTAAATGTTTAGTTCAACGATATCCCATATCATCATATTAATAACTAACTTCAATAATTTCCAGTGAAATAGGTTTCGCCAGTATCTAAATTGCCTCTCAAACGACTTATTTTTACTTAAAAACATTTTTTAGTAAAAACAAAAACAAACATTAAACAATAAGGTGGGGGTGGGGATAAATCTTGCAGTTATCTCCCTTTATTTATTTATGTCGGCCATATTTCTTTTTTCCGGTCGACTTTTTTGTCCGCGTTTCGCGTAGACGATTACACTAGATATTTTTAATATCTAATTAAAAAAATTGGGATAAATCGTCTTTTCCTAGTCAAAATGGCGAACAATGAATCGTCTGCAGTTTTCTGATTTTTCCCCCCGACATCACAAATGAGTAAGTAAACCCAAATAAATTGCTTTGGACTAATTTCCCAACTGTATTTCCTTTAAAGTATTTTACGGTAAGTTTGACATTAGTCCCAAATAATTTATTTGGGTTTACTTACTCATTTGTGAGGTCGGAAAACTGCAGACGATTCGTTGTCCGCTATTTGAGCTGGGAAACGACAATTTCACCAATTTAGTTCTATTAAAAACATTTTTAAGTACATTAAATTAGTTGTTTGTGAGTAATGAAACTGCCGAAACCCATTACGCTGTAAATAATCTCCGACCAATTATTAAGATAGTGCTTTGGTTCCGGCAACAGTTGTCATGCCAGCCGAG
The DNA here is from genome assembly GCA_963556195.1 of Sepiola atlantica. NCBI lineage: Eukaryota > Metazoa > Mollusca > Cephalopoda > Sepiida > Sepiolidae > Sepiola > Sepiola atlantica. Next base: position 33,591,718 of record OY744521.1, on the reverse strand, counting down.
GTTCACCATGGCCCCATTCTGGCAACCTAGGAAATGTCCTGAACCATCAGACCCGGGATAAGGTATCGTCTGGTTCAGTACCTTTCCAGACATTACATCCTTCATCAAGAGTGGTGGCGGTGGTGGTGGTGGTGGTTTTATTATCGATCCTCTGAGGCACCCATATGGCAGAATTCAGCCGAGGTGCCCTCTCGGGGAATCTGCCCCCCCCCCTCCCCCCATTAAACTGACTTCTTGTCCAACTTTGCTGCAGTGGAAAACGGCTAAATAATGTAAGCGGCCATTCTTCCTCCGTTTTTTTTTCTTTCTTTCTTTTTACTCCACGTGAAATGCAGTAATGAAATTACCGAAGCACGTGTACTAATTAGCTGCCACGTCTTATGCGAATTCTAAAAATAATTACTGCTCTGCTCTCTAAAAAAAAACAAAAAAACCCTGAGGCTTCGTTAATAAATGAAAATTAATCCGGCATTAAGTAACATTTTTTTTTTTTTAGTACACAAGTTAATTAATAAAAAAAATAATCGGTAAATCTATAGATTAACATCCTCAGCTAAATCACCACGTCCCCCAAATATAAAAATATTTTAGAATTTAGAGGAGGGGATCAGATTCACATAAAAACTAAACGTAAAATGATCCTCCGTTTCCGGGCTATTCTAACTTTTTAGGGCTGTTAACTATTTTTATCATTAACCCTAAGTCCGACTGGCAAGGTCGTAAAACCACACGTAACCGCATAAAAAAGTAGAACCCCCCCCCCCTAAAAAAAGAGAAACACTTACAGACTTTAACTTCCATAGCAAAAAGAAAATAAGATAATTTTTTTGACTGTTGATTGATTGGTTTGTTTTACGGCATATCAACCTCTTATGGGGCATTTATGACCCGGAAATTTGCATGAGAGTGTGTGTGGGGGGGGGGAGAGTCATTTTACATTACATTTATGTGAAATCGATCCCCTACTCTAAATTCTAAATTAATTGCTTTTTTGTTTTTAGTTATTTTTTTCTTTCGGACAAGTTTTTAAGGGAGTTCACATGTACTCGGCTAAAAAAAGAAAATAGAATCTCATTTTTTAGTGGGGGTTGGGGGTTAGCTGAGTGTTAATCTACAAATTCAAAAAAGGAGGTTATCTTTTTTGCTAAACTTTCCTTAGTATATGTTGGTATTTTTTTTTTATAGAATAACTCCCGTCTCCAAACCGTTTTTTCCCCACATATTTTAGACCGTTAAAAACAAATATGGTTAGGGTTAATGGTTTTATTCTCAGGACACTAGAAAAACGCATCAAACCACCAAAAAATCACTCGATTGGAGACTGGAGTAATTCTATAAAATGACTTGTATGGTTTCGGCATAAAATGACCCAGCGACTGTTGATATGCCGTAAAACCCAAGAATCAACCAACCAATCATTTATTTTTGGTGTAAATCTTTATCTACTTTTTTTTCCCCCTGATCTGGTAACGACTGATAAAACTGCTCACTTTGAGAAATAGAGCCACTCTTTGCTCAATGTGTGGGTGTGTACTCACTGCCATGAGGATAGAAAATATTAATGCCAAAAATAAAATGAAATTACTAAAATGAATAATTAGCATGTTTTTATTCTTATTTGAATTTATTTTAACTTGTACTGATTTTTTTTCCTTCTTTTTACTATTGGGTCACTCGAAGATGAGGATTAATGAGACGGAATGCGTATTAGCCGAAAGATGAGGAACACTATGGGAGTACCGACATTGATCAATAATATGAACTGCGTTTGATTACTTATGGGACATTTAAGATAAGAATTTGTTGACATTAGATTTGAAAACGATCAAGTTGTAATCTGCAAGGAAGCAGTCCTGTGGTAATGTGTTGGTAGCACATTACCACACCAAAACTCATCATTGCTTAGAGGATAAAATAGTGATAATCGTATACTCAACACAAAGAAATTTATTGTCTTATATCTAAATGCAGACATGAAAATAAATTCCTAAAAACTAACAATTCGGAAAACTAAAATGAACAAATACATTAACAATAGGAATAAAGGAACAATAAGCGAATAAAGTAAACAAATCTAGCCACACTGATGAATGGTAGAAAATGAAACAGCTGTCTGTGGAAGACTATTATATATATAAGTATCATTAAAAATAATGGACATCTTGTGTCTGGATATTTTTTCTATGATCCTTTCCGTTTTTCTGATTAGGTTCTTAGTTTCAGACGGAAACTGGCTGATAAAATTGCCAAAGCTTCCCAAAGCGCTTTCGGGCCCTTCCAGGTCCATCGTCAGTGGAGTAATGTTAACAAGGCATAGACCTAGGAGTGAATATATATTCTATTTAGGCGGGGAAAAATAAAGGACTGTGTTTAATTTAAATTTATATTTATAGGCATTTGAGTATATTAGTACTAATAGTATAATTAATCTTGTTAATAGCTGGTTTTTCTGTTTTAATGTATAGGGCTTCGAGTATGTGGAGTTTAAGTGTATTAGTATTTTGTGCGATGATTTTTGTGTTATCTACTAGAAGTTTACGGATATGCGAACGGGGGCAGGAATGCTTTTTATAGAGGTGCTGGGTTATGGCGGAGTCATATGGTCTATGCCTTGTTAACATTACTCCACTGACGATGGACCTGGAAGGGCCCGAAAGCGCTTTGGGAAGCTTTGGCAATTTTATCAGCCAGTTTCCGTCTGAACCTAATCAGAAAAACGGAAAAGATCATAGAAAAAATATCCAGACACAAGATGTCCGTTATTTTTAATAATATTTGTATAAAAGAAAAGATGCTGCCACGATACACACACACACACATATATATATATATATATATATATATATATATGAAAAAGGAAAGCCAAACATTATGTGATTTATGTATTCATCAACGTTTCGTCTTTATTGAAAGACTTCCTCAAGATGAAGAAAGCAATGTAGAAAAATCATACAGAATATTAATTTTGATTTATTACAAAGTGTTCAGACTTTGGCATGGTTGTTGACGTGAACAAGCAGAGAATGAAAAACATGATTTTGGTTGTAGCGTTATCAGCAGTGGCCTGTCTCCTTTAAAGGATGCGAGATGAATGTAATTGATGGCTTGGACATTAGTTTATGGCTATTGTAGCTAAGAAGTTTGTCAGGGTCAAAATCTGCCACAGTGATTTTATATATATATATAACTTAGAGGCAAAATGCCTTCAAAAAACCATGTTAGATGCAGATATTTTTTATTAAAATCAAAATAAAAAAATTTGCACGATTGAAGTTAAATTCAAAAGAGACATTTACACCGTTAAGTCCACACAACATCCGACGCCACTTCTACAAGACCAGGAAGGATTGTTACGAAAGAAAATAAGGTTAATACCTTTTATTTGTCTAAAGCTCTGACGAGGCTTGTTATATCAAGCGAAATTATTAGATAAAAAGTCAAAATAAAGAAAAAAAAATTGTTTTTATTTTGATTTTAATAAAAAATATCTGCATCTAACACATGGTTTTTTGAAGGCATTTTGCCTCTTTCTTTAAGTTTAAAATTTTAAAGATGCTTAAAAAATGAGCTTTCCCAAATATATATATATATATATATATATATATGTTTATAAAATCACTGTGGCAGATTTTATCAATATAACATTTCTTTTTGTTAGTTTTAATTAAGCATTTGCCCCATCCAAAAAATATCTCCTTTATATTTATTAAAAGTTAAAATCTTTTCTCATTTCTCTAAACATTAAAAATATTCATTTCTTTCCTCCCAGCACCTCTCTAAATTTGTTAAAGCAAAACATATTGGCATTACTGAAGATTAAAGATTACCCTATGTGGTATTTTATCACAAACATGTGAAATTCTAAATCATTCTGTCCTCAAATCAAACCAAAATCCTTTCCTTTCTTCACACCTATGTGTGAAGACTATGTATCCAGTCAATACTTTTTGAATGTGGCTAGCACCATGATGTGTGAGCGTTAAAGTAAAATACTGTCCCATTTGAATTAATCACTCTCCAAGTGTGACCTTTCTCAATTTCTTTATTAGAATCAAATGATTGTAAGAAAACCCAAAATGAGGAATTAATGCCATCAACTGTAAGGTGACCCACTGCCTCCACTGGAAAAAATGTCCACTTTTCCCATTTATGTAATTCTTGGCCCAAAGTTTTTTCAGTTTTCATCTTGTCACCAGAAGTGAGTCTGCTGCAAGGTCATCCCTAAAAGCTTTTAGAACATAATATTCCATCTATTCCCCAAAGTTATCAACTCAGACATGCTCAATGTTGTCTAAATCTGAAGTTGGAATAAGCCTTTGGAAAAGACGTCAAACATAGCATTTTGTAGTCCAATTTTGAATCAAAATAAAATATTTGACCTCTTGTTATAAAACCCATTTCATCCTGGAAACCCCACAACATTATGATGTTAAGATATTGCTCTTCACACTCTGAAGTCTGCCGGCGATCACCTTAACTGATTGGTTAAACATTTCACCTTCCTAATTGAATAAATGTTAATTTCTCATCGACTGGTACCCCAAAAAGATAATTACCTTTTCAATTGTTTTTCATCCACAGAGACTTTCTTCATTCAGAACCAAAACATTATTCCTTCTCATGATAGTATCTTAATATTTTTTAATTTGCTTTATCCCCCAAACCTTATTCTTCCATGGTCTTCTCATGCCTGTGTCCCTAATACTCCTGTTAGTGTTAATAAATTACATATATTTTATACAATCTTCTGTGTTATTGTTTCATTTTTGTGTTTATTGATATCTTCTCAGATACCTAAAACAAAGTTTTGAAACGGATAACCACTTAAAAAATCTTTTTTTAAATTTCTGTTTGAATCCGGAATATTTTTTTTTGTGTCTGGTGATAACACGCCTCCTTGTGAAACATCACAGCTGCTCCATAGCAATATATATATATATATATATATATATACTATTTATTTAACGTTAGGTATGTGTATATATTTCTATGTATAGAATTCACTCCTAAACTAATTAACCGATCATTATAAATATTTGCACTGTTAACCGATGCGAAGTCACACAAGCTGGCATGCTTCGGCAAAATACAAAAACGATAAAATAAAGGAAAAGTTGGGATTCTTATCCAAGACTCTTAACCAATTAGCGTACCAAAGGAATCACAATAGCCAATACAAGTTAGAGTTCAAAAATAGAATATTTATTTACAATGAAAAAATATATAAAACAAGAAACCAGGAAGAAAATACTGAACAAAACATATATACAATGGCAATTGGATTGTAAAAAAATAGTACTTACTTGCTTGAAAGCTGAAAAGGTGATTGGCGTTAAATTCAAAGTTCTCGCACATAAATTTACAAGTATGAAGAATTTTGAGTTAAGGTTCCGCGTCTTTGTAGAAATCTGAAAATGTTTGATTAAACAAAACTTAGGAATATTGATTCTTTGGCCAATTGTTGTAAGCAGAAAGTTTCCGAAGGAAATCTGAGAATTTTTTTTCTCTCAGTATTCTTCTTGTCGCACCCCCGAAGATAGAATAGTCATTTTCTCTTGTTTTTTCTTCTTGCAGCGGAGATTAAAAAATTATAGCAGTTGACAGGAAATTGATTTGAGCATTTTTGGCGCCTGAAGTTAACAACTGTTTTCACGGGCTGACAAATGATTTTGATAGGTCAGTTGATTGACCGTACGATCTATGATCCAGACGATTTCAAGTCATTCTGTATCAACAGATTATTTGAACCTAAAACATAAGAGAGCGGATATGTCTATCGACTTGGAATTGATGTGCCGACGAAATGGATGTAAGAATATAATAGCCACACTCAAAATTGGAGCTGGCTCCCCTCACACTCCTCATTTTAAAAAAAAGGAGCCACTCCTCATTTTCAAAAAAAGAGCAACTCTTTTTCAGCGCTCAATAGTGACAATGTACCTTTTTTTTTATAAACATTCTATTTCGCCAATGAGTGGTCAAAGTATAGGTGTCATCAAAGAATTCCATCAATATGGATGAGAATGTCACTTCAAGTGTGAGACCATAAGATCATATTTGACAAAATCTTACTAATGTTTTGAGATTTGCTAAGATCTTTTTTTTCGTTTCAAGATATAAATTTATTTAAATCTTATATCTGAATGCCTAGTTTCAATTTTTGCCCATTTAAATTATTGCCTATTTGCAGCATTTTGCCAGTGGTGTATTAAAAAGATATTAGCGCAATAAAAAAATTTTTTATCAAACGTTTTTATCTATATATTTTGTTTTGAAATTAATCTTTAAATTTACTTTCAAAATAGTATAAAATTAAATAATTGTCCATATAATAAACATAATTTATTTAATTGTTATAAAAACAAACATATTTCTTTTAGTTAATATCCTTAAAGATATATTTTTACTAACTTTCTTTGAATAATAATAAGACTAAGAATAATGGAAAAAATTGTGTACAAAAAATAAATTGTCAATAAATAATAAAGACATTTCGTATATTTATTCATTCAACAATAAAATACTTGTCATAAATACGAAAAAAAGCGAAATCGTCAAAAAAAAAAAATATCTTCAAAGTCTGTTTATAGTATGACTGGCACTTTTTGAAATGACTTTTTCCAAATTGTCTTCTAAGAAATATGTAGTCCATCAGAAATTTAGCACCTAGGATACAAATCTTGCTTGCTTCTATGCAAAAATCTGAAAAGTTCAAATATTTCAGGCTTTCATGTATACTCCTTCTCTCTCTCTCTATCTCTATCTCTCTCTCTCTCTCTCTCTCGTATATTTAAAAGAGTTATAAAAAAAAACTCAAAGAGTTTACCTCAAACTTTCTTTTTTAAAAATAAAATTAAAATAATTTTAGAGGGCTAAAACCACATGCTTTAGCTCCAAATAAAGTTGCTCACACTCCCCTCCGCCTGAATATAAAAAGGAGCCATCTCCTTCACTCCAGCAAAAAGGAGGCAACTCGTTTTTGGAGGACTCTGTAAAATCCTACATATATGTATAATACAGTAAAGTCGATCAGTTTGCCCATAATAATCATAGCTTTCCTTTTGACAATTCGATATTTGATTCTGACTAACCATTTTATTTTGTTGAACATTAATTTATGTTAAGAACAATAAAATGTAATTCAAGTTAATTCCTTCCAAAAAATAATTTTCGTATAGCTGCCTGTTTTAAAACAGGGAGGTAACTCTGCATTTACCCATTACAAAGTTGCTTCTCTTTAGGCATAGTTTCAAAAAGAAAAGCAAAACTAATTGCAAGGAAATACACTACCTGGCAATGCTGAGTAGGTACAGCTAGTGTATTTTTCTTCAGGAAGGGTAGACTCTTTGATCTTATCAGCTAGAATCTCATTGGATGTTTTGCTCCACTTTTCAAACTTTGAGTAGTGGTAGCAAAACAATAGCACCTTCTTTGTGCAACAGTCCATGGTTGGGCTTTTAAGCCTCTTATGTTTCTTCTTTTTGTTGCTGCATTTAATGGAGATGTGGGGGGGGGGGGGCAGGACCTTTTGTCTCAAGCCCTGATGGCTGGCCCTGGAGCACCATTTCCAGAGGCAGGAAGGTTTACACCATTGCTTACATCTTCCCGCCTGGTGTATGAACGGGTTGATGGGCCCTTTTTATACTGGGTGCCAGCCTGCCAGTATTTATTTTTGTTTTATTCATATCTTTTATTATTCATTTCTTCATTTTCAACGGCTTCTAATTCTTTATTCGAAGCTGCCCTCTATTAATAGAGAGGATGCCCCTGTCCGCAATTCGGGAGACGTGATGGATGGCTTGAGGAGACAGCACACCATTTTATTTGAATATTTGGTCAGGGTTTACTTCAAGTAAAAAGCATCCTCATGTCAGAGTCTCTGACAAACCCCTGTACAGAGAGACCGAAGTGGTGTCTAGTAGGCATTCATGTGTGTTTGTATGTATATATATTTAATAATCTGCAGATACGTGTTTCGTCGTTTGTTAAGACTTATCAACATAAAAACGACTGAACATGTGTCTGTGGATAATTTAATTAAAAATAAATGTATATGTTGCTCCCCATCTGGGAGCATCACATTAGTGAAGAGAAAATTATTCCCAATTAGCATTTAAAGTAAAAATGCTCTTTCATATAAATAATTTATCGAAACAAAATAAACAAATAAATGACACACACATCTATATATGTTATCTGCAGATAGCTGTTTTTTGTTTTTTTTGTTTCACGAATCATCAGTGTTGCTAGACGTAGAAAATGTATCAATCCTGAGATTCGGTACCCGGACATCAGATCACTTCCAAGCATTACCAGTGGTGTCGAATGTCTTGCCATCTGAGCTAAAGGGCACACTACTGAATGCAGGAAATTATATCACTTAAATGAGTTATTTCATTTGTTAGAGAACTCCATTCTTTTTCTCTACTACCAGAGTGCTCCACCTATAGGGGAGCGTGTGTGTGTATATATAATATATATTAGATGTACACATGAATCGTTAGGTCACAATCACCGGCACTATTTATGCTACTTTGATTTAATTTAAAAATTCATAAACTTTAACACATTAAAACATTCTTCTTACATAACTAAAATTAATAAGTCTCTACTTACATGTTATCATTATTATTATTATTATTAGTAGTAGTAGTAGTATTCTTATATAGAAATATTTGTATTTTTAAAAGTAAAGACTTATTATTTTGCTATCAAATTTATGTGCTTGAGGTGTGTACAGAGACTCACATGTAAATAAAATGGCCACGCTGAAAAAAAGGTCACTCTTTCTCTAAATGCTCAGAGACATTAGGAAATATGAGAGGGGGGGGGGGCAAGAGAAATACATAGATTACTAAGAGAGAGAGATAAGTGACTTATTCAGTTAATTATAAATTACAGCTAATTAGAACAAGTAAAATTAAATTATTTTCAAACATAACTCCTATGGATCAAATTCAATGCAAATCTGAAATATTTGGGTTTCTAAATAGGAGGTTGTTCTCATATTATGTCCCCCTAAAACCCTGCAAAGAACCTGAAATTTGGGGAATATTTATTAATGTCTAATAACTATTGTAAAAATTTCACAAAAATCACAGGGATCTGAATTTTCACAAAAGGCTTCCACCCCTTATTTTCCCCCTTTTGCATAAAACTAAATTGAACTCCCATTACCCATTCTTACGCCTAGCAGCTGTGTTCCCAAATTCATAATGATCAGTTAATTAGCTTAGGACGGAATCCTGTACATACAACTATATAAACTTGTACACATACTTAACTTTATATAAATAGATATAGTCATCCATTGAGCTGCTTTGTCGTTTCATGACTCATCAGTGTGGCTAGACATAGCAAACGTTTCAACTCTGAGCTTCAAAACCTGGACACCAGATCACTTCCAACCGTGATCAGTGATATCAGATACTTTACTGTATGTATGATAGAGAGTATTCCTCTTGTCTTGAGAAAGACACACTTATGCATTTATCAATAGATATCTCAAATTCACTTTAAGATTTATAGACATGCTAACAAACAGGACTCTGGTCGTCCGTTAATATGAAACAGATGAACTATGGTCTATCGTAATGTTCTCTAGTCGTCTCTTGTTTCTGTTGCGATGCTTCCTATATTTATCAAAGCATGTCATTCTGGCCTCGTCCTTTTGAAATCAATAACCCCAGCTGGGAATATATCATACCAAGGAAAACTCTTTCTTTCACTATGTACTTCTTATCTCTCTTGTTTGGGTGACCTCTATTTCTATGACCCTGTTTCATCAAAAAGTGACTTATTTGGTATACAATGGTCATCCATTTTTTTTTTAATTATTTGACCAAGTTGTTAGTTGTAGTCGTAAGTTATCTCTGTCAGATTTTTTTAGTGATGCATATGAATGTCAGACGTTGCAAGTGTTAGATGCTCGGCCAAAGAAAAGTGTGGGGGGGTGCACAAAATAAAGTGAAAATATCTTTGGTTTTATTTGGGCCACCCAAGAGTTTATTTCTCTTAGAAATGAATTATCTCGTAAAAACAGGCAATGATGTTGAAACACAAAAGTGATGTTCAGATCGTCTCCATGATAAAGCCCCTTGGGTAGACTGTCTGACAAGTTATCTCAAGTTGAAATCAAGTGGCTAAGTGCTTGGATGACCCGCTGATGATCAGTGAAAAGACCTGGTCGAATGAAGGAAGGATGAGACGGGAGGGACGAGAGCTGGCCCACTGGGCATGACAGGAAGTTTGAGGTTTGCTGGGAAGGCGGATGATCAGTTGAAGCTGGGTGCCCTTGGAGGCAGGATGGCCCATCTGGGTCTTTTAGCCAAAGGACTGTGTGAGACTTGTTTACATTTCGCTGGGATAGAGAGATCTCATTTGCAACTCTGCCATTCAAGTTTGTAACACGAGTATCATTTATAACCAACAAATACATCTGTTACTTGTTGATAAACTGGACTCATAGTTGTTACTTGGCATGAGAGGTCTTTGTTGCAGCACTGAGATGAGACCGAACAACATCTTTGGACCGACACAACGTGTGTGACAATTACGGCCAGTGCAGTGAATGCACGCATACATACATGTTCACATCTCAACAATGCATTTGTACCACAACGAAAATACTTCCGACTCACCCGACTAGCAGCAAAATCCCACCCCTTCACTATAGAGGTCCCTAGATGCCAGAAGACATTTTACTCTGATAGCTTTTTTCCTCGGACCACTTACCTTTAGAATTCCCTCCCTGTTTCCCCGACCGTACCAACATCAGAAATTTAAATGTAATGTGAATAAACATCTCGCAGCCCAATTCCCCACTTAGGTGACTTATCACAGTAGCCCCTTATGTCTCAGTGGTGATATGCCTTATTTGGGGGGAATAAAGGAAAAAAAAACTGGAAAAAAAAATTAATCCTTCTTTCTGGGTGAAGGATGTTCTATGTTTTTCTAAACTAATTGGTATTTTTCCATAGGAAACTCTATTAATGATTCCACCTGAAGCTTCAGCTAGTATGAAAGGAACGTTTTTATACGGTAGAAAGACAACTATATCAATCGGTCAATCAATTTCATTGGCAATAGCTAAGTGTAGTAAGCCATGTAAAAAGACAGAAGATATTGCATCTATGTACCGTCTGAATATTTGTCCAAAAGGCGACTTTAAACCTGGATATGGTAGGCATCATAACAACCTCCTTTGGTAGACTGTTTCAGGGAACAGAAACACGGATAGAGAATATTGCCTTTATTCTGTTGAGACAAAAGCGACGATGATTAAGTGTCGGGGTGGAAAACTCCTCTAAAAGTAGATTTACATTCCCATGTATTTTTTTAATTTATTTATCTTTTTATGGAAATCTCTCCAGACACGGCATGAAGCCACTTGATGTAAGGAGTTAACAAGAACGAAATATGATTATTGCAGAAACAGAAGATGCTTATTGGCCTTAGTTTTGAAAAGACCAAGGGTATAGGTAGGAGGAAAACGGTCAGCAGGAAGAGAGTTCCACAGGTCTGCAGTTCTTGGAAAGAAGCTACTGGAATAAGAAGCTGTGTTACAATGAGGTATCAAAACAGCGAATTGATGGAGACCACTAGACCAACGAGTCAAACGAGCTGGAACAAAAGAAGCAGGGAATAGATCACACAATTCTGAAGAACACATGCCATAATACTACTTATAGAAAAGACTGAGACTAGCAACATTCCGTCTGTGAGAGAGAAGGTGTAAAGAAGAAGAAAAAGTGGAGCCAATGAAATTACAGATACGTTTCTGTAATTTATCTAGAACCCTCAAATGGGACAGAGAATGTATGATGATGTATGTTAGAATCAGATCCCCTCGCATCTTTTGCTACACAAGCGAAGACAGATTTAGTCTTTGGTTTGGTTGTTTGGTTGTTTTGTTTTACGGCATATCAACCCTTTTCAGGTTATTTAATGCCGAATGCAGTCATTTTGGTGAAAGTTTTTATGCTTCAAGTTCTTTATATGTTCAAATATTTATTGATGGTGTTTGGTTTGGTTGTTAAAGTATATTTGTTTTCTTCTCTTTTTTGTTTCTTTCCCCTTTTAATATCTGTTTCTATTTAACCCATAGTTGGGACCCTAACAGGTACTACCACTCCGGGTCAGGGTGGACCTGGGAGCAATGGTAATTAAGAGGAGGCTCCACATTCCCCAAAGTCCGTAAGCTGGATCTCACCATCGGATGTAGTTTAAGGTCATATCCAGGACCGGGAGTAGGGTAGGAAAAATAAAATAAAAAAGGGGAGGGAGAAAGGGAGAGGGGCTGTTGTTTTTGTTTTTGGTTTTGTAGAACATAATTAAGTTTTACAAAAAAAAAAAAAAGAAAAAACCTCAATGCAGGTGAATTTCGTCTCAGGGAGCTACAGGGCAGCCTGATCTGGTATCACCAGGATTTAGTCTTTGAAACCGTTCTTTGTATGGTAGGGTTGTCAAAAGTACTGATACCTTTATCGATATTTTTCGACAATACGTTTTGTCAATTTATATGCTGTATGCTGATCAAATTTCCGTTTTATTTCTTTGCCTTTTTTCTTTTGTTTTATGTTTTGTATTTGTTTTCTAGTTACCTATCCAGTCTTTTGATCTTCCCACCCTTTCTCCTGACCAGATTTTTTTACCTGGCTATGGTAACAAGGTTACTTTCCTCCCCTTCTACTGTACTGTGCCTATTCTATTTTTGATTTCTCCACTCCTCCCTCTTTGTTCTTTTTTCACTTCTCCCTTACTTTGTCGCTGGTTTAAAAGTATGTGACATATGGGATCATTTATCATTGATGTCATTATTGGACACTTCCCATGGTATTGAAAATATTATCGAATATCGTTTTTTTTTTTTAATTTTTATTTATTTAATATTGGTATCGTATCAAAGTTAAAATTCTGATATCGTGATAACCTAACGACAGGTACTGCAGCCAGTATATTTAAATAGGTATCACAAACCAGCCTAGTTTAGAGTGCAAAAACGGGTATGTAAAGTGAAATTCATTTAAATTTCAACTTGCGATATCTAGTTTACTTTTTTGGGTTATTTTGATAAAATTTAGATGTAAACAAAATTTAATCTTTTTCTCTTTTATAAATGTACAATTTTTTCTTTTGTATTATTAATAGTTTGTTTTTTCTTTTGTATTATTAAGTTTGTTTTTTCCAGACTACTTCAAGTTAGGTCATTATATTTTGTGACAGGCAATTTAATTTTTCATGTGAAAAGCATCAACATTTTTTTAATGTTGATGCTTTTTTTTCTTAAATTTAATGATACTGTCTATGCATATAAAGATAGTCCTATCATGAAAAATAGGGGCCACTCATCAATATGGTGGCCTTAACATACAGTTTTAAGTTGTCTTTCACAAGAAAAATCCACGTTGAAAACTTTAGTGAATTGAATACTAAAGAATTTTTTGCCTTTATCAAATTGTATTCCCATCTATTTTAGCATGGTCCGAATCAGTTTAAAAAAAAAATTGATTTACTATTAAATCTCTAATGTAATATGAATCATTAAGATTCAATGTTGTTATCTATTAAAATAAATCTTACATAAACACTCATGGTTGCGTTTCTGTGTCATTTCTGTACTTTTTTTTTTAGGGAGGCTTAAAGGGATTTTGCCCAATGTTTAGGCTGATTTGATCTCATGCTTCCATTATGATTAATTTTCATTTACCACAAGATGTCATTAGATTTTGAAAGATTTTTCGCTTTTTTGAAGCCTGCTCTTGTAGTTATACAAAGTTAAAATTGGCTTCTGGACCAATAGTATGCAAGATGGCAAATTTTCTAATCTCCAATGAACTTTGAACAGTCATAATTTGATAGCTAATTGAGCACTCAAAATAAATTTAGTACCATTGTTTGTTTTGCAAAGATCTATGTGCCCACACTAAAAGTTTTTTGTTTGTTTTTTCGATATAATCTAAATAAAATGTTGGTTTGAGATACCTAATAAAAGTAAGTTTTGTTAGAATAAAATCGAACCGTTACTTGGTCTTGTTCTTTTTTTCTTTTATAGTTTAGCAATATTTTTAGATTTTACTTTTCTTGAGAAACGGATTTCTTTGGCTTCAAACTTGACGTTGATTGATTATTTAAAGATTTAAAAAAAAATGAATAAGAAACCATTTAGAAGTAATTCCTGTTTTTTCTTTATGAAATAATTTGTTCTTGAAGATCGTTAACACTTTGAAAATTTTTTTTTCGGAAGTCACCACTTACCTAGTGTAAAGGCCACTCGAGGATAAGAGTTAATGAGATTGTAGATGGAATGATGAACAATGCTATGAGAGGATTGGGAACAATGGGTGGAAAGGGCAGAATTTGATTACTAAACATGACGGCTCGACAAGTATTTGTTGAGATTGGACTTGAAGACGACTATATTGTAGTCAGCAATGAAACAATCCTGTAGTAGATTAGAAGTATTATTTACCTCCTCTTCAGGAGGTTAGGCACAAGGCCATTTTTATCTTACTCCCACAATGTAAGATGTACCCAAGGTCGGGTCGGAAAGTGGGGCTTGAAAAGCCAGCACCCGAGAAGGTGAGCACTCTGGCCATTAAAAATTGCCTGGGCAACCCCGTCGGCATTCCCCGGTAGGGGCGCCTCAGGCAGTAAGCAATAAACTTACTCCTCCCCAAAGAGGGGAGGCAAAGTCTGGGAGGGTGGACCTCCTAGAACTGCACAGGACAAACACATAGACCGGCGTAAATCAAGGCCCGAAGGCCAAGACAATACCAGTCTATGGGGTGCAGTATCCATCGGAACAGATACTACACTTTGATCCCGGACAAAAGGCCGAATACCGAAAAAGTTCTTAGAAAGAAACCCTGTTCATAGAATTTCTGTTTGGTTTTAGGTACACAACAAAGAGGAAGAAAGGAAAGTTCTTTGCAGTAGTGGTAGCTAGATGAGTTCTTGCTGTGAATGTTTTACAGAGATTGCAGCACCTACCATAAAAATAATGATAGATTAGAGAAAGAGGAGCAATGTCTCTTCTGTGAGAAAAGGACTGTAGAGAAGAGATTGATACCTTTCTAGATTGCAACGTCTATTTTTGTATTCTGTCAAGGCAAGAGATAGTGTTTTGAGCGTCACTTTCCCAGATATAGCAGTAATACCAAGATTTAAAAAAACCAAACTTTCTTTTTTCTTATTTAAAAAGATTTTTTGTTTCTGTTTCTACTGTTCTTTTCTTTATTTAACCCATCGGTATAACCTCCATAAGTTCAGATTCTTTAAAAAGTAAATCTCATCCGAAAGCTCTCAATACTGTCCCTGGAATCCATTCTGTAAACCATAATCACAAAAACGGTGAACATTATTTCAAAAATTATTCACATGCGCACGCAACTTGTTCCAGTACTGAATTACTCTCTTTGTAAAAGAATCCCAAATGTTTATTGCGGTGAGCGAGCAAGTTGCTTGTTTCCTTTTGAAATAGTTAAAGAATTGTCCATAGTTTTTTTTTGTCCTCTCTTAACACTTTCATTTAATTAGGTTCACCTTGGTATTATTCTAGCAACCTAAGAGCTGACTTGAACAATCAAACCCTTTATTGGAACATATCGTCGATATCCCCTCCCAGGCATTACCTCCTGGAGCTGACTTGAACAATCAAACCCTTTATTGGATCGATGTATCATCTGGCTGTCTTAGATGCACCCTCCTAGGCATTACATCCTCCTTCGAGAGTGGGGGTTGGTTCACTGTAAGTTGGTTTTGATGTGTCATTTTGTGAGGTCATCTTTGACCAAGTCACTCCAAGTTTCCTTCGGCCTCTCTATTCGTTGGTTACCCTCAACTGAGATTTGTCCAACCAAAGCTTTGGTCAACATGTCCATGTCACCGTAGAAGTGGGGATTGGTTCGTCTTGGTATCATTCTAACAATCTAATGACTGACTTCAACCATCAGATTTTTCTTTGTCAGAATGATGTATGGTCCGGCCCTGTCTTAGGAGGTGCACCCTTCCAGGCATTACCTCCTCTTTTGGAAGTGGGTTTTGGTGTATTGTGAATCGCATGAGGCGCCCACACAGAGGAATCTTGACAAGTCTGTTCACAGCTATTTTTGTATCTGACCAGAGTGCCCCCTCGTAGGTGGTGAAATATTTCCGAGATGACCAGTCTCTGCTGAGGAATTTTCTTGATTTTTTTTTTTTTTTTTTTTTTTTTTTCAAAACAAATTAGCAAAAAAATAAAATAACCAATTTTGGAAGTGTGAAAGTTTTGTAGAAAATATTTTTAATTCCTTCATGACCAGAATGCAGTACTCGACATAGAAAGACCATCTTGAAAATATTTTCATTAAGCAAGGTAGAACCATTTTGAAATTCCTCCTTGACATGGAGAAACTTTTTTTTTTATATTAGACCTTTTTTTTTTTTTTTTTTTTTTTCAGTCAAAAATCATATAATGGTTTTATGCAGTAAATTGTTATGAAACAATGCGAAGTGATATTTTTAAAGATTCTCCTAAATTTGTTAATATTAACTATTAACAAAATTACGAACATTATTTAAAAACTGAATATTTCTGATTCTACTTGAAATCATCTTCAAAGATATTCAAGAACTTATTACTCACTGTAAATGCTTCCATGAGAAATTGTGTCGCACAGCGTCTCAAGTGATACTCCACATCAGCCACCGTCAGTCACCCGAAATGCTTCAAAGTGTGTTCCACATTAATGGTGATGGCTTAAAGCCGCACAAGACATGGAGGGGATCAGTTAATAACGAGCTGATCTTAGCAAGAGGCAACAGAAGTAGGAAGTCATTCACGAAACGTCTAACCTCAGCATAAGACACAGACCAAACATGAAAATAATACAATTACAATGAAACAAAAATTGTTGAATTGTTCAACAGTTCTGATAAAATTGTTCTATACGATTCTGTAAAATTTAGTTTGTATGTAGAAACTCATGAATATTTGTACATTTTTTTTTTGTTCGTGTAATATATTGAGACAAGGCTGAAGTCAGGAATTAAGAAAAAACATGCTTCATGTTCATTAGTCGTGTTTTTACATGTCTGAACTGAACGCTGTCTATGATGAAAAAGGGGATGAAGGCTCATTTCTATTTCTGGAGTAACATTAATGAAGAGTTCTAATAAAGGAAGATAACTTATAACTGTTACAGTTTGCATGTAGAATATTCATGTGGTTTGTTTAGAGGTAGTAGTAATAGTGGTGGCACAACCATCTACCAACTCCTCACCAGCCAGCCCCAGGCGTCTCTCGTCAGAGTATTCCTTTTTCCTCTTCTCTTTTAATCAAACCTATGAACTCTTTTCATAGATACTACTACTTATATGCTAGTAACACATATGCTCTACTATAGACAGGTACACTTATGTTCTGCTATAGGCATCTGCACATGTATATCACATCTACCAAACTCAAACTTAAACTTTTATCATCTTAAAGATTTTACTCCAGAACATTTTCCTACTTTATTCAAAGAGTATATATGAATTGTGCGTATATTTTAATATATATATATATATATATATGTGAGAAAGGAATGATGAGAGTAATCCGATGTAATGGGAAATGAAAAAGGAAAAAACCAAGATATCTTTTTTTTATATATATTCATTAATGTTTCGCCATTCTTTGCCACTACTGACTTCTCGCAGCCTGGACTCTCCTCCAGCGCTCACAGTAGCCACGGCTACTACTTTTCCTTATCAACCCATCATGTCAACCCAATATTTCGATGTACTTGCTTGACATTTTTCTTCAAACTATCATCCTGAGGAAGTCTTACAATAAAGAAGAAACGTTGATAAATATATGAAAAGAAAATCTCTTGTTTTTTTTCCTTTTTCATTTCCTATATATATATATATTTATAAAATTAGGTATGTTTATATATACATATATATGAGGATAAAATGTACGATATATCATAAAATGAAATGCCATGAAGTCAGAATGTGTGAAAAAGACGAAAGGAAAAACAAATTAAATACAGAAATAAATCATCAAAAACCGAGAGATTTTTACCGGTTTCGGTCGGATCAACGAATGTCTTCAGAAAAAGTGAAGAAAGATTTTAAAATTTACTAAATAACGGCAAAACATAGGAAAAAGAAGAACGCACAATAGGATGTTTTGGTACGTGTATAACTATTTGAAAAAAGAAAGAATTTTGCAGCGTGTGCGAACAGAGGCGTTTAAATGGGAAAAGAGAGAGAAAAAGAAAGAAAAGAAACATGGATCAAAAGTGGTAAAAATGAATAGTAACTTTGACCATGATCGGAGTTTGGAATGCAGTGGCGAGATATATTGCATTGTTTCAGTGCGATTTTTGACAGATGTTTGCTTAAGGAATAAGGTTTACACTAGATGGTAAGGAGAGAAATATTACAGCTCTTGAGGAGGGTGCAGTTTGTAAAGTCAAAATTGTGGGTAAAAGTGTTTCTGTATATGACTGTTTTGCCGTTATTCAAAAAAATGTTAAATCTTCACTTTTCGGCAGACTTTAGTGATTCGAACGAAACCGGTAAAATCTGTTGTTTTTTGATGATTTATTCATGTATTTAATTTGGTTTTCCTTTGTTTTTTAACACACACACACACACAGTTATAAAATGTCTGTATATATATTTATAAAATTAGGTATGTATCTGTATATATATTTATAAAATTAGGTGTGTGTATATATATATATATATATATATATATATATATATTTAGGCATCAAGTTGTTATTCATACAAGTCTGACTGAATACTACAGAATTTTTGCATTTCGTTATTTTTTAAATTACTGTATCGACTCGATGTATCAATATCAATATAAATATATATATATATAATTATTTTTATTTACACAGACATGTACAAAATCTGCAACACTGGCATGTCGATGTTATCGATCAACAGCTATTACAAACTGAGATCTCATCATTCTTCCCAAATATGATCTAGGGTTAAGATCGGATTCTAACTCTTCCTGATGAGATCTCAGTTTATAATAGCTGTTGATCGATAACATCGACATGCCAATGTCGCAGATTTTGTACATGTCTGTGTAAATAAAAATAATTATATATAAAAGCTCTATTGGATATTGAGCACTTTTTATAAACCCGGTTAAAATTCTTTGGATTACTACCCTGTGGATGTTTTACCTGGATTATTATTATTATTATTATATATATATATATATATATATATATATATATATATATATAACCTTTCTATTGTTTATCTGTTCAGACAGAAACTACAACTTTGAATTTCTTCACCTTTGACAAATAAAATAAAATAGCTTCATAAAAAACATAAAAACATGAAAATTATAGGTTTTATAATTTAAATTTTATTTCTGTCCTTTTATAAAAAAACTACACATTTTTGATAAAACGGGAAATGAACGTGAAACTTTTATGATAAACCTAGTAAAATGCTAATTTCTTTGTCTTAACATCCAAGTCTGTTCACGTGAGATCGTACTCTCGAATGGCAAAAGAGAACCTTTACTTTTTGTTAATATCAACATACACATGCCCATCTTGTTGTTAGTGTTAAGCATAAATACTTCCTTCAACCAAAAACACTTATATCTAAACGAGATCCTGCTCAGTAACATTGGAGTTCAGATCTGATTTGTGTGCAGTTTAATTTTATCAATTGATAAATTTAAATATCTGAAAACAATGCATTCAAAATGTTAATCTAAGTTTCTACAGTTTTTTGATCCTCCGATTTATAAAATCAGGGAACTTATGTTTTGAGGCATTTCCGTCCGTCCGTCCGGATTTTTCTCCACAACCATCCATTGAATTTCTCTGAAATTTTGCATGAGTTGTAACTTTGGTCAGGTTAGAAAGTGACATTCTCCGATTTTTAAAAAAAACATCTGGTTAGCCCCACAGGGGGTGAAAAGGCCCCGAAATAGCAAAAAAATGACATTTTTTGCCCCATAACTTTTCATCCATCCATTCAATTTCTCTGAAACTTTGCCAAAATGTGGAGGCAATTGTTCCTAATAGAAAATAAGTATCGCTGACCTC
This sequence comes from Sepiola atlantica, assembly GCA_963556195.1. Classification (NCBI taxonomy): domain Eukaryota; kingdom Metazoa; phylum Mollusca; class Cephalopoda; order Sepiida; family Sepiolidae; genus Sepiola; species Sepiola atlantica. The sequence goes on along the minus strand of OY744521.1, from coordinate 33,571,652 downwards.
CCATAACGTTTGATCCATCCATTCAATTTTCTGAATCTTGGCCAAAATGTAGAGGCAATTGTTCTGGATATAAAATGAGCAATCTTGACCTCAGAAAAATTCTGGTTCGGTCAAAAATGCCCCAAATTTTGAAAAAAATCTGGTTAGCCCCAAAATGGCAAAAAATGACATTTTTTTGCCCCATAACGTTGGATCCATCCATTCAATTTCTCTGAAACTTGGCCAAAATGTGGAGGCAATTGTTCCTAATAGAAAATAAGTATTGCTGACTTTGGAAAAAATCTGGTTCGCGCCCCCAGGGGGTCAAAAGCCTCCAAAATGGCAAAACATGACCCTTTTCTCCCATACGGTTTGACCCATCCATTCAATTTTTCTGAAACTTTGACAAAATGTAGAGGCAATTGTTCTGAATATAAAATGAGCATCCTTGACCTCAGAAAAATTCTGGTTCGCGCTCCCAGGGGGTCAAATGGGGGTCAAAAATGCCTCAAATTTATTTCATTTTACACTCGCCACATCGAGTCACATACAGAGGGGGACCACGCACGCGCGGCTTGTTAGTTTATACTTGTTGTGTTTTTTGTAACTTTTCTCTTGCTACTAGTACATTACAGTTTGTGCATGCTGCTGCTGCCATTTTAGCTTTGTCATTAAATTAAGTTATACTTTGATTTCCCCTTTGCTAGTTGCAAATAATAGCAACAGGTTTTAACAATGGAAGGAAAGTCGTCCGTCAACCTGACACTTTTTCGGTGTTAGATTGCTTTCTTGATCACTCACTTCGAACACAGTGGATAATTGAGATCGACCGTTCTCCAATATTTTTACCTTTTCTCAGTCTTAAATTTCAATAAGTGACTCAATTTAAACTTGGCTCAACCGGAAAGGACTGGAAAGATTCTTTTCACCCAAAATGGTAAAAAAGTATTCATAAATAGAACTGTTATATTAGAATTATACACAATCCTTGATTTAGAAAACACTATAAACGAATAGTTAATTAATGAGATGTCATTTTGCAAAGCAATATGCAAATTAACTTTATGGCGTCTATCGCATACACATGATCAGTATATTAGAAAGCTATTGTTCTTATATTTGTGAATATAAATTTGGCGTTTTAATCTCGTTGTTAGTGTTATAAATGGCCCAACTATCTATCTATCTATCTATCTATATATATATATATATATAAATAAAGGTACTTGAGCTTTTTTTAAAATTTTTTTTTTTTTAAATTCTTTTTTTAAATGCAACTTTAATTCCTATATAATTTCATTTCTAGCTATCATATCGCAGAATGGTTCTTGGGTGTAGTGTTTAGATAGTATTATTATTACTATTATAATGAATTTCATTTGATATGCAAATTATCATATCACACGGTAGTCTTAAGGGTAGTATATTATTATTATTATTTGATTATTATTATTATTATTTATTTATGTATATATGTGAAATTTTAAGCTGAATTATTTCGACACTTGATTATTGGGGAAATGGTAGTTTGATCAGTACCATTGGAGAGCCATGCATATTATAACTGTCCTGTTTTTAAATCTCCGAAACAGTTACATGGTAAACAGCTGATGATCCCCGTGTTAATATTAGATGCTTACGTTAAGGTCTACTGTTTTTGTTTCACTGTTAGATACTTAATCCCCCTTTTTATTTTATTTACTTACTATTATATATTTTATATTTATTTATGAATTTTCCAACGAATATTAAGTCTGCAATATTTGTGATTTAGTTAGTTTCTCTGGGAATTTAAACTGCATTTTCCTTCTTTTTTTGTTGTCTTTTTGTTTAATATAACTCAAAGCTTCTTTACTGTTACGCTCTATCACAACGCTTCAGTGTGACTAGATAAGCAAGTAGTTCAAGCTGAGATCTAAATATGACTGTTTTTCAACAAACATGTTTTAACTCGGCCTTTTGGCCAGGATCAAAGTGTAGTATCTGTTCAGATGGATACTACACCCCATAGACTGGTATTGTCTTGGCCTTCGGATCTTGATTCACGCCGGTCTATGGGTTTGTCCTGTGCAGTTCTAGGATGTCCACTCTCCCAGGCTTTGCTTTCTCACCCTTTGAGAAGGGGTTAGTTTATTGCTAATCGCCTGAGGCGTTCCTACTGGGGAATGCCGACGGGGCTGCCCAGGCAATTTTTAATGACCAGAGTGCTCACCTTCTCGAGCGCTGGTTTATCAACTTCTCCTTACCCGACCTTGTGTCACATCTTACCGCTGTGGGAGGTAGATAAATAACATGTTTTAACTGTTATGCTCTCAGCACAAGCTTTCTACAGTAAGATCTAGATACTTATATAAAGAATTTTTTCAACAACCGGGAGGTTTCTATTGTTTCATGAAGAGCTATGCATTAACCGTATGTGTGTGTGTGTGCATGCACGCATCACTTGTCAATGGTTGATATCCGAGATACACTAATAGCATATTTGGAATCGACAGGTTCCTGCGGATGTTTTAGTCTGGCTTAAAATGATTAATTTTTGTTGTATTAAAATTTAAGAAAAAAAACTATTTTTTTTAAATTTTGAGCTTATACAGACCGAAACTCTTAACTAGAAACAAACTCTGGTGTTCACATGGTGTTCACATGGTGTTCACATGGTGTTCACATAGTTGCTACAATGAATTTGTCGTTTCAAACCACAGATTAAATTTTTTCCGTAATTAGCGAAATTCTGTGAAAGCTGTCACCAAATTGTATTTTTCTGTCATAAAAACGAACGAAATTGACATTTCTCTGGCTTTTCTATCATCATGAATGATGATAGCACATTTTTGAGACTGACCATTCAGAATAAATTATTTACTCAAAATTTGCTTGTTTACTGATATTTTATTATTCTAGGTCCCCCCTCCCCACAGGTAAAGCCGGGTACTTCCACTAGTGTATATGTATATATCCATTATACTAAAGCTGAGTTAATCAACGTTTGTTTCCCCGAAGGGGCTTTTTTGCTACATATTTTAATCTCACAAAAATACATGCTAAACTATTCGGTTATTTTGGGATTGAATTATGTTTGAAAAACCTTCCATTTTAATTGTTCTAATTAGTAGTAATTTGTAATTAACTCATTAAGTGATGCATTTCTTACTTTCTCACCCTCTTGCTGCTGGTGCCACCAAATAAGGCTGTCTGAAGATACAGTCTTCCTGACTTAAAATGCACCAAATATTGATGTTATTGTTTTTGTCCTTTCCTTTTTTGTAAAACTCAATTATGTTCTGCAAAGTTAAAAACAAAAACATTTTTCTTCACAAAACAACCAAACCAAACACCATGAATAAATACTTGAACATATAAAGAACTTGAAGCATAAAAACTTTTACGAAAATGACCGAATTCGGCATTAAATAACCCGAGGAAGGTTGATATGTCGTAAAACAAAACAACCACCCTCTCGTTGTATGTTATGTGATCCCCCCTCTCTGCTGTTGTACTATACGTTAACTATTACTCTCGCTGCTGTCACTCTCTTTTTCATGCTCTATCTTTGTTTATTAAAAGTTGAAGGTAATAATGAAATTAAATATAAAAAGATTGGAATAGTCTATTATAAACAAAGCATTGTGATAGAGCGTAACAGTGTGAATGATATATATATATATCTATAATGATTATTTTTATTTACAGACATGTACAAAATCTGCGACACTGGCATGTCGATGTTATCGATCAACAGTTATTATAACTGAGATCTCATCAGGCAGAGTTAGAATCTGATCTTAACCTTAGATCATATTTGGAAAGAACCAAATATGATCTAAGGTTAAGATTGGATTCTAACTCTGCCTAATGAGATCTCAGTTTATAATAACTGTTGATCGATAACATCGACATGCCAATGTCGCAGATTTTGTACATGTCTGTGTAAATAAAAATAATCATATATAAAAGCTCTATTTGATATTGAGCACTTTTTATAAACTCGGTTGAAATTCTTTGGATTACTACCCTGTGGATGTTTTACCTGGATTATTTTGTCAGGTTAGAAAGTGACATTCTCCGATTTTTGAAAAAAAATCTGGTTAGCCCCAAAATGGCAAAAAATGACATTTTTTTTGCCCCATAACGTTGGATCCATCCATTCAATTTTCTGAAACTTGGCCAAAATATGGAGGCAATTGTTCCTAATAGAAAATAAGTATCACTGACTTTGGAAAAAATCTGATTCGCGCCCCCAGGGGGTCAAAAGCCTCCAAAATGGCAAAAAATGACCCTTTTCTTCCATAACGTTTGATCCATCCATTCAATTTTTCTGAAACTTGGCCAAAATGTAGAGGCAATTGTTCTGGATATAAAATGAGCATCCTTGACCTCAGAAAAATTCTGGTTCGTGCTCCCAGGGGGTACAATGGGGGTCAAAAATGCCCCAAATTGCTCAAATTTATTGCATTTTACACCTGCCACATCGAGTCACATACAGAGGGGGACCACGCATGCGTGGCTTGTTATTATATATATATATATATATATATATATATTTAAAGAGGTAGTAATACTATTTAACCAGTAGTTGGAGAGGAAAAGAGAGATATATAGCGAGCAGAAATAAACTACTTTTGGGTTTTTTTTTTGTATTTAATTGGCTTCGCAAACTTTCTTTTTTCTGATTCAACAAATTTAACCCAGGCGCAATGAGCGATCCAACAGGTCCTATTTTTTCTAGTGTATATATGATTACGTTGTTATAGTAAAAGTCTGCACCTGTTGCAAAAACTCTTTCACTGCTTCTCAAGCTTTTACTTCAACTCTTTTCTGCTTTATTGTTTGAGCTTTTCTTCAACTAAAAGTTCAACAACATACTGTGGTATACGTTGTGGTTAATTATTTCGACAGAATAATCTAATTGATTTATTATGATCAATTAAGAATTTTTTTAATGTTTTGAATTTACATTTATTTTTTTCTTTCTTTCAAACGAAAATTTTTCTAGTTTGAAATTATTAAAAATTAAATGTAACATTTTTTGTTGTTCAATATTTATTAAATTTCAAGAGTTTGATTTAAATCCTTAATATTTTGAATATTATTTTTTTGTTCCTATTGAGATAACTATATATATATTAATACGATAGCGTGTGTGTTCGTGTGTCACGCTTAGATCAAAAGCTATGCGCATGCGTGCCGCACCTAGATTTGGAAAAGCATTCAAGTCACCTAATTTTCGTAATATTTAAAGTATTTCCCTTTGGCGCAATGGTTAGCGACATAGATTTTTGACGTCGGTCCGACTGGTTTATAGTTCGATCCCAACCAACGTCTAAGAGTTTTTTTTTCTACATCGAAGGGAGTGAGGGAAGGAGGGAGGGGACGACCGGGAAGACACATTTTAATACGATGTTCATTTTTTTAAATACATATACAAGTCAAATCTTATCATATTTTATTCAAACATGTATAGGTTAGAAACAAGATAATTAGTATTGAAAACATTTTGTGTAATTTACACGGGTTCCGCTAGTATATATATATATATATATTATTCGATTCTAATTGTATGTTATGCAAATTTGTTATCATTTAGAAATATAATATTTCAAGTTTTAGTGAAAATAAACAAGTTTTTTTTTAATTTAAGATTCACAAATTGATATCTTCAGAATCGAAGTCAGACGGCCATTTTTGCTCAAGTTTTCTTTTACTAATTACTAATTAAATCCTGTAAAGAATTGAAATGGTGGTCATTCTAAACTCTTTTCTGGAAGATGATATTTTTTTTTCTAATTCAACAACATTTTTAGAAAAGCTTAAGAATTTGTATAAAGACTCCCCACAAAAATAATTTAAAACATACTTCAAATTACTGCTTCCTTTATCAAACGGTCAACACTTGGAGTGAAAATTTTATACTAATTGATATTTTGTTTTGTGTTTCAAATATCAATATATCATATATCACCTTTTAAGTAGGACATGGGCCAAAGAAGCATTAGAATTATCAGTTTTATAGTTTCCATATTATAGGTTAGTCTGAAGGTGGACTTAATCCACATCAAATCGCTGAAAACCTTGGTATTCCACTTTCCGTTGTTAACCAAATGATTGTCCAATTCATCAGAGAGGGAAAATAATCAATATCATCTTGCTAAGGACTCTCTTACAGCAGTCTTCATTATTAATGATAAGAGTATCTATTTGCTTCTGTTATGTTTGTGTATGTGTCAGCTAGTCTTAGTGTAATTTTTAGTAAGTAGATTCAATGATTCTTTTGTTTGACAGTAGTGAGCCCTCCACCCACTCACACACAATTTTGTGATTTTATGACATTCATTTATGTAAGTTTAACAAAAAACTATCAAGCAGTGATCCTATATATTGAACCTAGACAGGTTTCTGATTGAGTCTAGATAACCTTTTGTTTGTTTGGTTGGTTTTTACTTTTTCTGGTGCATGCCAGCTGGAATGTATGTCCAAATGTTGGTTTATAATACTGGGTCACCCTTGCGTACTTAAATAAGTGTAAGTGGTCAGATCCCCAAATATTTTAAAACAATGAAAAACATGCTATATGTGAAAAACAGCTTACCCAGCAAGTTATGGGCTTCGAAAAGTTTTAAATTTGGAGTTTAATCCTCGTTAATAAATCTTAAATTAGGTATCGTGAAAATGGACAAATATAGTAAAATGGACAAATAAAATATGTACAGACACGTTCAGTCAATAATATTTAAAAATCTGACTCCCTACTTTAAATGTACTACTTTTACTACTCCCTACTACTACTCTAGTTTAATACAGACACGATACAGTCAGAAATATATATAGACAAATAAAATGGACAAATATGGTAAAATGGACAAATATAGTAAAATTCCTTTTAATTTCAACTTGTATCATTAATAGTTTTTTCCAGTTTACTTTAAGTTAGGTTCCTATTTTCGATGACGGGCCATTTATTTTTTTTTTTAGAAAAAAAAAATGTTGATAGTTTTCAAATTCGGTGTGCATTTATATTGTTTCTCTATGAATATAAAGATAGTCCTTTCTTAAAGAAAAAAAACACTTGTCAATATAGTGGACTTAATATAGGGTTTAAAGTTGTCTTTCACCAAAATTTGTAAACTTCAGTGAATGAACAAATTTTTGCCCTATTATAAAATTTTTTTTTTTTTTTACATGGTCCAAATGAATCATATTAAGAAGAGTCAATGTGTTATCTGATGAAATGAATCTTATATGAACTGTCATTTTTTAACGTTTTTTAGGCTGGTTTTAAACTGGTTTGATCTAATAATTATTGCTTCCATTATGATTAATTTTCATTTATCACAAGATGACATTTTACAAATTTAATGTCATCTTTCACCTGTTTCAAGACTGCATTTTTAGTTATACACTGTGAAAATTGGCTTCTAGACCAATAGCGCACAGGACGGCAAATTTTCTAATTTCCAATGAACTTTGAACAGTCATAATTCGGTGGCTCATTGAGCTACCAAAATAAATTTGGTACCATTACAAAGATCTGTGTCTCCACATTAAAAGTTTTAAGATATAATGAAAATACAATTTTGGCTTGGGATAGCTACTAAAATGACTAAAAACTGCTCAAATTTAAAAAATATGTATGTTTTCGTTTGCATATGACTTAAAGCTCGTTAAGATTAGAGATAAAAAACATTTTTACTGGGGGTTTCATAGTCCCTCGGAGATCTTCTACTTCATAAGAAAAAGTGTAATTCAAAATAACCTTAGAATAATAGGTATAAGACCATTATTACCAAATTTCACATATCTTGGTGTTTCCGTATAAACGTGAGCCATCTACATGCTCATAACTTACGAACCAGGTAAGATAACTAAGAAAACATTGGATTTCATAAAAGCTGAAATTATGCCAATTAAAATGAGCGTTTATTCAGTGTTTCTTGTTTTAAAATGTAAATTTTACAAGACATTTTCTTTTCTATGGAAATCGCTCTACACAAAGCATGAAGCCACTTGATGTAAGGAGCTAAGAAAAATAAATATAGCTTCAAGGTCAAAAACTAGCCAACGATAAGTGTTAGATGAATAGATTCAGACCCACAAACAGCAATTCTTCCCCCTTTGTCAGAAACATCGCCTCCTGAAATGTGAGGACAAAATAAGGGAAGCGAGAGTTACGAGGCTGACAAAAGTAAACCCAAGATCCACTTTCTACTCTCGTTAACATACGCGGATAGCAGATTTTATTGCTCGTCGCTGTCTCCCCAACATCATTTGCATAACAAAACAGTCGGATTAAGCCATGTTTCAAAGTGGTGACCCACATGGTGCGCTTTAGTGCAGAGAATTCTGAAGGAATTTATCTGGCATTTAAGATCCCCAAAAATACAGTTCTGTCTATTGATGTAACCCGATAGATGCGGGTTTCATAACTAAACTGAATGATAATATCATCTATTATTAAGGGTGGGACGTAATGAGTGAAAATTTCAGATTCATGTGAGTAGTATTTTTTTGTGTTCATTTATACATAAATAACACTAAACAATCAAACATTTTGAAAATTTTGCAAAATTCAGAAGGTGCAGGCCACTAGTTTTTGGCTATTTTACATTCATGAAAACCCTTTCACAGCCTGAAAATGGTCCTAAATTAAAGTACTATATCAGATTTAACCATCTATATCCATTTATAGCTTTTGAGGATGTTTTAGGACCTGCAATGTCGCATGAAACCACTTTTTCACCGAAAAATGATGGATTTTGAGTCCCGTGGAGCCCTAACGGCTATTTTTGGCCTGCACCTTCTGAATTTTGCAAAATGTTCAAAATGTTTGATTGTTTAGTGTTATTTATGTATAAATGAACACAAAAAAATATCTGAAATTTTCACCCATTACGTCCCAGCCCTTACTATTATTCTATTTTCTAGCTCTGAAAAGTACAAAATAATACAATTAATATTTGGCAGTTACTAAATGGGTCACGTTTATACTATTTATTTATCGATGTTCAAATCTTGTAAAAATCAAGTCAGTAATTTCAAATGGGAGTTCGCGCTCGCCTTAGGACCCATCATCATATTCGGTTTAACATCTGTTTTACATGTTGGCATGTGTTGTGCGGCTTTTAGATTTCCAAACTAACCTATATCTGACCAGGTCTTTATTTATCCCTCTTTATCTCAAGTTCATCTTTATCACCCACTCCCATGTTTTCCTTGACCTTCTTCTGCCAACTGACCCTGCTACTTTAACTGTTCTACATCTACTAACCCAGCACTCTCATCCATTCTTTCAGTGTGACCATACCAACGAAGTCTCTTGTTCTGCACACATCTTCCTATACTGTCAAAATGTAATCTTCCTCTACGGTTATCAAATCTAAGCCTATCTTTAAGACTCGGATTACTGATTCATATTATCATTTTTTTTCATCATTTCTCTCCATGCAATGCATGTCCTCAACCCTAGTTGGCCAGGTCTCGCACTGTGTACACATGCCTGATAGATTCTTCTCTTTATCAGGAATGGTACTGCTCTGCTGGTTAGTAATGGCAGAAGTTCTCTGAACTTCTTTCATCCACTCTTGCAATCATACTAGAACCTGCCCCTTTCTCATAAGAAAATATAAATATGTCATGAAAAAAATCTACATAGATAATGGTTTATTTCTACTGAATTTCAAGTTTCTGGGTCTAATAGATTAAAAATAGTGGACTAACACACGTCTCTCATATTAGCATAAATTCAGATCATGTTCACTACTTAAATAATCCTAATAAAACGACTTTATTTTTAGCATTTGTAAAATTTATATTTAAATCAAATAATATATAAATTAATAAAAAATTTTTTTTTTTTTTTTTTTCATTTTTATTTTTTTAGAATAGTGTCTTCCCTGAGAAATGCTGTTTTTGTTTTTGGTTTAGAAACAAAAAAAAAAGCATCGTCATACTTTGTCTATAAATTTTAATTGTAGTCATACATTTCTTTTTACTCGCCATTTTAAATGGTTCAAAATCACTTTTGAATATCTTGATGAAAACAACAACTGTTTACGGTCCTCACCCCAATTATCTATATCTATAAAGTTATCTTGTCACATTTTTTTTCAAGTCCTATCCAAATAACCTATAAGCTGACAAATAAAACGATGCTACTGACTAGTCAAAATACATTTGGTATTGTTGTACCATGTTATTAGCAATATAATAATGTACTTAGTCTGGTCCAAACAATCTATATTATTAAACATTTTTAACTAATCACATTCAGCCTTTTTAATTGAAGAATATATAAATGGTTGTCTCCCTTACAACTAAAATGTTATTTCTTTTTCTGTATAAATTTAAAAAATGTGCAAATGAATAAAAATTAAAAACTAAAATGACTTTACTGCTTCTCAGACAACGCCGGGTAAGTGCAGCTAGTTTTAGATGAAAAAGTAGTTGCAAAAAACGGAAGTGATTTTGAAGCCTTTAAAACTGTTGCATAACGGCCCATTTGGCACAATAAAGTATTCGCTAATGGGTTGGGGGTTGGGGTTCAATCCGCGGTCGAGTCATACCAAAGATTAAAGAAAATGGAACTTGATGCCCCTTTGCTTAGCAAAGATGAATATCAAGGGTAAGTGGAGTAATCCTGGGAAAGAAGTGGTGTCCTCCCCTACATCTTGGTGTAGTAGCTAATGGAAAGGGAGCTTTTGGGTCGCCCGCGACTAAGGTCAACCACTTCACCTTTTTTTTACTTTTAAAACTGTCATTTTGTAAGTAACTTATGGTTAGAATTAAAGTTTATGAGTAAATGTCCGGTATTATGATGTTTTTAAAAAATTTATTTATCTTTTTTTATATTCATAAACTAAATAAAAACTTTCTCGGAGTAGCCATTACTCAAGAAAAGAACCAATTTTGTCATTGATTTTAAATTTAATTGTTTTACATAGTTTATTGTTTTAAATGCTGTTTTTATATCTAAAAAAAATAATCTTGCCAAATTTGTCCCTTTTTATTTTTCTTGATTGTTCAACTTCTTTAATATAATTTGTACTTTCTTTTCTAAGATTCCCATAACTTGTGCCACCTCAGGGCATTTGTTATATGAACTAAGTGAGTAGACTTTTTTCTCTTTGTTGTCTTTGCACAGATCTAGCAGAGTTATTTATTTTCAATCTTTATTTTCTTTTATGTCTTCTTCCTCATTATACTCTCTCCAACTTATTTTATTTCTCCTATTGATTTTTGGTTCCTTTTTGTAGAATAGTGACTCCATCGAGAACTACTGTTCATTGTTGGTTTAGGAGCACAAATGAACCATGATACTTTACTTTCACCTATAAACTTTAATTCTAGCCAGAAAAATAACTTTCAGATTTCCCATGTGTTAATAGTTTAGTTATCTCACTTTATTAGACCTCTTCACTGATGTCACACCAGAAATAGAAATGAGGCGTCACCTTCTTTCTCATTACAAATGCCATGCACAGCTAATAAAAACATGAGGTGAACTCATTCTCTTAATTCCTGACTTTAGCCTAGTCTTAATATATTATACCCACAAGGAAATTGACAGCACCACCAATTTAAAAAAAATCAAACATAAAATTAAGTGTCCTGTGTTTTAGAAGTTGGGCCCAAATAGCCTTTAAGCAAACAAAGCAAACTTTGCATTTAACTAGCCAATTTTCATTTGTTATAGTTGTACCATGTTATTGGCAATATAATACAATACCTCGCTACACTTTATTTAAACAATTACTTAATCCGGTTCATAACGATTGATAATATGAAACAGTTTTTGATAATCACTGAAAAATCAAAGGGGAATAACTAATATTTGAATTGAAGAATATATAAGAGTTGTCTATCTTACAACTAAATGTTCGAACAAATAAAAATAATAAACTAAAATGACTTCACTGAATCCCGGGCAACTCCAGATAGGAAGGACCTAGTATAGAATAATGAAACCAAACGTGTTCAATCCAATGTTTACTGTAGAAAGTGGAAAATTCGAATGTAATTTTTGGTTAGAATTAACGTATATAGGAGAAAGTCAAGTGGTTCATCTGTGATCTTAAACCAATGCTAAAATGTTTCTTGAAGGAGCCACTATTCTATTAAAGAACCGATTTTTGTTGTTGTGCTATTATTCTGGCTGCACAGTTTATTTTCATTTTGACGTTAGAATTTGCTTTTTATTTGGTAATTCGGGTTTCTGCTTAATCTTGCGATATCGTTTTCAAAGATCTAATTGTTAGAACCATACTTGTAAACATTTTTCGTTTTTTTTCTCTTGGTGTAACAGCACAAATTAATGATAATATTTGACTTTAATTTTAGCCAGAAGCAATTTTCTATCCACCAGTTTAAAGGCTTCAAAATCACTTTTGCATTTTGTACAATCATCAAGTCTTGACTTTTGGCTAGGAGGAAAGTGTAGTATCTGTTCCAATGGATACTGCACCCCATTTACGCCGGTCTGTGGGTTTGTCCTGTGCAGTTTTAGGAGGTCCACTCTCCCAGGCTTTGCCTCCCCTCTTTGGAGAGGAGTAGGTTTATGGCTTACTGCCCGAGGCGCCCCTACCGGGGAATGCCGACGGGGCTGCCAAGGCAATTTTTAATGGCCAGAGTGAACACTTTCTTAGGTGCTGGCTTTTCAAGTCCCACTTTCCCGACCCGACCTTGGGTCACATCTTACCTTGTGGGAGTAAGATAAAACTGGCCTTGTGCCTAACCTCCTGGAGAGGAGGTAAATAAACATACTCCAGAGAGCTTGACATATGTGTGAAAACTAAATTCTGTTACTTATCATGGTCTTTAGCAAGTCATTTAGCCATCAAGAGTGACATACCAGTCTCAACCCTTATCTGGTTGGCCTATCCCTTTGGTTGTCGTTCTCTTGATTTTTTTGTAGATCATCAAATAGATGCATAAAAATCTGACCGGCACAGTGTGTATTTGGTGACCGTGCAACATTTAAGTGATTTTGAAGTCTTCAAAGTGTCGATTAGAAAATAATTTCTGGCTTTAATCAAAGAATAGTATTATGGTTCGTGTGTACACCGAAATACCTCTATTGGAACCGGACTCAACGACATCCGTTTATTGTAGAGAGAAACTGTTTTTTGGTGAATGGAAATTAGTAAACAAAACACATTACCAACCTTGGTACTTTTTGGTGAATGGAAATTAGTAAACAAAACACATTACCAACCTTGGTACTTTTTGGTGAATGGAAATTAGTAAACAAAACACATTACCAACCTTGGTGCTTTGACGAGCTTCTCTTGTTTATGTATCTATAGAACAATATTCCTCTTTATATTTCTTTTGCACATGATCCTTTTTATGTTATTTTTAAATTCCTTTTGTGAAATGCAGACACGCTCGTATTGTAACGCAGCATTCTAGGTCATCTTTCTTTTCTTTCCTTTTCTTTAATTTTTTTTTTAAGATCCTTGTCAAATTCAGTTAACATGAATCTTATTTGCTTCTACAAGTATCCGATTTAAAAACAACTTATACCAATGAATGCCCTATCTTTATATTTATAAAGTTGTGAGAATTTTCGCATTAGCCGTGACATTAAAATGCTTTTTTCAGATTCACACAATAAAAAAAAAAAAAATCTTTCTGATATACTACTTAGATATATGCGATCTACCTTATAAGGTTAACTAATTTGCATATTCATTTGCAAAAGGACATTTCATTAATGAACTATTTTTTTATTGTTTTTAAATTCAATGATTGTTTTATTATTAATATAATTTATGCTTCTTTTTGCGAATATTATTTCATGGAGAATGTTCAAGAATTTGTGCTAAAAATTTATTTTCCATAACTGTGCTTCTGCCAGACTTACTTGATTATCAATAAGTTGCGATCCACTTCTAAATTGTAAGTTATAAGCAAAGCTCTCTCCAGCACGCATACACACCAAACAAGTCAGATATTTTAATCTTTTGTTAATAATTTAAAAAAAAAACAATTTTATTTCAGATATCGCCCCTCCTAAAAAAAGTACTTTTAGCAAATCTTCATGTATTAAAATATTGAAAGTTTTAAAAGCTATGTAGCTCTTCCACCCCAAAACTCGAGTTCCACTTCCCCCCCCAATAAATAACTAAAAAAAAATACTAGTTAAAAAAATAATTTAATTACAAAATTAAATCCACCCTAGTTTAAATATTCCAACAATCCGATACTGTACTTGAACCTTATTTTAAAGAATCTTTTGGGTCAACAAAAAGATTCCCAGATAACGCTAAGTAGAGACAGCTTGTATGTTAATAACATTGTGATCATTTCTTGTGTGTATGTGTTTTTCGCCTCTACGTGACTTACACATTATTATTTAATTTACTATCAATCAATTATTTATTGAAGTAAAAAATGCAGTAGCGTAAACTAGAACAAAAAATCCTCATGTATTAAAAGATTAGAAGCTTTTTACATCCCATAATTTTATAGAGATTAAAACATTACCTTAACAAAATTAGTTATAATTTTAAAATAATTTAGTTCAATTAATAATTTAATGACCAAACTATACCGTAATAATTAAATTTAACTTTCAAGATCTTATTTAAAAATTAAAAATATAATTTGCTAAGAAAAAAACAAAACAAACTGTATATTTAAAAAAATAAATAAATAAGAAAGGGTTGGGGACGACAAAAAATGAAAGTAAAAAATTCCCGGGCAACGCCGGGTAAGTACAACTAATAAATAAGTAAATAACAAAGGAGGGAGGGGGATAAATCTAATTGTGCATAATGGTAACATTACATCTGCCTCATTCTCATGTGATTAACCTTATGAGGATACTGTCATGGCTTATGAAAATCTGCTATGCTGAGTTCAAATCCCAGTGAATCTATTGTGATCATTTACACACTAATACTGTTCGAAAGATATGAACCTGCAATTTCACTCCAAGTAAAATAGCAACTTGTGTTCAATTAATCGTATACAGTGAATTGTTTGCAAAAAGGTATTGGTTTCAATGTGCGACGACTAAGAAAAATTTACAAAAAAAAAATGGATTTTAAAAATAACTTTTGTACACCCCAAGGCACTGTGATAGTGGGCAACCTGGGTGGGGATGTGGGCAGCAAGATGTTTGTTTATATTACATTTAAATTTCTACATGTTAGTATGGTCAGGTAAACTGAGCGGGAAGGTAATTCCAAAGGCAAGTAGTTAGAGGAAGGAGGTATCAGAGTAGAAAGTCTTCCGGCATCTAGGGTGAAGAGGTGGGATTTTGCTGCTAGCCAGGTGGGTCGGGAATAATTTTGTTGGAAGGGGGGGTGCGGAAAGTTCATTGTAGCACATTCTGTGAAAGTACTTGTAAAGCAAGCAAAAAGATGTACTACTGTAGCAATGGGACTGGAGCTTGGCGGATTGTCTATCTTGTAAAAAATCGACTCGGAATTCAAATAGAAGAGAATATATATCTTTGAGCTAATGAGAAAGAGCTAAAAATATTCCCATCAAAGGCATAAAAAGAATCTGTTAAATGTTTGGCGCGAAGCCTCTGGGAACCTTTTCTCACACTATATAAGAAATAAACATATCTCCGCTTCAGTCCAGTATTCAGTAATTCAGATGAGTTTACAGGGATACTTTTGGGGTCTATCTGATGAAACATTAAGGAGAATTTGATCTGTATATTCATATTATATATTCTGTAAAAAGAAAATATGTATAATAAGAACAATTCCATACTAGTACAATAAATAAAATAAAAAGTCATATGTAGAATTTGGTATATTCGGACTACTGTTCTCATCTTGGGTGTTTTTATCACAACGTTTCGGCCGATGTAAACGTACTCGTAACCCGTTGGGTCACAACCACTACCATCAGTTTTTCCACTTTGATTTCATTCGACAATTCATAAACTAATATATTTGTTAAGGCATTATCCTTGTGCATAACTAAAATTAATGAAATTCTTTATTTCTATATTATCTGTATGGAAAATATAGAAATACAAGTCCTTTTATTTCGCTATCTAATTTACATAATTGGTTGCAGTGTGTGCGAACACATGTACCTTTATTAGCTGACAGGAGAGAGAAAGTTACTTTTTTCTAAATGCTCGCAGAGACATCAAAACTATTAGAGAGGTTTAATCAACAGTGAGAGAGAGAGAGAGAGACAGACAGACAGATGGACAGAGAGACAGACAGAGAGACACACAGAGACAGAGAGAAATTTATACATATAGCTAAGTGAGAGATGGGTGAATTTAAAGTTAACATGAAATTATTGATTTAAGCAAGAGATGCCCAAAGAGGCATAATCTAATTAAATATATAAAAGTAAGTCAGTCGGATTCTCGACCTTTGTAATCGAAATCTTCCTTCCTACAAAATCAATATTTAATTCTAAATAGCCATTTTATTTTGTTGAATGTTGGTCCATGTTAAAAATAAAATATAATTGGAATTAATTCTTCCGAGAAAATAATTTATCTACTCATATTTATTTTCGTATAACCTCCTGGGTTTTTTTTTTTGGGGGGGGGGGGGGGGGGGGTTATGAGGTAAGTCTGTCTTCGTCTTTTGCAGACTTTCTTTTCATTGGAACAACAATATACAGAACAGCATAATTTAAAAAATACAATGCAAATTGCAAGTAAATAAACTACCGGGCAACGCCGGGTAAGGACAGCTAGTAATAAAAAAAATAAAAATAAAATTGATATTTATTTACTCCTCGCTAGGAGTTAGGCACAAGGCCAGTTTTATCTTACTCCCACAAGTAAGATGTGACCCAAGATCGGGTCGAGAAAGTGGGGTTTTAAAAGCCAGCGCCTGAGAGGTGAGCACTCTGGCCATTTAAAAATTGCCTGGGCAGCCCCGTCGGCATTCCCCGGTAGGGGCGCCTCAGACAGTAAGCAATAAACTTACTCCTTCCCAAAGAGGGGAGGCGAAGCCTGGGAGGGTGGACCTCCTAGAACTGCACAGGACAGGCGTGCAGTATCCATCGGAACAGATACTACACTTTGATCTTAGCCAAAAGGCCGAGATTGATATTTATTTACTCCTTTGCTAGGAGTTAGGCACAAGGCCAGTTTTATCTTACTCCCACAAGTAAGATGTGACCCAAGCTCGGGTCGAGAAAGTGGGGTTTTAAAAGCCAGCGCCCGAGAGGTGAGCACTCTGACCATCAAAAATTCCCTGGGCAGCCCCGTCAGCATTCCCCGGTAGGGGCGCCTCAAGCAGTAAGCAATTAACTTATTCCTCCCCAAAGAGGGGAGGCAAAGCCTGGGAGGGTGGACCTCCTAGAACTGCACAGGACAATCCCATAGACCGGCGTAAATCAAGCCCCGAAGGCCAAGACAATACCAGTCTATAGGGTGCAGTATCCATCGGAACAGATACTACACTTTGATCTCGACCAAAAGGCCGAGGAACTCAATTTTATTTATGTATATACTAGTATCTACCCGGCGTTGTCCAGTAGTGTATTTACTAATCCCTTTCCGCCCTAACTCTCACTGATAGTGTGGGCTACCCTGGCTTTGGCACATTGTTATACACCATATATTGATTATAGTTAGGTACCTTCTTTTTATATAAGTAAATTTACATAGGTACTACATGGATCTAGTCATACCCTGGCTCCTACTTGGGAATAGTTTAAGGAATACATCTCATCTGTAAGTAGGAGACTTACTTTCATGTCTCGTAAGATAAATGTTTCATCTTTAGTAAAACAAATGTTGCATTTAAAAAAAAAAATTACTTATGTGTTTTGTCCCCGCCCTTTCTGTCTGTCTAGACTTCTTAGATTTCTTTAAATTAATTTTTCTTCATCTATTTTTAGAATTGCTATTAATTTCTTCGTTTACTTTTATCACTTGCTATTAAGATTAATTATATTAAATGTATATGCTGATGCACAAAACAGCCAAACCATGTCAGGCAAGAATGAGTTAAAGAATAAAAAAAAACATGAACGACTCCATGATGACCTTGCGACCTCTGCCCCTTCTACAAAAATTCCTGCTTTTATTTTATTTTTGACTCCTTCATGCCTAAATATTAATTAATTATGTATGTGCACAATTAGAGTAGTTTATTGTTGCTGTTTTACTTAAATTAGTTATTCTGTTTTTATGATGCCTGTAGAAATTGCTTGACAACTTTTATTTTCCTTTTCAATGAATTTTTTTCTTTTTTGAATGACTAAATAAAATTTATATTGCTGTTCTTGATTTGGAAGATTTTTTTTGCAAATTGATTTTACTTAAGATGTTTAATTTTTAAACTAATATAATCATGCCAGAAATGTGTCTCCTCTCCAAATAATTAAATTGAAAATATGCACATTTAATCATGCACTATATGATTACAGACTATATAATCATGGAATATAAATTATTTGTTTGTGAGTGTGTTAGGTATGTGTATATCTTTATATATTTTTTATTTATACGAGTCACTCCTAAACTAGTTAACCAATTCTTATAAATTTTGAAACACAGATGCTAAGTGTAATATTGGGTAATGTGGGCTATATTTAGTTTAATTTAGTTTGTTTTTTTTGCAAAGGGAGTAAAAAGGGGATGGAAGCCCTTTGTGAAAATTCAGATACCTCTGATTTTTGTTAAATTTTAACAAATTGATATAAGACATCGATTAATATACCTCAAATATTCAGGGTTTTTTTTTAGTATTTTAAAGGGTTTTTGGTGGCATGATATGGGCACAACCTCCTATTTGTAAATTCAAATATTTCAGATTTGTATTAAATTTGATCCATAGTCATTGCACACTAATTAAGAAAGATTACATGAATTTCGATTTCTTCTTAAGACCCCTTAACACTTTAGACATTTTCTAGAATCAAAATCATATAAAGGATTTTGATAAGAATTGGAATAAGGATACTAGACATAAGGTTTAGTTGCACTATATCTTGATTTTAAACTTTATCTTTGTACATAAAAAAAGTAGTGCAAAACCATTTTGTTCATGGAAATTCATTTTACCCGTTCATTTGTGGTTTAACAATGCTCTCAGGGGTTTATTTCTATTTTCTAGTATGCATACATGATATCCCCCAACCCATACCCCATAGTTGTCCCCAAACCGCTATGTGCCGCTAATGACTTCCTGTCTCTGAAGCAATATTCTGACACGTAGCCGTAACTCTAATCTTTTAATTTCTAATAGAATGTTCCACTTTTCTCCTTTTTCTAACCTTATATAGAAAAATGCCGTTTCTTAAATTATTTTTACACATCCACGTATATTCTTACTACATGGGCTTTGATATTTGAACACCTAAAACCCTCAATAATCACTCTAGATTTGCTGTATCGTTGGTAACACATCACATTGCATCAGATAATTGTATTTTGTGAGTGAGACACTGGTCATATACGGTCTGTGTTTCCATTGTCTTTGTATAATTTACTCATGAATTGTATATTAAGAAGCTTAGTCATCACAACTGTTTGCTGCATCATCTAAGCTGGGCAGTAACTAAGGGTTTATGTGTGCTTTTTTGATTTATTTTTAACTGAGTCACTGTTCAGATTGTGAGTTGAGATCGATTATGAATTGGCTATGATATAAATGAAGATAACTTTGCTTACCAAAAAGTGCAGACAAAAAAAAAAAAAAAATCATTTGTCTAAGAAATTTTACAAACCAGATGATAATGAGTTCAATCCCAGAGAAGGATGCACAACGATTTAATTGAGATCTTCAAAATAATTAATGGGATTTCTAAATTTTCTCTTCTCCTTTCCTTTCTTCCTCGGGATGCCTAACATCAAAGTGAATTTCCATCAATAAAGTTTCTTTCCAAGAACTTACCATCCACGGAACACGTTGCTTCCCTGAGGGATACAACATGGTCATCTTTAAATTCAATCACATAAACCGTCCTCGTATGTAATAAAATTTTATTCATTCCATTATTTTCAATCCTTTTGTATCAATAATCATTCAACTGACAGTCTATCCATCTCATTAACCCTTATGCTCGAGTGGCTTTTAGCCTTGATAAGTGATGTGACTTATTTGTAAAAGTTGATCTCTCCTTGTACAGGAAATTTATTGGCAAGGCAGACAGATTTTATTTTTTAAATCTATCCTATGATTATAAAGGTTTATTTTCCAATAAAATATGTTTTGAATAAATTACCTAATAAATTTAAAAATAACATTAATATAAGGAATTTTAAGAATAAACTGGATGAATTAAGAAATTATGGTAAAAGTATGAATTTACTTATAATGACATTTTTTAAGATCTATCTGATGAAATATATAAAGAATCTGTATATAATTGCTTCAGAACACGAGCAAACTTTAAAGTCAGCACAGAAGACGGCTTTTAAGTTTATATATAATTAGCTTTATTACTTAGCGTTACCTGGTTGAAGATATATTTCTGATATAACTTGGTAAGTAGTTATAAATAACAAAATAA
This sequence comes from Sepiola atlantica, assembly GCA_963556195.1. NCBI lineage: Eukaryota > Metazoa > Mollusca > Cephalopoda > Sepiida > Sepiolidae > Sepiola > Sepiola atlantica. The sequence continues at coordinate 33,551,225 of OY744521.1, read as the reverse complement.
TCAGATTGTAAAGGTTTTAAAATAGTACGGTTTATTCCAACGTACATATCTTGTACAAACAATAGTAACTACAGGTAATCCAATAGGATTTAATAGAATGCAATGTTGACTTTGGCCTTTTGGCTAAGATCAAAGTGTAGTATCTGTTCCGATGGATACTACACCCCATGGACTGGTATTGTCTTGGCCTTCAGGGCTTGATTTACGCCGGTCTATGGGATTGTCCTGTGCAGTTCTAGGAGGTCCACTCTCCCAGGCTTTGCCTCCCCTCTTTGGGGAGGAGTAAGTTAATTGCTTACTGCTTGAGGCGCCCCTACCGGGGAATGCCGACGGGGCTGCCCAAGCAATTTTTGATGGTCAGAGTGCTCACCTCTCGGGCGCTGGCTTTTCAACCCCCACTTTCCGACCCGAGCTTGGGTCACATCTTACTTGTGGGAGTAGGATAAAAACTGGCCTTGTGCCTAACTCCTGGAGAGGAGTAAATTACTCTACTACTGTTCATAGTCATATTTATTGTCCAGACTAGTTCACTTATTTAGTGACTGAGGGGGGGGGGTCCGGTATCCCATCACAACAGTTTCCAAGTGGAGGGCTTAGAGAAAATAACTCAAAATAGTTATATCTAGGATTTTTTCCAATTTTTTAAATTAAATTTTTTTTTTTTTATTTAAATAAATATTCGAATGTTTATTTATCAAAGTTACAAATGGATGAGAAATACACACAGACGATATCTGGTCTGATAGTTTTATTAATAAGGAGATGAGCTTTTTCCTGTAAGACATGTTCAACAATACAGCCGAAACAAATAAAGAAGTGTGCATTCAATTTTAGGTGAAATTCTAGTCCTTATTTACTTGTCTCCCCACGAGGGTAGTTAGACATAAGGTCAATTTTTATGTGGGGAAAAATTCAGCTCCCCAAAAAGGGGCACTCCGTATTGGGACAAAAATAAAAATTGCTTCATTCTAGAAGGATTTCTCCTTCACTTACCGAGGACAGAGCTAGTCATGTTTACATTTTTTTTAAAATAGGGTTTTTAAGAATTCGTTTAGTTTTCTCTTATTTTACTTTTTAAATAAATATTCAATTAATGTTAAATAAGAAAAATAATTCAATGGGTATTTATCAAAGTTATGTATAGGCGAGAAAAACATGCACACACGCGTCTGATAGTGGTATTTAATACAGACATAATAAAAATATGACTTCAGTATTTCTAATTTGGAGTAATTATGAGATTTGTGACCAAGATTTCTTTGAGTATTTCCCCTTTCTACGCAAATGGAATGTTTCGATAGGTTATTCATCTTGCAGTGAATTGGTATGATTCTTTTCATGTTGTAGAATTTTTTAGATGAGGATTGATAATTTGTACTACTATTCTCATCTTGTTTGTTACTTTCACAACTTTTCGGCCGATGTAACCTCCGACATTCTTCAGGTACAGCTTTTCCAACTTGGAAATCTTTCTGTCCAACTACCTTTACTATACCGTTATTTCCATGGCAGGTGCTCAACTGATCTCCAGTCTCTGCCCCCCTATCCCCGTAAAACATTCACAGCAAGAACTCTTATTCTTACCATCACTGCAAATAGGAGAGTAGAAAGTGGACCTCGGGTTTACTTTTGGCAGCCTCGTAACTCTCGCTTCCCTTATTTTGTCCTTTAGTCCTCACATTCCATGATCGATGTTTGCGACTAAAGGGTAAGAATTGCTGTTTTGGAATCTTATCGTTGGCTAGTTTTTAACTTGTAAGTAGCATTTTTTTTAGCTCCTTACATCAAGTGGCTTCATGCCCTGTCTGGAACGGTTTTCTATTAAAAAAAACAAAAAATCTTTCCTTTCTTACTTTGTGTACCTAAAACCACACAGAACTTCCATGAACAGTTTCTTTTCAAGAATTTCTCATCTGTAGACCACGTTACTGCGGGACTGCTTACCTTCAGATTACAACATGGTCGTTTTCAAGTTCAATGTCAACAAATACTTGTCCAGCTGTCCTCTTAAGTAATCAAATTTTTTTCCAACTTGTCCATCATTTTCAATCCTCCTACAGTACTGTTTCATCATCTGTGAATCTTCTTAACCCTGTGTGGCTTTTAGCCTTGATGAGTGGTGACTCATTAGTATAAAACAAACAAAAAACTCTGGAATCTATACAAAATTTTGAACTGAACTCTTTATTCAATCCACGGGGGTAGATTGTTCTCATTCTGTCAGCCATGATTGGGTAGAAGGTTCAATCTGCACTACAGACAATAATAACTAAGAATAATATGATAATTAACATTTGTATATGGTCATGGCTGATGGAACGAGAACAATCTACTTCATAGATTAAATAAAGAATTCAGTTCGAAATTCCATGTAGGTTCCCGAGTTTGAAAAGATACATCCAAAGAAAGTCAGAGATTACATCGGCCAAAATGTGAAAAATAACACCCAAGATGAGAATAGTTGTCCGAATGATCCATATAATCAATCTTCACCTAAAAGAATTCCGGTATAAATTGTACCAAAATGTCACATGACCTGAAAGCCCGTTTCACGTGAGATTTTCCTATCCTTATTTATATCCCACTGTCGGATATTTTCCCCCTTTTATCTGAATGAAACATGAGTGGAGATTTAGTGTCGGAACGTCTGTGCCATCTTCCCTTATTTTGTCCTTTAGTCCTTAAATTCCATGAGCGATCTTTCTGACAAAGGAGGAAGAATTGCTGTTTCTGGATCGAAATCTATCGATTTAATACTTATCGTTGGCTACTTTTTGACTTTGAAGTAGTATTTTTTTTTTTTAGCTCCTTACATCAAGTGGTTTCATGATTTGTCTGCATCCATTTGCATAAAAAACAAAAACAAGAAAAAAAAAACTATCAACAAGGTTTTGGCAACAAAAGCAATGAAAATATTTATTCTAATCTAACATACAATTATCTGTCGGAATTTCAAAGTCAGACCTAAACACCATTTAACTTGATAAATCAAACGTTGCTTTTGATTAATTTTTATTTGTTATTGTTGTACGATGTTATTGGCAATATAATAGTGTATTAAATGTATTATTCTGTAATCCACATACCACTGTCAGCTGGTCGTAAACCTCCTGTAATTTTTCTCTCCAATCCCTTTTCCTGTTTTCACCTGGAATTCTATCAGTTTTCTTTTAAAATCTTGTATTCTTTTATTAATAAGTCAATCTGAGTAATCTCCCCTTTGTATTATCCTCACTGAAACATTCAATGGTATGGCCACGTTAAAAGAATGAGTGAGAGTTCTTAGTAGATGTAGAACAGTTGAGATAGCAGGTTCAGTTCACAGGTGAAGGCCAAGGAAAACATGAGAGAAAGTGATAAAAATGGACCTGGCCAGAGATATTTTATTTTTTTAAGTCAGTTTTTTAAAGCCGTTCAACGCATGCCAGACGTTAAACCGAATATGATGATGTAACTACAATTTATTTTTAAAAATTCTTATTCTGGTGATATGAAATATTTTTTTGAATAATCACCTAAAAATAAAAATCAGCAAGGATTATAGCTAATATTTAAACTTGAAGAATATAATAGGAATTGTCTACTTAATAACTAAAATGTTATTTCTTTTTCTGTATAATTTTAAAATGTGCAAACAAATAAAAATTAAAAACTAAAATGACTTCACTGCATCCTGGGCAACGCTGGGTAGGTAGAGCTAGTAACTATTATAATTCTCATTTAAACATTGGAATTTATTTCCGACAATATATATTATTGATTTTTTTTTTTTTTCTTTTTTTTTCTTGACACTCTGCATAGACATGGCATACACAGTTAATTGATTTCACGGAGCTGGGACCCCAAAAAAAAACTCACAAAGAAAAAAATGGTACTTATGCAGTTTACAGACCAGGCTAAAATAATAACGTTATAATTTAGAAACCCATTCTTGACATGGGGAGGTGGGGGTTGATTAACTATTCTGTAAATTCAATAAACAAAAAATACCGTAAAAATTGAATTTAACTTGAAAATCATACCTAAAATAAAAAAAAACCCTGATCTATAAACCGCATGAAGCACCCAAAAGATTATTCGTATAGAATTTAAACCTGTGCTTCTGACGAGTGTGACAACCTGTCACAGTTGTTGTCTTGCCACTTAGCGAATGAGCCCAACGCTTACTTAGGGCTGGATTTCTTTTTTTCGTTTATAGTCAGCCCTGTGGACTAATTTAGTCATTTATTCTTCTGTATACCTAAAACCAAATGAACTTCCATGGACTTTTTTTTTCCAAGAATTTCTCACTCTTGACAGAGTATAAAATCGACTTTGCAATCTAGTGGGGGATGATCTACAGACCCTTTCTCACAGAAGAGACGTTGCTAGTCTTTTCCTACTCAATCATTATTTTTATTGCTTGACTGATCTCCAATCTCTGGTTCCTCCCTTTAAAACATTCACAGCAAAAACTCGTCTAGCTACGACCACTACAAAAAACTTTATTTCTCCCCCTGTGTGCCTAAAATCAACCAGAACTTCCCATCTGTAGAACACAATACCACGAGACTGCTTCCCTGCTAACTACAACATGGTCGTCTTCAAGTCAAGTGTTAACTAGTACTTGTTTAGCTTCCCTTAAATAATCAAATTCTGACCTTTCAACCATCATTTCCAATCCTCTCATAGTATTGTTCATTATTTAACTGACAATCCTATTAATGCTTATCCTCCAGTAAGTGTTGGCCTTGCTAAATGGTTACTCATGAGTACGTATATATATTATAATAAGCCTCCTTTAAGAAATTAAAGTTGAGCACTCTTGGGATGTTAAAAATAGACTGTCAAAAAGCTCTAATGCAAAGTTCCAAATACGTTTGTCGAACACTCTCGACTAGTCTTCTATCTGTGCCCGATTCTAGGTACATATAGATCTTAATTTTCCTTAATTACGTGACAGTTTCCGGTGGCCGAGTGGATATGGCGACTGTGTGCAGATTCTAGGCTGACTCTGTGAACTGGGTTCGTAACTCCCGACCGTCTGAAATTGTTACTTTCCTGCACTGATGAGAGCAATAAGCTCGAAACGCTAGCGTCCGTAGGTATTAATAATTTAATATTTATTTATAAATGTTATATCTATATGTATAATATATATATATATATTTTAGAGGTGAAAGATGAGAAAAAAAAATTGTAAAGATACAATATTTATTAAAACATCAAAAGTTCAGAGCAAGGAGCCTACAATCCTTAATCGATGGATTTTCAAAGATAAACTCTTCTCATCAGAGGATAGGGAAAAGCCGATAATGATGAGAATAGTTTATCTTTGAAAATCCATGGATTAAGGATTGTAGGCTCCTTGTTCTGAACTTTTGATGTATCTTTACAATTTTTTATTCTCATCTTTCACCTCTAAAATTGATTGCTCTATTCAATATATTGAGCTTTACATTATCACGATAGATTATTATTATTAAACGATAATTCAATTATCGTTATTTAATTCAACATTTAAATATTATATATATATATATACAATTGTCATTCTGTATATTTTTTGTTTGGTGGAGAATCTTCGATAAGACGTAATCAATTTTTATCCAATTTGGATGATCGTTTTATTCTGAAAAAATGTATTAATCTTGAAATTGTGTAGAACACTAGTTTAAAAAAAATGTCGTAAGGCTCGTATTTTGGATGGAAAACATTATTGATACAAAGTGGCTTTGTGCAAGACAAATGTCATCCGGTACATTCGCATTACTGTTGGGTTACTTGGTACAAATCGATTGATTTGGTTCCCACTGATGCAATCTATTTCATGGAAGTTAGTGAATATATCTTTATAATGAACTAGAATAATGGACAGTAGAATGCATCATTCCACCAAGGCTCAACATCTATTTATTATACTAAATGTGAGTTAATCAACGTTTGTTTCCCTAAGGCTTTTTCCCAAAATACTTTAATAACACAAAATACATGCTAAAATATACCTTAGTTCCGTGATTGAGTTATGTCTGCAAAAATAAATCGGTTAATTGTTCTAATTAGCCGTAATTCACAAATAACCGAACAAGTCATCCATCTCTCACTTGGCTATCTATGTATTTCTCTCCTGCTCTCTCTGGCTGTTTGTTGATTCAACAACTCTTTAATAGTTGTTTGATATCTCTGTGAGCATTTCGAGAAAGAGTGACTCTCTCTTTCCAGCTCATTTACAGTGTGTTCGTATGCACCGTAAATACATATGTAAATTAGATGGCTAAATAAAGTTTCTTTACTTTTATATTATCCATAAAGATCATATAGAAGTAAAAGGACTTATTGTTAGTTATGCAAGAAGAATTTCTTAACAGATATATCAGTTTATGAATTTTCGTAGTGGTTGTGACTCAACAGGTCACGGGTAGTCTAGTAGATACTAACGTCCAAAATGACTGAATATTTTCATCTATTTCACCCAATATCTAAAAATCCCTTTAAAATGAATAAAACTGTTGATGCACACCTTTATCCAGACCTGCACCAGAATTAAATGTGTTATTCTGTGATCCACATGCCACTGTCGACTGATCGTAAACCTCCTGTAATTTTTCTCCCCCACTCCTTCCCCTGTTTTTACTTATAGTTTTTTTCTAAAGTCTTGTATTCTTCTTTTAATACATAAATCGGAGTAATCTCCCCTTGGTATTTTTCTTGCACTGAAAATTTTATAAACAATTACTTATTTGTGTTACAAATATTTACATTTGTGGGTTTGTTTTATTTAGTTATTTTCTTTGTCAGAATTGAACAAAAATTAAAATGTCGTAAAATTGGACTTGCTTAATTGCATCCTATACCTATATACTATTAATCTCTGGATGGATCTTGATCTTGTTTGTTTGTTATCGTCTCTGTGCACACTTGATGAAATCATCAAAATGATAACGTCACTAAAAGATGATGTCACCTATCAAATAAGAGAGAGGGGTGGGAGAGATCTAGAACTAGACGACCCATGATCCTTTGGATCGTCTACGAGACAAACGTCTAAACCCATACGGGTCTAGTTTCTTTTAAAATTGTATCCTTGTTTGAACATTAAACACCAGTGATTTACCTTTTTTTTTAAGTTCTAAAGTGGCCACATTTGTTAGAATCTAATATGTGTGTTAAATAGAATCTGACTTGTGTATTACATGAAACTGCATGCGGTTGTATACTTATAAATTTACGTCATGAATATCTAGTAGAAGCAATCCCCTGTTGGGATTCTAGGGGGAATCGCGGTTACATGTTCATAATACAAGCAATGTCACATGCAAGGCAAAATAATAATTCACAGGCAATAGGTTGTTTAAATAAAGTGTTTATTGAACGTGTGTAACGACAATGAAACAGAGTACATTATGTATACAGTGTGTATGTGGAATGATGAATGATGTGTGTATATATGTATGTATGTATGTATAATGTGTGGAGTTGAAGTAGTTCATATGATTGAAACACATGGGATGTTCAATAGAGAAATTGTGTACGTGAAAATAAAATGTTTTGGAGAAGAAATTGTCTCTGTCGGAATATGAATGCATGTGTGAAGAAAAATATCTTACCGAGAAAAACGTGTTTATGAATTTGAACACGTGTGATTTTGTGGATCAGACAAGCAGCATCTCTGATGACTACCGTTTGCCGTGGCCGGAACTGTCTGGTGTTGTGCACCGGTTTATATAATCAAGAAGGGCAATAACTCTGTGGTTGTCTTCCAGCACCACCTGACAGTGAAAAGCGACGCCTACTGGCAAATCAGTGCAATTATGTTTGAGAGGGGGAAAATAACTGCTACCCCCCCCCCTCGCCCCGGATATTTAGTTTAGCACCCTCTCATGGATATCTAGTTTAGCCCACCCCCCATCCCTCCCTCATGATATTTGGTAGACCTCTCTATATATAATTAAGGCAACTCCCCCAAACACAGATCTAGTTGAGCCCCCCTCCTCAAATTAAGAATATGAATTATAAAAATCTTTTACCAAAATGATCTAATTTGACATTAAATAATCCAAAAAGTGTTTATATGATATAAAACAAATATTAAACACAATAATTGATAAGGTGTTACAGACAAAATATAAATATATACACAACAAAGTATTATTATTGTTATTCTTATTATTTACTTACTAGAAGTTCTCACATGAGTCATTATTAGTCATCATGCACTGGAAACGTGGTGTTCCCTGAAGTCTGAGTAATAAGTCGCCACAGATTTCCAGCACTCTTCGCCTCTTTTGATAACCATTGCAAATAACTTTGCATTATCGCATCAACCGTTTACCTTTGTTATCTCGCTGATAACAGCCGTTAACTTTCTTTTTTGAGAGGCAATAAGCTTCCCCAAGATTCCGGTTCTTTCTGCACCTTTCCAGTGAAGATCTAGCTCAGGAGCAGGCAACTTTTTCAGAGTGAGGGCCAGATGAGACTTTTGGAAGGAGATCACGGGCCGGAGTGAAAAACGAAATCTCAGAATTACTATATTTTGTTTACATGAATAAATTGTAGAAAAATTGCATTGAACACTCTACAAATGTGATATTTTTTCTCAGGAGACTTCTGTATGTGATGTTATAAAAGGCACCGACGAAGAGCCATTTTGGAATCATCAAAAATAATGACGGGGAAGTAGCAAGTTGATCTAGCATTCGTTTTGACACACCTCACATAACTTCTCTGTTTCGTGCCCTTTCCTCGTCTCACGTTTCCTCTTTGCCTCTCTCTTTCTCTTTTTCTATTTTTATCTCAGGCCAAGGATTTAAAATTCATAGTTAAAGAAAAATGAAATATACATGCATCATCGCTCGCTGATATTTATACAGCCGTTAACTTTCTTTGGAATTTGAGAGGCAATAAGCTTCCCCAAGATTCCGGTTCTTTCTGCACCTTTCCAGTGAAGATCTAGATCAGGGGCGGGAAACTTCCGGCCCGCGGAGGCTTAGCGTCCGGCCCGCCACCCTGTTATGCTTTATTATTGCAATCCGGCCCGCGGACCTCCCAGTAAAACTCATATCATTTTCTGACATAGACATAAAAGTGATTTCAATTAATATCTACAGTGGGATAAAAATGTATAAACATCAGCGAGCGATGATGCATGTATATTTCATTTTTCTTTAACTATTAATTTCAAATCCTTGAAAAGAGAAAGAGAGAGGCAAAGAGGAAACGAGAGACGAGGAAAGGGCATGAAACAGAACTTATGTGAGGTGTGTCAAAACGAATCCTGGATCAACTTGCTACTTCCCCGTCATTATTTTTTATGGTTCCAAAATGGCTCTTCGTCGGCGCCTTTTATAACATCACATACAGAAGTCTTTTGAGAAAAAATATCAGATTTGTCGAGTGTTCAATGCAATTTTTGTACAATTTATTCATGTCAACAAAATATAGTAATTCTGAGATTTCGTTTTTCACTCCGGCCCGCGATCTCCTTCCTTAAGTTTCATCTGGCCCTCACTTTGAAAAGGTTGCCCGCCCCTGATCTAGATAATGCTCTCCCTTTCCGCTTTTTCCATTCTCCTTGATAGTTCACAACCATTTTGTGTGGTACCAGGCAAGACTAGTACCACGACTTTTATTTTTGGTGTGTGTGTGTGGGGTGTAAATGTAATAATAATAATGATAATAATAAGAGATTATTGTTGAAATATTGATTAAAAGATGTTATTTTCCTTCAAATATAATTAATGTATTTTTATTTTAATTGCATAAGAAATGAGTTAAAACAAAACAAAAAAAAATATTGACACATTTCTGTTTTTTTGCTACCTACTGTTAAAAAAAAAACAAAGAACCAAAAATGCAAAGCTAAAATTTTCAGGTCAGTGCTGACTGACTGGCTGCTATGAGTTGCAGTTAATGCTTAACAAAAACAAAGACGCCCCTTCCCCCTCTCTCTGTAGCAGACAGGTACAAACTTTTTGTTGTCTTTTTCCATGCTATCCTCTCATTTAATGCAGTTTGTCTGACATTTGTATACTTTATTTTTAGCTAGAATTTCACATTTAAGCAATGTTGTGCTAAATTCAAGACTTTCTATGAATAATAAAAAAAAAAAAAAATTATAACCTCAGACCCAGTGCAATTTAAAATTGACCCAAATTTTGAACAGCCCTTGATAAAAATTGACAAATACACCTTTTGCATTCTTTTTAGTATCAACATAAAAACGACAAATCTGACACCAATTTGTCTTGTACTAAATAGTGCAGTTTAAAATTGACCCAAATTTTGAACAGCCCTTGATAAAAATTGACAAATACACCTTTTGCATTCTTTTTAGTATCAACATAAAAACGACAAATCTGACACCAATTTGTCTTGTACTAAATAGTGCAGTTTAAAATTGACCCAAATTTTGAACAGCCCTTGATAAAAATTGACAAATACACCTTTTGCATTCTTTTTAGTATCAACATAAAAAACGACAAATCTGACACCAATGTTTCTTGTACTAAATAGTGCAGTTTAAAATTGACCCAAATTTTGAACAGCCCTTGATAAAAATTGACGAATACACCTTTTTGCATTCTTTTTAGTATCAACATAAAAACCGACAAATCTGACACCAATTTGTCTTGTACTAAATAGTGCAGTTTAAAATTGACCCAAATTTTGAACAGCCCTTGATAAAAATTGACAAATACACCTTTTGCATTCTTTTTAGTATCAACATAAAAACCGACAAATCTGACACCAATTTGTCTTGTACTAAATAGTGCAGTTTAAAATTGACCCAAATTTTGAACAGCCCTTGATAAAAATTGACAAATACACCTTTTGCATTCTTTTTAGTATCAACATAAAAAACCACAAATCTGACACCAATTTGTCTTGTACTAAATAGTGCAGTTTAAAATTGACCCAAATTTTGAACAGCCCTTGATAAAAATTGACAAATACACCTTTTGCATTCTTTTTAGTAACAACATAAAAACCGACAAATCTGACACCAATTTGTCTTGTACTAAATAGTGCAGTTTAAAATTGACCCAAATTTTGAACAGCCCTTGATAAAAATTGACAAATACACCTTTTGCATTCTTTTTAGTATCAACATAAAAACGACAAATCTGACACCAATTTGTCTTGTACTAAATAGTGCAGTTTAAAATTGACCCAAATTTTGAACAGCCCTTGATAAAAATTGACAAATACACCTTTTGCATTCTTTTTAGTATCAACATAAAAAACGACAAATCTGACACCAATGTTTCTTGTACTAAATAGTGCAGTTTAAAATTGACCCAAATTTTGAACAGCCCTTGATAAAAATTGACGAATACACCTTTTTGCATTCTTTTTAGTATCAACATAAAAACCGACAAATCTGACACCAATTTGTCTTGTACTAAATAGTGCAGTTTAAAATTGACCCAAATTTTGAACAGCCCTTGATAAAAATTGACAAATACACCTTTTGCATTCTTTTTAGTATCAACATAAAAACCGACAAATCTGACACCAATTTGTCTTGTACTAAATAGTGCAGTTTAAAATTGACCCAAATTTTGAACAGCCCTTGATAAAAATTGACAAATACACCTTTTGCATTCTTTTTAGTATCAACATAAAAAACCACAAATCTGACACCAATTTGTCTTGTACTAAATAGTGCAGTTTAAAATTGACCCAAATTTTGAACAGCCCTTGATAAAAATTGACAAATACACCTTTTGCATTCTTTTTAGTAACAACATAAAAACCGACAAATCTGACACCAATTTGTCTTGTACTAAATAGTGCAGTTTAAAATTGACCCAAATTTTGAACAGCCCTTGATAAAAATTGACAAATACACCTTTTGCATTCTTTTTAGTAACAACATAAAAACCGACAAATCTGACACCAATTTGTCTTGTACTAAATAGTGCAGTTTAAAATTGACCCAAATTTTGAACAGCCCTTGATAAAAATTGACAAATACACCTTTTGCATTCTTTTTAGTAACAACATAAAAACCGACAAATCTGACACCAATTTGTCTTGTACTAAATAGTGCAGTTTAAAATTGACCCAAATTTTGAACAGCCCTTGATAAAAATTGACAAATACACCTTTTGCATTCTTTTTAGTAACAACATAAAAACCGACAAATCTGACACCAATTTGTCTTGTACTAAATAGTGCAGTTTAAAATTGACCCAAATTTTGAACAGCCCTTGATAAAAATTGACAAATACACCTTTTGCATTCTTTTTAGTATCAACATAAAAACCGACACATCTGACACCAATTTGTCTTGAACTAAATAGTGCGAGCAAAGTCTGGCGATACTCGAAGCCAACTCCTTGATTGTATGTCGCAAAAACTCAATAAGTGCGAGTACTGAACTGAGAAATATTATGAGAAAGGGAGATAGTTTAAATATGATTAGATACCTTCTCCCAATTTGGATGCTTAGAGCCGCCGCCTTTTTCCCGCCATTGCACAACTAACACAAATATTTTGTGCACTAATTAAAAACCGAAAAAGAAAACACAATTTAAGCCATGACTCCTTGGTCTTTTGGCTAGGAGCATAGTGTAGTATCTGTACTGATACATTTCATCTTGTTTCCTCGGTAAGTGAAGGAGAACTCCTTCTAGACTAAGGCAATTTAAATTTTTGTCCCACTCCAGAGTGCTCATTTTTGGGGAGCTTGAATTAAAATCCGACCTTGTGTCTAACTCTGCTTTCGTGGGGAGGCAAGTAAATAGGGACCATTTACACTTTCGTTAGTATCCAAATTTAAAATATAAGTTAGAATTTAAAAAAAAAAAAAAAATAAAAAAAAAGACCTCATTTTTGTGTGTTTATAAAAAAAATAGTTCTTTATCAAAATTATGACATTGACACTTTTTTTTTTTTTTTTTTTTTTGACTAAATTATAAAACTGAATTTTTTTATAGTACACCTAAAATCAGGGTTGGTTTGAATAGATATCACAAAACCATTATTCATTTGCTTAAAATGTGCCATTTATAGTTTCTCAAAATTTGCAAATTTTTCATACAAATAAGTTGGTCGTTAAGTGGCAAAAGATTAAGAATACAAGCAATATATAGAAATACCTGGCATTGCCCAGGACAACGTTTAGGATAAGAAAAGAAAATTATACAAAAAACTCAGGACTAGGGATTTAGTAACTCATACACTTGACACCTTAATTTCTAAAATTTAAGAAGCTCCGATTCAAAAACTTTTCTTTTTTTTTCACCACTAGTAATAATTTATATATGTTGTGTATAACTTTTATAGTTTTGATTTTAAAGAGAACGAGTATGTTTTTCAGGGTGCTGTGAATTTGTTGTTTTTTTTGTCGTTTTGTTTTTAATAAACAAAGTCTAAAGCATTCAATTAAAAATAAAATAAAATATGGCAGGGCTGTGGAGTCGCAATTTCAAATAGTTAATTTCGTTTCAGACTCCTGAAAATTTGAACGGTTCCACTTTGGTTCCGACTTTGAACAAAAAAGAAAAAAATGAATAAAGGAAATAAAGAAAAAAATGATATGAAGTATTTTTTTTGAAATAGCTTGATTGAAGTATTTTTTTTGAAATAGCTTGATTGAAGTATTTTTTTTGAAATAGCTTGATTGAAGTATTTTTTTTGAAATAGCTTGATTGAAGTATTTTTTTTGAAATAGCTTGATTGACGTATTTTTTTAAAAATAGCTTGATTGAAGTATTTTTTTTGAAATAGCTTGATTGAAGTATTTTTTTTGAAATAGCTTGATTGAAGTATTTTTTTTGAAATAGCTTGATTGAAGTATTTTTTTTGAAATAGCTTGATTGAAGTATTTTTTTTGAAATAGCTTGATTGAAGTATTTTTTTTTTAAATAGCTTGATTGAAGTATTTTTTTTTGAAATAGCTTGATTGAAGTAGTTTTTTTGAAATAGCTTGATTGAAGTAGTTTTTTTGAAATAGCTTGATTGAAGTATTTTTTTTTGAAATAGCTTGATTGAAGTATTTTTTTTTGAAATAGCTTGATTGAAGTATTTTTTTTTGAAATAGCTTGATTGAAGTATTTTTTTTGAAATAGCTTGATTGAAGTATTTTTTTTTTGAAATAGCTTGATTGAAGTATTATTTTTGAAATAGCTTGATTGAAGTATTTTTTTTGAAATAGCTTGATTGAAGTATTTTTTTTGAAATAGCTTGATTGAAGTATTTTTTTTGAAATAGCTTGATTGAAGTATTTTTTTTGAAATAGCTTGATTGAAGTATTTTTTTTTGAAATAGTTTGATTGAAGTATTTTTTTTGAAATAGCTTGATTGAAGTATTTTTTTTTGAAATAGCTTGATTGAAGTATTTTTTTTTGAAATAGCTTGATTGAAGTATTTTTTTTTAAATAGCTTGATTGAAGTATTTTTTTTGAAATAGCTTGATTGAAGTATTTTTTTTTAAATAGCTTGATTGAAGTATTTTTTTTTAAATAGCTTGTTTAATTGAAAAGATAAAACTTTCCTTTGTGTTTCTTTTATTGAAATAGAAATTCCACTATAAAAGCAATGAATTTGCCCCAGCTTCAATTTCACATCCTCGGTAGAACTGTGTATAGCTCGTGTTAACTAAAATTATAGCATATGATTATTAATTTTCTGTTCATATTTACTACACTCTCCCCTCATAAGTGCACGATAAAATATTGCATGGCCTTATCAGACTATGCTGGTCTCAATGTATTGGACTCGGGTGTATAAAAATAAAATTAAAAACGGAATTTACCACATAAATCTAGAGTGAGGAGAAATATTGCATCACAGACAGGAAGTCACCAGAGATGCATAGCAGAGAAGCTGAGAAAATCTTTCTCTTTTTTTCTGACCTGTTAGAGAGAGAGAGAGGGAGAGTAATCTTGTTTTAAACAGCTTCTTCCTCCTCCTATGAGGGTGGGTTGATGGTATTGGGTATACTGAAACAAAACCCGAAAGCATTGTTAAACCTTCAAATGATCGTCTGCTATTATCAAGAACTTCTACAAACCGTTGTTATTAAGAAGATGACAACAAGAAAAGGAGAGATAACAAACTTCTGCTATGTGTCATCTACCCTACTAAGACTCCAGCTGTGTATGTGATGAGCTGCCATCCATAGAATTTACATGGATTAAAGAATTGGTTCATAGTGCTACATTAATATGACATGTTTTTAGACAGTCAATGTTTGGAACGGAACAGCTGATTTCAGAGGAGCAATTAGATGCAGCTCTAATATGTGACTAGGCTGTTAGAATATAATAAAGATAGTGATGCAACATGCCAGTGGTGTTAGACAGATTTCACCTATTCGTTAAGGATTAGGAGGAGTGGAATGTTTAATTTCTCTATTTCTCTATTCAATAAGAATGCATATAAAATAAAAACGATACACTTACTTTGAACAAAAATACTCCTCTTCATTTAATCGAATGACCAAGATGCACATCATAAACATGTCTGGCTGCTTCTAGGAGATAGAATCATCCAAAGACGGAGACATCCAAGAATCCCCATAATACAAGTATGACACAAGATCAAACTTAAGACGGGATATTTTTAAATAATATTCTGAGAATACGAGATTAGATATTACTAGCTGCCTCCCTGGTTTACCAGTATTCATGATGACTGGTTCGTCTACCGATTTCATACCTACTGACGATACGTTCTTGGCATCATTCTTCTAGCAAATAGGGTATGGTTTGGTTCGCTCCTAGGAGGTCCACCCTCCAAAGCATTATCTCCTCCTTTTTGAGGGGGGGGGTATTTTTTATTGGTAAATACTTAAAGTGCGTCTATCGGGGGATTGCAGATGCATTCGTTTTTGGCTATTTTGTACCTGACCAGAATGTTCCGTCAAAATAGCTGGTTTTCTCCACCTTTTGGTTTTGTGCTGCATTTTTTACGTTTTTGCTCACCCGTTGTTCGGCAGAATCACTTGGACACTGATGTTAGTTTATAAGAAGGTTTGTTAATGTAGATATCCAGTCTGCTTGAAGTGTCACCAGGAAGAGACAGAATTCTCTCTCCCTGGAAGTCACATGATTTCGTCAACTTCCGTTTCTGAGGTCACCTCTTACCCCTAGGTGTCCCTTAAACTTTTTCATTCAAACTTACAGCCTTGGTTATGTAACACGTCTTGTTGCAGCAGGAAACACTTAAATCATACTAACTGCCCTCCCCATAGTTTTACTCAGAAATGAATGAAGAACATGGTGTACTGCTCATCTCGGCCATAAACGCTGTATTTTTTATTATTTTTTCATTTCTATAATTTTTAAAGTTTATAAAATAAAGTAAAATATTGTCTTTGCTGTTTGATTCTAAGTGTGAATGCTGATTTAATAAGATTGTAAAACCTTATAATGCATAGCTAGCGGGACCCGTGTAAATTACACGAAATGGTGTTTTCAATACTAATTATCTTGTTCCTAACCTATAAAAGCAGTTTCGTGTCCGTCAGACTTTTTTCTCGATTTGATCGATCGACTAATTCCGATTTCGACGACTAAACCATACTTTGTAAATGCTTTAGATTAAATTAAATTTGGCTCCAATTCATGAGTAGCATACAAAGATTCGGAAGGTCGTTGCTTTTGATGTAAGCGTGACACACAAAATAACACACACGCTATCGTATTAATATGTGTATTCCCGGTCGTCCCCTCCCTACCCCCCCCCCCCTTGATGTAGAAAAAAAATGTTAGAGGTTGGTTGGGATCGAACTATAAAGCAGTCGGGCCGACATCAAAATCCTATGTTGCGCCAAAGGGAACTACTTGAAAATATTACGAAAATTAGGTGACTTGAATGCTTTTCCAAATCTAGGTGTGGCACGCATACGCAGAGCTTTCGATGTAAGCGTGACACATGAACACACACGCTATCGTATTAATATATAGATTAACACCACCATTGGATTCCTCGTACAATTTTACTCCAAAAGTTGTTTGATCTTGGTAGATGGCTTTGTCAATTGCATCTCGAGACAGAGAAACACAGAAATACACCACATCTATATTATTTACTAACTGTCCCGACCCAGCGTTGCCAACTAGTGCATTCACTTGCAATTTGTTTTGCTTTTTTTTTTAATAAACTATGCAGTTTTATTTTCTAAAATATTTCTTTTTTACAATCAAAGGAAAATAACTCTGTATGGACAAATACATAATTACGTCCCTTTTGTTTTTAAAATAGCAGCCATTTGAAAATAATTCTGACCCAAACAAATTATTTTATAGAATGAATTAAATTGAATTATATTTTCTTCTTCTTAATAACATGTTGCAACGATCCACAAGAAAAATGACGAACCAGATTCAAATATTGATTTTGTAATTTTTATTTCAATGAAAGAAATACAAAAAAAAGTTGTTTTTTTTCAATTAAACCAGCTATTAAAAAAATACTTTATTTCAATTACTTTTTTTCGTTTTTCTTTTTGTTTTTTTTCACCACTTATTTTCATTTTCTTTCTTTTTTCCAATTATACAAGAAAAACAACGTTTTTGTTTAATTGAAATACAAATTGCAGAATCTGTAAAGAATGATCAGTGGCATAAACTATTTTGCTTCACATAATTGGTTTAAATGTGTCCGTCCATTGGAAAACTACTTGAATACCAATGGTTTTTTTTTATGACTTTTTCTATTGAAATGACAATTGAAAATCTTTCAAACTTTACAGTAATTTTCTTATGTGCATGTGTGATTGACCTAATGGATGATCTTGCAAACTATAGAATGTGGTTTACTGAAGTTAAATCCTATTACATCTGTTGTGTTCAATTAATGCACTTCACTTATACATCGTTGGGAAAAAAATCTCTCTCCAGTTATGGGTAAAATAGTTACATGTGTTTAACTAAATGTATACAATTGTTGAAAATAGGGGCATTAAATGATCCAAAAGGGGGTTAATCTAACATTTAAAGTTATCTTGTTGATTTTCAAAGTCAGACCCAAATAACAATCAGTCTGATATATCAATACCTGATTTGGACAAGCCTATTTTTTCTGTTCCTCTGTTATTGAATATTTTTTTCTTTCATTCATTATAATTTATTGACTGCATTGGGACATGAATGTACTCTATCACTTTTGTACATGTTTCGTACCACTCTTTTCTGTTTGTTTTCGATAAACTATTTGTTTATCCTCCTTGGCCTATTGGTTAGGAGCAAAGTGTAATATCTGTTCTGATACTACACTTAATCTCTTCTATCCTCAGTCAGTGAAGTAGAAATCCTTCTAGACGGAGGATTTAAAAAAAAATGTTGTCCCAATCCAGTGCACTCCTTTTTGGGAGCTGGATTTTCTCTACATTAAAAGTCGACTTTGTGTCTAACTCTGCCCTCATGAGGAGGCAACTTCCGGCAAACGCCGGCTAAGTACAGTTTGTTATCGCTATTATTGTACGATGAATTTTAAATTCATCCAGTTTATTCTTAAAACTTTATACACTATCCATAGTGCTATATGAATGTGTTTTAGTTCATGCTACTGTAAACTATTGAAATGGTAATATTCCAGACTAAGCTGATCTGGATGTTTTAGAGGAAGTCAAGTAAGTTGAGGAACTAACGGCTGGTTTTAAGAATGAGTAATATACCAGACAATTATCATAGACCAATTCTAGGAAGAGTAAATATAACATAATACATCCTGAATTACGCTAAGTGTTGGTGACTTCGTTTTTTTTATACTTATAAACAAGACATACACTCATAGCATGATAAGATATGCCTTTTGATATTATTGCCCATCCAAGACATTATTTCGGGCATGGGTTCCCAACTTTATTTTGCTTGTGGACCCCCTGAGAGCACTTTTATCATCTTTGGACCCCATATATGCATATATAATTTTTTATTAATCAAATATTTGTTTCTAGATTAGCAAAACTTAACAATGCATCAATTTCGTTTTATTCATAACATAAAATCCAAATCTTGAAACTTTCAATAAACAAAACAAAATAAATAGAAACTAGATATCATTTTTTTTTTTTTTTGAGGCTCTTTTAAAGCTTCTGTGGATCCCCGGGGGTTCATGTGGACCCCGGTTGGGAAGCTTTAGTTTAGGTATCGTCTCCTGACATTACACTCACACTTAGCATGATAAAGTATGTCTTCTGATATTGTTACCCATCCAAGACATTATTTAGGCTATTGTCTCCGACAGTGACTCTTTCTTAGAATCAGCCTTTTATTCCTCACCTCACTTTCTCTAAAACATCCGACATTCGGACCAGCCTAGTCTGACACAAAACTATTCAATATTTTATGCCAGTAGCCGTACCCAGCATTGCAAAGGTATTTATTTAATATATATTATATAAGATGTATTGTTTATCTTACCCCATGTAACCCAATCTCAGTATTGCTTAAGTTTGAAGTATGGACTTTTTTGTTTTTAATTTGCTGATAAGCCACTGCTTATCAAGGTTAAAACCACTCGAGGATGAAAGTTAATGAAATGGGTGGATTGTCAGTTTAATGATGAAGAATATTACAAGAGGATTGAAACTGATGAATAGAATGATTAAAATTTGATTACATATAAGGATGGTTTATGGCAAGTATTTGTTGACATTGGCTTGGAAGATTGAATTTGAAGACTACTTTGTTGTAGTCTGCAGGGAAACAGTCCCATGGAAATGTGTTCACAGATGAGAAGATCTTGGAAAGAAAATTTATCCGTGGACTAAATAAAGTTAAGTTCAACATATTTGACACTGAGAAATGTTGGGTAAATCTGAGAGTTGTAAATAATATTTAATTTTTTGGTTAAAAGTTGAAGATCCTAATTTGGTGAAACCCATTCGGTAATCTTGTTTATTTGAATTTAAATGTATAGAAACCCTAAAAAGACATTGCCTCATTTTAATGACTCTAAATATTTATCTTATTAACCTACTCTCTTTTTTTGTTAGAGCAAAGGAGATAAGAGCTCCTTTTATAGTCGTTGGAGAGGAGCCTTCACTTGGGACTACAGAGTATGGTTTTAGTGCTCCAAAATTATTTCATTAAATAATTTTTTTTTTTTTTGATAACAGTCAAGAAAAAGTTTGAAATAAACTCATTGAGTTTTTTTTTTTAATAACTGTAGTAAAGGTATATGGAAAAGAGCTGGGGTGGGTAGTTACGCATGAAAATTAGACATGAAAACAAAAGATGTTTTTACTCGATTTATTAAATTTATTTTAACTGCTAATACCCCCATTGCATTGGCATTTAATTTCCCCATGAATATTATATTTGGTATACCAACGATTTCTCCTGATGAGATGTTGGTCGAAAGAGCTCTCAAGACTAAAATTTCGCTTTTATTTGAAACCATTTATAAATTTTGTATCTCTACAAACATATATATACATACACATATATATATATATATATATATATATATATATATATATATATATATGTTTGTATGTACTAAAATATTGACATACTATCAAAACACCGACTGATGAATTAGTCACATTTGGTATTTTTAACCCTGCAGGTTGAGTTTCCAATGTTTCCGTGAAACCGAAGGTACATCAAACTAATATAGTGTCCATTGAATTTATATATATATATATATATATATATATATGTATGTATAGATTAAAACAAATCTCTCTCTCTATATATATATATATATATAATCAGTACCATTGGAGAGCCATGAATATTATAACTGTCCTGTTTTTAAATCTCCGAAACAGTTACATGGTAAACAGCTGATAATCCCCGTGTTAATATTAGACGTTTAAGGTCTCCTGTGTTTGTTTCACTCTTAGATAATTAACCCCCTTTTTTTTTTCTTTTTTTTTTTCTTTTTTTACTTATATTTTTTCAGTTATTAATTTTCCAACGAATGTTAAGTCTGCAATATCTTGGATTTAGTTAATTTGTCTGGGAATTTAAACTGCATTTTACATTTTTTTTTTTTAAAATGACTCAAAGCTTCTTTAGACTATATATATGTATAGATTAAAACAAATCTCTATCTCTCTCTCTATCTCTATCTCTCTCTATATATATATATCTGTATCTCTTTCTCTCTCTCTATATATATATATCTCTCTCTCTCTCTCTCTATATATATATATATCTATATATATCTATATCTATATATATCTATATATATATATATCTATATATATATCTATATATATATCTATATATATATCTATATATCTATATATATATATCTATATATATATTTTCTCGTCGAGGGTCAGGGTTCACGGATACGTTTGCGGCCGGTTCGAAAGGTCTTCCTACCGCTTGTTTTGTTGTGCTGAGCGCATATGATTGGCAGCAACCTGATCGGTCAGCTCTGCTTCAGCCTCGTTTTCGTCTCGGGCGCTTCCGCGACCTGCCCGATCGTTGCCGCCGAGCAGTCACAGAAATTAGGCGCTTCATCTGGAGTAGTGCCAATAATACTTAATCACTTAAATATAAACCAATAAAACAAAGGTGGGAAGATTGAATTATTAACAATGACGTAATCAAAATGTTTTCAGGGAGAAAATTCTCCATTTAGTTTAAGGTAGGTTAATTCGGTAAGCGTTACTATTACTGACAAATTATTTTAAAGGAAAATGTCGTTGAGAAATTAGTAAAAAAAACAAACAATTTATTTTGCTTTACCTATTCATTTGTGGCCTATTTGCATTAAAATAAAAAGTAGCCATCTTTGTTTACATTATTGACTAATCAAAAACGGCTACTTTGCTTAGATCCGATATTTAGGGAACTTAAAATGTTTATAACTTCTATTAAATATTAATTTTTTAATGTAAATAAGCCACAAATGAGTAGGTGAAGCAAAATAAATTGTTTTTTTTTAATTAATTTCTCAATGGTATTTCCTTTAAAATTATTCATGTCGGTAATAGTAATGATTACCGTAAATTCTTTTGCATTTTAAAAATGAATAACATTTTCTTGAGAGAGCTGTGAGAAGACAGACAAATGCATCGGTTAATATTTATAAATAATTTCCAAATTTTCAACTTGTGGTGGTAGCCTATTCGTTAGCATTGCTGCACTTAGATGAAGGTTGTGAGTTCAATCCGCTTATTTCTTAAAAATTTGGAAGTTATTCGTTTCACGTTACAATATTAAACGATGTTAAACAAGGTTTCTACATAGTTGGCAGGATTTAAGATCTCGAGCATATAGGTAAATGTAAAATGTGAACATGCATGTCGCTGCACAACTCCCAATTTAGGATGACCCCCTAAACTTTCACCTAATTCTCAGTAGCCCCTTACATCTACAGTGGCAACTTGCCTTGTTTAGGGTGAACTAAGTTAAAAAAAAACCCAAAAAACATTAATATGTCGACACTGTAAATCAAGTTGTTAGATTCTTATTGGTCCCCCAATTTATAAAATCGGGGGACTTATGTTTTGAGGCATGTCCGTCCGTCCGGATTTTTCTCTGCAACCATCCATTGAATTTCTCTGAAATATTGCATGAAGTTGTAACTTTGGTCAGGTTAGAAGGTGACATTCTCCGATTTTTGAAAAAACATCTGGTTAGCCCCCCAGGGGGTCAAAAGGCCCCGAAATGGCAAAAAAATGACATTTTTTGCCCCATAACTTTTCATCCATCTATTCAATTTCTCTGAAACTTGGCCAAAATGTGGAGGCAATTGTTCCTAATAGAAAATAAGTATCGCTGACCTCCCATAACGTTTGATCCATCCATTCAATTTTCTGAAACTTGGCCAAAATGTAGAGGCAATTGTTCTGGATATAAAATGAGCAATCTTGACCTCAGAAAAATTCTGGTTCGGTCAAAAATGCCCCAAATTGCCCAAATTTATGGCATTTTACACTCGCCACATCGAGTCACATACAGAGGGGGACCACGCACGCGCGGCTTGTCTTCTATATAAAGTAAAGACGATTTTTTTCCTGTACCTTTGTGAAGAATAGGAAAATAACCACATGCATCATAGTCTACTAAACTCACCACTATATTACGCTTATTCACTCAAGCGTGTTATAGTAAATATGTGATTATTTTTTTCAGCTAACACTAAATATTACTTTGGCCCACCATCTCCGGCTCTCCCAAAAACATACTCGATATAGGGAGTAGCAAAAACTTTTCCCCCTATCACTTTACTACTGCCACTCTCCCAATCGACACTGGGAACTAATAAACAAAGTTTACTTTTCAAAAACGTGTCCGTTAATATTTGCTATTTGTCTGCTATTACTTTACTACATCATACAAAACGTTACGCACACATTTAATGGACACTCCCTTTAATTCTGCTGATTTTCGAGAATATGAGATTATGTTATTTCTACCTATTATGTATACAGTTATACTCATTCCGGTATTTAGAGAATGCAATTAACAAACATAGTTCCTTGCCGTGTTTCATTATTCAACATGGCGGCTACAATTTTTTCAGCGACTCGACTTCTGAATTTAAGTCAATATACGCCAAGATACTCGACAAAGATCCATAACGTTAACATTTTCTTAATCCTACACCTTTCACACGCATAATATACAAAAATTGGAAACAAACATCTATTTCATCGTATAGAAATGACCAAAAACGTGTGACAGGTGGACTCTAAATTTGATCACCTTCTGCCAGATCGTAAAATTAAACGCATACCAGCTACACGCTTCATTTAAGTGACCTATTTTTTAATAGATTATCTACTCGCTTTCATGTCCAAGAGGTTATCGCCATAGATCCAAGACTGAGAGGTTTAGGGTTCAATCCTAGTCGGCTCACACAATTTTTTTTTTAATACATTGTTAAACTTTTGCCTACGAGGTGGGGGGGGGGGGGAACCGGACTATGATCCGGATTTTTTTACATTCAACGTTAATATGTAGTAATTTGAAAAGCAATCAATGTAATATGTAGTACTTTAACTATTGTGACTATCATCATTTCTCTTCGAACACAAATATTTTTTTAGTGCTCTGCATCCCTCTTAATTATATTTGTGGGTTTCATTAGTGCTCAGGAGGTATATTTTTTTCTTTTTTCTTTCCTCACAAAAATGGAATATCTATACAAAGATAAAGGTGGGGAATTGGATTTAATAGGTCTCTGTAGGCCTCTTTAATTTTAAAAGTGCCCATTATCATAGATAGAGTGAGTGTTTGGGAAATACCAGTACCATGGGATGGACAGGAAGACTTCTATTTCTCCCGGGCAACGCCGGAGAACGGGTCCAGCTAGTTTATAATAAAGTTTAAAGTTACGTATAATGCATTCGAAGTTATGCGATTTAACTTTCAATGTTTTTGTAAGACGACAAACAGATTTATCATTAACAATAATCTTCTGATACTCATTTTCACAGGAAATGCAAAACTAACATTAAATTAATAAAAAGAAAAATTAAATTATAAATACTCCCGGGCAACGTCGGATTGGGGCAGCTAGTATAAAATATTTTCTCTTTAAGCTACTTAATGATATTCTGAAAAGGAGACACATTTGTTTTACTGATATGCAGACGAAATGTTTGACATCAATATTTTCAATTTTTTTTCTTCTTTTTAATTAGTAACTATATCCTCAAATGTCTGAATTAAAATTTTGAAAGCAAATTATTTTTTTCATTAAATATCTATGGCTGCAAGCTTTGACATATCTGTTACTAATGGAGATTTGATATATGTCTGTCTGAATCCGAACAATACTATTACTATCTTTCAATGCTCAATTAGGGGGGGGGAGGTAGCGTAGTACCTGTTCTGTTGTCATGATACCAACCTCCCAGGCATTACTTCCTTCTTTTTTTGGGGGGTGGGGGTGGGGGGAGGGTGCTAATATGGTATCTTTTTTGTAGTAGTCGTGAAACCATCCTCACAGGCATTATCTCCTCTATTTGAAGAGGACATTATAGTAGATGTTCGTTCATCTTGATACCATTCTCCCTGGCATTACCTCTTCTTTTTTCTGGGTAGGGGTAGCATAGTATCTGTCTTGCGGTCATAATACCATCCTCTCAGGGATTACTTCTTTTTTGCAGGGGGGTGGGGTGTAGTATAATATCTGTTCTGCTGTTATGAGACCATCTTCCTAGGCATTATCTTCTCCTGGGCAGTGTAGTAAATTTTCGTTCATCATATGTACTATTTGTTGCTCGTTATGATAATGAATGTAGAATGTAATAATAAAAAACAAATTTCTTTTCCATAAACTATCTGTTGTAGTGTTATTGGCTGATAGCCAAAACATTAAGAGCCAACTTTACACTAGTCTCTCTGTCTCTTCCCCCCCCCCGAATCACTTGCGACAAATAGAGATCTTTTGTATGCTCGTTACGTTTCTCCTCCATCCCCTCTATTTATTAGCAGCGTTTCTGAAATGGTTTCTATTTTGTTTTTATACACCTGTTGATTAATTCAGTCAAGGTAGGTGTTTTATTTTTTTTCTCTTTCTTTGTTTTTCTTTTTTCTATTTCTTTTTGGGCTGACAGATTTACTACTCGTAACTCCGAGGGATTCATGACGTCAGCATATTTGATCTATTTTTTTTATTTTATTTTTCTTATCTAAAGAAAATGTCAAACTCCATCTGATATCCAATTAGTACTGTTGCTTATTAGTCCATAATAACTGTACCTACCCGATGTTGCCCGGGAGTCTTTTCATTTTTGTTTTGCTTCTTTGTTAAACTATGCTGATCATTTTTGTTGATATTTTAACAAATTGTTTTTTTTTTTTTTGTTTTTTTTTTTTAAATAGTATTTTGAATGTTAAATTTGATTATTACGGCATAATTGAACAACATTGTTATAAAACTATAAATAATTGTATTACGGTAATGTTTTAATCTTTCTTGATAAAATGATTGGATGTAAACAGCTGACAAAACTTTTCAAATTTTTAATACATGAAGATTTTCTAATAATTTTAAAGCCGGAAATGACTTTCAATTCAATAGTTTAAATGCTTCCAAAGTCTTTTCAGATTTCGAAGGGTCACCCATTTTATTTTATTCTCTTCAACTATTAACCAAATATTAAAATGGCTGACTTGTTTACGAAGAAACGGATATGTATTCTGGTGGATTTGATTTCGTTAAATTGTTTGAAAAATTAGATTGTTCACTCATGGAACGCTCTGATAACCTATAATACGTTCTTCCATCTCTCTTGAACAGTACCCCGATCTAATATTATAACCAACAGTAACAGTGGAATATACGTATATTCACAATGTCCTATCGTAGGTTTTTTTTTTTCACTTTTTGGTGCATGTTCAGTACTTCGGCCATACGGAAAACAAATTATTTATTTATGAAAACAATATTATGTATTTACTCAGTGGTATTTTATTGTTCAATGTTGAAAAAAGTAGGAAAAATTATCTGCTAGAACTTTAATTACAAGTATTTTCCCATGAGTATACCTCCATCTTGTTTCGTTGGACACACATCAAGGGCAGATAACTTGCAAGGGCAGATAATAACGCGAAATGCCCTTGATTTGTGTCCAACGAAACAAGATGGAGGCATACTCACCAAAGCGATTACTATAATACGTAAAATGGGAAAATACTTGTAATTAAAGTTCTAGCAGATAATTTTTCCTACTTTTTTCAACATTGGACAATAAAATACCACTGAGTAAGTACATAATATTGTTTTCATGAATAAATAATTTTTCCGTATGGTCGAAGTACTTTTTTTTTAACTGTTTTTCTATTCGTTCCTTCTTCTGCTGGTTTCTTGTCACTCAGCATTTTTCTTTTTTCTGCTGTCACTGATGCTTGGTATTATGTTGTTTGGTGAACAGATAGATACACATAGCTACATAGACAAAACGAATTTAGCCATCACAAATTATAAATACATATTTTAATAGAGAATTTACTTTACTTAGACAAAAAACATTTTGTAAACATTGTGAAAAACAAACCCAAACAAATTCCTGTTTCCTCTACAAATTTTGGTTCCCGACGTACCTACAAGTTTTATAATTAAATTTAAAAAAATATATTTCTTTTACATTACAAACAATACTGGTACTTCATTCGGCTGCTGCTGATGCTTGCATTTGCTTGAATATATACCGAATTACCCCTTTAAGTGTCACACACAAAGGTATACCTATTTATACATAAAGATATTGAAATGGAGGTAAATGCATATTATTATATTAGATTTTCACCAGTTGAAGAGTTCTAACACACACACACACACGCGCACAGTATATCCTGACATTAAAGATACAATTTATTTTCTCTCCCACTGAAATTTCTCAACGATTTCTTTGTGTTCTAACGGTGAAACATAACATATGTTTTTGTATTTGACTTAATTTTATACTCATTTGTTTTCTTAATTTTTCTTGGCAACAGCAGGGAGTGTCTTGCAGCTTGTGATATTTTTTGACACTAACATATCTACTAGCAGGGCTACCCGGCGTCACCCAGGGTCCTAATGCCTGTAAATTATGTAGATTAGAGATTAAAATAAAAGTAAAACTAAATAATTTGCCTAATATTGTAATATGAAATGTTTAAGTTCATTTTGAAACAAAATCAATGTAAAATACTCATGCCCCGGTTGAGGTTCAAACTCAGTCTCTATAAGTATGATGTGTTAATCAGTTGAACCATCGAAGCAATTAGGAAATGGCGACACAATTAACTACATAAACTAGAACAGATGGCTGCTACTGTTGTGGCTAGGGTTCTTTCTTATACCCCCTCTCTCTCTACAGTCGAATATTCAGCCAGTAATCTCAAAAGTATTTCTGTTATTAAATTCTTTCCTGGTGTTATGGGTGACAGTGGGAGGACTTCTGAGTCTATGGGTAAAAACTCCTTGGCCTTCCTTTATTTATGACTAATCAAAAATAACGATCAGCATTAAATGTAAAAATCAATCGAAAATCTTTTTTTTTAGAACACTGACTAATGTTTGCCTTATATGATTGACGAAACTGATTTAATTATGTACTTTTTGTTAAAGTTATTAACGTCAATGAAATGATGAAAACTGTCATATATATATATATATATATATATATATATATATATATAAAGATAATATAAATGCGATGTTACTTTGTCTGGGGATTCAATTGAAAACAAAGCCCTATATTAAGATCAAATAACTTTATACGAGGAATCCAACAGTGGTAGTAATTTTGTATTTGGTTGTTTTACAATAATATTTTGGGGTGTGTTCGTGCTGAACATTCATAAACAGTAAAGGCAATGTTATATTTTATTTTATTTATAACTTGAAAATTGTAGAAATTAAAAAAAAATAAAAATAGAAATGGTAAGAAGCAAGAGTACACAGGGGTCTTTATTTATGCAACACGGGGTGCCAACTTGTATGTATGTATTTATATGACTTATAAAGTGTTCTTGTCGAATTTTCAAAGTCAGTCCCATATAGCATTTAAGCTGACAAATCAAACTTTGTTTCTGACTAGCCAATTTTCATATGTTATTGTTGTACCATGTTATTGACAATATGATACCATACTTAGATGCAATTTATTTTTAAAATTACTTCGTTCGGCACAAACGACTGCTAATAATTTTTTTTTAAATGATCACCTGAAAATAAAAATTAGCAAATTGAAAAATATAATAGTTGTAAATGGGCAAACAAATAAAACTAAAAACTAAAATGACTTCACTACCTCCTGGATAATGCCAAGTAGGTACAGCTAGTGTGTGTATAAAATATTGTGTATTTTCCACTATTCTTGTCAATAGTGCTCAATAGATAGAGCTTAATAATATAGAAGTATGTTCAATGGCTACACAAATGTAGTAACTTTGGACGGAGTCTCTTTTCCTATCAATGATGGTGTTCCTCAGGGCTCTATTCTAGGCCCAAGACTGTTTATTCTCTATATAAATGATCTTCCAGAGAATATTGTTCGGAAAATTAACATCTATGATGACGATACCACTTTCTATTTTGGTGTTGCTTCTCGCCCATCTCCCTCAGATCAGTTAAAATATGCAGCTGATCTAGAAGTTGACCTGGGTTCAGTTGTGGATTAAGGTACGGAATGGCTTGTTTAATTTAATCCAGTGAAGACTCAGCTCGTGTCTTTCAATCGTAGGCGTGTCCCTTTTCTTCTTGAGATTCTCATGGATGGCTCTGCTCTTGAGGAGAAATCGACTCTGAAACTTCTTGGTCTTTCTCTCTCATCAAATCTTTCTTGGAGTTCATACATTAGACCCATTGCTTTCTGCTTTTCGTAAAGTCAGTTCTCTCTATCGCTCCAAACACTTTCTCACACCTGAGGCTATTTTCTATCTCTACAAATCCACAATCAGACCATGTATGGAGTACTGTTGTCATATTTGGGCTGGTGAATCTCTGTCTGATTTGAAGGTTCTTGATAAGGTGCAGAAACGTATCTGTAATTTGATTGGCCCTTTCCTTTCTTCTTCTGTGCACCCTCTCTCTCACAGACGTGATGTTGCTAGTCTCAGTCTTTTTTATAAATACTATTATGGCATGTGTTCTTCAGAATTATGTGATCTATTCTCCACTTCTTTTGTTCCAGCTCGTTTGACGTGTTGGTCTAGTGGTCTCCATCAATTCACTGTTTTGATACCTCATTGTAATACAGCTTCCTATTCCAGTAGTTTTTTTCCAAGAACTGCAGGTTTGTGGAACTCTCTTCCTGCTGACTGTTTTCCTCCTACCTATAATCTTGGTCTTTTCAAGACTAAGGCCAATAGGCATCTCCTGTCTTTGTGATAATCATATTTGTTCTTGTTAGCTCCTTACATCAAATGGCTTCATGCCTTGTCTGGAGCGATTTCTATAAAAAAGAAGAAACATGTAAAATCAATGTTTCGATCCTAGATCTCGTCAGGTCACTAGTTTATTAAAATTGACGATGAAGTCTTTATATTCCTTAACGAACCCTAACCCTAACACTATCATTCTATCTTATCATATCTATTTCTTTATCTAACCTATTAAAGATATAGTTGCATTCGTACATGTGGAAGAATAATACATTCAGAATTATCCAAATCAGTTCTTCCCATTCATTCAGCTTTCGCTCTGACCTTCTTTACCCCATAAACACTCTTCTCTTTACTCTAGAATCCTGTGTAGCCAGAAGCACTTCACATCTTTCCGTCATGCTTAAGTTTAAAACAGCATTTACATCGCTACACATGCAGATTGAATGGACCTTCTTTACTATTGGGGCACCATTTAACGAGACCAAAAACCACCCGTTAAAGAGATGAATGGATTGTCAGTTGAAATGATGAAGAATATTATGAAAGTATTCTATATCTCTATAAAGCCACCATCCACCCATGCATGGAGTATTGTTGTCACATCTGGACTGGTGCACCATCCACTAGTCTCTCCGTCTTAGACAAGCTCCAAAAAATAGTCTCTAATCTCATAGGTCCCTCAATATCCACCGCTGCAATGTTGCATCCTTGTGCTCCTTTGATAAGAACTTCAATGGAATATGCTCTGATGAACTTGCTGCTCTAGTGCCCCCTCAACGTTAATACAATCGACCAACCCTGACAATCAGCTAAATCCCATCCATTCATTGTGGAGGTCCCCAGATTCCGGTTAACCTTCTACTCCAATAGCTTCTTTCCTTGTGCTGCCGGACTTTGGAACTCCCTCCTTGCTCCCTGTTTCTCTGACTGTACCGACACGCAGAAATCTAAAACTAATGTGAACAAACATCTCGTTGCACAGCCCCCAATTTAGGATGACCCCTTAAACTTTCAACCCAATTCTCAGTAGCCTCTTACGTCTACAGTGGTAACTTGCCTTATTAACAAAAAACAAAAAAAGGATTGAAAATGATGAATGCAACGAACACAATTTGGTTACTTATGAGGACTAGTATTTGTTAAGAGAAAATTTGAAGGCGACCATGTTGTAGTCTGAATAGAAGTTGTCCTGTGGTAATGTGTTCCACAGATGGGAAGTTCTTGAAAAGAAACTGTTCATGAACGAAGAAGGAAGTTCTTTTCAGTGGTGGTAGAAAATGTGTTCTTGCTGTGAATGTTTTACAAGTAGAACCCAGAGATAGGAGCTCAGTCCATCCTTGTTTAAATAGAATAAGAACTTTTCACAAACTTAGAGATGCCCTCTTTCTACTGGTATTTACTTGTTTCCAACCGCTTTAAGATGTGGCATAATACCAGAAGTGAGGGAAACCAGCTCCTTCGATGGGATGGGGGCACTCTGGTTATGTAAAAAAAATAAAAATAGCTGAGAACGGACCCTTCAGCATTTCCCAGTAAGCAATCGGAAATAAACTAGCCTCCCCAATTCAAAACGAGTAGGTAATGCCTAGAAGCGTGAATCTTCTATAACTGAACCGAATGGCACGGTGGCTAAGTGGTTAACGACGCAGACTGAGAACCTGGGTGTGCCGGGTTCGAACCCAGTTCGTTCCATAGAAACACTTTCATCAAAACCTACACCTGACCTTGTGTCTAACCTCCTGGAGAGGAGGAGGTAAATAAAATACCTAATCCTGATCATTTCCCGGCCTTTTGGCCAAGATCAAAGTGTAGTATCTGTTCCGATGGATACTGCACCCCATAGACTGGTATTGTCTTGGCCTTCGGGGCTTGATTTACGCCGGTCTATGGGATTGTCCTGTGCAGTTCTAGGAGGTCCAGCCTCCCAGGCTTTGCCTCCCCTCTTTGGGGAGGAGTAAGTTAATTGTTTACTGCTTGAGGCGCCCCTACCGGGGAATGCCGACAGGGCTGCCCAGGCAATTTTTAATGGTCAGAGTGCTCACCTCTCGGGCGCTGACTTTTCAACCCCCACTTTCCGACCCGACCTTTGGTCACATCTTACTTGTGGGAGTAGGATAAAAACTGGCCTTGTGCCTAACTCCTGGAGAGGAGTAAATTACTCTGCTGCTGTTAAGTCAGCCTCTGGTTTGTCAGAATGATTGCCACGGCAAACCTCGGCTGACATGAAAACACTTTTGCTAATCATAAATATAATGTACCAAAATGTAGAAAATGGTTCCAGTAGAAAGAAGGAATCTCTGAATGTCTTGAGTGATTAATGGTGGGAGCACAGAGTAATCCTTCACTATAAATTCTTAGGAAAAAACTTAGATTTTTTTAATTAGATATTAAAACAGGATCTTTCATTATTTCTGTTTTTGTTCCTTAATCTGATGCAAATCAAATATGGTTGAAATGGTGTAGCCTTTTTTTTTTTGTCAGAGAGAAGCCTGGCTGGCAAGCGTCCAACTTTTTATGCTTCTTGGAATATATTGCGAGAGAAGAACTAATTAACAGGCTTCTCTCATCAAGCATTAACAGAAGAAAAAAAGTCTAACTCCAACATCTTTTTCTTTTTCTATAGAAACTAAAAATAACTTCAGTTTGGCTTCATTTGGTTTGTTGGTTTTATGGCATCTGGACTCTCTTGGCCTTATTTAATGCTGACCTACAATAAAAGTCTTGGCTTGTTAGTTTTAAGGCATCTGGGCTCATTTTTCAAGAGATATTGAATTGGATATTTCTTTTGCTGTAATTTCTTGGTGGCTTTAGTTGGATTCTCCACATGTTGACTGTATAATCAGCTTGGATTTAATTCTTTTTTTTTTCTTAATACTCATGAGTCACCACTTATAAAGGCCAAAAGCCCCTTGAGAATAAGGGTTAATGATCTGCATAGTTCCTGGACTGCATGGATGAATTACTGATCAGAACAACATTGGATATTTAAAATATATTTATTATTTATTTATTTATTTATTTATTAATCACCAGCCGGTTGGTTGTGTTGTTTGATTTTTTTTTCTTTCCCTAACACATGTAATCCCAGATTATGTGATGACAGGGTGATTTTAGTCATGTGGTCACACATATAAAATGCGTGACTCTTTTTCCCTTTTTTGGTCTGACCACAGGGATGACAAAATCGTTTGTCCTCGTCTCTTCATCACCAAACCAGTTCTGTTGACGTGCCTTGTGAACCAGATCTTTACAAATGTTTGGTAAGTCCACTTTTCATATATCAACATATTAGGAAGCTTTGACACACGGCCATATTTTGGGGTGTATTACTTTCAAACACAAATGAATCCTTTTATATTTTTATAAGCAAGGTTTTTTTTTAGCCTTTTTGTTTGGGTTATGATGAATAGGGAACTGATAATTCTTTTAGTTGTTATAAATTCCTCGAACGTTTACAGGTGTCCGGTGGAGCATCCCACATGCTCACCCGACTATTTAAAAATTCATCTCTCTAAATGTTTGACTACTTAAAAGCTATGTATCCGTCATTCTGTTACGAGCTAACATGTGAAAATGGCATGGGAGTGACTAAAACTTCTTTCATCGGGGAAACACTGAGAGGTGGCAGTGATGAAGTGGATACTGGCACCGACTGACGAATCGATATGTCGTTTTCTGATCGTGTTGGATCAATTGCACCACTTTCACTATGGATTTTAGAAACTCCCATGTGGCCACCTCCTTTGAGTAGTGAATTCCCCCTCTCCCAAGATAAAGGAATGAAGCTGATTTAAAAAAAAAAAAAAAAAAAAAAAAAAAAAAAAAAAAAAATTTAATTGCTGATTCATACAAAAAGAATAAGCAGACACTTCCTTTAAAGAATTATACATCTATTTTTATACTAAAGCCGAGTTAATAAACGTTTGTTTCCTAAAGGTGTTTTTCTATGTTGTAATTTTTAAAAGAATACATGTTAAAATATTCCTTGGTTTCATGATTTAGTTATGTTTGGAAAACAAATTTCTATTTTAATTGTTCTAATTAGCTGTAATTTGCAATTAACTCACCAAGCGATCTATCTCTTACTAAGTTTCTAGCTATCACTTTCACCCTCTCCACTACAATTTTCTACGGTGCCTATCACTCTCGCTTCCGTCTCTCTCACTCTCTGTTTATTAATTCTAATAAGGAAAGGAAAGAATAAAAAAGATTGAAATACTCTATTATAAACAAGAGGGAATGTCACCAATCATAGTAATATTATTTAACCTATAGGTGTAGAGAGAGATGGGCAAATATAGCAAGCAAAAGAATACTAAATTTTAGATTTTGTCTCTTTACTTTTTATATTTAACTGGCTTTGCAAACATTTTTTTCTGATTGAAACGCTCTAATCCGAGTTCAATGAGTGACCCAACAGGTCACATTTATTCTTAGTACACATAGAAAAATGTCCTTGTGCCTGACTACGATTTATCTGAATAAAGGAAACCCTACAAGTATTTTTTCTTAAAATCGGATTTTTTTTAGTTATGGGAGGCCTTAGTAACCTATAATCCTGTACGTGTCTCCAACTCTTTGAACACTAGCCCAGTTTAATAAAGTGACAATTACATGTACATATGCTCTCAGTTGCTGACTTTTTTCAACACTCACTTTTTTTTCTATTTTTCGATCTAACTTATTGACAAACACCAGTCTTAGCTTGTATTATTTGGATTATTCGGACAGCTATTCTTATCTTGGTTGTTATATCCATTACGTTTCGGCCGATGTAACCTCTGACCTTCTTCAGGGGCATCTTTTCGAACTTCAGTTCTAAATGAATCTTCTGGAGGTTTTACGGTTCAATCCTTACTACAAGCGATAATTAAAACTTCTAACTAGTTAGGGCTGAAGGAATGAGAACAATCTACCCCGCAGACTAAATAAAGGGTTCACTTTACAACTTCTACGAGAAAGTTCCCAAGTTTGAACAGATGCACCAGAAGAACATCGGCGGTTACATCGGCCGAAACGTTTTGAATGTAACAACCAAGATGGAAATAGTTGTCCGTATGATCCAAAGAATATAAATTATCAACCCTTATCTAAAAAAAAATTCCGAAACTTAGCGTCACATTTAAATCTACATTTAATATTCTACGTCTATATCCTTATTGTCACTACTGGTTTAGTATTATTATATTGGGCTAGAGATGGAGAAATATTGTAGGGTATAAAAGTTTGATCTGCATAAAAATATTCTTGTAGAGTATACAAATAAAAAATGAATATAGAAATGTATGTGTGTATTTAATTGTTTAGATCAGGGGCGGGCAACCTTTTCAGAGTGAGAGCCAGATGAGACTTTTGGAAGGAGATCGCGGGCCGGAGTGAAAAACGAAATCTCAGAATTACTATATTTTGTTTACATGAATAAATTGTACAAAAATTGCATTGAACACTCTACAAATATGATATTTTTTCTCAAGAAACTTCTGTATGTGATGTTATAAAAGGCGCCGACGAAGAGTCATGTTGGAATCATAAAAAATAATGACAGGGAAGTAGCAAGTTGATCCAGCATTCGTTTTGACACACCTCACATAAGTTCTCTGTTTCATGCCCTTTCCTCGTCTCTCGTTTCCTATTTGCCTCTATCTTTCTCTATGTTTATCTCAGGCCAAGGATTTGAAATTAATAGTTAAAGAAAAATGAAATATACATGCATCATCGCTCGTTGATATTTATACGTTTGTATCCCACTGTAAATCTTAATTGAAACCTACTTTTACGTCTGTCACAAAATGATATTAGTTTTAGTGGGAGGTCCGCGGGCCGGATTGCAATAATAAAGCATAGGAGGGTGGCAGGCCGGATGCTAAGCCTTCGCGGGCTGGATGTGGCCCGCGGGCCGGAGGTTGTCCACCCCTGGTTTAGAGGAAGTGTCAGCAATGAAAGGAGAAACTACATTGAGGTGATGAGAGGAGAATCCAAAAGCGAAGAAAACCTTAACGGTATGAGTATGAAAAGAAAACACTAAAGCGCATAACTCGGATGGAAAAATCTAAACCAATGAAAAAAGTGTGAATATTAAAGAATGAAAAAAGGATACGATTTCATTTGAATTTCTCTTTATTACATAGTTGTTAAACAGGATGTTATTACCCTCTGGTAATGAAAGCAGGCTATTTTATTACAAAATAGCTGTACCTACCCGGTGTTGTCCGGGAGTATTTACTTTAATTTTTGTTTCACTTTATTTTAGTTCCTTTTTTTAATTTTTTTTAAACAAATTTTTTAAATAGGATATTTAAAGTTAAATTTAATTATTGCGACATACTTACATCATTAAATAATGAATTGAACCGAATTGTTATAAAACTACAACTAATTTTGTTATGGTAATGTTTTAATCTCTATTTATAAAATTATGGGATGTAAATAGTAAATCTTCATTAAAAGATAGAAAGTTTTGGAAGCTGAGAAAGCTAGAGATAACTTTCTATTCGACAGTTTAAATGCTTCCAAATTCCTTGCGAAATGTCATGAAGTAATTCATTTTTAAATTTATTTATTTTATTTTATTTT
Source organism: Sepiola atlantica (assembly GCA_963556195.1). Lineage (NCBI taxonomy): Eukaryota > Metazoa > Mollusca > Cephalopoda > Sepiida > Sepiolidae > Sepiola > Sepiola atlantica. The sequence goes on along the minus strand of OY744521.1, from coordinate 33,514,926 downwards.
TCAACTATTAATAAGATCAAAATGGGTGACTCGTTTACGAATTAAGCGAAATAAATTTTGGTGGATTTAATTTTGTTATTAAATTGTTTTTAAATAAGATTTTTTAAATTTCGTTGTATTTTATGCTAATATTTAATTAATAGTAAATAAAAGAAAATAATGTGTAAGTCACGTAGGGTGGGAAACACATACACTCACACAGGAATTCACATTGTTATTAATATAGAGGTAAAAAAACCCAAAAAACAACATAATCACAATAGATTTTATTAATGAATGTTTAAGGTATTATATAAGCATAAGATATCCGTCATAATCACGTTAACCGAAGTTAAGTGACTTTGAGTCTGGTCAGTACCAGATGGGTGACTATTTGGGAATACCAGGTGCTGTATTTAGGGTTAGGTTAAAGTTAGGGTTTGGGCAGGGTTAAGAATTAGGGTTTTGGCAGGCTCGTTTGCAGACGAAAAGAAATCAATTATCAAGTTTAGATGTCGTCTGCTTATTCATTTCAATAAGTTATGGTACTGTATGTGGAGGAAGGTGACATACATCTGAGCTATCATTAGTTTCAAAATATATCAATAAAAATTATTTAAATTTATTGTGAAAAAAAAATGGTACGGATTCATGAGTCATTCATGGTCTTCCTCACAATTATTGTCTTCACATAAAACTGTATATATATTATTATATTTAATTATTTATATATTATTATATATATTTAGGGTTAGGGTTTGGGCAGAGTTAGGAATTAGGGGTTAGGGTTTGGGCAGGCTCGTTTGCAGACGAAAAGAAATCAATTATCAAGTTTAGATGTCGTCTGCTTATTAATTTCAATAAGTTATTAATTTTCTCGCAGTTTCATTGACTAACCGCTTCGGGGCTTACCGGCGTTTTATGTAAAACGCCGGAAAGCACCAACGCCGAGGGACTTTTAGCACGGGTCCCAATCTAACAAAGTACCTCAAAATTAAATCAGTTCCGAGTTAGACCATGCCCAATATTTTGACCGAATTTGGTGATAATAAGCGATGTAGACGCTAGGCTGTACACTAACAAACAAAAAACATAGTTACAAATTTTAGCATTGGATCCTCGGTATGATCTTAAATGACATCCAATGGTGAGGACACCAATTTATTAACTTAGAAGGGGGTGGAATCCTTCCTTAGTTGCCATTCCTCTCTGGTCCACTCGGGGTGGTAGTACCCGCCATAATCCCATCTATGAGTTAAATAAAATCCTTCCTGAGTATGACACAAAACTGGATCTTGTATATGCATAAATTTATGAATAACTTGTTTAAGAAACACCATTAACATATATTTATAGATAGAAGGAACTTTAAGCGTAAAACCTTTTACCGAAATTATTGAATTCAACATTTAATTGCCTAAAATAAAATTAAAGAACGAGATGCGGGTTGTTGATCCAAACATGTTTTTGAGCTCTGCTCAGGTAGGTGAACATGCTATCAATAATTGATTTGAGATTCCATTCTTGTTTTCTCTTCTCGTTTGTTTGTGTTCACATTCTCCACCTTCCGGTACCTATATCACATTGCTCCAGCCTCGGATTACAAACCTACACTTAATTCTTTTTAATTTCAAAAGGTTGCAGTGAGTCTATGCGTCTGTTCGTCCATCCGTCTGTTCGTCCATCCGTCTGTTCGATCACTATCGAACATGATCTAACCGATGACAATGTTGGCGAATGAGACAAGAATTGGTGGGAGGGGAATATGGGGAGAGAGATGTACAGGGTGACTCCCCCCCCCCCCCAATGTCACTCAGGGAATCTCACTTTGCCCCAATTTAAATGAATGGCTCTCTCTTTGAAGAAGCTTTGATAAGCTTCTAGGACTAACTTAAACTCAGACCTCAAATGGAAGACTTACATTAAATCTGTTGCTAAGGTCACTGGAAAAATGGTTGGATCATTCTATCGCTCCAGAAAGTCTCACTCCCGACGCAATCTTCCACCTTCCAAGAGTCAAATACATACTGTTGCCACATCTGGGGAGATGCTGCCCAGAACACCATTTCCTGCCTTGACAGAGTACAAAATTGACTTAGAAATATAATAATGGACGTCCTCTTCTCTTCTCTTCCCTACAGAAGATAGGTTTCTAGTCTTTCTCTACTCTATCGTTATTTTCATGGTAGGTGTTCAACTGAGCTCCAATCTATGTAAAACATTTACAACAAAAACTCGTCTGGCTACAACCACTGTAAATAATTTTCCTTTCTGTGTAGCTAAAACTAAACGGAACTTCCATTAACAAAGTTTCTTCCCAAGAATTATCCGTCTGTGAAACACATTACCATGGGGCTGCTTCCCAGCCTACTATAGCATGGTCGTTACAAGTCCAATGTTAACAAATTCTTGTTGAGCCATCGTCTTAAATAATCCAATTCTGACCAACCATTGTTACCAATCCTCACGCTGCTGTTTCACCGTCCACCTGACAAACTCATCCTCGAGTGGCCTATGGGCCTTGATAAGCAGTGACTTGTTAGTACATTAAAAAAAATCTATATATAGTCAATTAAATTTACAATGCTTTTTGCAATTCAACCATATTTGGTACAAATTAATTTTAATCTATGACTGACTTGTCCACCAAATTTCACTCATAAATGTGCAACAGTCTTTATTTCATTGCTTTTTTTTAAAATGATATTTCACCCCAAACAAGGCAGGCCGCCACTGTAGACGACCTATGCTAGAAATCTCATTTCTTTGATCAATCATAACTCAAAAACCAATAAACCAAATTAGTTAAAACTTTGCACAAATTTTTTTTTCGATAGGTTCTATAAGTGTGTAGAATTTCAGCATCATTAGTCAAGGCAACCCAGAGATCCAGAAAATTAAGGAGCAGGTTTAGGGTGTCATTCTAAGTTAGGAGCTGTGCAGCAAAATGTCTGTTTACATTAGTTTTAAACTTCTGCATGTCTGTACTGTCGGGGAAACAGGGAGCTGGGAGGGAGTTCCAGAGGCCAGCAGCACGAGGAAAGAAGCTATTGGAGTAGAAGGCTCTTCGGTATCTGGGGACCTCCACAGTGAATGAATGGGATTTAGCTGATTGTCGAGTTGGTCTAGTGAATTTACGTCGAGGGGGGGCACCAGAGTAGCCAATTCATCGGAGCACAATCCATTGAAGTATTTGTGAAACAAGCACAAGGATGCTACATTGCGGCGATGGGACAGGGGCTGGAGCTTGGTTGACAGTGAAGGACCTATTAGGTTGGCGACTCTTTTTTGGACCCTGTCAAGGAAGGAGAGACTAGTAGATGATGCACCAGCCCAGATGTGGCAACAATACTCCATGCATGCTGTTTAATGATAGACTCCAATGATAGACTCCAAATGGTACAAATTAATTTTAACCTATGACTGACTTGTCCACCAAGTTTCAGTCATGAATGTCCAGGAGTCTTTATTTCATTGCTGTTTAATGATAGGCTCCAAATGTGCACACATAAATATGATGTGTAAAATGTCAATAACTCTTACACGCTCCTCTTTTGGTACTGCCCTGATTTTTGCCTGTGATGACCATATTTTCTCTTCAATCACATCCAAAAATAAATTTCACCAAATAATATCGAAGAAACAGGTGATGTAAATAGTTCAATTTTTTAATGTAAATAACTTTTGGGTACTTATATCGAATATGAATGAGTTTCCGTGAACTTCGTGTCGGCAGCGTTCGGGCATGTTACGTAAACTGAAAAAAATATGACAACAACGTATTGAAGTTATCGTCTACCACCATTCGCCTCGTCATTTCTTGGGTGTTTACGTAACATGCCGAATACTGCCGACGCGAAGTTCATGGAAACTGGTTCATATTCGATATAATTACCCACTTTTGTTATGCCATAAAAATGTTACCTGTTTTTTTTTTTTTTTTCAATGCTCGATTAACTTATTAAAAAAACCCACAACATTTCTCTCTAGAACAGGTACTCAAATGTTCTCGATGTTAGCCCAATTGAAAGTTATCTGGAACATATTGTAGCAAGCAATGCAACCGAGTAGTAACCCCCAAAAAGGGGGGAGGGACTGAAATCTAACACAAGACATTAGGTCATATTGAACACAAATACAACAAACATAAGTGAGCTATGAACCGCCTAAATGACAGGTTTGTAAACAAAATGCTAAGAAATCTGATTCACGCTTAGTAGCTCTCGTAACCGATCTTGTATTTAGCACTTATTTGGGAATAAAACTAAACTTCAAATTTATTTATACCCTATAATTTTGACGTACTTTTTGATTGACATTCAAATTCAATGTTCATTTCCGGTTTTGATTCCTTCATTGTCAGTTGTAGGTTAAAACAACGATGTTTATGGCCGAAACTTTGTGAAAACAACAACCAAGATGAGAATAGCAGTCTGAATAATCGAGACAATACAAATTATTAATCTTTATTTAAAAAATTCCTAAATATAAATGTATTGTTTATAATGTGTGTGTGTGAAAAAAAGACAAACGGAAAACAGGTTAACATGCAAGAGAAAAAACAAAAACAAGAGATTTGACCGGTTTCGTTCGTATTTGGAAACGAACGAAACCGGTTGAATCTCTTGTTTTTGTTTTTCTCCTGCATGTTAACCTGTTTTCATTTGTCTTTTTTTCTCATTTATGCAAACATTGTTAAAAATAACAATTCGTCTGTTTAATTATACCTTTTTATATTTTTTCAATATTTCTGATGGTCTTTTTTGTATTCAAATAAAAATAAAAAATAAATATTCCATAGGTTTTACATGTTTAACGAACGTTTTCGATTCTTCGTCAGGTGTCAAAAGCAAATGAATAAATAAGCTGAAGAGAGAAGAGAATTTTAAAAAGACGGTGGAGAAACGCGCATTGAACGTTTTCCGCATTGCTCTAGGAAGTCGTTGGCGATTTTAAATTCAGCATAAATTATATATATATATATATATATATATATATTAGCCAATATGGCAAATGTACATGCATTTTGTTTTATAATTGACTAGCGGGGCTACCCGGCGTTGCTCGGGGTCATAAAAACACATAATTGAAGAAAATTTGCTTGTGTAACATCTTTATATTCAAACTTCTATTTCTCTCCCTCTCTCTATAGCCGTCTCTTTATCTTTCTATCTTTCTCTTCCCTGGTCGCCCCATTTCACAGCTTTCTCCCTTTGTCTTTTGTGAAAGCTGTCACTTCCCCACCATTCCATTTCCCTTTTCCGTTGACCAGGGCAAAAGTATGACATATTCTATAAAACGTACTACCTCTGTCTGCGCCTTCTATATAGGTACTTATCTCCGCCCCGGTGTGCATACTATATACGTAGCTATCGCCGCCCCAGTACGCATACTATATATGTACCTTTCGCCGCCCCATTGTGCATACTATATACGTATCTATCGCCACTCTGGTGGGAATCCTAAATACATACCTATCTTTGCTCCGGTGCGAATGCTATATACGTACCTATCGCTGCCCCGATTCGCATAATATATACGTACCACTTGCCACCCCTCTGACAGCAGTCTTCATTGTGAATGATGATAATGGTGTCTATTTACTTCTTTCATGTTTGTGTATGTTAGATGAAATGACCTAGGCCGATCACCGATTACATATTTTATATGAATATAATTAATGTTAATGCTATCAATGGGGAAGAATAATTTTTTCTTTAAATTCACTGATCGAGACGTTATTTTATATGAATATAAATATTAGTGCTAAGAATGGGAACCCTTCCCATACCATTCTACTCAGACTCCGTAATATACCATTAGCGTTGAACTCTAGGCCCTGACTCCTTCCTGAACATTAGGCTCTGAATCCGTCCCAGAACCTCTGGCTCTGACTCCTACCCGAACCATTAGGATCTGACTACTTCCTAAAGAGTCGGCTCCGACTCCTTCTTGAACCTCAGACTGACGCTTTCACATACTGCAAGCTCTGACTCTTTCCCGAACATCCAGCTTTGACTCTTTTTTCCCAAAACTCTGACTCCTTCCCCAACATCGTTTTTTTTTTTATCCCGAGCAATGCTGCAGCTAAACACACCTGCTCTCTCTAGGATATTGAGCCTGAGGTTCTGCTTCCTACCTTAACCTCAAGACCTGACTCCTACCTGAACTGTCTGCTCTGACCCCTTCTCAGAACCTCAGGATGATTCTTCCCAAACCTCAGACTCTGATTGTTTACCGAACATCCAGCTTTAACTGTTTCCCAAACGTTTGACTATAACTGCACCCCGAACATCAATTTTTTTTTTATCCTGTGCAATGGTGCGTATAAACACACCTGCTCTATCTAGGATATTAAACACTATTTGATTATTGTATGACTTGAAATAAATGCTGCCTCAAAACAGCTGTAAACAACCATAATACCTTAGTGTATGCTCTTTATTTGGAATTTGATTTGAAAAATGTTTTAAATCGCCAAAATCTCTCTCTCACTCTCATATATATTGCACGATTACATTAGTACATGATTATTTTTTAATGTTTGTGATATTAAAAACAACTTGTGCGTGGATCTTATTTTTTAAGTGACTCTATTTTCTGTTTGTTAGCCATTTTGTAGAATATTTTAAATTTACTTTTAAACATTTTTTTCCTCTTCTTTTAGATATTGTTTGAAGTAGCGAATTTTATTGGTGTGAATTTAATGTTAAACTAAGATTATACATTTCTTTCCTCCTAGTGCTTTACGTAGATACCCATGAGCACAAAGTTGGGCACAAGAGCAGTTTTTAATGTGGATGATGTCGAGTTTCCTTAAAAGAAACGCACTTTGGGATAGGACAAAAATAAAAATTGTCCAAATTTAGAACGATTTCCATTTCCTAGACTCAGGACAGAACAGATATTACATTTTGATCCTTGCCTGAACATTGGAAAGCATTACCTGGTAGCTCAAAATCTTTAATGCAATAATTTGAGAGAACAAACAAACCAACAAACAAATGTAAAAAATATCATCATTTGCTTATTATGCATTAAAAATAATGGTCAAGCTTTGATCTTGAATAACAAAGTTATTATTCTGAACCATTTCCAACTGATATTCACTTTATGTACGTTGTAAGTTGTTATTGATTCATATACTAAATATCACGTTGTCCCACATGAACTGGCCACTTTCTAAAATTTGTTTTTGTGAATGAATGAATGAATGCATATCTGGCATATTTTAAAGCAACAATTCATGCTATGAATGTGTCTGTTATTTACTAGCTATAGCTACCCGCCGTTATCTGGGATTCAGTGACGTCATTTTAGTTTTTAATATTTATTGCTTTGCACATTTTAAACTTTAAAAAAAAGAAAAAAATTTTTCTTAACGTAGTTCACCCCAAACAAGGCAGGCCACTACTGTAGATGTAAGGGGCTACTGAGAAGAAAGAAAAGGGGAGAAGGTTGGGGGGTCAGCCTAAACTGGGATCTGCGTAGCGAGATGTCTGTTTACATTAATTTTAAATTTCTGCATGTCAGTACTGTCGGGGAAACAGGGGGCAGGGAGGGAGTTCCAGAGGTCAGCAGTACGAGGAAAGAAGCTATTTGAGTAGAAAGCTCTCCAGCATCTGGGGACCGCCACAGTGAATGGATGGGATTTAGTTGATTGTCGAGTTGGTCTAGTGAATTTACGTCGAGGGGGGGGGGCACCAGAGTAGCCAATTCATCGGAGCATAATCCATTGAAGTATTTGTAAAACAAGCACAAGGATGCTACATTGCGGCGATGGGACAGGGACTGGAGCTTAGTTGACAGTGAGGGACCTATTAGGTTGGCGACTCTTTTTTGGACCTTGTCAAGGAGACAGAGAGAGAGAGTAGTAGATGATGCACCAGCCCAGATGTGGCAACAATACTCCATGCATGGGCGGATGGTGGCTTTGTAGAGATACAGGATAATGTCAGGTGTGAGGAGTTTACTAGCACGGTAGAGGGAGCCAACCTTCTTTGCGGCAGCCTTGTACAGAGAAAGAAATAAAATTTTAGTTGTAAAGTAGACAACTATTATATAATTGAACATAAAATATGAGTTATCTCCATTGATGAATTTTATTTTTTGGTCATTATTTAAAAATATTTCATATTTGCAATCGTCTTGGCTGGACTAAGTAATTTTTTATGTAAATTGTAGTAAAGTACATTATTATATTGCCAATAAGCAGGTGCAACAATAACAAATGAAAATTGGTTAGTCGGAAGCAAAATTTGATTAATCATCTTAAATGATATTTATTTTTGATTTGAAAATCTGACAAACTGCCGCAAAGAAGGTTGGCTCCCTCTACGTCCTTAACTCATGAGTTTTCAAATATAATTGAGAAGAATTATCTTTGAAAACTCATGAGTTAAGGACGTTGAGATACTTTGCCTGAATTTTTAATTCTAATAAAATTTGATTGGCACCTTATTTTATCATTTCATTTTATATTATGCTATTAATGCTCTATCCAGTATATTGAGCTTCAGTCTTTATCCGGATGTTTCACTAATTAAAAGATATTAGTTGCCTCTTATATCTTTTGTTGGATTAACTTCATATATATATATATATATATATATATATATATATAATGTATAATCTCCTATAAATGTTTTTTACTTGCCTATTTATTTCTGTCTGCAAAGTCCATTCCTTTTCTCATTGATTTTTAGTTTCATGAAGATATTAATCTGTTTTTTTTTCTTTATTTCTATTCTTTATTCAAAGTTTTGTAGAATTTGTGGTACTTTTTGTCATTCTGCCAACGCATAAGTATGTATTTCTGTGGACAACCAAGACATTTGTTGAAAAACTGAAACTGTGAGCATACACATATATAACTATAGTAAATATTTACGACGGACTTATCTTAACACTTTAGTGCAGTTTCACTGTATGAAGACATGTTGAATAGAAATGCACATCTGACGATCGGATTTACCATGAAACTGCAGTAAATATTTATTGTTAGAAAGCTCTATCCGAAAGGATATCAAGCTCTTTGTATGCACAAGATCTGCTCCCTTGGATCAGATCGCTTCCTACTCTGAGAGGTTGATTTTTTCATGTTATATATATATATATAAAGTTATTTAGATGAAATATGTAATATACAGTATCTAAATAAATTATATTAGCTCTCTTATATGATTGAGCACTTTATTTGATTTCTTTTCATATACAATCTGACACACTATATATAATATTAAATTATATTTTACCTATGTACGACGTCGTTTTGAGCTTACGGCTCTCCTCAGTGCAGGGAAATAACAATCTCAGACGGTCACAGGGTGCGAACCCGGTTCACAGAGACACCTTGAATTTGTAAGCGTTCAATATAGTTCATGGTGCCACGAGAGATTGTCACGTGATAACGGATAAATTAAGTGATATTTACACTAAAAGCGGTGAGTATAAATATTTAAACATTCGATAGAACTCAACAAGAGAGTCGGAGCATTGCACTGAGGCTTTTAGGTGAATGTTTATTTTTAATCTTTGCGACTTTCAATTTTACTTGAAAAGGCTTCTAATAATATTAAATTATATTTTAATATTTTACCTACATACGACGTCGTTTCGAACGTACAGCTCTCATCAGCGCAGATATATAATGTATAAAAAATATGAAAAATCTAAAAATGTTTATATCTTTTCTTTATTTCTTTCTTATTTGTTGGCGTATAGAAATACAAAATGTCATTTAAATGAAATCATTTTTCTAAAAGAACCAAATTTTCGACCGTTCCTTCGGCCTCCCTCAGTGTATTGTGAGATATGTGCGTGTACGGTGGGTGTTGGTAGCATGGGAAAAAATATAGCCAATGAGGTGAAGAAATGTTTACAAGCATTCGCAACCAACGAATATATATATATATATATATATATAATTATATCCACAATCAGACAACGCCGCAGTCCACAACTTATGAAAGAAACAAACCGGAAGTCCTAGACTCGAGTTATGACTTCTGGTTTGTTTCTTTCATAGGTTGTGGGCTGCGGCGTTGTCTGATTGTGGAAATAATTATATATATCATCTCACATTAAAAAAAAATCTAATATATATATTTAGGTAAACATTATTAAATAACACGGAGTGTTTTTGCTTGATGGGACTTGTTTCTATTTTTTCAATTTTCCGAATGGTCTATTTAGTGTACTGATCAAATTGCTGTATGTAAGTTGTGTGGGTTTCTTGTTCCATTTTCTTTCCTTTTTTGCGAGTACTTTCGATTTGATTCGTCAAATCATCTTCAGGCGGTGTTAGTCTTGGTTTCTTAAAAAACTATATATATACTCTTAAATATATATATATATATTGATTGATTGTGAATACTTATATTTTTTCCATCTTACGAAAATTATAATCATTTGCCGAAATAATAAAATAAAAAAATTATGATTGTGGACTGACTTATTTTTCTTGGTCATTTGAATGCAGTCAATCAATATATATGCTCTGAAGCCGGAAACATAACTTCATTGAACTTGTAATCCGAAACAATTTGAATGATATAAAAAGAGATATATACCTTAAAATATATATAGTCTTTATATAAACCCTGGAATATATATATATATATATATATATATATATATATATATATATATATGTGTGTGTATAATCAATGTTTGTTTCACTAAAGCTTTTTTCTATATATTTTAATTACACAAAATACATGCTAAAATATTCCTCATTCCTTATGAATTGTAATGAAAATATATTTGTGGCAAGTAATCTATACAGAAACGTTTGTTTCATTCCCGATTAACCTGATATTCCCCCCGGGAATGAAGCATAACGTTCCTGTGTAGTTTACTTGCCATAAATATATTTTCATTACAATTCATAAAAGTACTTACATTATGAAATAATATTATGTATATATACTTCAACAGTTCTCAATACACGATTAGAGCTTTGTAGTAGTAGTATGAAAATATACTTAAAGAAAGTAAGCTACACAGAAACGATTGTTTCATTCCCGAGGGAAATCATCTGGCTTGAAGGAATAAATAGGTAGTGAGAGGATAATAAAACCAAGTACTCTGATTGGTTAGAAACGAGAGTAGGCATAGGTTAGCTATAAAAAAACTATCCTAAAATGTAAATACATACAATTAGTCTATATGGAATGAGTGTTTCTGCATGGTTTACGTGCCATAAGTAGATTTTCAATCTATTATATATCTAAATGAATAAATACATAAGTTTTCCCCCATTTATTACAACTATATTACTATCAAAACGGTTTACTGCTATTTAAACCAATCATAGACTTTTCAATCATAATCTTTTGAAATACTCTATATATAGTACAAATCAGAGGCCCAGGCACAGCTGTTTGTATACCTAATTTGCATAACTCTTTTTAAAACAGTTTATACTAAGTTAATGTATGGTGTCATTCTGTTGTAATGTGATTGTCCTATTTTCTATATATATATATATATATATATATATATATGGAATAGTTTTGTCGATATTAGCAGTAATTAATTTAAAGTGATTTAATAAAAATAAAGGATGAATTACCCAAACCATGTTCATAACTTTCAAAGAAGGTGCGCAAACATTAATTTTTCAAAACTTAATTTAAATATCTTTTAAACACGTTCGTTTCTTTTCTTTATGCCTGTATTATATGCGATAGTTTTGTTAATAATTTAATCATAATTAATTCAAATAATTTAAAAACAAAGGATGAATTACCAAAATATGTTTCAACTTCTAAATAAGGCTATACGTACACATACAATAACTCTCTCCTCCCTTATAAGGGAAATAATTTCTTTTACAAGTTATTTATTTGTAATTTTCTCCACCCTCCTCCACAACAATCGACAAGCAAAATAAGTTTTAAACACATTTATTTAAAAAACTTAGCTAATTATTTTTGAACCATAGTTTTTCATAGAAAAACAACATTTTTAACTTTACAGTCTTACCTTATTCCTGACATGGAATTCTATAAGTGAAAATGTATTTTTATGACTAAACGTCCCCTCTCTTCATTTAAAAAAAATGTTTTTTTTATTTCAAGCATTTAATTTCTGTAGTTTTTAGATTTTCTGTAAGAAATAAATATTTTTTTAATTAGGTAATTTAATGCCTTATTTGTAAAGTGTAAATAAAAGTATTGATAGTTTTTTGTTAAAAAATATTAATAGTTTGTGTACAATATTAAAGGCTAAACCTCCTTTTCACAATTCTCATTGACAAATGAAAACAAGTTTTGTAGTTTCTCGCCACTGATCTGACCAAATAACAACAAAAAATAGATTCATATTTTGGTATTATTGTCGATTAATACCCTCAGCTAAATCACCCCCACCAAAAGATGAGGTTCTATTTTTTAGGCGATTACGTATAAACACCATGAAAAAAAAATAAAGATAAAAAATAAAAACAATTTTAGAATTCAGATTGGGGAATCAGTTTCGTATATCAATTTAACATGAAATGATTTCCCATTTCCGGGCCATTCGAGCGTTTTAGAACAGGAAGGAACATCTTTTTTTGCGATTATGTGTGATTTTATGACTTTGCCACCCAGGATGGCCCGGAAATGGAAGATCATTTTATGTTAAATTTATAAACAAAATTTATCTCCCACTCTAAAATCTTAAATAATTTTTTTCCTTTTTTCTTCCAAGTTTTTCAGGGTGTTCATATGTAATCGCCTAAAAACAACAAAAAATCTCAGAAGGCAGCGAAGGATGTTAATCTAAAAGTTTACCCATATATTTTTTTTTAATCTCATATATTTTGTTCAAAATCTTATACATTTTTTTTTAAAAATTTTATACATGTTTTTCAAAATTTTATACATTTTTAAAAATCTTATATATTTTTTCAAAATCTTACATATTTTTTTACGTCAACTGATCTGTTTAGTTGGTTACTTTTCCCCGTGAAAATAAAGTAAATAACGTTAACATTAGTTAATTAAATACCATATTTTTAAGGCGAAAATAAAAATATTAAAAGTTTGGTTATTATTGTAGATTAACACTGTCGCTTAAAAAAAAGAGAAAAAAAATTCATTAGAGATTTTTTTTAAATATTTATTTTTAGGCTGTAAAAAAAAACAATTATTTAAAAATTTAGATAGGGTTAGCAGTTTCTCATACAATTGAAAGTAAAATAATCCTTAATTTCCGGTTCATTTTAGGGCATTAACCTATTTCTTTTTTTTTGGGGGGGGGGGGTATTGGAGGTAAATTCTCTGCGCTACTTTTTGGGGTGAGGGCTGCTTTTTTAGGCGATTACATGTGGTTTTACAACCTTGCCAATCGGACTTAGGGTTAGTGATAATATTTTTTACTTAACTGCCCTAATAAGTTAGAATGACCCGGAAATAAGGTCCATTTTTACGTTAAATTTATATACAAAACTGATCCCTTATTCTAAATTTTAAAACAGTTTCTATCAAGTTTTTCAGGGTGTTATCACGTAATCGTCTAAAAAAAAAAATTAAAAAAGTAGAATCTCATTTCTTATAGTGGGTGATTTAGCTGAGGGTGTTAACCTACAAAGTTACCAAAGTTTGTTGTTAAAATTATGGCATTCTGAGTAAAAACATTTTTTAAATATCAACCCCCTTCCTCCTAAATAATTGCTGCCCAGTAGATGGATACCTTTTCGCTAGAATCTCTCTCATCATATATATATATATATATATATATATATATATATATATAATGTATATCTAAGCAGCATCTTCTCTTGCAGGCAAGTATTGTTGAATATAAGAGACAACTCATGTCTAGATATCCTTTGGTAGATCCTTTCAATAGTCCGAATGAGGATCTTAGTTTTGGAGGGGAATTGGCTCATGAATTTGCTAGGGCAAGGACCTACCAAAGGATATCTAGACATGAGTTGTCTTATATTCAACAATATATATATATATAAATTTTACACACACTAGTTGTACCTACTCGGCGTTGCCTCATAATGTATTTACTTTTGATTTTCAAAGCTATTGATGCTCAGGACTGTTTTTATTTTTATTTTGTTTTGCTTCATTTTTTAACTATGCAATTTTGTTTTTTCACAAAATTTTTTTTTGTTTTAAAATATAATTTTGAAAGTTAAATTTAATTATTACAGTATCATTTGATTATTAAGTTATTAAAGTTATAAAAACTAGTATTCGTTGTTCTTGAGGTAATGTTGTTTTTAATCTGTATTTATAAAATTGTAATTATATATAACTAGTTAACCTGCGTCCCGGCGTTGCCCGGGAAAGTAGATAAACTCAAGAAATTCCAAGCCCCAGCCTTGAATTATTTGCTGCTTATGGTTGTTCAGCACAAATGCAAATCCCACAATGTCAATATAAAACAATCAGGGTGGGGGTGTTGCCACCCGGACTTATGAAGGATGTTTAATTACTAACCCGGTTAGCGCTTGAGAAGTGGGACCGTTAAAAGTCAATTTCGTCCCCTCCAAAAAACAAAGAAAAGCAATCACAAAACAAGGTAATTTATTTTGTTTCGTATCCTTACTATTTTGATTCTTGTTACTACTATTGTCATCTTGGTTGTTATACGCACACTATTTCGGCCGATATCAGAAACGTTTTTAATAGAAAGATCAAGATGAGAAATGAAAAATATCAATAGTCAGTAAAAAGATTCCAAAGGCTATTTTTAATTTATTTATTGTTTTAAAGATGGCGTCTTGATGTTAAAAACGTAAATAAGTCATGGTTTTAGTTGGACCCTTTAAAGTTAAATTCTGAAAAAAAAAAAAAGAAAAAAAGAAAGAAAAAACAATCTCAAAACAGTAATTTATTTTGTTTTGTATCTATTGAGTGTCAATAGGCAATAAACAGATTCTGAAGTCTGTTTTTGATTTGTTGTTTGAAAGAAGACCTCTCAATTAAACAATGTTTTGACGAAAGTTATCTAAAAAATCGAAATGAAGCCCAAAACCTACCAAAAGCGGCCATGTTGATGTGTTTTCTCTGTTCGAAAACCGCTATTCCTGAATGTGAGAATGCTAACGAAAAGTAACTTGTGTGACTCGGGATATGATAAAAATGTGAATGAAATTTAAATATAAGTAAATAAATGTTAGTAACCTAATGTTGACTTTGAAGAACGTTTCTTTTTTTTGGGTTGACAACCGATTTGCTATTCCTTTACTCTGTCATTTAGAAATATGATGAAAAGCATTTTGAACTTTAGAATAAGAGTTCGAATGAAACACTGATGGTGCGAGGCCAAGAAAGTGAACATTATAAGACCAGTTCCCGGTGACATTGGGGTCTGTGGGAGTAAATGTTAGTGTGAGAATGAAATTAGCTCCGACCTCCTCTGCAAATGAATGTGTTCAGAGAGGCTGCTTAGTCAGAAAAAAATGTAAGAATGATTTTTTTAAATGGAACAAACGCATATTTTCTGAAAACCTACATCAGAAATTGGCGTAAGTGACTGGCAGAACAGATTAGCATATAAAGCTTTTCGTTTTAATCAAGGGAGGCGCGAGAGCGCTCTATCCCGTAATAGACTTCACGAATGGCTTATGCTAGAAATCTCATTCTTTTGATCAATCATAACTCAAAAACCAATAAATTAAAAAAACCAGCTAAATTATTTTGGGAAAGAAATTGAATCGAAATGCATTTTTTTCTTTTTGTTTTTAAGAACACAGGCAAACGTTCCACACGCACACACTGAAAAACCAGAATCAAATATTGATTTATTTTTGTAGGAAAACAGCTATTAATCTCAAAGATTCGAGAAATAGAATACTTTACTTTATATTTTCGACTTACAGAGATATTTATCGACAAAAAATGCTAATACTGTTGAAAGCAGTTTTTTAAAAAAATGTTGTTTTTTAAAAAAATGTTGTTTTTTTAATGTACACACATAATGAATTTAATTTAAAAAAAATTTTTTTTTAATTACAAAGTACAAAACTTTTCAGAGCATTTATGAAAATCCAGCTACTGACAAATAGTAATTATGGGGTGTTATGGAGGTCGAATGGGTGTAAAACAGTTGTGTAGGGTTAAAAATATGTTGCTGATTTGTTGGATTTTGTTTTAATTTTGTTTTTTAAATCTAGATTTTGTTTCTATGTCTTTAATGCATGTTTACGGTTTGTAGTATACGAGCAGGAAGACTCGACATTGCCCGGGATTGATTGAAGATAACCTACGTCTTTTTATGTGCAGCCTATATAACATAACACTGTATTACTACACAGAACTTACATCAATTAACTAGCAGAGGATGCACAATGCACCTATGAAGACTAACGTGGTGTGATAGAGGATAGAACGAGATGACGCGTGAGTCAAGAAGATCTGAGATATTAGCATAACTTGATGATGATATGTTAGGTCATTCCGAAAGTTATGAACGAACTTAGCAAAAATTTCCACATCTCAACCACACAAAACAGCCGACCCCCTCCCCCCCCAAAAAAAAAATCATGTTCACGTATTTACATTCTATGAGTAATGTTTCTGACAAAAGGGAAAGAATTGTGTATTTAACTGTCAATCTATCCATTTCCTTAATTTCTATCCTTGAGGTTTATTTTTTGGCCTTGAAGCGGTGATGCATTAGTAAAAATTAAAACGAACAAATGAGTTGTGAAATTAGTTGATGCGGCCCCAGCTTGTGTGTGACAAGCTGGTGGCGAATGCTGGCACCCATATTGCATTCGAAATGAAACCCCATGCTACACACTATTTTATATGCATTTCTTGTAAAAATTATGGTTCAGTAATAAATTACGAGAATTCCATAGGAAATTACTTTCCATAGAAACTGCATAATACTTTCAGTTGTTGAGTTTCTTGTCTTTCCTTTTTTAAATCTTATGTTTTTGTCGGTGTTACATTTATTTTTAAGTTCTTTCATTTCTACATACCACGTGACTCTTTGTCATCCTAACTCCGAACTTAATTTTTTCTGACTTCATTCGGTTAAAAAAATATAGGGGAGAATGTAAAAAAAATGTTTTTTAAATAAATGAAGTGTTCTAGGAAAGATTTGATTAAAATGCTGTTTTGAATTTTTTATCTTTCTCTTTTGTTTCATTTTACTTCAGTCGAAGTTCTCAGAAATCAATAGGCTTCTTCCTGTGGCTAACACTTGCTCTCTATATAAGATACATAGATATTCGAATATTACATTTAAGTTCTCCTTACCTGTCAAACGTTGAATTAGTAAAGAAGTTAAGGGCATTCATTTTCCTCTCCCCAATTGACCAGTTAACTATGTTATAGTATATCTTTCTTTTGGTCTCTTGGTGTTACCGGATTCCAGGACAAGAATTCATTTAGTCTGGTGGAGTATCCAGCTAATTTTATTACCTGAGGTAATATTACTTGGAGAAGTTGCACCATTCCTCTTATGGGCCAGTGTATAGCTGTGTCGAGCAGATCGTATTTGGGCTTCGAATACTATGTTATTTTTAATATTTGGTCAGGGTTTACTTGTAGGGGGAGGTATCCTCATGTCATGTTGTCCTGAGAAACCCTTGTACAGAAAGACCGAAGACACTCGAGGATGGTGTCTAGTAGGTAATTCAAACTCTCCTATGATTACTGAAACAAGTTGTCAGAGCATATGTCAGACTATATGGAGAGCATTAGTGGGAGCTTTCAAATGAGATATTTATCATATGAATGTACTTGAAGTTATGCAGATGTGTTATCAAGAAAGTGGGAGAGGGAGGGATAAAGGAAAAAGAAAAAGAAAAAAATAATGGAACAAATTCTTTTTATTTTGACAATCTTTAATTAAATTTTTTTTTGCATAGTGTTTTGATCGAGAAGCTCAGAAACAAAACGTGAATTAGAAGTTCAGGATTTTTTTTTGTTTATGTAAAATTTAGATTAAATACAAGGTGATTTTTTTGTTTTTGTTTATGTAAAATTTAGATTAAATACAAGGTGATTTTTTTGTTTTTGTTTATGTAAAATTTAGATTAAATACAAGGTGATTTTTTTTTTTGTTTATGTAAAATTTAGATTAAATACAAGGTGATTTTTTTTTGTTTATGTAAAATTTAGATTAAATACAAGGTGATTTTTTTTTTACTAGTTGAATAGGGATGAATGCTATGAGAGGATTGAAAATTTCCACATTCCACAAAACAACCGACCTCCAAAAAATCATGTCCATATATTCCGTTAGTAATGTTTCTGACAAAAAAGAAAGAATTGTTGTATTCTATCCATTTCTTTCATCCTTATCCTTGAGGTGTATTTTTTTGGTCTTGAAGTGGTGATGCATTAGTAAAAATTAAAACAAACAACTGAGTTACCTGTGAAATTACTTGATGCGGTTACAAGTGGTGTGATAGCTGGTGGCGAATGCTGGCACCCATGTTGCGTTCGAAATAAAACTCCATGCTACACTTTCTTAAATTCATTTCTTGTAAAAATTATATTTAAGTAATAAATTACGAGAACTTAAGAGGAAGAAACTTTCCATACAAACTGCGTAATACTCTCGGTTGTCGAGGAATTTGGCCTTTTGGCCAAGATCAAAGTGTAGTATCTGTAACGATGGATACTGCACCCCATAAACTGATATTGTCTTGGCCTTCGGGGCTTGATTTACGCCGGTCTATGGGTCGGTCCTGTGCAGTTCTAGGAGGTCCACCCTCCCAGGCTTTGCCTCCCCTCTTTAGGGTGGAGTAAGTTTATCGCTTACTGCCTGAGGCGCCCCTACCGGAGAATGCCGACGGGACTGCCCAGGCAATTTTTAATGGCCAGAGTGCTCACTTTCTCGGGCGCTGGCTCTTCAAACCCCACTTTCCCGACCCGACCTTGGGTCGCATCTTACTTGTGTGAGTAAGATAAAACTGGCCTTGTGCCTAACCTCCTGGAGAGGAGGTAAATAGATACTCTCAGTTGTTGAGTTTCTTGTCTTTCCTTTTTAAATCTTGTGTTACAGTTTTTAAAGTTCTCTCATTTCTACATACCACGTGACTCTTTGTCTTTCCTAACTCTGAACTTAATTCTTTGACTTCATTCAGTTAAAATAAAATCTATGAGAGAATCTTAAAAATAAAATTCTTTTTAAATAAATGAAGTGTTTCTTTTTGTTTTTTTTAAATAATTTGATTAAAATGTTTTTTTTTAAGTTCATACAAATTGTTATTTGTTTTTCTCTCCTTATCAAAATCTGGTTTATTTTTGAATAAAAATTATACTTTTAGGCATAACTTTATCAATATTTTGTTTATTTCAGTATTGTTGTTTTGTTAATCAAATCTCTCGTCATTTCGATGCATAAACATCTATATTAATCAGTAAAAACACATGAAAATGCAAACAAGCAAAAAAAAAAAAAAAGAACAGTTTTCTAGTTAATCTCTCTCTTTCTCTTACTGAGTTCTTGAATTTGTGTTGGCCATTTTACCACAAGACTCCATTATATCTAATTTTGTGACTCATTACCAATCTTTGCCAATCTAAGTACCGGCTCGGCTTTATAATATATAAATCAGATCGCCACAACAATTGGATTGTGTACAATTATCGCTTCACTGCTTCTTGGCCCGTGCAAGACCAACAAACTACATTTCTTTTTACTTACGAGTGGAAGGAACTTGTATCTACTTTTTTGTTGTTGTTATAAACTCATAACTGCTTGCTTAGGGGGGAAAAGTCTGTTTGTGCAGACTTGGTTACTTTTGTAAGATGAGGAAAACTTGTGGATCTGCTAATAATGATAGAGAGGTAAGTCAAATATTTGCTTATAGAAGTTTCTGAAAGCTGTCTGTGATAGGAAGGGAAGAAAAATATCAGTATATGAAGTGTTTTTCTAGTCAGTTTATTCTGAGCTGCTGCAATTTGTGTTTATCCTTATTAGTGATATTTATACACACCCATATATATATATATATATTATATGATTACTGAAACAAGTTGTCAGCATATATGTCAGACTATATGGAGAGCATTAGTGGGAGCTTTCAAATGAGATATTTATCATATGAATGTACTTAAAGTTATGCAGATGTGTTATAAAGAAAGTGGGCGAGGGGGAGTAAAGAAAAATAGAAAGAAAAAATTGGAACAAATTCTTTTTAATGTTGACAATCTTTAATTAATTTCTTTTTTTTTTTTTTGCATAGTGTTTTGATCGAGAAGCCCACAAACAAAACGTGTTAATTAGAAGTTCAGAAACTTTTTTTGTTTAGGTAAAATTGAGATTGAATACAAGATGATTAAAAATTAATTGTATTGTTCAATTGCAATACTTTTCAGTTTTCATTTTGTGTTCTATGGATTTATTTCAAGAATTTTTTTTTCAAATCTTAGCAAATAAGATCATCAACAAAAACATTGGGTTCACGACAAAAGTTATCAAAAATATCATCTCTATTCACTTTGACAAAGTTTCTCTTATTAAAAATCATATTAGTCTACTAATCTTTTATTTTATTTTGTCTTTTATATTTTGCAGTTTGTTCATTTTTCTGTTTATGTTTGGGTTGAGTCACGTCCTTCGTTAAGAAGGCCTGTTCGATCGAAAATGACATCATACACTTTGGTGCAGGCAACACATGACGAAAGGTCAGGCTGTCGATGATGAATGATAGCTTTCAAGAACTTTTTCAAAACTTTAAATATTGTTTAAAAAGAAAAGAAAAGTAAGGAACACGATCCGATTTATACATAAACTGAGCTTTATTCAATATTAATAAGAATTAATTAAAAAAGAATCAAGTTGTTTCCGAATTAAAGTAAATAAACATCACGATTTTTCATGCATTTTAAAGACTAAAATTATTTTATTTTGATTACAACCAATTTTCTTTAGATATTTATTAAACTAAAAACATGCAAAGTCAAGCAATGCCGATTAGAATTTTTGTAAGTTACAATATCAACCTATTTGTTTAGAAAATATTGTTGGTTATGTGTTAACTTTTTAAGAAGTATACAATCAAATACTACAATTATGAATTCAGGAAACAATTAAATAAAAAAAATTTAAAACAAACGATAAATAATTCAAAAATGAAAAAAAAAACGATGAATAATTACAAAAAAAATAAACACAAACGATAAGTTTAAAATTTTATATTGAAGCGGTTAGCTCCCAAAATGATTGCCAAATTTATAGACTAGTTTTTTTCTGATTTACCAAGCAGCAACAGGGTAAATTAGTCCACTGTATTAATTTGCTATTTGATTTCTTTTTTATTTATTTTAAAAATATTAATTTGTTTTCTATTTTCTTGTGGATTAAATTGTATTTTAAAGACAATTTCTTCGGCAATATTCTATATTGGATACAACATTATTATAATGTTTAATTTGAAATATATTTCAATTTAATTTTTAATGAACATTGTTATTATTTGTTTCTTACGAAAAAAAATACACTCCCTTAACCTTTTTAATAACCCTAAGTCCGAGTGGCGACATTTATAATAAAGAGTTTGATTTTATTATTTGTTAATTAATATTTGCCAAATAAAAAGTAAAGCAGAAAAAAGAAATTCGCAAAAATAAAACAAATTAAAACGGTGGATTAATTTTCCCTGTCACCGTTTGGCAAATCAGACAAAACTAGTCGATAACATTTGGCAGCCATTTTTTCGATATAATCGTTTAAAATGAAAACAAATGATGAATAAGTTAATTTGAAATGAAAACAGGCGAAAAATTAAAAAATAGAACAAATGAAATTTTAAAAAAATAATAAAAAACAAACAATAAAATTAATGGTGCAGAAATAAATTTTAAAAGATCAAACTTATAAAAAAAATCTGTTGGATAATTTAGTTGAATGTTTGAAATTTTCTTTCACTGTTTAATTTGTTCTTAGTAATATTATAATTTTTCTTACCACAAAATTATTTAACAGAGAATTTAAAGTGCTCCAGACAAGCATTCTTTCTATTTTTTTTATCCTAATCACAAATCAACATGAAAAAAACATTAGAAAACCTCTATTAATCTCCTGAAAATAGCAGTTCATTTAAGGTATTACAAAGTTTCGTTAGGCGACGGCTAGCACCAACCACTGTGACGTCAGCAGGAAAACAAGACTCAATGGAAAGGCCTTCTCTTTATGAAGGCCACGGTTTAGAACTGGATTTTGCTACATACTGGTGACTTTACCAACCTCTCTTCTTTTTATCCTCTTTCATACTTCAAATTTAATAGAATAATAATTTTCAGTCCGCCCCTACACTATCTAAATATCCAGATATAAATCATATTGCCCCCACATCTTCATTGTATGTCCTTTCACTGACCTCCGACTTACCCCTTCAAGGGTGGGCTACTGTTCAATTAAGTTCAATCATCAACTTGTCTGTTACCATCAACTACTCTCTCCTCATATTCTACCTAATCCCCTTTTCCCCCTAACCTTCCTCCCTCATTTCTATCACCCCTTTCTTCTCTTTAAATCCCATGTTCGTCCCCTGTACAAAAGTTATCAAAAAATATCATCTCTATTCACTTTGACAAAGTTTCTCTTATAAAAAAAATGGAACTTCTGCTGTTTCACAATGACATTAAAATATTTAAAGAAACGTATAAACTTTGTTATGTACTTACGTGTAAGCTGAAAATAAGATTGTACAGAAAAAAATTTATGCAAATTCATCCAGTATTTATTAAATACTGGGTGAATTTGTGTAATTTTTAATGTACAGTCTTCTTTTCAGCGACCACTAAGTACATAAGAAAGTTTATACGTTTCTTTAGCTATTTTATTTTTTAAAGAGAGGCCAAACATGTTATTGTGAAACAGCAAAAGCACCAAAAAAATATTAGTCTACTAATCTCTTATTTTATTTTGTCTTTTATTGTTTGGAGTTTGTCTATTTTTCTATTCATTCTTTTATACATCTTGTTGGATGTTATCCTTATATTAATCTTATACAAGAATATTTATGTATAGCTCCTGCAAGGTTTTTGCAGTTAATTTTTTTTTTTTTAACTGAAAAATTGTAGGACATCTTGATTCTTTGATGTTATTCAAGGTTTTCTTATTAGCATATTAATGTCTATATTTTTCAGTAGAGGTATAATTTTGCGCCATGTGCAGAATGAAAATGACTAGAGAGTTCATCAGTTGGAAAATTGAGATACAGACTAATGATCGCTTACTAATGTCTAAAGAAATAATTTAATATTATTTAATTTCAGAAAACAAAAACAAAATTGAGATACAGACTAATGATCGCTTACTAATGTCTAAAGAAATAATTTAATATTATTTAATTTCAGAAATAAATAAAAAATTGATATACAGACTAATGATAGCTTACTAATGTCTAAAGAAATAATTTAATATTATTTAATTTCAGAAAACAAAAACAAAATTGAGATACAGACTAATGATCGCTTACTAATGTCTAAAGAAATAATTTAATATTATTTAATTTCAGAAAACAAAAACAAAATTGAGATACAGACTAATGATCGCTTACTAATGTCTAAAGAAATAATTTAATATCATTTAATTTCAGAAAAAAAAAAAATTGAGATACAGGCTAATGATCGCTTACTAATGTCTAAAGAAATAATTTAATATTATTTAATTTCAGAAATAAATAAAAAAATTGATATACAGACTAATGATAGCTTACTAATGTCTAAAGAAATAATTTAATATTATTTAATTTCAGAAAACAAAAACAAAATTGAGATACAGACTAATGATCGCTTACTAATGTCTAAAGAAATAATTTAATATTTAATTTCAGAAAAAAAAAAAAAATTGAGATACAGACTAATGATCGCTTACTAATGTCTAAAGAAATAATTTAATATTATTTAATTTCAGAAATAAATAAAAAAATTGATATACAGACTAATAATAGCTTACTAATGTCTAAAGAAATAATTTAATATTATTTAATTTCAGAAATAAATTAAAAAAAACAAACTTTTTTGATTCACTTAGTTTATTATATTTGACTATCTGTATTTACCCAGCATTGCTTGGATTGTGACATAAAAATATTTATTTTGGCTTTTATAAATGGTTTGTTTTGGGATCTACACGCACACACACGCACACACACGCACACACACACACACACACACGCACTCAAAATGAATGAAAGAATAAATAGCTATGACCACTTTGGCTAGTTCTATTTTACATATAAGATAATATGCATATCCAGAAATGGGAGGTCCGAAACAGCTTTCACCTTCATTAGATGTGAGTGTGTAATCTGTATACTACCAACTCTGAGGATGTTATCTTGCATGTCACCGTGCACATTTCATGTGTACACGAATGTTTGAGACGGTGCAAGGAAGGGCGAATAAGGTAAATAAAAGATAACTGGTGAGAGAAGTGAATGCTGTAAATAATTAAGAAGGGGGGGGGGGAGATAGTCTATTATGATATCACAATGTATTCTCACTTTGTAAAATCCTTTGACTTTGTAATCCTTGTAAAAACATGATTATCAACTAATGTCAAAGTTATTAAATTATATATTATATAAATATATAATTTAATAACTTTGACATTTGTTACATAAACAAATACTGACCAATGGATCCGTCTATTCTGTTTGTCCCTATAAAACACTACTGAAAATCTTGTTGAAAAAAATGATTTTATCTCTATATATAAAACTCAATGTCTGTATGTTTGTGTGTGTGTGTGTGTGCCCTATAGAAAAACAAGAGAATCTAGATAAAATCTAAAAGTGTATTCTTATGTAAAATTAACCGAGAAATATAATAGTTTTCCCGAATCTCTAAATGCACACCCGAGGAGGCTATGGGGCAGATTTCGTCTGGGGGGTCGATTATTTCAGCTATTTTCAGCTTAATTTCAATTTAATTATGCATTAATTTAAATAGAATACAATTATATTATTTAGTAATTTGTAAAAAAAATTCAAATCATTCCTTAAAATTCAACCGGAAATGACATCAGAGGGAGGCTGCGGAGGGGGGGATTAAAAATTAATAGATGCTAATTCTGGGGAAATTCCGGTACCGGCCTTGACTTTGTCGGTATGAGACGAGTTCTAGGAAAGAGGAGGTCCACTCTCCCAGGCTTTACCTTGATACCCATGTCATTCCTACAACTAATCCGGAAATGACGTCATAGGGAATTGGAGGGGGCGTCTCTAACCTTTTAGTTCTTTGGTACAATAGGGGCGTGTCTCTAAACTTTTAGTTCTTTGGTACAACAGGGGCACGTCTCTAAACTTTTAGAGAAGAATCAGATGGGTAAAGGGGAAAGAGAGGGTTGGGGGAGGGAAGAAAATAATAGGGACGAGGGAAAGAGAGACGGCTAGAGAAAGGAAAAGAGATTGAAGTTTTTATATAAAGATGTTACACACACTATTTAATTTCTACTACTTTGGGTTTTTTTTTATCGCCCCGGGCAACGCTGGGTAGCCCTGCTAATTTATAATACTTTGAGGCATTCAGATGCTACAATTATCTTTTTAAACATACCGTTAAAATATTTTATTGTATTCACAACTAAATACATATATGCACACACTGTGCAAAAATATTTAAAAAAATTCTTTTTTCATTCTTTTATATGATACAAAAATTTCCCCCATTTACGTGTGCGTGTGTGTGTATATAATATATATTAGGATCTTCCTTACATTATTTGAGTCATGCTTTGAAATAAAGACAACATTTACGAATTATGAGTTACATGACCTTTGAAAATAAGATTGTTCTTGTACTTCCTGTCTACTTATGTTATCTTTTCAATACTAACTTAGGTAGAAGTGGCTAACGACGCAGACTGACAACATGGATGTGCCATTTTCAGATTCAGTCGATGCTATAGCACCACTTTCACTTATGTTACATGTTGGTAACCGTCACATGGTCTCTCTTGTAAGTACCTAATTCTAGAATGAATCAGGGGAAGCCAATGCCAACACCAGAATAAAACCGGCCAAAACAAGTCATACCATGCTGATTTATACGAACCAAATTTCCTTTATTTATAGAAGAGTGAATCGAAAAGGGAGATAATTCGAATTTTTTTTTACGGGGACTCATGACGAAACGATTATATTCAGAAAAATTTCTTACAGGGGAAACCGTAACACAGATGGAGAAGCAAGAGAATTTGTAAGATACTGGGCTGAAATAATAACGTTATAATTCAGAAACCCATTCTTAACATGGAGAGGAGGAGGGGGGGGGTGATTAACTATTCTGTACTTTCAGCTAACAAAAGATACCGTAAAAATTAAAAGAATTAAGACAGTTTGAATTATCCCCCCCTTCCGAAAAAAATTCAAATTATCTCCCCTTTCGATTCACTCTTCTAGAAATAGGGAAGGAAATTTGGTTTGTTGCCATAATACAGAAGCACCGGATTTACTTTACTTTAATACTAACATTATTGATACTCTATTGTACAGCCTTTTGGCTAAGATCAAAGTGTAGTATCTGTTTCGATGGATACTGCACCCCATAGACTGGTATCGTCTTGGCCTTCGGGGCTTGATTCCGCCGGTCTATGGGTCTGTCCTGTGCAGTTCAAGGAGGTCCACCCTCCCAGGCTTCGCCTCCCCTCTTTAGGGGAGGAATAAGTTTATTGCTTACTGCCTGAGGTTCCCCTACCAGGGAATGCCGACGGGGCTGCCCAGGCAATTTTTAATGACCAGAGTGCTCACATCTCGGGTGCTGGCTTTTCAAACCCCACTTTCCCGACCCGACCTTGGGTCACATCTTACTTGTGGGAATAAGATAAAACTGGCCTTGTGCCTAACTCCTGGAAAGGAGTAAATAAATACTCTATTGTACAGAGAAAAACGATATTGCTGCTATCGTTTACACATGTTAGCACACCATAAGGTGTTGAATGAATTATTATTGCTTTGAAAAATGAAAATATCAATACTATTTTGTAAATATTAATTTTGGAAGTCGGTGAACCCTTAAAAACTCTTAATGGGTTCATTTGTTAAATGCATTTGTGTGTGGTTCACTATTTTATCCCAAATTTTTAATCATTTGAATTATGTTGAAATTTACTGCTCTAGAAAGTACTTCGTTCCTGATGCAATCCTCTATATAACACAAGAGTCAAATATGTCCTAAGATGGAGTATTGCTGCTGTATCTGTTGAGGTGCCACTAAAAGCATCCTTTCTTGCCTTGACAAAGTACAAAATCGATTTCACAGTCTAGTGGGGGATAATCTCTTCTGTTCTCTACAGCCTTTTTCTCACAGAAGAGACGTCGCTAGTCTTTCTCTGCTCTATCATTATTTCCATAAAAGGTGCTCGACTGAGCTTCAATCTCTGGTTGATCCTTGTAAAACATTCACAGCAAGAACTCGTTTTATGACCACAATTGCAAAGAACTTTCTTTCTTTCCTCCATCAAACTGAATTTCCCTGAACAAACTTTCTGAAAACTTCCAACTGTAAAACACGTTACCACAGGATTGCTTCCTTGTGGTCTACAGCATGATCTTTAAATTCAATGTCAATGGATACTTGTTATAAACCGTTCTCATAAGTTATCAGATTTTGTTCATTGCGTTCGTCATTTTCAATCCTTCGATAATATTTTTCATTATTCAACTGAAAATCTATCCATCTCATTAACCCTTATCCTCGAGTGGCTTTGGCCTCGATAAGTGGTGACTCATTAGTAATTAAAATATTAGTAGATACATAGTGCTAATAAATAGTATTATTGCAGAAAGGATCTCAATAGATCCTATAGAATCAGAACTCTGCTCGTCAATTCCTTTGTCTTTAATGGTATCCATTAATAACATGTGTGTTTAATCTTGGTGTAAGGCTTTGTTTTCAATTGTCTCCCTTGATAGATGGAGTAATGTAATAAATAAATTATTCATTTCGTTGTTTCGCGGTAAAAAGATAATTATTTTCGTTCATTGGAAGAACATTTTAGAAATTTTGAAACAATTCCATAACAGGTTTCTCCTCGGATATTGTTTATTAAAAATTATCTTTGGAGTGTGATTGAAGAGAAAATTAAAATGTACTGCCCTGTGTAGAGATTGAACGTGTAGTCTTCAGATTATGAGAGTTTTTTGTGTGTGTTTAATACATCCCCTCTACCACTTACAGTTTTATTTTTCCTTCATCGTCACCTGCTACACCCTGTTGAGTAATTCGCATACCCACACATCAATTATTACTGTCTCTGTATTAATAAAACTATGAGACCAGATCGTGTTTATGCCTGTATCTTAGTTTTTCTGCTTAAACATAACTTTGATGAATACATATTGAATTATTATTTACTACTAGCTGTACCTACCAGGTGTTTAGACTTGAAGTTTGTTTTTGATTTTGTTAAATGTAGCAATAGACCAAAACGAACACTTATCAGCTTCAAAGCATATTAGGTGTTTCGCATGTAGAGCGACCTTTTTTTTTTTTTTTTTCAGAGAGAAAAAGTAACTTGTTTATAATGGCAGATTTTTATGCTTGAAACTAAGTTGCATGTGTAGATACCAAATGCCTTTAAAAATAGACCGATTAAAAGCAGATGGTGAGTCGAATTTTAGACCTCTGAGAGAAAGCATTGGTGTTGAAAATTTGTCAGTGCTTACTCTGGTGTTGCTTGAAGAGGAGTTCTTTCTGAAGTTTGGACCGTCATTATTACCTTCTTATGGCTAAAGAGATTTATATACATCCTTTTTTTTTACATTAAACTATGCCGTTTTTTAAAAAATTATTTTTTGTTCCAAAACAAAGGGAAGTAACACTGTATTGATGATGAAAAATAATTCTGCCCCGATCAAAGTATTTTCTGGAATAAATTAAATAGAATTACATTTTACCGTTTCTTAATAGCATACTACAACAATCCACCAAAAAAACTGACAAACCAGAATCGAATAATGATTTTGTAGGAAGAAAGCTATCGATGACAAACATCGAGAAAGAGACTGACTTTACTTTATATATTAGATAAATCGAATATTTATTGAAATCAAAAATAAAATAACGGAAAACTAAAACGAATTTTTAAAAAATCCTATTTAAAAATTTTTTGTAAACATGACTAGCTTATGTAAAATTTAACGCCCGTTTTTAATTCTGTAAGGCTGTAATGTTGAATGTGTTTATTTACTCCTCCCCAGGAGTTAGGCACAAGGCCAGTTTTATCTTACTCACACAAGTAAGATGTGACCCAAGAATCGGGTCGAGCAAGTGGGGTTTGAAAAGCCAGCGCTCGAGAGGTGAGCACTCTGGCCATTTAAAAATTGCCTGGGCAGCCCCGTCGGCATTCCCCGGTAGGGGCGCCTCAGACAGTAAGCAATAAACTTACTCCTCCCCAAAGAGGGGAGGCAAAGCCTGGGAGGGTGGACCTCCTAGAACTGCACAGGACAGGCGTGCAGTATCCATCGGAACAGATACTACACGGCTGTAATGTTGAATGTGACTTATAAGGAATGTTTCATTAGAAAAAAATATATCTCAACCCGGACAATGCCGGGTAAATATAGCTATTTAATCATATAACTAGCAAATATATACCCCCCCCCCCCAGAAGCAAATATTTAATAGTTCAATGAATCCATATAAAAAAAGATGAGTTATTTCTGTTTTCATTGTGAGGTAATGATCATATTGAAGATAGTTGAGTACTTGATTATTTCATGTTTATGCATGAGTAAGTGCTTATTCCATGCAAATGCCAAGTAATATTCATCTCTTGCAGTCAACTCCAGTTGGGCTAACCCCATTTGTGGTTTCCTTTTGAATTATCTGGTTACCTTGGAAACAACGATTACACTTCCAGAATGCTTGCCTCTTCAAAGCTTTGATATACAATGGCTTCATACAAAAATAAGGATTAATCTCATCTGTGGTTATTTTATAATTTTAGATATTATAGCCTAAAATAATATTTTTGTCTTAATATTTTTATCCATACATTTTCATTAAATGATCTACTTGACTTTGTGACATTAATTGTTCTGTTGAAATTCCTTGGTTAATTGAAGAAAATAGATTTTAATAATTAATACTGGTATACTTCAATATTTATTATACCCTCCGAGTTGTATCTACCCGACGTTGGTTGGGATACAGTGAAGCCATTTTAGTTTTTTAAAATTTTATTTGTTAGCACATTTTTTAAACTTACACAGAAAAAGAAATAAACTTTTAATTGCAAGGGAGACAACTCCTTTTTATATTTTTTAATTAAAGACGAGTTATTCCCTCTTGCTGATTTTTTTTTTTTCTTCTCACCCGTTCCTAATTGAAAAATTGTTTCAATATTGCAGGTTGTCCAGGCAGGACTACATAATTTTTTAAATAAACTGTAGCGAAGTACGTTATTACTAGGTACGTGCAAAACTGGCTGTGGCTTATACGGGCTTATCATAATTATTTTCATAAGTTTTCATTTAAATTTTGATTTTGTTTGAAAGTTAATCGCTAAAGAAACAAAAATGTAATTTTACGCATGAAAATAAATTTTACAATGAAAACTGTTCTCACGTCGGGTAAAAAATACAAAAATTCAGTGAAATTGAAAGTTTTAAAAAATTATTAAAAAAATCTCTTTGAAAGATAAATACCGATTTTCTGGTACTATTTCAAAGATAATTAAAAAATTAGTCTTAAAACACCGAATTAAAAAAAATGTACATATTATTTTACTAAAAAATTGTATAGTTATCCAAAAAATGTCAGAGTAATGATAAAATCTGTAAGACATGAAACAAAATTGTTAGCGACATTCAGAGATTATATGAGAGCTCATAAGCATTATAATATATCATTTAATGTTTTCATTTTTATAAAGATATGGTTTTGTAACAGTTTATAGAAATTGTATAATTATTATAGTATATTTTCCTTAATTCTTTTTACTTATTAATGCCATTTAATATTTCATTGGGTTCAATGAGATTTCTCAATGTGATATTAAAATGCTTTAAATATCGACCAATATAGTTTAGTTTTAACCTTTTCATTTTGTTTTAAACGAGCTTTTTTTTTGTATAAAAAATTTCAAAGTTTATTTTAGCATCAAAAACTTTGTTTTTTGTATGTAATAAAACTTTAAATAGTTTGGTGCATGATTAAAACATTGAATTAAAATTCGATTCTTAAAACATTACAAAAGTAAATTAGAATTTTATTTTAGGACAAGAAATACAATTTTATCCAAATTTGAGAAAAATAGCCGAAATGGAAACGACTTTGTCATATACGCTATTTTTTGTTGTTTTTTTTTTTGTTTTCTTTTCATTTTGATGATGGCAGTGCAAATTTGATCTGTTTATTGCAATACTGGAGATCCATACATCTTCAAGTTAATTGTTAGTAGAAGTTATCCAATTTCTTACATTTTTTTTTTTTTTTTTTTTTTAACAGCGCAGTTTCTCAATTTTTTTCAATTTTTTTTTAATTTTTAAGATTATAAAAAGAATAATAATTACACGTTCATGCGCAAAGGGGAAATATAATAATAACATTAAATTTTCCCGGAAACTGTTATCATTGAAATCACATAAAATATTTTTTGCAATTATATTATTTTTTTGGTGAAAATATTCATTAACCAATGATTCAATGATAATATCGTTAATTCGAGAAATTAATTTTTCTTTGAGTTATATTGAATTTATTAAAACGGAATTTAGGGGCTTTTTTTCGTAATATATAAGAAATATGTTTTAAAAAAATGTAATTGTTAACATTTGTAATGCTTTATTTACATTAAAAATTACAAAAAAAATTCATGCGTTTTTTTTCTTAGTACTTAAAAATGTAATTTTAAGAAAGGTGTATTTTGTTTTCACAAAATAATACATTTTCACTAAGATTAAAAATAAAATAATGGATGCATTATATTCCATGATCGTTGATTAATAAATACTAAAAATTTAATTAAAATTGGTTGATTTCCTGAATTTTGGTGAGTTTTTAAGTGAAGGGAGGGGTCAAAATGTTTTTATATTTTGGGGTTCGGCCATTCATTTTTCACGTACTTAGTTATTACAGTGCGAATAATAACATTAAAATTAGTCTGTCTGTAGAAGTTAAAGTTGTTTAATTAAAGAAAATAGGTTTTATTAATAAATTAGACGTACCCGTGAACCGTTGGGTCACAACCAGCACCAATATTCAATTTAGATTTTATTTGAAAATTCGGAAACTTAAGACATTCTTCTAACATAACTAAAATAAGTATCTTTACTACTATATTATTATTATATAGAAGTAAAGTGTATTATCATTTTGCCATTTTATTTATATAGGTGTTTGCAGTATATACAGGCACACATATCTAAATTAGTTTCCATGCTGAAAAAGTCATTCTTTCTCTAAAGATTTTCAGCGCAGAAGCTGCAGCCATATACTTGGCTTTAAAGATAATAGAAGGTAGTAGCCCTGATAGATTTATCATCTTCTCTGACTCCCTATCTGTGATCACAGCAATGAAGAATAAAAATCTAGATAATCCGTTAATTGTGAAAATCTTAAATAATACCACCACTCTTTACAACAAGAAAAAATGCAAAATAAACTATGCTGGATACCGAGTCATGTCGGCATTCGTGGCAATGAAAGAGCAGATAAAGCTGCAAAAGAATCCTTAAATATGACACCAACCAATACTAGGATTCCATACACTGATCTTCGACCTTCTATTAACAGAATAATCAAATAAAAATGGCAAGAATGTTGGGATGAGTGCCAAAATAATAAGTTATACAAGATTTGGCCAACTATAGATGAGTGGCCCCTGCAATATAGAAAAGCAAGGAGAGAATTTGTTTTGACCAGAATCCATATAGGACACGCATATCACTCACAAACACTTATTGGAAGGGGAGGAGTCTCCAATGTGCATAGGATGTCAACAATCCTACACAGTCAAACATATATTAATAGACTGTCAAGATCTGCAGCAAACCCGAAACAAATATTACGACTCCAAAGATTTAAGATTTATTTAAAAACACAAATGTGACGAAAATCTTAGATTTCATCAAGGAAGTTGGACTGTTCCAAAAAATGTAACCACAAATTTTTCATTTCACTTTTCATTGTCTCTCAAGACAATGTGAAATAATTAGAATTGCATCTGACAACTTTAGTCGGCATTACATAACCCATAGTTGGTTGCTATGCCGTAAAACAAACCAAACTTTCTCTAAAGGTTCAACGTAGATTGCAAGAGAGCCAGAGAAATACATAGATATCTAAGATACAGATGGGTGACTTATTCAGTTAATTATAAATTACGACTAATTAGAACAATTAAAACATTTTTTTTTCAAACATAACTCAATCCCAGAACTAAGGTATATATATTATCATGTATTTTGTGTTATTAAAGTATATGGGGAAAAAAGCCTCAGGGAAACAAATGTTGATTAACTCACATTTAGTATAATAATAAATACGGGTGTACTTCAGTATATTACACATTATTTTCTCATCTTCAATTAGGATTTGAATCCCCCTGATTCTCTCTATTATCTATATATTAATACGATAGCATGTGTGTTCGTGTGTCACGCTTACATCAAAAGCTCTGTGCATGCGTGCCGCACCTAGATTTGGAAAAGCATTCAAGTCACCTAATTTTCATATTTTCAAGTGTTTTCTTTGGCGCAACGGTTAGTGACGTAGTATTTTGACGTCAGCCCGACTGGGTTATAGTTCGATCCCAACCAACCTCTAACATTTTTTTTCTACATCGAAGGGGGGGGGGGTAGTTAGGGGACGACCAGGAAGACACATAATTATACAATAGCGTGTGTGTTATTTTGTGTGTCACGCTTACATCAAAAGCAGCGACCTTCCGAATCTTTGTATGCTACTCATGAAATGGAGCCAAATTTAATTTAATCTAAAGCATTTACAAAGTAAGGTTTAGTTGTCGAAATCGCAATTAGTCGATCGATCAAAACGAGAAAAAAGTCTGACGGACACAAAACTGCTTTTATTTTGTAAATTGTTTCATGTATTGTTCATTTTTTAAAATAAATATACAAGTCGAATTTTATCATATTTTATTAAAACATGTATAAGTTAGGAACAAGGTGATTAGTATTGAAAACATCATTTCGTGTAATTTACACGGGTCCCGCTAGTGATTATTATTATAATAAAAATTACCATCATATAATACGAGGAATAACTACATATAAAAAACAAAACAATAAAACTACTTCGCGTATTCAAAACTTCATTATAAAAAAATGTGCATTTAGTAGTCACTGCCGAATTTAAGTATTTTATGCAATTCATATCAATTTGCATCATCAGTGTGAAAGCCCTATCTTGCTTAAAACATTGACTCTCAAATCCATTCTGAGACGTGTAATCAGGTGAATACACTCCATCCGACACCTGCCATACTTGGAACGACTTGTTTCCTTGGATTTAGATTCATTGAAGCTTCGACGTCTTGCAACTAACAGTAAAGTTTTCCCTTATTATGAAAAATGAAAAACGGTCCTCGCATTCCATGAGCGATGTTTCTGACAAAGGGCGAAGAATTGCTGTTTTCTGGGTCTGAATCTATTCATCTAACACTTACCATTGGCTAGTTTTTGATTTTTCAAGTTATACTTTTTTTATGTTTTAGCTCCTTATATCAAGTGGCTTCATGCCTTGTCTGGAGCGATTTCCATAAAAACAAACAACAAAACAAAAACATCCACAAAATTACTAACCATCTTGCCAGCAACAAGCCGGGAGCACCTTTTTGATCTCCATGTGTCTAACACATGTGAACATGCCAAGTCGGAGTATAGCACAGCTCCTATGACTTTGTGAAGCATTTTTTCACACTCAAAATTGCTGAGTATGCAACAAACTGCATCTGCACCAGTTTTTGGCTGCCGAGACACTGCATCCTTTAAAACCGATATGCTTCTTGAAATTTGCTCAAACTGATGCCGCTCCTTTATACACATGCACACATGCACATCATCATACACTGTTTATTGCCTTGGCAGCTGTACATTATCCTATGTACTTTTGATGAGTTACAAGGCACCTGAGCACTGTACACAATGATTTTATTAATTATTGTTATTTACATAAGGAAACTAAGGATCAGTACTACATCTGTGCTGTCTCTCTCTGTCCGGGATATTTCGTGTTTTTTTGTTGTTTTTTTACATATAAAGTTATCTTATCAGATTTTTAAAGTCAGACCCAAATATCATTTAAACTGACAAATGTAACTTTGCTTTTGACTAGCCAATTTTTTTCCATCTGTCATTTTTGTACCGTGTTATTGGCAAAATATAAAACGTATTTAGCTAAAAAAAAATGTTTTTTTAAATTAGTTAGTTCGTCCCAGACGACTGATCATATTAAACATTTTTAAATAATCACCTAAAAATAAAAATCTGCAAAGGGGGACAACTCAATTAAAATTAAAGAATATAATAGGAGTTGTCTACCTTAAGTTTTAAACAAATAAAAATTAAAATGACTTTACTGCATCTCCGGTAACACTGTAAAGCTGATAAAATAAAATAAATCTGAAGATGCTTTTAGAAATTAAAAAAAATTGATTGTCCTTTCAATTAAACATTTTTAAAAAAATTTTTCTCTTTAAATTTTATTAAATTTAAACAAAAAATCATTTTTTTAATTTTAAATTAAAAAAAATCTTTTTTTTCACTTTTATTAAATTAAAAAAAAAAAATTTTTATTCAATAAAATTGAAAAATAAAATCAATTTTTTTCAATTTTATTAAATTTAAACAAAAAATCATTTTTTTAAATTTTAAATTAAAAAAAGATCTTTTTTTTTCAATTTTATTAAATTAAAAAAATTTTTTTAATTAGCATTCAGGCCCACAATTTATTTTAACGATACCTATGTATTTGATTTTGATGATAAGAAGTTTATTCTTGTTTAATGTTTGTTTTTAACCTTCCAACCCAATTGACAAGAATTAAAATGATTGTTCAAATACTTTTAACAGAACGTGTATATATAAAGATTATGCTTACATGCAATCGATAAGTATACATTAGAAAATTGCAGGTAGTCAAATTATCAGCTTACTATTACATAAGTATTGTTAAAACAACACTTGAATGATAAAATGCAGATAAAAAAGAAAGAAATTCAAAAAGAAACCACAAAGATATACAAATCACAGCAGACAGTTTAGTGTTTATGATTTTTTTTGCTTTGTTTTGTTTTCTGTTATTATTTATATAAGATCACTTAAAAATGAAAAGCGGTCAGACTGGAGACAGAAAAAAAGGTCAAATTGTGTAACTAGTTTTACAGATATTTCAGTGTTCATCTTTCTTTCTTCTACCATATAAAGTTACGGCAGTCGAATTATCATGTTGGACCTAAATAGCATTCTAACTGACAGATCGATATTTGATTCAGAATAAAGATTTCTTCCTTTTTATTCTTGCATCATATTCTTTGGATGAACATTATGTATTTCTCTTCAGTTTCTGTCAAAAAATACATTTTCCAGACCGGAAATTGGTACAATAAAAAAACAAAACAAATTGTAGAAACTATTTTAATTATTTCGTCAGAGTTAGCTGAGTTTCTACTACTATTAATTACAAATGGCCGAATGAAATATTTACCATACCTTTACTCTTGACAAGGGAGATAATTCTTTGTTTGTCAAACATATTTATCTCCTTGCATTTAGTGATTTTTTTTCTGTGCGGAAACCGTCAGTTTTAATTTCTTTTTAATATTAGACGTTGATACTTGAGAAATTAGAAAATAAAATAGTAATAAGAGCTACGAGTATCAATGTCTTGGGTTACTTACTTTTTCTCGTGCAACACCATCAAGGGTACCGCTAGTATGTGATAGAATGAGTGTGACGTTAAGGTATATTCAATGGTATAGGAAGAGTGTTTTTTTGTGTTTTTTTTTCAGCGACCAATAGTGGAATGGTTCAAGAATCTGGAGCTTGTTTGTGAGTGATGTAATCTTCATAAAGTGGAGCGTGTCCTCCCTCTACAGTTGAGGGGAAGGCGTCTTTGCAGTCTATAACTAGCTTAACAAGAGCCAGAGGGTTGAAATACCCAAGATAATTTGTGGTTAACTGTTTCAAAGTAGAACCTCTTAACTTTAATTTTTCTCACAGGAAATATTAACCCTAACCCTAACCTCTTAACTTTAATTATCCTCACAGGAAATATTAACCCTAACCCTAACCTCTTAACTTTAATTATCCTCACAGGAAATATTAACCCTAACCCTAACCTCTTAACTTTAATTATCCTCACAAGAAATATTAACCCTAACCCTAACCTCTTAACGTTAATTATCCTCACAAGAAATACTAGCACAAGAAATGAACGCCAGCAAAACACTAACCCCAAGCAGAGAATTTAAACTACAGTCAAATTGACAGACAAAGTAAAATAAAATGTGGGATGTCTTCTTTTTTTTTTCTTTTTTTTTTTTTAAAGAGTGAAAAACATCGTTTGACTGAAAGCAAAACAAATAGCATGTTTATATGCTCAGCCCTGGAGCGAAATATTTGCATAATTGGTTCCTTAACTTAACAATCTGCCATTGTTTCTTGTGACAAAGGTGTTTGCCTCAGCATCCCTCTGCCACATATGCTACACACCAGACTTTGTCTCCTTGAATGATAGAAACGACCAACCTCTGTAAAAATAGTTGCCATTTCGTCCTGCCTTTCACTTACAGGTTGTCAACAGATTCTGATTTTCTTTTCTTCACATCCTTGTATTTGTCTCCTCCTTACATTTTGTCAAACACCAATATCCAAATGATGCGTTACATCGCCCAACACTGGAGTCAATAAGCCACTTTAACTAGCTGTACCTATCCGGCATTGCTGGGAAATTTTCTTACTTAAATAAAATGAAAAGCAGCTGACTATATCCTAAAGAAAAGGTATACATACAACTTATCACCAACGGCCGCCTATGGCTTTCCCTAAAACAAAATTCGAAGCAGGTTGTCATTTAATCAAAATGTATGATATAAAAATAGGTTTTAAAAATAAGTAGTTGAAGCTTTCTTTTAAACATATGTAAATTTGTATCCAATATAGTGAAAATAAGAAATGTACAAAGATGTGAAGGTTGTTAGTGAAAAATACATTTTTTTGTATATAAAAAAAAACATGATCTAAGGGAAAAAACGAAAATTGGCTAGTCAGAATCAAATAGTGATTTATCAGATTAATTGCTATCAATGACAAACTCTGAAAATCTGACAAGAAAACTTTATCTATTAGATTACACAGATGTTGTTTTATTTTATTGTGTTTAACATGACATCAAATGCTAACCATCTGGTGAGCAGCAATAAATATCAAAGATCATCGCAACAAATGTACATCTGATGTTTTCACAACAAGATTTGATATCACAACCATTTTTATATTTATTTGTGGGTGCTATATTGGCATAATGGATCCACATGTGGATTAAAGAATCAGCTATGTTGGGTTCAAATCCTGTGGGATCTATTAAGTTCAATTACACACTAATACATGTTGGGAAAGGTATGAACCCATAATTTCTCCCCCGCTATCCATGCATAAGTCTTGTGTAATAAGAGAGGGGTGAGACGAGATCTTGTGAATTATGGTGAGATTAGGGACAATGGTCGGTCTCTTTTACAGTGAGATCCCAAATAACATGGACGTATAAAAAGACATTCACAGAAACAAAACGGCTGTTTTAAATCTCTCGCTCACAAAAGAAAATCGCTGCTCAGGGATAAAGAAATTGAACCATCAATATGGTGTTAAGATTTTCTCAGACGATAATCACATTGTAGCAAATAAAGATGGTGTCCGATGAGCACATGAATCCGGTTGTATGCAACAGTCTTGTTGATTATCATGTTAAAACACTAATTCCTGTCAGATTACCGAAGTTAAGCAATGCTGAGCTTGATTGGAAATACCAGGTGTTAAAGAAAACGCTCTACTAAGGTGTATAAATGGATACCAGCCTTACTGAGAGTAAGACTGGTGACAGACCAACGTCCTGTCATAAGGTTGGGGAATCTGTTCGGCATTACCAAAACGGGGGGATGTAAGCATAGCTCCTATGAACTATCCGGCCTGGAAAGGAATTTTACTACTATATACTATCCATAAATAAAAGACATCTTGTGTTCAATTCATCGTATACAATCAGTGGTTAGCAATAGTTATTGTTTTGGTTAATATGCCATAAAAAAAAAAAATTTGTTCGTTGTTAATTTTGTAATCACATGGAAATAGATTTCTCTGTATTTGTTTGAGACAAGTTTGAGTATGTTATATGAATATTAATATTTTCATATATATATATATATATATATATATGGGGTAAGGTACACGATAAGTCATGAAAATAAAATGCTGTGGTAGACGAAATGTGTGAAAAATGACAAACGGAAAACAGGTTAAAGTGCAGGAGAAAAACAAAAACTTTTTCTGAAGACGTTCACTAACACGAACGAAACCGGTCAAATCTCTTGTTTTTGTTTTTCTCCTGCACTTTAACCTGTTTTCCGTTTGTCATTTTTCACATACATATACATATATATATATATATACACACACACACACACATACACACACACACAAAGTACATAATGTATTTTAAGACATATTTATACATACACAAAAATGACCTCCCTCTGAGTTTATATTCTGTCTATTACTCTCGCTTCCATCACTCTCTGTTTAACAGTTAAATGTAATAAAACTAACTATAAAAATCAAGACCGGAATAGTACATTATAAAGAAAAGGAAATACCAGCACAAGTAATATTGCTATTTAACCTGTAGAGAAAGAGAAGAGGCTAATTTAGGATCTTGTCTTTATTTTGAAAAAAAAAATAACTGGTTCTTCAAACTCATTTTTTCCTAATTCAAACTATCTAACTCAAGCTCAATGGGTGACCCAACGGATCACATTCTTTCTTGATTATTAATGATTACAAAATTAAATTAGTTATAAAATGTTACTTTTAACTAATTGATTTGGTCTATCTGACACAGAGAAAAAATTATGATGAACAAATATTCAGTACAAATATTTAAACAATTTAGAAGATGAGTAATGTATTTGAGAACAGATTTATGCATACACAAAAATGACTCTTAGAAAGAGATGATGATGACTCTTAGAAAGAGATGATGATGTCTTTTTACTGAAAAACGTTTTTGAGGATAATGATAAAAATACTGTTTTCTAATTTTATTCATTAAAGCCTCCTTTAGCTTTGATAACGACTTTTCTGTGAGGTATGAATCACCTACATTGATCAGATGGTCCTTGTTAATATTAGACATTAATTATGGATACTTTTAGGGAGTATTTAGTGTTATGACGGTGTTCATAAAGAGATAGAAAGATATTAGAAAGAAATAATAATGTCTTTAGTAAAATACGTTTTATGAGAATAAATATATTGTTTTGTAATTTTATTTATTAAAGTTTCCTTCAGCTTCGATAACGTCTTTTATATAAGGTATGAATCGCCTACATTCTAGCATCAGGTGGTCCTTGGTCATACTGAAAATTACTTAGAGATCATTTAGTGTTATGAGGGTGTCCATTACCCCTTTTTCTCAACTATGCTCCATACATAGTAGTCCAAAAGATTGAGATCTGGGAGAGCCAGGAGGCCAAATGTTAGGGGTCATGAGAACATGAAAAAATTTAATATTTGTTTAGGAGTCTATTAGCTCTGATTAAGCAAATTTCTTTTAATTTTCTTGCCGTAAAATGACGTTTACTCATCGCATAAGATTTGTATTGTGGACAACATTTCAGATTATTCATTCTGACATACAGTGTTCTTTTGCAATCAGTTTCATGAATCTTATAGGATTACCACCAACGGTGTGCTGTACTTGCTGAATAAATTCAGGTGTTCCAATGCTATCAGCGTGTCTCGAATGTCTCTTTTGTTTTGATAATAGTGATGCCTTTCCATCTTAAACTTTTAACTCTTTTCGAACTTTACAAAATTGCTATATTCAGTCTTTATAGTCATGATAACCATGTGCCTCTTCATTTGTTGTGTAATTATTGAGGCTGCCATTGATATTTGTGAAATATAGAAAATATAAAGTCAAATAATATTCCCGCTATAGTAAAAATGTTTGTCCTCAATTTTCTTACGCACTCTGTATGTGTACGCGCGCGCACGTATCATTTGTTTGACAACTTTTGATATTCTGTTGTCGAAAAGAGTGTTATTCTTTAGAAGAGTAGAAAGTGGATTTTGGGTTTACTTTCGGCAGCCTCGTAACTCTCGCTTCCTTTATTTTGTCCTTAAGTCCTCACATTTCATGAGCGATGTTTCTGACAAGGAGGGAAGAATTGCTGTTTTCTGGGTCGGAATCTATTCATCTAGCACTGTTGGATATTTTTTTTACCTTGAAGTGGTAATTTTTTTTTTTTTAGCTCCTTACATCAAGTGGCTTCATGCCTTGTCTAGAGCGATTCCCATGAAAAAAAAAACATAAAAAAGAAATGATGAGGGTGGGGGTCAGTGTCATTACCTCCTAGCAACGCTGTTGGGCAGTGGAAGTATTGCCTCTTTTCTTGTCTGTTTGATTAATTAGTCTGTACTTAACCCCACTCCACTTTACTAATATGCTCCACCATTTTCTTTGTTCTCAGTATCCTTGTGCAAATCTGTTTTACAAAATTGTTTGATGCATTAAGTGATCTCTACAAAGACAACTTTGTTATTCCATATGGTTATTTTTTCATGTCATTTTGGGTGATACTCAAATGCATAACATCACAAGATACACATTAATCTACTGATTAAGATAAACCAATGAGCCACAACTTGTTGATAGAATCTAAATGTGTGTGTGTGTATATGTGTGTGTATATATGTGTGTGTGTGTGTGTGAGAGAGTAAAAGCAAAATCCAGTCTCTCCATGATGTTGACGGTCTGAAATTATCAGAAAGCCTATATGCATAAATTAGTTTTTAAAAGAATCGGCCATTGTAAAGAACATGGTCCACTATCACCACCAGATAAATGATAGTGGTTCAGGGGCACTACATACCATGTGGCAGGAACCTACCCAGTTGCAGGTGTTGTATCAGAGTTTTGGAAAGGTGCTCGACTGAGCTCCAATCTCCGGTTCCTCCCTGTAAAACATTTGCAACAAGAACTAGTCTCTCTACCCTAACCGAACAAAACTTTCCTTTCTTCCTCCATGTGCCTAACATCAGGTGAAATTTCTATGAACAGAATTTCTTTTCAAAGGCTTCTTATCTGTAGAACACATTACCATGGGATTGCTTCCTGGCAGGCTACAAATCTAATATCAACAAATACTTGTCATAAACCATCCTCATAAATGTTATCAGATCTTTTCATTCCATGCATTCAACTGACAATTCAGTCCTCTTATTAACCCTTAACTCTAGTGGCTTCTGGCCTTGATAAGTGATGACTTATTAGTGTAAAAAATAATTCTCCTAGAATTCTTTATTATAACTTAAGAGTAGTATAATCTTTAAAAGTATTTCACTCATAGATGGGGGGGATTCATACCTTTATTAAGAGTATAAGTGAAAGTGATGCAAAATCTCTGACAGAATTCGAACCTGAATTTTTGAGCCCACAATCCATGTCAATAATCACTGCATCACCAACACCTATACACACAACATAAAAATCTACTTCCTAAAGTTAACGTGGGTCCTAATCTCTGAAAGGACGTTATATTGTTACAAATAAAGGGTAATTGAATGGAAATTATCAGAGAAATAAAATGTATTTCATGAACATTAAACTGAGGCGAGCCAAATCTATTTTATACGGTGTCTTTTCTATTTGTCCTTTGAACCCAAGCAAGTTATAAAGGAAGAAATGTTATTCCTGTTAAACCTACACCATCTAACCCACCCCTATCCTTGCACTTAAGAGAAGCGAATATTGTGTCCTATTAGCAACACTTCGCCTCCATCCTGAACCTAACTGAGAGGAAATCTGATGACACATCCGGTCGACTATTGTCTCTTAAAACATTTATGAACGCCCTGACCTCACATCAAAGGGCGAAGTATCATCGCTTTTTAACTCTTATTTCCGATTAGCGACACACTCTCCCCCATCTTAAACCCTTAGCCGAAGGGAAGTTAAATGTCAGCCAAATATCATGTGTTCATCTCTTAACATTCACAAATGCTGTGACTCCAAATCAGTGCAAAGTACTGTCACTTCGTAACTCAAAGAAACCCTTCACACACCCACCTTCGCTGCCCACACATATCGGTGGAGAAGATATAAAAAACGAGTTGGCGAATTGATCAGAGAGTTCACGTCAGTCGAAGAGTAAGCTGTTGCCAGTCAAGGAAACCTGTCACCACCAGCGTATGCGTTGTAAGCAAGGAAAAGACGAAGAAGAAAAGAACGAAGCTGAGGAAGAATCTGACCCCATAACCGTGCTGATTCCCCGAGATTTTCTTCTATGCCAAAAGTTAATTTGCCAAAAACAAAGGCCTTTTGAGATTGCATCACCTAACTTGTCGTTAATTGTTAATATATCACACTAATGGCGAGATGACGAATGCACATCTTATGTAAAGATTGCATAGTGCCCATTTGAGACTTCCGTGATTACACCCATATATAAATAATTTCTGAACACTTGTATCTTAATATCTGCTGATGATTTTTCCATCCAAAGATCAGTGTGGATCTTGGATGAGTGTGACTTGGGACATTTCTGGATAATTGAACTCTTCAACTCCCGTGGGGAGTTTATTAACAACCTTCCACATTCTGTGAGTAAATAATCCTTTTTCTTCCGTGATTTGTTTGGGACACTATTTTGTTCATAGATTTTGCTTGTCATTAGTTAACATTAAACATTATCCCTCTCTCCAAAAATATTACTTTGTTTTTTTGTTGCTTGTTCTATACATGTTTGTCGCTTCTCTTACTATGTTTGAATCTTAACTTGGTGTTTGAATCGTCTTTTACCTGCTCGTTATTATTCCTTGTTTTCTATGTGAT
The DNA here is from genome assembly GCA_963556195.1 of Sepiola atlantica. Taxonomy (NCBI): domain Eukaryota; kingdom Metazoa; phylum Mollusca; class Cephalopoda; order Sepiida; family Sepiolidae; genus Sepiola; species Sepiola atlantica. Next base: position 33,470,947 of record OY744521.1, on the reverse strand, counting down.
GTCTTGAACTAGAGAATCCCCTTCATGCTGTATTCTCTTGGTAATATTAGGACCTAGGGAGCTACGAGCCACTTCTGGACACTTTTACTTTTTTTAATATTTATTATTGTTACGCGCTCGCTGCCGTGGTCGCGACAAAGGCCGTGTGTGACAACATATGATTTTATATATATATATATATATATATATATATATATATATATAGTCTAAAGAAGCTTTGAGTTATTTTAAACAAAAAGACAAAAAAAGAAGGAAAATGCAGTTTAAATTCCCACAGAAACTAACTAAATCAAAAATAGTGCAGACTTAACATTCGTTGGAAAATTCATAAAAAAATAAAATATATAATAGTAAGTAAATAAAATAAAAAGGGGGATTAAGTATCTAATAGTGAAACAAAAACAGGAGACCTTAACGTAAGCATCTAATATTAACACGGGGATCATCAGCTGTTTACCATGAAACTGTTTCAGAGATTTAAAAACAGGACAGTTATATGCATGGCTCTCCAATGGTACAGATCAAACTACCATTTCCCCAATCAAGTGTCGAAATAATTCAGCTTAAAATGTTACTTATATGTAAATAAATAAATATATATATAAAATCATTATTTTTTCCTCAGCTGTATTAAATGGTAATGATAGAGTATCAAAATAATTTAATGCTTTTTTACTAATGAATTTTTCAGATCCTTATGTAAAAACGAAGACTTTTACTATGAGTTTAGAACAGGTTTACCATTTTCTATTAAATATGAACAACATTTGTGGGCGATATTGAGCTTTAAGGGTCCCTAAAAGTTGAACAATCCTGAACAAAATGACCGACCCACAACACAAATAAAACCATCAGGCAGACAGTGAGAGATTTAAAATAAAAATTGTTTGTATTGCCACTATTGTTAGTGGAAGGTTTAAGAAAAAGCATGAGTTTTTTTTGTTTATACGACTTTTTACATTGAATCAACATGGCAGGCTAAAATCTAATTTAGAAATCTATTTAAACAAGAAAAATATTTTCAATTTAATTTTAACTTGAATGTCATTAAAAAAAAACACATAATCTTCCTTAACCCTACCACTAACCTTAAGTCCAGGTGGCAATACGAAAAATAAAAAAAATAGATTAAAAGAAAAACAAAAAAGGTGTGCGCAACATGCATGTGATGGGGTCGTTAAAAATCAAGTTATAGTCTATGGGACCCTTAAGGCTCAATTTCTGCAAATTTGTGTCTTTTTTTACTGTAATAGAAGTTTAAGATGTACATTATGTCAGTTTGTAATTCTGTTCTCCATTATCGCAGGAGTACAAATTTTCACTTCAGTTTTCTTCATACTAGAAATTAATTTTGCACCACTTTTATGTTTCCTTACGAAGATTAAAATCAAGATACAATGTCACTAAACCTTACATTTAGAATCTTTATTCCAATTTTTATCAAAATCCATTACATGATTTTGATTCTAGAAAATGTCGAAAATTTAAAGCTTATGCCTAAGAGGTCTTAAAAAGAAATTGAAATTCAGGGAATCTTGTTTAATTGGTGTCTAATGATGACAATGGATCAAATTCAGTGTAAATCTGAAATATTTTAATTTTCAAATAGGGGGTTGTGCCAGTATTATGTCTCTTAAAAACTCTTTAAGATACTCCTAAAGAACTGTAATTTAGGGGATATTTATTAATTATTAAAATTTCACAAAAATCGAATGTATGTGCTTGTTCACGAAGGACTTTCACCCTCTTTTTGCTCTCTTTGCATAAAACTAAATTGAAGTAAATATAGCCTACATTTGGTCCACTTACGTCTAGCAGCTCTCTTCCAAAATTCATAATAGGTGAATTCGTTTAGAAGTGAATCCTCTGCATACAAATATATAAACATATATATACAAAGCTAACTTTATATAGAGACTAGAGGAGAACTATTAAAGGATTCACTTTGTTGTTAGTAAATTATTTCTATTTATTGGATACTAGCTGTACCGACCTGGCGTTGCCCCAGATTCATTGCGTTAGAAATATTTACAAAACAAATTTTATGTGCTATAACCACGTTTTTTTTTTGCTAGGTTCAGTATTTAACTTAAAAAAGCAAACCAGGAACGTAAACTCTTACTAAAAGAATAAGTTATTACCCTCAACTGATGTTTTTTTAGGTGTTTATTTAACAATGTATCCATATTGACAAACTTCCAAATCAAATTAAGTACTTTTAAAAAGAATTACATTGTAGCGAAGTACATTCATCATCATCATCATCATAATCAACCGGTTTATTTGTTGAATCAGGCCACAATTAATCCTCTGATGAGGGTGGGGCCTGATTGTCTAGTCTCGAAATCTAAGTCTTCCTCTCCACTCCTGTCTTTGGCAAGGTTTGATGGAATCCATACCCATGGCCTTCCTATCACGTTTGACTACGTCCTCCCAAGTCAACTTGGGTCTGCCAGTGGTGATGTTCTCTGCTGGCACATTCAACTTTCGGACTTTAGCAATCCAGCCATCGCTACGCTCAATGTGACCCAACCAACGCAGTCTGTTCTTCCGCATGATGTCCGTAAGGCTTTTCAAGTCGACCTGTGAGAGCAGGGATTCAAAAGAAACGTACTGTTCAGGCCTCACCAAACAGATCCATCTGACCATTGCCCATTAGAGTATGGTCAATAACATGATACAACAATAAAAAATTAAAATTGACTAATCAGAATCTGTTTGGTCAGCTTAAATACTGTTTAGGTCCAACTTTTGAAATTTGTTGGACATAATTTTATGTGTTAGATACATTTTAGAAATTTTAAAACCACCCCATCAATAACCATAATAATTTTTTTTTTGTTTAGTGAAATTTATTTTTGCGTCTGATTGAAGAGAACATGAAAATGTACTACCTTGTTCCCTTCCCTTATTACTTTCCTCCTACCAATTCTTGTTCTATTGCCCTTCATTGTCACCTTTTACATCACATTTGGTAGTGATCGGACGGACGAAGAGATGTGTATTTATTTACTCCTCTCCAGGAGTTAGGCACAAGGCCAGTTTTATCTTACTCCCACAAGTAAGATGTGACCCAAGGTCGGGTCGGGAAAGTGGGGTTTGAAAAGCCAGCACCTGAGAGGTGAGCACTCTGGCCATTAAAAATTACCTGGGCAGCCCCGTCGGCATTCCCCGGTAGGAGCGCCCCAGGCAGTAAGCAATAAACTTACTCCTCCCCAAAGAGGAGTGGCGAAGCCTGGGAGGGTCGACCTCCTAGAACTGCACAGGACAGACCCATAGACCGGCGTAAATCAAGCCCCGAAGGACAAGACATGGGGTGCAGTATCCATCGGAACAGATACTACACTTTGATCTTAGCGAAAAGATGTGTAGACACAAACACATATCTCGTCATTATGGTTATTGATGGTTTGCTCATTAGATTTTTTAAGTTTTTTTTTTTATGGAAATCGTTCCAGACAAGGCATGAAGCCACTTGATATAAGGAGCCTAAAAAAATACTACTTCAAAATAAAAAAAATAGCCAACAATGAGTGTTAGATAGGTAGATTCCGACCCAGAAAACAGCAATTCTTCCTCCTTTGTCAGAAACATCGCTCATGGAATGCGAGGTCAAAAAGACAAAATAAGGGAAGCGAGAGTTCCGAGGCTACCGAAAGTTCACTTTCTACACTCCTAATAACTTATGATTATCCATTCCACCATCCAAACCATAGTTATGCAAATTAGCGAAATAGTACAATCTAGGTTAACTAGACACTTTCGCCAAACATGCATTTATTAAGAGGGTGGGAGGGATAATTCTTACAGACAAAGAGCATTCATTAGTAAACCTATGTATCATTCAATAAATTAGTTAATCTACATATCATTCCTTAATCTGTTAGATTATTATTATGAGTCCATTCCTATAATCTACAATATTCATATCAACAAGAATTGCTAAATTGTTTCCCTTTAATAAGACGAATAGTTATAACCCTAATGATTACAATTTGTAACAAAGACATTATGTAATGGCTTTAAAACTAGCACATAATCCCTATAGATTAAAAAATATATACATAATCTTCTTAAATCTATAAATCTTTTAATAACTAGTATTAATATATATGTGTATATATATATATATATATATATATATGTAAATGTGTAGTTAACAATATATTTACTCTCATAAAAATCATGAGATGGGTGGGGTTTATTGACTGAGGGGGATGAATCCGAGATCGCTTTCAAAGTCTTAAACTGAAAAACATCAATCTTATTCTTATATAACTGTGGCCTTAAACACTGATTAGAATTGGTTAACAATTAGGCACCGTTATTTTTATGCAAATAACTGCTTCAATTGTCATAAAAATCTTGGCAATAAACCATTTCAAACTATCAATTATTGAAAGGGGGCATAACTCTTGATGGGGAAAAGTAATAGTTGGTAACAGGTACAGTCTAACATCAAGGGAGTTTACTGCATCAGATGTATTCAATTTGGAGTCCCTCCCCCCTTCCTGTTGGGTACAACTTATTTTGGTGTTTCTGGCCTAATTGTTAAACAAAAACATATATGATTAAGATATGTCTAATCAATCTACCAGGCGACTGTCCAGACCATTTTCTTCTATGGCTCTGAAACCTGACCAATGGAAGCTCGAAGTATTGTATACAACTCTTTGTAACATCCTGCACTGCCATCACACTGATCAAGTGTCAGTAACCAACTTGCTTCAACGACTGAATCTGTGACCACTCTTTGGTGGTTTGGTCGTGCTGCTCATGATCAAGCAGGATAATTGATCATTCTCCTTCCACTTTACGCGTTGGTATGCAACTGAAAAACTTGGCAACTACGATCAAGCAGAACATCTGAAAAATCGCAATTGGTTTGTTTGGAATAGGGACTGGCTTGCCATCTCAGTAAAGCTTGCATAGGACTGCTGTAGTCAGTTTTTCTTGACTGCTGTAGTCAGTTTTTCTTGACTGCTGTAGTCAGTTTTTCTTGACTGCTGTAGTCAGTTTTTCTTGACTGCTGTAGTCAGTTTTTCTTGACTGCTGTAGTCAGTTTTTCTTGACTGCTGTAGTCAGTTTTTCTTGACTGCTGTAGTCAGTTTTTCTTGAGGATCGTTGCAGCATGTTAAGAATCAAATGTAATTTGATTAAATTCTTTCAAGAAAATACTTTGTCCAGATAAGAATTATTTTCAACTAGCTGTCATCTTAAAAAGGTAACTTAATTCTGTATCTATAAATAAAATATTAATTTTGATTCTCAATCAATCGAGCACTTTGCTGGAATTTTCCCCAACATATTACAATAGAAGTATGTATGTATCTATGTATGTGTATATATATATATAACATATACACTGTAGATTACAGAATAAAGTAGATTACAAAATCAATTAATTTAAAACTATCTACATTAGCTACATTCTTGATGTGTTGTAGTATTTCAGATCTTGAAAAAATGTATGATGTATTTAACATGTCAGTGTGGATTTGAGTACATGGGATGGAGTTCTGTGATAGAGCGAATCTAGTAGACCATACCATCGTATATACATAAACACTATCATTTTCTTTCGCCCCAGCAGAATTTGGATTCAAAGGTTAATCAGTATTTGCTTGAAAATCCGGTCTGCGCAACTTACAACACGAACGACTGCTTTTTAAATTTTCATTTTATGTATAGTCATTTTTCCATTAAAGTTTTAAAAGTGATTTACATTTCTTGCTGACAAAGAATTGTTAAACATGACATGCTAAAATAGAAAAGGATGCAGTAAACGCCCAATCGATGCGTTTCATGGTGTACACCGAATTATTTCCCCATTATTATGTGAAATTTTGATTTAAAAACAAAAAAAACAAAAAGAAATGTTACTTTTTAAAAATAAGCATATTTTCTTCTGGGTAGTTAAACTTGTTCCCTCTCTACCATATTTCCCTTTTCTATGAGGTATTCACTGCAAATTGTCATTTTAGTTTGCTATGTCGAAAGTTGAGAGATTGACTATTTTTTTTACTTTCATATCCCTAGATTATTTTGTTTTGTAGACATATATAAAAAAAAAACTACTTTCAAAAGTTTTCTTTGAATTACAGCCGTGATTGTGTGAGGTTGAAGTTTGGCTTAAACTTGTAAAATCAGCAGGGGTGGTGGTTGGTTTTGGTTTTGTTATGCCTCCTTGGGCATCTCACCTTTAACTATCTTCTCAATTCAACTGTTAACAATTAAACTATTAGTACCGTATCGATATCCAAATCAAATTATGTCAAATATTTAATTTGACAACTCCCAAAAGTGCACCCTCAATTTCTCCCTCCTACCACTTTCTCTGAATTTATCCAACCTCATCTTAAACTGATCCACGCTATTGCTGTTCTTAATCCGATCTGGCAACTTATTCCAAAAACATATTACTCTGTAAGCAAAAAACTTAACTGGTTAACAGATCTAGTTTTTGAAAACTGCCTTGACAATAACCTTCCAGATCAAGGAGAAATACTAAAAAAATGCCCACCATAGTTAGAAATGCGATTAATTATCTTGAAAGTCTCAATCATATCACCTCTAATTCTTCTCTCCAGAAAAGTAGTCAATCCCAATTTGTCCAATCTCTCCCTGTAACTGCACTCCTTTACTTTACTTTTAGTTGATGCAGTTCTCAGGCTGTTTGAGAAAGTGGTGGTAAATGCTGGTGTCCATATTAAATTCTAAATAACACTTTCTTATATTCATTTCATGGACGGCAGCACCGGGAGGGGGGGGCAGGGGGGCTCAAGCCCCCTCACTTTTTGACTTGGGGCCCCCCCACTTTACAGTCATCAACAGAAACAAGATGGAAAAATTCTGTTTCCATCGATCTGAAAGCATTTTTTTTATCCCTTTTCTGAATATGTAGAAAGAAAAAGCCTTTGATTGCATTCAATTTTTAAAAAATTTACTTGAAGTCGGGTAGGGGTGAATGATTGAGAACACATAATTCCCGTCAATTTTCCCCAAATTTTTCAGAAAAATCATAATTTTTGAAAACGTTCTCATAATTTCTCACTGTGGGGACCTGGCGTACTACAAAATAGATTCTATACACATTATCATTAAAAAGAGACCAATCAAAAGGTATTAAGGAGTCAAACACAGTATTTTCTCAAATTCTTTATTATTCAAGGAAAATTTAAATTTTCAGGTATTTAAGTAAAATTTTGCAGAAAATGTTCAATGAACGAACAAACAAAAGTAAACTTGTCAATAATACAATGAATCCACAATGAATCAATTTGAGCTTGTTTCATAGTTGAAGCAGTCGACTTGGTATGTCAGATTGACCTTGCTGTGTTTCCAGTTTCATCACAAATATTACAGTAAGGTCGGGGGCGTCGTGAAGCGATTTCAGGGTGAGACATTATTAACATTCATCGAAGTATTTCATAAATATTGTCCTTGATGGACAGTTGCCGAGACAATGCAGCTTGACCACTTAGGAAAGACCGAACATGCTTGTTCCAAGACTTTCACTCCATTTTGCTATCGAGTTACCGTTATTCCACTTGAACTATGGCACACATTTGATAGTAGTTTGGGATTATCATAATCCAAGGTTTTCAATGCTTCCACATGCACACATTTGTTTGTGACAGACTGGGTGATAGGCAGGATGATGTTGATGTTACTCATGAACGTTTAAAATTTTCGCGATCCACGCTGTTACGGATGAGAGAACATACGTAAAAGCGATTTTGAGGGCTGAAAAATCTGTTGCAAAGCGAACCATTATTTGTATTTCCTCCACTCGCACATGGTGCATCCATTAACATACCGGTTATTTTTCGGATTGCATTGATACATTCTTTTTTCACATTGTTGAGGATCCGCATAATATCAAAAGTTATTCATTCCATCCTCCCTCCAGTCCTTCTGTCCACAGAACAATCGATACAGTATCTTTTGAGCAAAGTCTAATGAACGCAATTTGAAGAACAGAGAAACAATGCAAGTATGCCTTGTTAATACGCTTCCAACGAGCTATTCCAATTCCAATACATACATTTATACTTTTATACTTAATACATTTAAACTTTTATACTTTTTACTTTTGTACTTTTATATGCACCTTGTCAGTTAATACTTTTAACTTTATGTATTATCTATTTTTTAATAAACCAATTGATTCTTGAATTTTGTCATTTTTACTAGAAGCGACTTGCTGATATGTTTCAAATGAGCCATCAAGCAGTGTCAGAAAATCATTTTATGTCTAGATTAAGTCCAAAAAGGTGTATTTGGCCCAAAATGACCAAATATAGTAATTTGGGCCCACATCCCCCAAAATTGAAATTTCTGTTTGTTCTTTTTTCACCAGAAGCGACTTGCTAATATGCTTCCAACAAGACCTCAACCGCGATCAGAAGATCATTTCATGTCTAAATTATGTCAAAAAAGGTATTTTTGGTCCAAAATGCCCTAATATGGTGGTTTGGGCCCAGATGCCAAAAAATTGAATTTTTTTTAATGTTTCTTCATCTATCACCAAGAGTATTCCATTCCACTTCTAACGAGCTATCAACCACTACCAGACAATCATTTAAAACCAAAATATGCCCCAAACAGTGATATTTTTATTTATTTTTTTTTTTTCCCCAATTTGCCCAAATAAGGTAATTTGAGCCCAGACGCGAAAAAATTGAAATATTTTGAATTTTTCTTTTTCTATCATCAAGAGAATTCCATTCCGCTTCTAACGAGCTCTCACCCACTATCAGACGATCATTTTTAGTAAAGATATTGAATTCTCATATTTGGCATTCTGGGCGCGATGTGGGCCGGGCCCCCCACTTTTTAGGAGAGCCCCTCCCCCACACTTTTATAACTGTCCCGCCGGCCCTGCATTTGCTGTAAGAATTATATTTCAGTAATAAATTAAAAGCATTTAATAATAACGAATTACTTTTCACACCGACTTTATACTTTTACTTCCATTGTTATACTTAGTTTGGGAAATCAGTTGATATAGTTTCTAGTCTGCTTGAGTAGCTGGTAATAATTACTGGCACCCATATTGAATTCTAAATAAAACCCTGTGCTATACACTTTCTTATCATATTCATTTCTAATAATAGAGTAACTTTCCACACACATACATACAAAGGAGTAAGGCTACCACATTTGTAAAAAGTTTTTTTCAACGTTTATTTATTATTTTGTTATTTTATATAACGCGTTTCAAGCGTGGTGCGCTCTCATCAGATGTGTAAATCCATTTGAAGAAATGTCTTTCGATTTGAAAGAGTGTTGTTTCATTTGAGGAAATGTGTTATTGTTTGGCGTTTCTGTGCATGTGTTGGTTTGTGTGTGTATGTGTTTTTATATTTTATATTTTTTGCTTCTCTGGGTCATAGTCGTGTGTTTATTAAGTACGTGTGATTCTGACCTTTATTTTATCAGTTCACTACCCTCTTTTATATATATATATATATAGAATATAATCAAATATAAACCAAAAGTAAACTTTTAGTAAATAGGACCTATAGTGAAAAGGTTAAGCTCAATATACGAGATAGAGCAATTATAAAGATAGAAGAAATAAGAGTGATAAACATGTTCGAATGTCCAAATTTATTTCAAATTTCGATTGTTCAATGCAAGGTGTATTCTGTAATAAACCAGTGTTTATTATTCTTTCCTTACGCCAAGGCTTTTCAAGGATCGAAATCTTATCAGAGGAGAAATACAGATAGATAAGTTGGCTGTAGAAAAAGCCAAAGTTCAAATATATTAAAAATAGGGGTGAAAAAAGTTCGTGTAAAAAGGATATGTGGTTTGTCCAGATGGTAATTGTCCGTTGAAAAAGTGTCCGTTTAATATTTTTCAAATCCAATAAAAACACGTAGAAATTTACTTAAAACATTTGGTACTTCTGCAGTTTACAGACCGTGCTGAAATAATAACGTTATTCTTTAGAAACCCATTCTTAACATGGGGTGGAGGTGGAGCTTTGTTAACTAATCTGTACTTTCACATAACAATTTTTTTGGAGAGGGGGGGGCTGTTTTAGGATTAGGGAATTAGGATTAGGTCTGGAAGTGGGTGCTCATTTTATGTTAAATTTATAAAGGAAAGTGATCTCCACGCTAAAATCTGAAATATTAAAAAAAAATGTTTAATTCCTTTGCGGATATTTTTTCAGGCTGTTTAAATGTAGAATTTGAATTTGTTTAGGGGTCAACTGCGCCGAGTAAGATAGTAAAAATTTACCTAAAATTCTATATAAAAAAAATGTAACTCGGTGCAGTTGGCATAATTAACAAGTTTTTTTTATTTTTATTTTTGACTGACTGACTGACTCCTCCCAGTATTGAAAATGAGCCAATTAAGTTGCCAAAAATGTTTCCCCAAACTAATAATCAGTTTATTTCTTAGAAAGAAGAAATGACAAAAGGACATTTTTGTGTATTTATTGCAGATATTTTCACTAGTAGTTTCATTCTGGGTCAAAATAAATATTGAAAAACTTTCCCAGAATATTGACATTTATCCAAGACAAGTATTGAATGACTATTTCATTTGCCAGAGACTATCGGTAAGCTACAATCTTACCTGGGAAATCTGTACAAAAAAAAAAAAAAAAATTTAATAATCAATTTTTACTTGAAAATATATAAAAAAAAATATTAACAAGAAAACAAACAACGTTTTTGTTTCAAATGTATTGAAAGACAAAACAATTTGGTTAAATGACAAAGCAAGAAAATACAAACAGTTCATCTTATAAGAGATGGGATTACTCTCCACGAATGCACCATTGAATCCAGGTACAACTATTGTTTTTGTATTTATCTAATATGTGTGTGTGTGTATATATATATATATATATATATATATAAATATTAATGTTTGTATTACAGAAGATCAGACCAACATCGGTACCGTCGGTTTCAAACCTTAACAAAGGATGTCTATAAAGGCCTCTATATCGGACTTTCTTCGGCCTCTGTTTATGTCTGTCTGCCTGGAAAATAAACAGAGGCTGAAGAGAGTCCGATAAAGAGGCCTTTATAGGTCCCCTTTGTTAGAATTTGAAACCGACGGTACCGATGTTCTGAACTTCTGTAGTACAAACATTAATAAAAATTACGCTCTTAATTTTGATTTTTCTTAATAACTGAGCACTCTGCTGGAATTCGCTCTCACTAACCTTACATTTGTATTGTTCGGATTACTATCCTTATTTTGGTTGTTATTTTTTCCACTAATCTAACCTACAACTTTCTTCAACTGTTCGAACTCTCGAATCTATATGCCAAACTATACGGAATTTCGAACTGAGCCCATTATTTAATCCACAGGCGTATATTGTTTTCGTTCTATACGCCATGACCAGTGTTAAGTAATTTTTAATTTATTCTTAGTTGTTATCGCCTGTTGTGAGGATTGAACCTTTAACCTTCAGAAGACTGTCACTTAGAACTGATTGATACACAATGCCTTTATCTGTTGTGCCACGGGTTCGAATAATTCAAATAATGCAAATTATCAATCCTCATCTCAAAAGATTTCGAGACATAAATATATTTGTTAAATATGAAAGGCGTTCAGTGTTTGTTAGAGCTGTTAACGATTCTTTCTAAAAATTCTAATAAACATTCACAAATAAGAGTGAAAGATAAATAAAATAATTTCAAAAATTATTTTTTTATTTTTATGCTTTTTTGTCTGGGATATTTTAAAACACGTTTTCGAGCTTTCAACTAACTTTTATTTCTCTTCTGAAGTGATTATAAACCATACATTAAATAGACTATCATCATCAGTTTATTTCTTAGAAAGTAGAAATGACAAAAGGACATTTTTGTATATTTATTGAGATATTTCCACTAGTAGTTTCATTCTGGGTCAAAATAAATATTGAAAACTTTCCCGAATATGATGATGATGATAATCATCATCATCATATTCGTTTTATATCCGTTTTACATGTTGGCATGCACGACTTTAAGAAATTGACTTCCAAACTAACCTATCTCTGGCCAAGTCTTTATCTGTCCCTCTTTCTCTCAAGTCCATTTTTATCACTTTCTCTAATGTTTTCCTTTGCCTTCTCCTGCCAACTGGACTTACTACTTTAACAGCTCAACATCGACTGACCTAAGAACTCTTACCCTAGCTTTCAACGTTGCCATATCATCAAAATCTCCTGTTCTACACACATCTCTCTATACTGTCCAGATTTAATCTTCCTTTGAGGTCAGCAGATCTAAGCCCGTCTGTAAGACTCGCATTACCCATCCATCGTATTATTCTCATATGATTTCTCTCCATGCAATGCATGTCCTCAACCCTCACTGGCCAGGTTTCACTTTGATATATCATCACACTGTGTACACATGCCTGATAGATTCTCCCCTCAGTCGATAGTGGTAACGCTCTGCTGGTTAGTAATGGCAGAAGTTCCCTGAACTTACTTCATCCACTCTTAACTGTAATGGTGCATCTATTGTGTCAAGTTGAATTAACCTGCAATAACGCATTTTGACTTTCCGCATTTTGACTCTACGCATTTTGACTCTACGCATTTTGACATAACACATTTTGACATAACACATTTTGACATAACACATTTTGACATAACACATTTTGACATAACACATTTTGACATAACACATTTTGACATAACACATTTTGACTCAACCATTAATTCATGAAATGAGCCCAACTCTATACATATATTTTTCTGTCTCTTCTAGTTTGGAAAATGTTTATTTACTCTACACTCCTACTCGCAAAGTTAGATCAAATAGACATAGAATGCTCATCATATCCAACCTATTATTATACTAATGCTTAGTTCATCAACGTTTGTCTCCATAATACTTTCTTATATAATTCAATGATACAAAATAAATACGAAAATATTCCTTAGTTATGGGATTGAGTTATATTTTTTTAAAAATCCATTTTAATTCTAATTCGTAGTGAATTGTAATTAACTGAACAAGTCCCCAATCTCTCATTTAGCTATCTGTGTATTTCTCTTGTTCTCTCTCACTATATTGATTCAACCATGATGTAATAGGTTTTAATACTCCGTGAGTATTTAGAGAAAGAGTGACTTTCTCTTTCCAGCTCATTTACATAATGTGTTCGTACACACCGTAAACGCGCATGTACATTAGATAGCTAAACAATAAGTCTATATTATTTGGTCTATCCGTAAAAGGAAAGTTCTTGAAAAATAAAATTTATGTATTCTCCACTGACTGCCAACTTCCAACTGCACCTCTTTCTCTCTCCACTTCACTTTGCTCACTGAGCATTGACACTCTTCACAAAAGAGTACAGTTTTTATACTGTTAAATCCACCCCTATGCAAATTGACACCCCACCAGAGCCATCCAGCGGTTAGTCTCCGAACAGCCAATCTGCAAAGGGAGGATAACTCAAATGGCACTTAACCACATATTATTCAGAAGGATAATGTAGAAATAGACTTGTTATTTTTATCATTAAAGAAGAACTTCTTAACAGACATGTAAGTTTATGAATTTTCTATGAAATCAAAGAGGAACAAACAATGGTAGTGGTTGTGACCCAACGGGTCACGGGTACGTTTAGTTAAGATTGAAATTATAATGCACGCACGCACACACACACACACACACACAAGTATTATTGAAAAATGCATATTCTAGTTTATTTTATCTTTTAACACCCTAATATTAACACATAAACAGCTAAACATCTTTTATAGTTAAGTAATTAATATCTTTCACGTTGAAGACAGCTATCAATAAAAATTTAAAAAAAAACTACAACAGTATTTTGTTCTGAACTTGCTTAAACATGTATATATTTTCAATATTATGTACAAGCAAAAAACATCCGGCTCTAAGTATTCTTTTTACATTACATATCTTTAATATACATTTATTGTAATTTAAAAACAAACCTAATAGTTTTCATTTGAATTACCTCCCTTGAAAAATTAATGATCATATTTTAAGAAAGGTTTTGGTAATTTATCTTTTTTTTTTTATTATTAAATCATTTGAATTAATTACTGTTAATAACGACGAAAGTATTGCATATATATATATATGAAAATAAGATAAATTATAAGTGAATAACCCCAAACATTAATTTATTATAAACGGTTTAAAAAATAGTTATGCAAATTAAACATACAAATAGCTGTGTTTGGGTTGCTGCACTGCTATATATATATATATATATATATACAGGGTGGGCCAAAATAAGGGTCCTATCTTTAAATTTGAATAACTTGAATTTGAATAACTTCCACAAAATAAAAGTTAAACTCACCAAACTTTATGTGTGTGTAGACTGACCCTTCCGAGATTTTTTGAAATAAACAAAACAAATTTTAGCCGAAAAACACTTCTTAAAACTTACAAAAACTAAAGTATTGTTTTTTACACTGTTTTGAGTTTTTTAAGCAAAAATAATGTTTTCTAAATGAGGGTACGTTCCTTAGGGCTAATACGGCTCATACTTGCTTCGGAAGGGGTCCTTTACTTATTCTAAAAAAAAAAAAAAAAAAAAATCAATAAATAAAAAAGTTATGAATTTTTAAAAATAGGACCCTTATTTTTGCCCACCCTGTATATATACATACAGATTTCAAAATAATGTTTTATTTAACTGTGAACTGTGTTTTAAGGTAATAAAGGTGTGATAAATGAAAAAAAAACTTTCACACTCATTCATTTAGATTTTTTAAAAATACATAGAAGACATTGCCAAAGCTGCTGCAAATAAAGTGGGCTCCCTCTCCCGTACTAGAAAACTTCACATTTGACATTATCCTATATCTCTACAAAGACACCATCCGCTCATGCATGGAGTATTGTTGTCACATCTGAGCTGGTGTATCAACCACAAGTCTCTCCCTGTTAGACAAGGTCCAAAAAACACTCTAATCTAATAGGCCCCTCACTATCCACCAAGCTCCAGCCCCTGTTCCATCGCCGTTGCATCCTTGTGATTGTTTTATAAGTACTTCAATGGAACATGTGCCGATGAACTTGCTGCTCTGGTGTTCCTTTGACGTAAATACACTTGACCAACCCGACAATCAGCTAAATCCCATCCATTCACTGTGGAGGTCCCCAGATGCCGGAGAGCCTTCTACTCCAATAGCTTTCTTTCTTCATACTGCCGGCCTTTGGAACTCCCTTCCTGCTCCCTGTTTCCCCGACTGTACCGACATGTAGAAATTTAAAACTAATGTGAACAAGCATCTCGCTTGCACAGCTCCCAATTTAGGATGACGCCTTAAACTTTCACCCTAATTCTCAGTAGCTCCTTACGTCTACAGTGACAACTTGCCTTGTTTGGGGGGAACTAAGTTAAAAAAAAAAAAAAAAATGTTATATAAGTACAAGATTACCCCCCCCCCCCCTTCTTCTTCGCCAATGTTTTCCAGGTTTACAATGTTCTGAAAACCACCCAAAGATAGCTAATAATCTATAGCTAAAAATGGCGAGAGGAAATACAATAGTTGAAGCCGTGCTGAATTTCTGGTGCTTGTGGCTTAATGTGTGACAATTCATCGATTGATGCACTTAGCAACATTGTTATGAACTAGTCAGTGATACTGCACCAACAGGTATCTTGGCCATGGAAACTGATCTCATTCAGTCAAAATGAACACTGCTTGTTGATTGTCAAATATCCGTTTACAATTCTACTTTTAAAATTGCTGTAATATGCGTAAAAAAAAAAAAAACACTGTAAGAATTAAACTACACACATTACATGTATACTAGTGTACACCCTCTGTCAAAAATGATGAAAAAAAATTATGCTTTGTCAGTGTTCACACTAATATTCGTATAAAATCATAGAATTATATCAGTAATTTAATTTTTACTATATAACTTATCATTTCTGATGAACTAAAAAAGAAACGCACAGACCGTTGACTTATTATAGTGAAAAATTTATTTCCTAATTTCAGGCAGTGGGGTTGTCTCACTTGCTATTTGCTTTCTCGCTTCCCCTCACCACTTGAAATGGTTTCGTTAAGAGGGCTAGAAAAAAGTATGTTTTATGCTCGCTAACATTTGTCTGACAGGATGGATTTATATTTATGTACAAATAAATACACATTGGTTTTTGTTATAGAGTGGAGGAATATATATATATATATATAAACCTTACTGTGTTTATATAATAGTACCCAATAACAAGTAAAGCTATATATTTATTTAGTATACAGTTTTATTTATACAAACATCTTGGCTACACATTTGCAGACATGTTTCCAGCTGGAAATCAGCCGAGCTTCTTCAGGCCAAGTTCTTAGCATCAAGGCAGAGAGGAGAATGATATTTTTTTTATCTTATATTTGTATAAATAAAAATTGATACTCAATAAATATATATAAAAACTACACTGTTGACATAAATTTGTTACCAATTATTTTGGTTAGCCAGATCTGTTGATGTCAAATTCAAAAGGGTGGCTTTTGCAGATATGTGAGCTTTATGAATTTAACAAAAATAGTTTCGTCTGATGAAGTAGACTTGAGAGGCTAACCAAAACCATTGGTAACGAACTTACATCAGCAGTAAATACACTTGACCAACCCGACAATCAGCTAAATCCCATCCATTTACTGTGGAGGTCCCCAGATGCCGGAGAGCCTTCTACTCCAATAGCTTTCTTTCTTCATACTGCCGGCCTTTGGAACTCCCTTCCTGCTCCCTGTTTCCCCGACTGTACCGACATGTAGAAATTTAAAACTAATGTGAACCAGCATCTCGCTGCACAGCTCCCAATTTAGGATGACCCCCCAAAAAAACTTTCACCGCAATTCTCAATAGTCCCTTAAGTCTACAGTGGCAACTTTCCTTGTTTGGAGTTAACTATGTTAAATAAAAAAAATAAAAAATAAATAAATATTTTGCTCTTTAATTTTATTGAGTATTCTCACTTAATGTTTCCTTCTCAAAAAACATTAAGTGAGAGAAACATTGAGTATTTTCAGAAAAAAAGTTAAAGCGAAATAAAATATGTTCGGGCCAATGATAGTGGAATGTAAAACAAAAAATAGGCTAGTTTGAATCAAGTATCGATGTGTCAGATGTATTGCTATTCGAGTCTTTTAGGGCCTGTGCTGAGTGCATCCTTTAATTATGTTGATCAAAGTGTTTTTTATGTTAATGCATTAGATTTTTTTTTAATGTCAGTTAATTTTTTTAATTTTTTTATTATTACTAACCTATTTAAAACCCTGTTAATCTAATCTAAACCAAATGCCATAAATTGCTTTACTAGCCATGAAAGACATCACTAGATCCTTTGTGATGAAAAGGGAGGACAGGGCTGTTTATCCAATTTACTTATATTTACTGTAGGTAAAGGACACGGTTAACTCTTTTTCACAAGATTAGAAAATATTTGCTGCAATCAATATTTAGACAGTTATTTTTAAATTGTGTTTCTCCAAGCAAAGAAAGTGATTAAGTAGTTTTCTATAGTGTGATTATAAAATAAACATGTGTAAACTACAAAAAGAGTGATATGCCATAAAGATGTCGCTTTATGAATTAATCATTTACTATTTAAGAACCAACATTTTTATTATCTTATCAATTCAATATGATTCACTTCTGAACTAATTAACCGATCATTATGAATGTAAGAACATAGCTGCTATGCATAAAATGGGTAATGTGGGTTATATTTAGTTTAATTTAGTTTTATACAAAGAAGAAACAGAAGAGGTGGAAGCCTTTCGTGAAAATTCAGATACTTCTGATGTTTTGTAAAATTTGAACAATAGGAATTAGACATCAATTAATAAATATTCCCCAAATTTAAGTTTCTTTGGAGTATTTTAAAGGGTGTTGGGGGGATAATATAGGCACAACCTCCCATTTTAAAATTTAAATATTTCAGATTTGCATTGAATTTGATCCATAATCATTAGACACTTGAATAATACCCTGAATTTCAATTTGTTCTGAAGATCCCTTAAGCTTAAGCCTTAAATTTTTAACATTGTCTAGAATCAAAATCATGTAATGGATTCTGATCAAAATTAGACTCTGGATTCTAAACATCTTTATTTTACTCTCTGTAAGGAGATATAAAAGTGGTTCAAAACTGCTCTGTTCGAGGAATTAATGTTACCTTTCCTGGGACTGGTATTTTTATAGTTCTTTATAAGAACGATATATAATTTTTTCTAATATTTATTGTTTTGAACCTAATTAATGTTGAACATATTCTGACAGTTGCAGTGGAAGGATTGTTTGTGCTGGTCCGATTTGTTAGTTTACTTATCACATAAATCCAATGATAGACACACATCCGTTAGTCCAAACCGCCATCTTTATTTTCCCAAAAAAGGGAGATAACTACTCTGGCCTTTTGGCCAAGATCAAAGTGTAGTATCTGTTCCGATGGATACTGCACCCCATAGACTGGTATCGTCTTGGCCTTCGGGGCTTGATTCCGCTGATCTATGGGTTTGTCCTATGCAGTTCTAGGAGGTCCACCCTCCCAGGCTTTTCCTCCCCTACTGCCTGAGGCGCCCCTACTGGGGAATGTCGACGGGGCTGCCCAGGCAATTTTTAATGGCCAGAGTGCTCACCTTCTCGGGCGCTGGCTTTTCAAGTCCCACTTTGCCGATCCGACCTTGAGTCACATCTTACCTTGTGGGAGTAAGATAAAACTGGCCTTGGGCCTAACCTCCTGGAGAGGAGATAAATAAATACTCTCTTTGTAAAAAAAAAAAATTGATGTCACTCATAAGACGTACCGGATTAAATATTTTTGTTATACGATATTTTAAATAGATTATTCTTGAGATAAAACAATTTCAATAGTACGCCCAGTCTTCATAACAAAACAAGAATTAATTGAGCCTCAATAAATGTCTCTATGATAGATCCATAATAAAATCACCCTTACTTTATATATATGATTCAACGGCAACGTTTTTTAAATGATAAAATGGTAGTAGTGAAAGTTGAAAACGCGTACAAAAACAAAGTATGACTCTCGAATTGTATTAACTATTCTCCAAAACACCCGAATCTCGTCAACGGAATAACCTCACACAAACGATGCCAACCCAATCTTTTCACTTTTTCTGAACACACGACGGGGTCCCAACTTGTCATGTCAACTTTGAAAGTTCCTACTCTTTATATCTGAACAAGAATTCGTTTATGCAAAAGAATGCTCATTTGCATAAGTGAACTCTTGTCATCGCACAAAAATAACCAGATTCTATCTTGTAAGCGGAACGCTCTGGGTTCAATCCCCGATGGACGACACACGGCGTGACCCTCGATCTTTATTCTCGGGGACCCACATGATGGCTACTACAAAAACAGTATTTATTTTTTTATTGTAACTGTAATCATAGCTGATTCGTGAAATCTCACTAATAAATGATACTAAACAACCTGCGATTTGTTAAATACAGTTTAAGATCAATTTATTTTATCCAAAATGTGTGCGTCCCGAGTAAAAGAAAATATTTGACCATAGTGCAACAGTAACCATGTAAGAAAAACAGAGCCATGTCTAAAAATGGCGTCTCATGGTCCATTAAACAGTGATAGTAATATCCTTTTATTAAATTATATTAGACAATTTTTTGTTAAAAAAACATTAAATATAATGTTTTATGCAATAAAGTATTTTGAAAAAGTGACAAGCAGCATTTTTTAAGATTCCCTAAATATTAACTGCCTTTATATAATATTACTAGTTGTATCTACCAAAGAAAATATGACTGACTAACGTGTAACATTTATAGCTTGCTTCTTGGAATTCAGGGTGATGTAGATGCGGGACAATTAACTCAAACAATAGCAAAGTAAACATTTTGTTTTGTAAGAAATGATAAAATTTGCACCATCTTCACTACAACCTTTCACCTGATTTGTATTTTATTTTTTATTCAAATTGAATAAAATTTATCAGCAAAAAATAGCAAAGCACAAAAAACATCTAAAAGAGTCAGATGTGTACATATATATATATATATATATATATATATATATATATATATATATATCGGCTAAATGTTTGTCCAAGGCAACATTAGACCTGAGTATCGTAGGCATCATTACTGCCTCCTCTGGTAGGCTGTTCCACGGATTAGAAACACAGACAGAGAATGCTGCCTTTCTTCTATTAAGATGAAAGCGCCTATGGTACAACTTTTGCTGGGTCCGATGGAGAATTCATTGTACTATTTAGGAGAAAGTTTCTTTGGGACTTAATTAAGAGAAGGGTACCAAGTTCTACCCTAGCAAACGTCCTGTTTGTCATAGATTCCCCAGACGCAGGGACAGAACAACCCAAACTTACCAGTTGCTGGGACAGTCACTTCCTGAATTTTCAACTGAGCTGTACCCAAGTTTCAGTCCTAATACCATCGGGTGCCAGATCAATCTGCCTTGGGTGGCCCTACCAGAGACCGAAGTTCCTGACGGCATAGCTCGGACACTACCATGTTGGCACCGCTCTGCCACACTGAGTTGGACTTTTGTACGACAAACATGCTGGTGGGCTGTTTAAGACCTTAGCAAGGACAATCAAAGGTGACCTGGCAACACTATCAGTCCCACAAGGTCTTCGGTAATGGAATTTGGATTGGCTAACCATATCGTGTGATTTAGCTCAGGATCGATGAAAGTAGGCTGTGATAGTCAGAGATGTTGTACATGCTTGAGAGGAAGCCAGCTCAACCCAACTAGGGTGATAGCTGATACAAGAACAAGAATAACAGCCCCACACCAATATGAGTTGCTAAGTAATTTCCATGTGAGAAAGTGTGCTTCTATCAGTGAGCCCTTACTGAATCCTACCTCACTGGAGGTAATAATAATAATAATAATAAAAAAAAATATTTACCTGTCTCCACACAAAGGTAAAGTTAGAAACAAAGTTACTTTAATGTGGAGAATCCAGTTCCCCAAAAAGGGGCTCGTTGAATTGGGTCCAAAATATAATTTGTATAGTTCCCATTTACATGCCTGCCTAAGAGGGCAGAGTTAGACACAAGGTCGGTTTTTAATGTGGGTAAAATCCAGCTCCCCCAAAAAGGGCACTCACCGAGAACAGAACAGAGCAGATAAAGTGTAACAACAGAACAGATACTACACTTTGATTTAAGCCAAAAGTGACCATCAATAACCAGTCCCCTTGATGCCATCCCTGTTGGTTATACCATCGTTATGTTGTCTGCCTCTGGTCTGTTGCACCTCGTCCTATTACTTAACTAACCTTTTGTGTTATTCGAATTGAGACCTCTGCCTATGATACGTCATAGATTTTAGCAATAATACACGCTTATTGATTTTTCTTGATTGCTGCTCTTTTACTTTGAGAGTATTTTTTGATAGACAAAAACTGAGAAATCACTATTATATCTTTATTCATTTTATTTATTCTTTCACTGAGTCACCACTTATCAAGGCCAAAAAACACTCGAGAATAGGGGTTAATAAGATGGATAGTCAGTTGAATGATGAATATGATGAGGATTTAAAATGGAATGAAGAAAGTTTGATTACTTATGGGGATCGTTTATGATAAATATTTGTTGACATTAGATTTGAAGACGACCATGTTGTAGTCTGCAGGATAGTAGTCCCATAGTAATGTGTTCCACATAAGCTGTGGCGACTGATTATTAAAATATTCTTTGATTGATCTATGTATTTTCTCTCAATCTCTTTCTCTCTATATCTCATGATGTTCTCCTGTTACTAATCTTTCCACTGTTTCGTTCTAATGTAGTCATTATATAGATGAGTGACGAAAGAAAACACCAATATTGTCGTTATGTGGAACACATACTGTTTGTGGTAGGATTGGTCAAGTTGGTATAATTATAGTCTAATGCCAGCCACAAATATTCTATAATCATGTTTTTGTTTGTCTAACTGGTTTTGGGGTTGGCTTTCTGCCTTAGGAATGAACAATCTTGTTACGTTTTTGGTTTACAGTTGGTGTGTAGAAATTGGTGTTTATTCCTGATTATGTATGTGAATTGGTTGCTTGAGGACTTGCGGAAGTAGGAGGAAGCCAATGTTATTTCCGCATATGTAAAGAACAAGAATAATTGCTAATAGTGAATCTTTACTTCCTTAATATACGACTATAATCATGTTGCCACACCGGTTCTATAAGATCCCCAATGTTAAACAACATTGAATTAATAAAAATATTAACAAGATATTAAAATGTCTGACTGTTTAGGAATAAACAGTAATGCATTCTGATGGATTTAATTTGTTTTTTTTTTCTTTTTTAAATAAGATTTTTAAAAATTACTTTTACATTTCTGATTTCAATAAAAATTTGATTAATAGTAAATAAACAAAATAATTCAATGTCTAATTATCAAAGTCAACATGCATTATCCATATGAACAGATATAATCCTGTATCTCTCTAAAGCCATCATTCGCCCGTGCATGGAGTATTGTTGCCACATCTGGGCTGGTGCATAAAACACTAGCTTCTCCCTCTTGGACAGGATGCAAAAAGAAATCTCTAAAGGTTCAGCACTGTCTGTCAAGCTCCAGCCCCTGTCGCATCGCCGCAGTGTTGCATCTCTGTGCTTGTTTTACAAGTACTTCCACAGAATGTGTTCCGATGAACTTACTGCACTTGTACACCCCCAACCCCGCATGTAAATACCCCTAACCCACCCAACGAGCAGCAAAATTCCATCCTTCACTGTAGAGATCCGTAGATGTTGAAACATTTTCTACTCCGATAGCTTTTTTCCTTGGACTGTTTGCCTTTGGAATTTCCTCCCTGTTTCTCCATACAAACATACAGAAATCAAATGTAATGTAAACAAACATCTTGCTGTCCAGCTCCCCACCAAGGTTGCATCCACAAAAATGTGACTCATATCACAGTAGTCCCTTATGCTTCAGTAGCAATATACCTTGTTTGGGGGGAGTAAAAGTAAATAAAAATAAAAACAACCTCATACATTTTACCTTTAAAAGATTTATATATTATATTCTTCCTCCCATTTTACTCAAACGAATTGCTATACATATCAAGAATATAACTAGTTTTTAAAAAATGATATTGACCGATTCTGATTATTGTACAGAGAATGGATTGCATGGACAGTATTAGATTTCAGACGAGATTTAAAAAAAAAAAAAATGAACTCACCGGAAGTTGGATTATTGGGACTACTGTTCTCATCATGAATGTTATGTCACAACGTTTCGGCCGATGTAATCTCAAACCTTCTATGGAATATTTATATATAGAATTGATACTTAGGGCTCAACTATACGACCAGTTGAGCAGCAAGATAAGTGAAACCTCAAGTAACCAAAAAGCCAGTTGATATGGAAGCTGGACTGCTCCACTATGCCAAGTTGGGCAAGTTCATTATATGAATTCTGATTGGCTGCCAGTCTGAGAGTGAATAATTCTATATATAAATATTGCTTCATTAAAGCAATATTTGCCTATTAGATATTGGAGCCGGTAAGTGTTAATTTGATTCTATACCTTCTTCAAGTCTGTCTTGTCAAACTCGGGAATCTGTATGGACTCAGAGCGCGACAGATACAAGTGCTAAGTAATAATCAGTTTTAAGTAATAGTCTTCTGAGGGTTGAGGGTTCAATCCTCAGTACAGGCGATACTAAGAATACAATTACGAATTACTTAAGACTCCTACCCGGCCATGGCTGACTGAACAAAAGCCAATAAATTAAATAAAGGGTTCCGTTTGAAATTCTGTACAGATACTCAAATTCGACAAGAGTCACCTGAAGAAGGTCAGAGTTTACATCAGCCGAAACGTTGTGAGAATAATATCCAAGATGAAAACAATAATACGAATAATCCAAATTATCAATCCTCATCGTTTAAAAAATTCCGACACATAATTACTGGAAGTTATCCGGAGAGTAAAATGAAAAATTGATAAAAAAAAATTAGTTTCTTTCTAATGTTGAAATGGGCTTATGCATTTTTTTTTTTCAAATATAAACGTGCATCTGTATGAGCTGATATTTCTGTGGGATATGTGTCTGTTCTACTTAATCTTTAAATCTTGTGATGCCATTGTTTCATCCAATGACGTCATCACGTGAGCATCAAGTGTCTGTATTCTGTTTTTGTTTTAACCCATAATGATTGAAAGTATTCGATTTGTGATGTGTATAAAACAGATTTCTCATTTATCTTCAAAGTTGACTGCATCTTGTATTAGTGTCATATTAAACTTGATTGCACATTCTCCCCCTCAGTATGCAAAGCTTTTTCTCACTTAAAAAACAGGCATTGCTTCAAAACTTTGTAGCCGTCATATATATATATATGATGTAATAGTGCTAATAAAATTAATTTTTGAAATGTGCATACATATGGATAAACATTTAGTGTTAATTTTCAGAGGTTAGTTATAATATTTTAAATTTTAATTGTCATAAATTTTATAATCTACCGAATTATAATATTAAAGCTCTGTTTAACATAACCTGTTAAACATTGAGCTTATTTTTATCTGCAATATTTAATATATCCTGGAGATTCATAAGCTCAAATTTGTTAATAAATGTTGTATTATTTGATCTCCTGAGAATATCTTAAATTGTTTTGGCTCTTTGACTTAAACTTTTCCCTCTCTCTCTCTCTCTCTATCTATCTATCTATCTATCTATCTATCTATCTATCTATCTATCTATCTATCTATCTATATATATATATATTGTACTCGGGAGACAAATCCAAACTATGGCAAATTCATCAGCCAATTCCCCTCCGAAACTAAGATCCTAATTCGGACTATTGAAAGGATCTACCAAAGGATATCTAGACATGAGTTGTCTCTTATATTCAACAATACTTGCTTGCAAGAGAAGATGCTGCCTATATATATATATATATATATATATATATATATATGTCTTGGAAGTTTCTCAACCATTAAAACTATATTTAAACAAAAACAACAAAAAACCTTAAGTCCCAAATCGTTCAGTGGAAAATCACTCGTGTAAGTCAATTTAACTTTTTCAGTTATTATATTAGTTTGCTTCTAACATTATTTAAGAGATCATCAGTTGTTTACCATGAAAAACTGTTTCGGAAATTTAAAAAACAAGACAGTATTTAATTTAATGGCTTCCCAGCAGAGTTGATCAGACCCCACTTCCCTTAAAAGGCATAAACATAAACGTTCCGTATACTAAACCTAAGTTTTGTTCCGTATAAATGTTTTGCTAACTTATATTAGTTATTAAAAAAAGAAAAAAGTCCTCCTTACCTGTGTTGTTCGTCTGTCTAATAAAATTTATCCGTTACTTACAAAAATATTGCTGCATTTTAAAGTGTGTAGACGAATCCATTAAAAAATTATTATATATTATTATATATAATTGATGTACTTTGCAGGTTCTTAACCGCTCAGGGAGCGAAAAAGAATAATAAACACACTAGTGTTCTACTGCTAGTAAAAACAATAACAAAGACATAACAAGATAGGCGATAAAAAATCGTGCAAAAAGTAGCAGGGCGTTCTGGTCTAGGGGTAAAACGCTAGACTATGGAATTTACATCAGAGGTTCGATCTCTGCCCAGGGTAGTCATGCTGATGACTGTTCATAACCAGGAACACGTGCCCATAAATTAATTTATAAAAAAATTAATTAAATATATATGTATACACACACATATTTTTATATCTTTTTCACTACTTATCTAAGGTTTGTATTTATATAGTATACCTGTACCTTTCCACACAGCTGTCAGCATTTCAAAACTTTTCAATCACTGTATCCAATTGTGCTAATGAATAATGCTAAAGTTATATTTGCCTTGACAGCTGACTGATTGCAAATCGGCTTGTATACAGACATCAATTGACGATGATATGATAATCAACGGAAATGTGAATAATTCTGTGCAGATAGTCATATCTGCACAGAATTATTCACATGTTTTTAACATTGAAATCGGCTTGTATACAGACATCAATTGACGATGATATGATAATCAACGGAAATGTGAATAATTCTGTGCAGATTGTCATATCTGCACAGAATTATTCACATGGTTTTAACATTGAAAGACGTTTAAACATTTTTCTTCGAAATATCTATATATTAATACGATAGCGTGTGTGTTCGTGTGTCACGCTTCCGGCAAAAGCTCTGCGCATGCGTGCCGCTCCTAAATTTTTAAAAACATTCAACTAGCCTGCGTTTAGGAATATTTATATGTGTATCCCTCTTGCGGAATGGTTAGCGAGGTGGTATTTTTTACTTCGGCCCGACTGGTTTATAGTTCGATCCCAACCAGCCTCTAAGATTTTTATTCTACAGTTCGAGGGGACGGGGAAGAAATAATACATTTTTTATTACCTGGTTAAAAACGACTGTTTTGTGTTGCTTAAAACTTAAAACTACTTTCTGTTTTTATGTTGGCGTTTTTAATGGCATTGTCTATTTAATTACGTTGACTGCTTAAAAAGTAGGATATCGGCCAGTATTATTTTGTTGTTTTTTTTTTTTTTGAACGGATGGCATATCAACCTTTTTTAGTAGATATGCGCAGTGTCCATCGTACATGAGTTACTATTTCAAACAATTATTTCACTTTTATCTAGAAGGGGGTGGCTCATAATAAAGCAAGCGTAACTTACTAACAAATAGAGGGTGCTTTGTTACATTAGGACCCGTATTGAAAATATCATTTCGTGTAATTTACACGGGTTCCGCTAGTAAAATATAAATACAACATAGTTTTTTTGTTTTTTGTCATCAGCATGACTACCCTGGACAGAGATCGAACCTCTGATGTAAATTCCATAGTCTAGCGTTTTACCCCTAGACCAGAACGCCCTGCTACTTTTTGCACGAGTTTTTATCGCCTATCTTATGTTTTTGTTATTGTTTTTACTAGCACTAGTGTGTTTCAAATTATTTTTTTTTATTAAAACTTACTTGATTAGTCAAGACTTCTATACAGTGACCATTTGATAAAGAGGTCTTTCTTCGAAATATATTATGAAACACGGCCACACACATAAGATCACTGTGTAGAAGTCCTGACTAATCAAGGTTTGGTTTGGTTTGGTAGTTTTGTTTTACGGCATATCAACCATTTTTGGATTATTTAATGCCGAATCTGGTCTTGTTTTCTTCTCTTTTTTGTTTCTTTCCCCTTTTAATATCTGTTTCTATTTGACCCATAGTTGGGACCCTAACAGGTACTACCACTCCGGGTCAGGGTGGACCTGGGAGCAATGGTAATTAAGAGGAGGCTCCACATTCCCCAAAGTCCGTAAGCCGGATCTCACCATCGGATGTAGTTTAAGGTCATATCCAGGACCGGGAGTAGGGTAGGAAAAATAAAAATAAAAAAGGGGAGGGAGAAAGGGAGAGGGGCTGTTGTTTTTGTTTTTGGTTTTGTAGAACATAATTAAAAAAAAAAAAAAAAAAAAAAAAAAAAAAGTCAATGTAGGTGAATTTCGTCTCAGGGAGCCACAGGGCAGCCTGATCTGGTATCACCAGCTGACTAATCAAGTAAGTTTTAATAGTAATAAAAAAAACAGTTTTATTTGATTAATAATCGTGCATTATTTGGATTATTCAGACGACTATTCTCATTTTAGTTCTAATTTTTACAATGTTTCGTCAGATGCATCTTTTCTAACTTGGGAATTTTTATGTCGTACTCTGTAACCGATACGAAATCTTCAAAAGAACCCTTTTAATCTATGAGGGTAGATTTTTCTTGTTTTGTCAGCCATGACCGGGTAAAAGTGTTAATTATTATGTCACGCTTAGTTATTATCGCCTGTAGTAAGGATTGAACCTTCAACCTCCAGAAGACTGTCACTTAGAACTGAGTGTTAATCAACGCCGTTAATCGTTATGCCACGGGTTCATGTGGAAATATTTTCTCTTGTTCGGTTTATAATAAATATATATTGACAGTTCTGATTAAGAATAACATGTGAAAGTTGGATTAATTTGGGTAATTCTATTTTTATTCTTGCAACAAAGAGGAGCAGGCAGGAAATTAAACTCTGGAAGGAAATGCTGCCCATGGTTTATTAAAAGAGAAAATAACTGGTTGCCAAAAGTTGGGAGGGAAGGGAGGGGGTAGAAGTGGGTGATCGACTTCCTTTCCTACTGAATTTTGGCAGTATCTCTTAGACTTTTAAATCTGATTTTTGTCCCCCCCCCCACCCCCCACACCCAATATCAAGTAAACTAATTTAGGTATTAAAGTTTTCATTTTTTTTTTCATTTTTTTTTTCTTTCTATATATGTACGTTATACACCACAACCTTGTGTTTATCGAGGAATATAGACATTTTATAGTGAAAAACTTTTGTTTCGCTGTTGTCTGCTGCTATCCAATTTTGATGATTTTTAGATTTTGCAGGGAGGTGTCTCTGTCGTCCCACACATAGCATCTGGTATTCCCAACGGGTCACCCATCTGGTGCTGACTAGACTCGGTGTTGCTTAACTTAGGAGATCTAACGAGAACCGGTGTCGATGTGATTATTCTGTATATTTTTACTTTTGCCGTGCTATTGCAAGAATATAAAAAATTTATAAAATGTATTAAAGTATTCTTATACCATCAGATTATGGATGCAGCCGGGTTAGGGTTAGGGTTCAGGAATAGGGAATAGAGTAAGCAACGTGCTTCTTTTTATGGGAGCTAATTAATGGAGAATTCCATTGTTTTTTTGTTTTTTTTTATCCATATGGAACTGCGAGGTCTGGAAAAAGACAAAAAGGGATATTTAGTTGGGAGATCTCGATTTTGTAGTATCGTCGCTGCATTTGTATTTGTTTGCTCGAGATGCAAAAAAGGGGTCACCAGGTTTCAGTTAAAAAGACAGACATCTTCTTTACAATTAAATCAACTTTAACAGTGTCATCAGCACAGGCACACAAGAATATGAGCCTAGCTGGTTCGGCCGGCATATATTAGAGAAAACGAAATTGAGTCCAGGTCTTTAGTCTTGCTTCTTGTCATGACTGACGAAAGGCAAGACTAAAGAGCAAGGAAATTTTATGTATGAATCCGCTGGAACTGTTCATATTTGAGTAACAAAGAAGCTTTGGGCGGAAATGGCTGAAAAGTGCGCATTAGCAGTGTTCTAATCAGCCGATATAGTGCTATGTCTGAAAATGCCCATGTTAGCCAACCGAATCACATACAACTCACTATGCCAGAGATTACATGTTAATACAACAGAAAATAGATCTTACTCAAGTAACTGCTACATACCCCCCCCCCCCCAATTATTGTTCTAGTACTTTACACTATTGCATTTTTGATTTCAATAAATAATTAATCATCATCATCTAGTCGTGGTGGTGGTGGCACGGATCCTCCTGACTCTCTCACGCCATCTCACTCTATCCTCCATCACACCTGGTTAGTCTTCATAGGTACATTGATAGTCTTCTGTTAGTTGTTTGATGTAGGTACTGTGCGGTCTACCCACTGAACCACATCCCTATGTTGGCATCCACAGAAGAACAACATCGCTGATGATTTGATCTTTAACCCTCCAGCAAATCTGGTTCTTCTCTCTCTGATCAGGGCTGAAATCTGAGGGAGGTGTCCATAGATTTGCTCTCGTGAGGTGCTGTCTCCAGATGTTAAGAGCAGCTCGTAGCATTCTGGTGTATACACCATCGATTTTCTTCTCCAATCTTTTGGTGAAAGTCCAAGTGCTACTTCCATATTCGAGTACCGATGCAACAATGGCTTCACAGAAATGACTTTTCATCTTGGTAGGAAGACTTCCAGATCGCTTTCATCTTGTCCACTCCTGCCCAGGCCTTGCTGATTCGCACCTTCAGTTCACGCTCTGGAATTTTTCTTGGCAACTTTACTACCAAGATAGATAAACTCGTCGACATTTTTTTAGACAAGTCCCACTTAAGGAAGAGATATTTCCATGTTCGTTCAGGAGAATGTGCTCTGTTTTGCTTGTGTCGACAAAAAGCCAATGCAATTTGCTGTTTCTTCAAGACCGTGTAGTAGGGCTTCTGCCTGTCTAGTTGTGTCAGCAAAAATTGCAATGTCATCAGCATAGCTTGCGTCTGTGGTTTTCTCTGCTGGATACCTTCTGCATCTTGCAGGTACAAATGTCAAGCCATTTTCTTTTAACTTGTCAACTGACATACGGAGGATGTAGTCAAGGCAAATTATAAATAGATAGAAAGCTATAGTATCATCCTGAAGAACACTCGAGGGGCCTAAGTACCGTTATCTACCAGAACTTTATATAACATATTTCTCTTAAGATGTCTGCACAGCTGAAATCTAACTTCAAATCTTTCCCTAGGTCACATGATCAAGCTAACCCATCTTCATGATTCTGTCAGTGTCATATAAGCCCATAGATGATTCTAAAAGTCATAACCCATCAACCATATCTAATGATCTATTGTACTTGGCAAGTTATATCTACACTTTAAAAAGCAAATAATATTTAACACTAGTTGTACGACCCGGTGTTCATTAGTTTCAAAACATTCTTTTGTAAATATGTTTGTTAGCAATTAAGGAATGCTAAGGTGAATTACTCTTATTCTTTTAGTAAAAGTTATTCCTCTTAGCTGAGTTTTATTTGAAGGTGATTATTTTAGAATGTCTATATATTACTACGCTGCAGGACCGGGTTAAATATCTAAACAAAAAATAACAAAGTATGTTAGTTTATAGCAAATGACATGGTACAACAATAAGAAATGAAAATTGGCTAGTCAGAAGCAAAGTTTGATTTGTCAGCTTAAATGCTATTAGGTCTAACTTTTAAAATCCGGACAACATAATTTTATATATTAGATTAATCTGGTGGAGATAATGTCAGATGAGTGATATTTATTCCATGCATAAATGATTAAATTCTCGTTCAGCAACTCGTATATAAAATCCCCTTTCTCCCCTGAAGAACTAATGTAATCGTTCACACACAGTTGGAAAGCTGTTGATTGATTTTTCTTTCGTTGTGGGCTTTCATCCTGTTCAGAAATCTGATCTTATGCAAATCTTCTTCAATTACTGTACAAACAATGTTTATTTTTGGCTTCTGTAAATGCAAAGCTTTTCGTATTAAAGGTACAGAAAGAAAGATACAGGACCTTTCTGTATAAATACTGAAAGATATCCGATAATTTTTCTTTCTTTTTTTAGATGAGTGATTTATAAATTTTGACATTAATTTTAAAAAGTGATTATAATAAAGAATTGGATATTTTATATAGATTTTATTAATTTTCTTAGCTTTTGTCATGGATGCCCGACTGCTGATCAGTTTCAAGTGATCTGGTGATCAGGTTTCGAATCTCAACGTAAAAACACTCACCACGTCTAGCCACTCTCAAGAGCTGTGATACAGCAAAACATAGACCCAACCGAAGTAATTGGACACCCTTAACCTGATCCACCTAAGCAAGATGATATTATTTTCCCTCTCTGTTAAAAGTGGAAGGTTAAATCCCGAGGTTTGCTGGGGTCATAAATGGATGGTAACATGTAATGCTGCTAAGACAAAGCTACTTTCCTTCAACAACTACAAGAAACCTCGTCAACCACCAATTGCCATGGCAAAAAACATCCTACCTGAGAGTCTAATTTTCAAACTCCTCGGCCTAACATTCACAGGTAACATGAATTGGAACAAATACATAGAAAACATTGGCATGGCTGCTTTAAAGAAAGTGGGCTCCCTCTACCGTGCTAGAAAACTTCTCACACCTGACAGTATCCTATATCTCTGCAAAGCCACCATCCGCCCATGCATGGAGTATTGTTGTCACATCTGGGCTTGTGCACTATCCACTAGTCTCACCCTCTTAGACAAGGTTAAAAAAAGAGTTTCTAATCTAATAGGTCTCTCACTATCCACCAAGCTCCAGCCCCTGTACCATCGCTGCAATGTTGCATCCTTGTGCTTGTTTTACAAGTAAGTAAATGGAATGTGCTTCGATGAACTTGCTACTCTGGTGCCCCCTCGACATAAATAGATTTGCATTGAATTTGATCCATAGTCATTAAACAACCAATAAAGCAAAATTCTCTGAAATTCAATTTCTTCTTAAGACCCCTTAAGCTTAAGCCTTGAATTTTAGACATTTTCTATAATCCAAATTATGTAATTGATTTTGATCAAAATTGGAATAAAGATTTTAGACTAAGGCAAATAGGCATCTCCTGTCTTTGCACTAATCATATATCGTTCTTGTTAGCTTCTTACATCAAGTGGCTTCATGCCTTGTCTGAAGCGATTTCCATAAAAAAAGATCAACACATGATGAATTTTATATCTATGATTTATTTATTTCAAACAAGTCTTTTAAATGTTTTTCAGTGGATGCATTCTTCATTTTATTTTTCTAATCGAGAGAGTTTCATACAAAAGTAGATGCAATATTCAGATTTGCATTGAATTTGATCCATAGTCATTAGACACCAATTAAGCAAAATTCCCTGAAATTCAATTTCTTTTTAAGACTTCTTGAATTTTAGACATTTTCTATAATCAAAATTATGTAATGGATTTTGATCAAAATTGGAATAAAGATTTTAAACGTAAGGTTTAGTATCATATCTTGATTTTAATCTTTGTAAGAGGACATAAAGTGGTGCTACTCTGGTGCCCCCCTCGACATAAATAGATTTGCATTGAATTTGATCCATAGTTATTAGACAACCAATAAAGCAAAATTCTCTGAAATTCAATTTCTTTTTAAGACCCCTTAAGCTTAAGCCTTGAATTTTAGACATTTTCTATAATCAAAATTATGTAATTAATTTTGATCAAAATTGGAATAAAGATTTTAGACGTAAGGTTTAGTATCATATCTAGATTCTAATCTTTGTAAGGGGACGTAAAGTGGTGCACAACTGTTTCATTCGGGGAATTAATTTTACTCATGCAGAGACGAGCATTCTTATAGTTATTATATAAATGTATTTCCTTGTTTGGTTTCTAAATTCATGTTAGTGGTTCGCCAAACTTAAAATTATACATTTACTGGTCCATGAAGCTCAGAAGGTTGACGACTGCTGCTCTGGACCATGATAACTTATGCAGGCCGAAAGCTTGGACATGAATAAATCAACACATGATGAATTTTATATGTAAAATTTATTTATTTCAAACAAGTCTTTTAAATGCTTAAAAGTGGATGCATTGTTCGTTTTATTTTTCAATCGAGAGTTTCATACAGATGTGGATTAAATATTCTGTATTACCTCTGATCTATTCATTATATTATGTCATATTTCTTTGATGATCTCCCAATTTAAATTTTAAAAAAAATTTAATTGCATTTTTAATGACGTTCACTTTTGGATTTCATTTTATTTATAGTTATTTTTCGTTTTTCTTTATTTGATTTTATCAAAATTATTTTTTTAACTTTCTACCAGTTTTTTCTTATAGAAACTATTTAAAGACGAAATCAAAATTATCGTAGAACAATAATCTCTTTGAGACAGTGATGTAGTTTGCTTAAAACATTGTGTGTAATATACAGATAGTTGATTAGAACACTATAACAATACAAGAATATACCGGGGGTTGCAAGAAAGAAATTTGAAAAACAAAGCGATTTAAAAAAAAAATTGTTTTAATTAAAAAAATTTTTTTTAAATGTTTAAACTTTTTAGTTTTCCTCCACTAGTATTTTATGTGTTGCCATAACTTCGATATTTCGGGAATATACCTCTTTGTCAAGTTTTTATATTTATTTATCTTGGGTCTCTGCTCTCGTTTGCATTAGCTGTGAAATTGTTGTTGGTAAGATTCGCAGGCATTGCATTTATTTTATTTATTTTTGAAGATTACTCTCGTGAGTTGAAAGCTTCAATCCACCAATATTAATTTTTAATCCCTATATCTTTTGTCTTTAAAGTGTTGCATCATATATTTTAATCTTAGATATTGTGAATCAAATCCTTTCATTTGGTAAAATATTATTTTTCATTTTATATCTTGTCAAATATGAACAAGGATTTTGTTTTGAAAAGATCAAGTCCAGACATATTAATAGTTAAAAAAAAAAACAACAAAAAAAACTCTTCCCACAACTGGTATATGTGGGGGGGGGGGGGGGAGTGAAAGTCTATATAAAAATTTAAAATGAGACGAAGAGTGGACAAAAATGTCTCTTTTCGAGGTTCATTGTAGTTCTGATGGTAGAGAAAGGTGCTCAAGAATGCTTGGCTTAATGGATTGGAGTCAGGTCAATAATGTTCATCTCCGCCGTCGCATTCTGCATCATCTCTTTTTTTGCACCCTCTCAACAACAGCTGCACTCCGAGCAGTTTGAGGCCTTCCAGAACAGTGGTCACTTTTCGCTGATGTGCAACCATTTTTGAATCGGTTGAACCACTCCTTAATTTGTGTTACACATCGCATCTTCTCTAAACACCTGCTGAATCTAACGTGATGGCGGAGATGGACACCATTCCAAAAGAAGACTTGCAGAGGTGTTTCCGGCAGTTGATGGATCGGTGGGCTAAGTGTGTGCAAGCACAAGAGGCCTACTTTGAAGGGGATTAGGGCCTCAGCTGTAAGCATTCTTTTCTACTTCACGTGGAAAGACTTGTCAAATTTCTTTTAATTTAGAAGTTAAAGCAGTAAGACAATAAGTTTAGCATAAGGACTATCAGCCTTATCCATTGTGACAAGATAAATGGCTTAAGATTAGAATTTGTTTATTTTCAAGCTTAAAGGTCAAATGTTGTTATTAGGCTCTTGAACTTTTTGAAAGCCAGTCAAGGTTGCGCAGTTTTGATTTTAATTGGAAGAAACTATTTTTTTTCTCACAAGATAATCTAACAATATTATCAAGCATCTTTGAAAAAAAATAGATTAAATAAACAATAAGAAAAGAATTTGCATTGATGGGAACTATGGACATTGTCTACTTTTTGTGGATTCAGTCTACTGTCGGGAGAATTGACTGTCAAAGTACATTCAAGTTTTTTGGGGGAAACCCCTAAAAGTTTTGAAACGCCACATTTGTATTTTGAGCATTCTTTTCTCTCGACAAATAAGATGTGTTTACAAAAAAAAACAAATTAAATATGAGGAAAAAGTAGTTTAAAAAGAAAATATTCTGATCGCTTGTAAAACTACTCACTTTTGTCTCTTCTTAAATAGATGTTATCTTCACGCTTCCAAAATTTATTGCCAGGTTTAGATAGCCGTTATTTCGCTAAGGAGCTCACAATAAAAAGTCGCAAAATTACAACTAAGTTTTTTTTTTTTTTTTTTTCTATTTGTATGTTAACCTCTCTTGTATTTTTTAATCTTATCCTTTTTCTTATTTTAATTCTATTTCCATATTTCTTTAAATTCACCCCCTTTCTACTTATTATGAGAGGGAAACCTATCTTCAATTTTGTTTTTCGGAAGAGACATTAAAAAAAGAAATGATTAATTAATAACTTAATGTTTGTTATCTATCCATGCAGGGGAACAGAAATACCTTGCATAGTATACAGGCGTGGGATTACCACTATTGTTGTGATGGACCTGTAGATCTTGTCAGCCCATCTATATAGAAATAATCTCTGATATAAAACCGGTGTTACTGACTTACGTCTTGGCACCAAATTACTGAGGGAGGGAGGCCTCCTTAGTCCTAGTCGACAACCTACCTAGAGCTGGAGACTCGAACAAAATATCCAGTTTGCAAACCTAAAATTGTTTAAGGAGTAGATAGGCTCTGCCTATCGTACGACCTTTGCACTCCTTTGTCTATTAGCCAGGTGCAGAGGTACCATTACAGGGACACTTCAAAGACACCCAGTGCTTGGCCTTGTTTCCTAACTAGGACAAACATCATCTCTCTTTCTCTCTATCCGGGCAACTTGATGAAAATTTCTTTACACTTAGTCTCAAATGATTAGTCTGGGCTGCTCTTTATCTTACAGGTCTAGGGGACAGGTTAGACAGCTTGTCTGGCTGCTGTTTCCAACTGGTAGTACAGAAGCCCTAACTCTTATGTAGAGCTAAGAGCAGCTGCTCTATCAACAGTTGTATCATATCGGGGTAACTGTAAGGCCATGTCGCGCATGTAAAGAGACCCTACACTTATCTCCGGTGGGCTTTCCCCGAGCCCATATCTCCATATATGAAGACCCGGCAAATAGTCTATTGGTGAGAGTTTACTGACATCAAACACCCACTTTATCCAACCAACTATATAAAAAAACTGAAAAGTGACACTACAAAAAAAAGAAAGAAATTCAAACCAGACGCACCCCTAAAAACATGCTCCTCTTTTAAGACTTACAACATCGATTACATAGAATCCTTTCTCTTATTATAAACTCCCCAGACATCCTAGTACTAAGTGAAACTAACCTACCCTCTTTAGTCCCCTCTAATAATTTTGACACGACTGGATACCTCCCACTCTACTGTAAGGACTCTTACAAACATATGCATGGACTTAAAGTTTATATTCAGAACACCCTCCTCTTGACTAGAGAACATAGTCTAGAATCAGATAATCAAGCCTACATGTGCTTTAGATTAACCTTCCAACACAGTGTTAGTTACTTATATTTCATCTACCATTCTTTTTCGATCCAGGACTCTGCTCGACTTTGTCTCTGATAGCATAGATGCAGCATTCTCATTAGATCTGAGTGCCCAAATACATGTATTTGGTGATTTTGATGTCCACTACCATGATTGGCTTGGATTTTCTAGCTATAGAGACACAGCTGGTAACAGTACATATAGTTTCTCCATTGCAAACTGCGTTTCACAGACTATTACTTTCCCAACCAGCCTACTACATCATGAGCATGTGATTATATTTTTCTTTCTCCTGATTTCCTCGTGTCCGTACTCCTTATCGCAACAAAATGTTATCACGGTCTTTCTCTGCCAAATGATATCTCTCCGAATAGTCTTTCATCCAGCGCACACACCAACGTAGTCACCAACTCGATAGGACAAGGGCTGGAGCTTGCTGGATACTGAGGGACCTATTAGATTATTGACTCTTTTTTGGACCTTGTCTAAGAGGGAGAGACTAGTGGATGATGCACCAGCCTAGATATGACAACAATACTCCATGCATTGGCAGATGGTGGCTTTGTAGAGATATAGGATACTGTCAGGCGTGAGAAGTTTTCTAGCACAGTAGAGGGAACCTACTTTCTTTGCAGCAGCCTTGGCAATGTCTTCTATGTATTTGTTTCAATTCATGTTACCTGTGAATGTTAGGCCGGGGAGTTTGAATGTTGGACTCTCAGGTAGGGTGCTATTTGCCATGACAATCGGTGTGCAATGCGAGTTAAAGTAAAAACAAAAACAAAAAATTCTTAACCATGCTTTTCTCGGGTAAGCTTCATGTAGTAGTCGATTTCTTTCTTTTATTCACGTTATTATAATTAATGAAGCTTTATTTTCTTTTTCTTTCTTTTTTTGTTCTTATTGCATCATTATCAAAGAGGGTTTTGTTAAATTATTCAGGGGGGGGTCGTCTGAGGGTTGACCTCTATGTCATCATGTAGTTACAAAAAGTCATTTAACATGTATCTAGCTCTAACCTAAAATCTATACAATAATATGCTAAATCAGTTTGTGTTCGTTCGTACGTACGCTATCGCCTTTCACACCCATTGAAAAAGTGAGATTGCCCAATCGCCGAAGAAATGCAAAAAGTAACTTAAAAATAGCTGATGTCGTTTGCTAAAAATTAAAATTTTACCCATTTCAAAATTTATTATATATTCTATCTATGATTGTTTATTTGATTTTAGAATATTTTTGCATTCTTTTTTATTTTAATACATGTAATCGCTACAATTTTAAATAAGTAAATTATTTATTTAAAAATTATTTAAATAGGTACAATATATAGACAAATTAAATGGTGAAAAAATTTGTTATATTTATTCAAAGATATATTTAGCTGACAAATATTTTTACAGTGCGAAGAGAGAGATGGTAGATAATCAACCGTGGAATTTCCACTGGATCATCCTAGTTATGAAATATACTTTTCTGCGGGTATTTGTTCTTATTAGTTATCATCTAGCCTGGTCTTAGAAGAGAGCATCAAAGCCCTATGAGTATTGATTTACTCCTCTCCAGGAGTTAGGCACAAGGCCAGTTTTTTATCTTACTCCCACAAGTAAGATGTGACCCTAGGTCGGGTCGGGAAAGTGGGGTTTAAAAATTGCCTGGGCAGCCCTGTCGGCATTCCCCGGTAGGGGCGCCACAGGCAGTAAGCAATAAACTTACTCCTCCCCAAAGAGGGGAGGCGAAGCTTGGGAGGGTGGATCTCCTAGAACTGCACAGTTATTGTTATATATTGTTATATATATTGTTACGGACTGGTTACACAAAGAAACGTGTTGTCACTAAGCATGAACAAATAATTTTCTAGATTCAAATTGGAAAAAAAAGAAAGGTAAAAAATAGTGGTTATTCATTCCTGAATTCCACTTTGGGTTTCAGAAGATATCAATAAAAACAACATGCTGAAGAAACAACAGTGACACAAGAGATTGTATAAAATATATTGTTTATTGAATGGGGATGTGAATAAAATAAGCACAATAAAACAAGAGAGAACAAACAAAATAGCGTCTGAGAAAAGGAATAATGTTAGTTTTTGGGAAATATGGTTTTTAGGGACAACAAAAATGCAAAATATCAAAATATGGACTTAAAAGGGACAATTTTATGGTTTTAGACAAAATGTGGGCTTGGGGAGAAAAGCAAGTTCACAAGGTCATGACATGTGTATGAAAAATAGTAATCTCTCGATATGAATTGAGCAAAGTCTTTGGGAATTAAAAATAACTCAAAGAGGCTACTTAGGTTTTAGAGAATTATAGGTAGAAATGGGCGGTTTTACCGAAAAACCGCGGTTTTTCGATTTCGTCTCCATACCGAATACCGAATCGGTTTGTTTTTTTTAAACCGTAACCGTTCGGTATTGTGTTTTTACTACAGTAAGCCACCATATACAAGGAAACACGGTTGAAAAGATTTTCAGATTTGAATAAAATTGAATATTACCAAAATATGTTATATTAGTAAGAGGACAGATTGAACAAATATATGATAAAAACATTTAATTGACTTGTAGGAAGAAATCTTCGTTTACAGTTTGTTTTTCATTAACATTTTGAATTTTCAAATGAAAAAAAGAGAAATACGACAGACAACATGACATCGTATTTTTAGCATAAACTATTTTCAAATGAAAAAGAAAAAATCAAACGCGTTCCGTATGATGTCGAAAATCTATTTGATTCAACTCAAAATTGTAAAATAATTATTTATGTTTGTTTCAGAGTTATCTAAAAGAATAAGTTATTAAAATGAAATTTAAAAAAAAACTTGTTGTAAATAAACGAAAAGTAGCGAGCGAGTATAACCATTTAAAAAGAAAAAAAGTAGTTGCCAATGCTAG
The DNA here is from genome assembly GCA_963556195.1 of Sepiola atlantica. Classification (NCBI taxonomy): domain Eukaryota; kingdom Metazoa; phylum Mollusca; class Cephalopoda; order Sepiida; family Sepiolidae; genus Sepiola; species Sepiola atlantica. The sequence goes on along the minus strand of OY744521.1, from coordinate 33,431,477 downwards.
TATTACTTTATTCGGATTTTAAAAATTATTTTAAACATTAGGCATTTCATTGTTTACTTTTGAAAAGCCACTTCATACATAAATTGTCATTTCTAGAGAACTATCTCTCAACTATACCGTTTTCTCTCCCAAAAATGGGTTATTCAAAAAGTAGACTATGCAACGATTTATATTTTACTAAATTGTTTATATGGTATTTATTTAGAGTCGACAATTTATTCGAAAGTTTAATTATTAAACTTTAATCCAAGTCATGAATTCTATGACTAAAATTACCTTAAAGCTTAAAAAATGACTTTAGGTGAATTAATAATCTCTACTTTTTTTTTTAACCATCCTTCCTTTTCCCTTGGCGCGGTTTCGGGTGTACTACTAGTCTTTTACGCATGTCTATAGTTTATTTACCCTGTCTTAAAAACAAATATTAATAATAACTAATCATCACACAAGAGAATGGATAGCTTCCATAGTAAAAAGTTTTTTTCAAAAAAACCGAAAAACCGAACCGTAAACCGAGGTTTTAAGGGAAAAAAAACGAAACCGAAACCAAAATTTCAAAACCGCCCAACTCTAATTATAGGCATGCTTGATTTGAAAATTGATATTTCTTCTTTCAAGAAGATGAAAAAGTTTTTTGTGTTGTCAAGACGATCACCAGCACAGTTCAGAGGTCGAAGACCAATATCTTTATTCGTATATATGTAAGTTGGGAGAAGAATTATCTCTTCATCAATATATATATATATATATATTGTTTGTGGGTTTTTTTTTTATGGCTTGGCTTCAAGATGATGGCTCAGATATATTTCTCAATGCTTGTTCCAGTCTTGTAGTTGGACGATACGTAGCGTGTCTGTGGTTATGATGTCTGAGAAATCAATGAAAGATTAAGTTGTGAAAAGCCAGGAGGGTACTTTGCAGCAGAACTGTTCTTGTCGAGTGAAAAACTAACTGAAGTCCTTTTTCTGAAGTCTGAATAGATTGGCAAAATGCCCTGAGACGCTGCTGATGTTTTGTTATGTGAGCGGTCATGTGACACTCAACATACTGCATATGGGTTTTCCAGTGATGACTTTAGATTTCAGGAAAGAGGTTCATCCAGGCATAAAATATTTTCTTTGAAGCATGAAATACTGTGTTATCTAAAGTGATCTCTGAAAGGCTTTGCACATTCCTGTTAGAATAAATTTTGGTCATTTAGAGCTTTTGGCTTTGCTATTCTCAAGGGGAGGGGTGGAGAAAGACTGGTACTTTGGGGTGCGCACTTAAGAGTTAGGCGAAAGAATTTAATCATTCCCTTTTTCTTTCATAAATATAAAATCTCTTATTTTGAGAGATTTAATATTTTGATTAAAAAAAATAGGAAACATTTATTTTCTAGGTGGAAAGTCTAATCATGCTTAATTAAAAATAATCAAAGTAATCCTATTTTTTATAAAGTTCTCCCTACGTTACAATATATATATATATATATATATATATATATATATATGAAGATAAAATGCACGATATATCATACAAATGAAATGTTGTGAAGACAGAATGTGTGAAAAAGACAAAAGAAAAAAACAAATTAAATACAGGAAAAAATCATCCAAAAATGATAGATTTTACCGGTTCTGTTGATCCTATCGTATTTTGATGATTATTTTTTCCTGTATTTGATTTGTTTTTCCTTTTGTCTTTTATACACACACACACACACATATTTATAAAGATAGTCACATCTTAAAGAAAAGGGGCTACTCATTAATATTTCTTGGCCTTTTGGCTAAGATCAAAGTGTAGTATCTGTTCCGATGGATACTGCACCCCATAGACTGGTATTGTCTTGGCCTGTTTATGGGTCTGTCCTGTGCAGTTCTAGGAGGTCCATCCTCCCAGGCTTCGCCTCCCCTCTTTGGGAAGGAGTAAGTTTATTGCTTACTGCCTGAGGCGCCCCTACCGAGGAATGCCGACGGGGCTGCCCAGGCAATTTTTAAACCCCACTTTCCCGACCCGACCTTGGGTCACATCTTACTTGTGGGAGTAAGATAAAAACTGGCCTTGTGCCTAACTCCTGGAGAGGAGTAAATCAATACTCATTAATATGGTGGTCTTAATATAGGGTTTTAAGTTGTCTTTTGCATAAAAATATCCAACTTGAAAACTTTAGTGGATGAAATAGTAAAGAAATGTTTACCCTATTATCAAATTATGTTTCCGTCTTTTTTTACATGGTCTAAATCTGAATCTTTTATTGATTGATGATTAAAAGAAAAAAAACGAGCTTGATCCCCTATTTTGTTCAGGATATCCAGCACCTTGAGACTTGCGATGTGGATGATCTGTGGACGCCATATAAAGTCCTATAAACAATGCTGGGAGACCCTCAACCTGTATTCGCTAGAGCATAGGCAGCTGCGTGGAGGCCTCATCCTTGTCTTAACATCATGCGTGCCAACTACAATGTGCCTTATGACCTCTTCTTGACACCAGCTCTGAAGAAAAGGGCTTCATGGAAACTCAGAAGCTGTACCTGAGACGATTTCGGCTAAATCGTCGGGAGGTATCTTTTTCGGTTCGGGTTATTGTACTGTGGAATAGGCTACTAAATACCGTGGTCAGTCTACAGACAACCAAACAGTTCAAAACAGCGCTGGATGCATCATGGCTGCTCATCTTTGGATAATTACCCTTCACTTGAGCAGCGGAGGATACGTGAGGAAGCGTTTCTGGCATAAAAAATCAACCATAATTTAAATATACCTTTTTAGAAATTTTTCACCCAAGAGCTAAATCATTGTCTCCACGGAACACAGAAAAAGATGTACAATAGTTGCTTCTATCTCATTAGAAGAAGACAGCATTCTCTGTTCGCGATTCTGCTTCGTGGAACATCTTACCAGAGGTAGTGACAATGAACAAATGGGCATCTTTATTTGTAATTACAAAATCATAAAGAACATCTGGGGATATTTAAAGTAGTTTATTCCATAGAGTAAATGCTGTATGTTGGTGATTGTTACTAGTTTAGACAGTAGACCACGTGAACGACCCCGATCCATCCCTTACCCACTTTTTGGCTTAATGTCTAACTTTTTTAATGTATTTCAGAATGTATATACAAACAAAATAAATGAAGACTTAGAGGCTATGATAACATTTAGTATTTTTATATAGTCGGGTTCGTTGCTAAGTTGTTTTTAGGTGATGTAAATATCATAATTTTTATAGTTTAAAACTTTAAACACTTATTTCCCATAATGCAACTGGTAATGGTATAAATAATTACATCATCAAAGCAAGGGAAACACTAGGAAATTACACATCAAACGCAATATAGATGTACACTGCTTGTAACTGTACATGGCTTGTTGCACTTTTCTATTTTTTGCCAATAAATTTGATTTGATTAATGTGCTATGAATCATTAAGAAGATTCAATGTGTTAATTGTTGAAATGAATTTTATATGAACAGTCAAAATTGTACTTCTGTGTCATTTTTGCATGTTTGTTCAAAGGGTGATTGGATTTTTCCCAATGTTTTGATTGGTTTTATATAATAATCATTGCTTTCATTATGATTAATTTTCATTTACCACAAGATGAAATTATATTTGTCAGGAATCTTTGCTTGTTTGAAGGCTGAATTTTTTGTGTATGTGAAAATTACTTTCAGTATACAAAACGGCAAATTTTCTAATTGCTAAAAAAATTTGAACAGTCATAATTCGGCGGCTAATTAAGCTACGAAAATGAATTTGGTGCCATTGTTTATGTTTTGCAAATATCTACGTGCCCACATTAAAAGTTTTAATGAAAATAAAATTTTGCCTTGGGATATCTAATATCACTCTATTATTAAAATTCTTGAAAATAATAATTAAATAACATTAGACAGCATTTTTTAAATATATTTATCTTTGGTTTATTTTTTTCTCTTCTTCATGGCTATATATATGTAGTAAAAATAATAATGTCTTTTCTTATTTTTTATTCTTCAGAATCGGAATGACCAGTATCGGCCCATCGATATGTACAACGATAACCGCAGTTATACTGAATATGAAGACAGCGTGACTTCAGATAGAAACCATTATTATCATGATGCTGACAATATCAGCCAATCAGTCGTGTCCTCGCTACGAGGTGTCAGTCGTGACAGCTTTGGCGCATCAAATGTGCACATAGAAGAGGATCCGATGGAACTCCTTGAATGCGGAGATATGACGGACGATCATGAAGCATATTATCAGGTTGAACCTGTGCAACGCACCGTTGACTCAGCAGGAGCTGTGTCAGTGGACACGCAGGACAGTGGATTGTTTAAAGATGCCCCATTGCCATGTGGAAACATTCTGTTTTGGTCAGAACCTATGGAGCAAGCCGAATTCGAGGTGAGTAGGATGAATTTCCTCTTTACAGACTGCTTAGTTCTAATATCTAATTCTGTTGTTACCAAACAGAATTCAAAACTAAATAGCTGAGAAGTTTGTTTCATTTGACATATGTTGTCTAATATATAAAATTATCTTGTCGGAGTTTCCATGTTAGACCTGATGTCAACTTCCTGACCCAAAATGCACCAAACATTGATGTTTTATTGTTTTTTTTTCTCTTTGCAAAACTCAATCATGTTCGGCAAAGCCCAAAACAAAAAAACAACAATTTCCCTCTCTCTTCCACCTCTTTTTCACTTCCCCAAAACTTTTACCAAAATGACCGGATTAAGCATAAAATAACGGGAAAAGGGTTGATATGCTGTAAAACAAAACAACCAAACCAAACACCATGAATAAACATTTGAAGATATAAAGAACTTGAAGCATAAAAACTTTTCACCATACTACAAACAATGTTTCGGCATTAAATCACCCATAAGAGATTGATATGCCGTTAAACAAAACAACCCAAACCATGTTTGACCTAAATAGAAATAGATCAGACAGATCGATATTTGATCTGACTAGCAATTTATTCCTTTTTATCCATGTATACTAAGACATTTTAAATTGGATACTGCTCGTATTCTGATTTCTGGATTTTCACTTTATAGTACCCAAGTAAAATATGATTTAGTTGTCCAACAACCAAAAGCTGCATGTCTCTCAGTGACATTGCCTCTAACAAAAACACCTGTTATCACTAAATCTCTCAACTGAATAAACTGGACACGAGAGATGTTCTGGGGTCTTTTTTGTCAAGCAGGCGAATCATCCATCTTATATGACGAATCATTTGTAACCCTTAGGTCAACAGTTTGAATCAGCCTGACTACATCTCACTTTTTTGTTTGAGGCATTTATCTACAGCACAGGTGATTCTTTGTTGTTTACTTTGGGGAGTCTGCTTTGCCTATTACAATTTGTAGCATGTTCTTTACTCTAAAAACTGCAATTTGCTTCAGTTTCTTTTCAAAAATAATTATTCCGGCAAAAAAGATTATTACAAGGGAAACAATTTTGAATAATGACCTAAAAAGCTCGAGATGTAAGGGAGATAATTGTTATTTTAACTTAAAGAGTATGAGTTATCTTTCTTACATTTTAAGCTTTTTTCCTCCCATCTTTTTGTGACTTACAGTTTTTTTTTTAAATTAAGTTTAAACTAAAAGGACATATTCCTTATACAGACTTAAAAATGAAGATAAACAAATATATCAAACAACAAAGACAACATGCTTGGAGTAGCAATACACATAACAAACTCCTAGTGGTCAAAACTACAATAGGAGAATGGAATGAAAGTTCACGAAAAAATCCGAAAGGCGTAATTAGTGTTATTCAAACTCTGCATATGTCACACAAGGATTACGAATTCCTATTTGCTTGAAGACAAACAGCAACCAATGTGCCATGCATATCAGACTACATACATAATCAAACATTCTTATTGAATGCATTAATCTGGCTCGTATAAAAGAAACGTTTTACAGAGTATTGATTTACTCCTCTCCAGGAGTTAGGCACAAGGCCAGTTTTTATCTTACTCCCACAAGTAAGATGTGACCCTAGGTCGGGTCGGGTCAGGAAAGTGGGGTTTAAAAATTGCTTGGGCAGCCCGTCGGCATTCCCCGGTAGGGGCGTCTCAGGCAGTAAGCAATAAACTTACTCCTCCCCAAAGAGGGGAGACGAAGCCTGGGAGGGTGGACCTCCTAGAACTGCACAGGACAGACCCATAGATCGGCGTAAATCAAGCCCCGAAGGCCAAGACAATACCAGTCTATGGGGTGCAGTATCCATCGGAACAGATACTACACTTTGATCTTGACCAAAAGGCCAAGAACGTGTAGAGAATGAAGGAACTATTCAAAACAATGTACTTTTTAAAAGCAGTTGATCTATATACAAAACTATAAAGATCTAAATATATATATAAATCCACCTTGATTTGCCATTAAATGACCTGAAAAAGGTTGATATGCCGTAAAACAAAACAAACTAAAATGACATTACTGAATCCCTGGCAACACTTGTTGTTTATATTATTTACATGTTCTGGACTGTCGTCCTTATCTTCATTGTTATGTTCATGGTGTCTTCTGTCATCGTCTGTAAATTTCCATGAATTTCGAACTGAACTATTTATTTATTCTACTGAGGTAGACTGCTCTCATGGCACACGAATAAGAGCAGTATGATGGAGACCGACACGAGCAAATGGTTATTATTAGAAAAGTCACTGACGTCATGTGACACCTGAAGAAGGCTATATAGTACAATGGCCGAGACATGAACATAACTGTTTTGGTTATTGCCCTTAGTTTCCATTTGGTACCACCAGGAAATGGACTTCTATGAAATGCTGATGGCTATATTGGAAACTGTAAGTTATGTTAAAGACTGGAGCAGTACACATGGAAAAACTTGATTGCAACAGATTAAACAATTACACATGAGAAGAAGTGACGATTAATAGTAACACTCAAGACGAGAATATCTGTCCGAAACATGTAAATTAGTGGCATGCAGAGATATTTAAAATCCTCACGTATTAAAAGATAGAAAGTTTTGCAAGCTATTTGCATTCAATAATTTTATAGAGATGAAAACAATATTAGCCTTTAGAATTAGTTCTAGTTTTATAACAATTTCGTTCAATTAAAATATTAATGACCAAACGATATCATAATAATCAAATTTAACTTTAAAAATCCTATTTAAAAAAAAAAAAAATAACGCTTTGGTAAAAAAAAAAAAAAAGCATAGTTTAAAAAAATGCTAAATAAAAATAAAGTATGAAAACTCCCCGGCAACGATGGGTGGGTAAAGCTAGTATGTATATAAAATATAGTCGTCCATAGGCAGCTATTTCATTGTTTCTCAACTCATTAGTGTTGCTAGACAGCGACCTGGTCAACTCTGAGATTCGAACCCTGGACACAAGTCACTACTAATTCTTCTTCTTTCGTGTGAATCATGATTCTGGTGTTGGCATTAGTTTCCTCGATGTTTTTCTAGTTAGAAATCTTTCTGGAAAGACATTGGGTACTTACGGGAAGGACCACGAGAAGGTTGCCAACATCCCTAAGTGAAAGTGGTTCTGTGGAACCGACTGGATTCGAACTTGGAACACCCAGGTCTTCAGTCCGTGTCGATATCCACTTAACCACTATCACCTCCCACTACTAATTCTGACAGTCCAACATTCTACCCTCTGAGCTAACAAGCCTGCTTCTGTTAATGAAAAAAAATTATAGCGTTTATTAAATGAATTTTAATTCATTTGTTTACCTTTCTACGATATTGATGACCTAAAGGATTCAATTCATTTGAAAAAATAATCTTGTTTAAGTGAAAAACCATCATTTCCTATACCAGAGTGCTCCGCCCATAGAGGATCGTATATATAATATATATCTGTGTGTGTGTTTGACCTCTTTTAGAAATCTACTTTCAAACTAACCTCTTTCTGTCCAGGTCTTTATTTATCCCTCTTTCTCTTAAGTCCATTCTTATCAATTCATCTCATGTTTTCTTTGGCCTTCCTCTGCGAACTTATCCTACTACCTCAACTTTTCTACATCTATTAACCCAAAAACTCATCACGGTATTGTCTCACCGTCCACCTGGCACTCATTAACCCTCATCCTCGAGTGGCTTTTAGGGCCTTGATAAGTGATTACTCTTTAGTAAAAAATTTAAAAAATATTGTTTAAAAATATAATGGCCACCTAACATATTGTTACTGAGTTAGATTTTTAACTAGCTGGGCTATCCAGCGTCGCCCGGGGTTCTAAATTCTAGAAAAAAATAAAGGTAAAACTAAACAGTCTATTATAATTTGAAATGTTTAAATCATTTTTAAGACAAAATCAAAGCAAAAATAATTATGCCTGGGTGAAGTTCAAACTGAGAACCTTTGCCTCTAGTACAGCAGTATGCTAACCGATTCGACCATCAAATCAATTCTCTTCCACTCTCTTTCTCTCACTCTCACTCACTCACACACAGTCGAATGTTGCTTAAATCCAGAACAGGCGGCATTCTTCCTGTTTTCCTGAAAAGGACAACTCTGTGAAATTATCTATTATTAAATTAGTATCCGATAATTTAAGTAGAGGTATTAGGATTTCTAACTAAGGATAAGAACTCCTTCACCTTTTTGTTTATGACAAAAAAAATATTGATCAGGATTAAATATAAAAATCGCTGAAATCGATTAAAAAATTTTTTTTTTTTTTTTAACAACACAGTAGTATTTGCCTTATATGACTGACGAAAACAGATTTTTTTATGTAGTAAAACAGCTATTGATCACTAAAAAGTACCGGATACAATCTAATTTTACTTTATATATATATAAGATAAACGCATCGATATGCCTTTCTAAAAAATATAAATCCAATTTCAACAATGCGTCTAGTAAACCATAACATTTTATTATATAAATGTCATCAAGATTATTGTAAGTGGCAAATGGTCATCGTACATGAACACTTAGAGGATCTCTTTAATGTTTTGTCTGAGATTAATGAGCTGTTAACATTTGATATTTAACCTTATGAAAAACTAGGTGAAGCGATCACCTCCCTGTCGATTCCAGATAATTGGTTAGAATCTAAAATATTACATCTTTACAAAGGGATTTACTAAAAAAAGTATTAATTGTTATTAAACTAGCAGGACTACCTGGTATTGCTTGTATCTCTATATTAATAAAAATTCTGAGATAATTTCGGTACTACTCCAGCGGCAACGATCAGGCAGGTCGCGGAAGCGCCCGAGAGCTGCCGAGACGAAAACGAGGCTGAAGCAAAACTGAAAGTAGTAAAAATGGAAGAGTGGCAGACGACAATATAAGACGAAGAATACAAAAGAAAAAAATACATATATTTGGAAAAAAAAATGGTAAAAAAAAAAAGTAAACAAACCATAGCTGAAGAACTATAAATAAACTTTTTTTTTTTTTCGTGGGCTAAATGAACCATTTTAATTTTTTTTTACATAAATCAAAGATATTTAGACAACTTTTTCTTTCGTCTTTTTTTTTACATAAAACAAAGTATGTTATTTTTCTTAGGATATTTAGGCAAGTTTTTTTTTTATAATTTTTTTTTGGGGGGGGGGGGAATTTCATATATTTTCTCGTCGAGGGTCAGGATTTACAGAAACGTTTGCGGCCGGTTTGAAAGGTCTTCCTACCGCTTGTTTTGTTGTGCTGAGCACAGATGAATTGACAGCAACCTGATTATTCAGCTCTGTTTCAGCCTCGTTTTCGTCTCGGCAGCTCTCAGGCACTTCCGCGACCTGCTGATTGTTGCCGCTGAACAGTCACGGAAATTAGGCGCTTCATTTGGAGTAGTACCATAATTTCATGTATATGTGCATGTATTGCTCGTGTTAAGATAATTTTGATAATTACACATTGATTTATTTTATTTTTTTAGTATTAATCAATATTTATTGAAATAAAAAATGCAATAACATGAAATAAATAAGAAATTTAAAATATCCTATTTAAAGAAATCATTTTTATTACAAAATTAAATCTACCAAAATGTATTTTCGGTACTTTGTAAACAAGCCAATCATTTTTTTTTTTTTTTTTTTTTTAAAGGAATTATTTTGTGACCTTTCGTAATTTAAAAGCAATTTCGAAGCATTTAAACTTTTAAATAGAAAGCAATTTTTTTTTTCCTTAAAATTTAGAAAATCTTAATGCATTAAAAGATTGTAAGCTTTGGAAACTATTTATATCCAATAATTGTATAAATAAAAATTAAAACCATAGCTTAACAAAATTAGTTATAGTTTTATAACAATTTGGTTAAATTAATAATTTAATTACCAAACAATACTGTAATAATTAAATTTTGGTTAACTAAAAAAAACGCTGTAGTTTAAAAGAAAAATGAAATTAAAAAAAAGACTCCTAGGCAACGTCGAGTAAGTTCAGTTAGTAGTATCATCATCATCGGTTTAGTATCCATGGCTTTGACAACTTTTAGAAATCTACTTTCAAACAAACCTCTCTATGGCCAGGTCTTTATTTATCCCTCATTTTCTCAAGTTCAGTTTATCACTTCTTTCCATGTTTTTCTTGGTGTTCCTCTGCGAAGTCACCCAACTACCTCAATTGTTCTACTTCTATTAACAAAAAAACTCTCACCCATTCTTTCCATGTTTTTCTTGGTGTTCCTCTGCGAATTCACCCAACTACCTCAATTGTTCTACATCTATTAACCAAAAAACTCTCACCCATTCTTTCCAATTGTTTCTTGGTGTTCCTCTGCGAAGTCACCCAACTACCTCAATTGTTCTACATCTATTAACCAAAAAACTCTCACCCATTCTTTCCATGTTTTTCTTGGTGTTCCTCTGCGAATTCACCCAACTACCTCAATTGTTCTACATCTATTAACCAAAAAACTCTCACCCATTCGTCCCATGTTTTTCTTGGTGTTCCTCTGCGAATTCACCCAACTACCTCAATTGTTCTACATCTATTAACCAAAAAACTCTCACCCATTCTTTCCATGTTTTTCTTGGTGTTCCTCTGCGAATTCACCCAACTACCTCAATTGTTCTACATCTATTAACCAAAAAACTCTCACCCATTCTTTCCATGTTTTTCTTGGTGTTCCTCTGCGAATTCACCCAACTATCTCAATTGTTCTACATCTATTAACTAAAAAACTCTCACCTATTCTTTCCATGTTTTTCTTGGTGTTCCTCTGCGAAGTCACCAAACTACCTCAATTGTTCTACATCTATTAATCAAAAAACTCTCACCCATTCTTTCCATGTTTTTCTTGGTGTTCCTCTGCAAAGTCACCCAAGTACCTCAATTGTTCTACATCTATTAACCAAAAAACTCTCACCCATTCTTTCCATGTTTTTGTTGGTGTTCCTCTGCGAAGTCACCCAAGTACCTCAATTGTTCTACATCTATTAACCAAAAAACTCACACACATTCTTTCCATGTTTTTCTTGGTGTTCCTCTGCGAATTCACCCAAGTACCTCAATTGTTCTACATCTATTAACCAAAAAGCTCTCACCCATTCTTTCCATGTTTTTCTTGGTGTTCCTCTGCGAAGTCACCCAAGTACCTCAATTGTTCTACATCTATTAACCAAAAAGCTCTCACCCATTCTTTCCATTTTTTCTTGGTGTTCCTCTGCGAAGTCACCCAAGTACCTCAATTGTTCTACATCTATTAACCAAAAAGCTCTCACCCATTCTTTCCATTTTTTCTTGGTGTTGCTCTGCAAAGTCACCCAAGTACCTCAATTGTTCTACATCTATTAACCAAAAAACTCTCACCCATTCTTTCCATGTTTTTGTTGGTGTTGCCCTGCAAAATCACCCAACTACCTCAATTGTTCTACATCTATTAACTAAAAAACTCTCACCCATTCTTTCCATGTTTTTGTTGGTGTTCCTCTGCGAATTCACCCAACTACCTCAATTGTTCTACATCTATTAACCAAAAAACTCTCACCCATTCTTTCCATGTTTTTCTTTGTGTTCCTCTGCGAAGTCATCCAAGTACCTCAATTGTTCTACATCTATTAACCAAAAAACTCTCACCCATTCTTTCCATGTTTTTGTTGGTGTTGCCCTGCAAAATCACCCAACTACCTCAATTGTTCTACATCTATTAACTAAAAAACTCTCACCTATTCTTTCCATGTTTTTCTTGGTGTTCCTCTGCGAAGTCACCAAACTACCTCAATTGTTCTACATCTATTAATCAAAAAACTCTCACCCATTCTTTCCATGTTTTTCTTGGTGTTCCTCTGCAAAGTCACCCAAGTACCTCAATTGTTCTACATCTATTAACCAAAAAACTCTCACCCATTCTTTCCATGTTTTTGTTGGTGTTCCTCTGCGAAGTCACCCAAGTACCTCAATTGTTCTACATCTATTAACCAAAAAGCTCTCACCCATTCTTTCCATGTTTTTCTTGGTGTTCCTCTGCGAAGTCACCCAAGTACCTCAATTGTTCTACATCTATTAACCAAAAAACTCTCACCCATTCTTTCCATGTTTTTGTTGGTGTTCCTCTGCGAATTCACCCAACTACCTCAATTGTTCTACATCTATTAACCAAAAAACTCTCACCCATTCTTTTCATGTTTTTGTTGGTGTTCCTCTGCGAAGTCACCGAACTACCTCAATTGTTCTACATCTATTAACCAAAAAACTCTCACCCATTCTTTCCATGTTTTTGTTGGTGTTCCTCTGCCAATTCACCCAACTACCTCAATTGTTCTACATCTATTACCCAAAAAACTCTCACCCATTCTTTCCATGTTTTTGTTGGTGTTCCTCTGCAAGTCACCCAAGTACCTCAATTGTTCTACATCTATTAACCAAAAAACTCTCACCCATTCTTTCCATGTTTTTGTTGGTGTTGCCCTGCAAAATCACCCAACTACCTCAATTGTTCTACATCTATTAACTAAAAAACTCTCACCTATTCTTTCCATGTTTTTGTTGGTGTTGCCCTGCAAAATCACCCAACTACCTCAATTGTTCTACATCTATTAACTAAAAAACTCTCACCCATTCTTTCCATGTTTTTGTTGGTGTTCCTCTGCGACTTCACCCAACTACCTCAATTGTTCTACATCTATTAACCAAAAAACTCTCACCCATTCTTTCCATGTTTTTGTTGGTGTTCCTCTGCAAAGTCACCCAAGTACCTCAATTGTTCTACATCTATTAACCAAAAAACTCTCACCCATTCTTTCCATGTTTTTGTTGGTGTTCCTCTGCGAATTCACCCAACTACCTCAATTGTTCTACATCTATTAACCAAAAAACTCTCACCCATTCTTTCCATGTTTTTGTTGGTGTTCCTCTGCAAAGTCACCCAAGTACCTCAATTGTTCTACATCTATTAACCAAAAAACTCTCACCCATTCTTTCCATGTTTTTGTTGGTGTTGCCCTGCAAAATCACCCAACTACCTCAATTGTTCTACATCTATTAACTAAAAAACTCTCACCTATTCTTTCCATGTTTTTGTTGGTGTTGCCCTGCAAAATCACCCAACTACTTCAATTGTTCTACATCTATTAACTAAAAAACTCTCACCCATTCTTTCCATGTTTTTGTTGGTGTTCCTCTGCGAATTCACCAAACTACCTCAATTGTTCTACATCTATTAACCAAAAAACTCTCACCCATTCTTTCCATGTTTTTGTTGGTGTTCCTCTGCAAAGTCACCCAAGTACCTCAATTGTTCTACATCTATTAACCAAAAAACTCTCACCCATTCTTTCCATGTTTTTGTTGGTGTTGCCCTGCAAAATACCCCCAACTACCTCAATTGTTCTACATCTATTAACTAATAAACTCTCACCTATTCTTTCCATGTTTTTGTTGGTGTTCCTCTGCGAAGTCACCCAAGTACCTCAATTGTTCTACATCTATTAACCAAACAACTCTCACCCATTCTTTCCATGTTTTTGTTGGTGTTCCTCTGCAAAGTCACCCAAGTACCTCAATTGTTCTACATCTATTAACCAAAAAACTCTCACCCATTCTTTCCATGTTTTTGTTGGTGTTGCCCTGCAAAATACCCCCAACTACCTCAATTGTTCTACATCTATTAACTAATAAACTCTCACCTATTCTTTCCATGTTTTTGTTGGTGTTCCTCTGCAAAGTCACCCAAGTACCTCAATTGTTCTACATCTATTAACCAAAAAACTCTCACCCATTCTTTCCATGTTTTTGTTGGTGTTGCCCTGCAAAATACCCCCAACTACCTCAATTGTTCTACATCTATTAACTAATAAACTCTCACCTATTCTTTCCATGTTTTTCTTGGTGTTCCTCTGCGAAGTCACCCAAGTACCTCAATTGTTCTACATCTATTAACCAAACAACTCTCACCCATTCTTTCCATGTTTTTGTTGGTGTTCCTCTGCGAAGTCACCGAACTACCTTAATTGTTCTACATCTATTAACCAAAAAGCTCTCACCCATTCTTTCCATGTTTTTCTTGGTGTTCCTCTGCGAATTCACCCAACTACCTCAATTGTTCTACATCTATTAACAAAAAAGCTCTCACCCATTCTTTCCATGTTTTTCTTGGTGTTCCTCTGCGAAGTCACCCAAGTACCTCAATTGTTCTACATCTATTAACCAAAAAACTCTCACCCATTCTTTCTATGTTTTTGTTGGTGTTCCTCTGCAAAGTCACCCAAGTACCTCAATTGTTCTACATCTATTAACCAAAAAGCTCTCACCCATTCTTTCCATTTTTTCTTGGTGTTGCTCTGCAAAGTCACCCAACTACCTCAATTGTTCTACATCTATTAACCAAAAAACTCTCACCCATTCTTTCCATGTTTTTCTTGGTGTTCCTCTGCGAAGTCACCCAACTACCTCAATTGTTCTACATCTATTAACAAAAAAGCTCTCACCCATTCTTTCCATGTTTTTCTTGGTGTTCCTCTGCGAAGTCACCCAAGTACCTCAATTGTTCTACATCTATTAACCAAAAAACTCTCACCCATTCTTTCCATGTTTTTGTTGGTGTTCCTCTGCGAATTCACCCAACTACCTCAATTGTTCTACATCTATTAACAAAAAAGCTCTCACCCATTCTTTCCATGTTTTTCTTGGTGTTCCTCTGCGAAGTCACCCAAGTACCTCAATTGTTCTACATCTATTAACCAAACAACTCTCACCCATTCTTTCCATGTTTTTGTTGGTGTTCCTCTGCGAAGTCACCCAAGTACCTCAATTGTTCTACATCTATTAACCAAAAAACTCTCACCCATTCTTTCCATGTTTTTCTTGGTGTTCCTCTGCGAATTCACCCAACTACCTCAATTGTTCTACATCTATTAACAAAAAAGCTCTCACCCATTCTTTCCATGTTTTTCTTGGTGTTCCTCTGCGAAGTCACCCAAGTACCTCAATTGTTCTACATCTATTAACCAAAAAACTCTCACCCATTCTTTCCATGTTTTTGTTGGTGTTCCTCTGCAAAGTCACCCAAGTACCTCAATTGTTCTACATCTATTAACCAAAAAGCTCTCACCCATTCTTTCCATTTTTTCTTGGTGTTGCTCTGCAAAGTCACCCAACTACCTCAATTGTTCTACATCTATTAACCAAAAAACTCTCACCCATTCTTTCCATGTTTTTCTTGGTGTTCCTCTGCGAAGTCACCCAAGTACCTCAATTGTTCTACATCTATTAACCAAAAAACTCTCACCCATTCTTTCCATGTTTTTGTTGGTGTTCCTCTGCGAATTCACCCAACTACCTCAATTGTTCTACATCTATTAACTAAAAAACTCTCACCCATTCTTTCCATGTTTTTCTTGGTGTTCCTCTGCTAAGTCACCCAAGTACCTCAATTGTTCTACATCTATTAACCAAAAAGCTCTCACCCATTCTTTCCATGTTTTTGTTGGTGTTCCTCTGCGAAGTCACCCAAGTACCTCAATTGTTCTACATCTATTAACCAAAAAACTCTCACCCATTCTTTCCATGTTTTTGTTGGTGTTCCTCTGCAAAGTCACCCAAGTACCGCAATTGTTCTACATCTATTAACCAAAAAGCTCTCACCCATTCTTTCCATTTTTTCTTGGTGTTGCTCTGCAAAGTCACCCAAGTACCTCAATTGTTCTACATCTATTAACCAAAAAGCTCTCACCCATTCTTTCCATTTTTTCTTGGTGTTGCTCTGCAAAGTCACCCAAGTACCTCAATTGTTCTACATCTATTAACCAAAAAACTCTCACCCATTCTTTCCATGTTTTTCTTGGTTTTCCTCTGCAAAGTCACCCAACTACCTCAATTGTTCTACATCTATTAACCAAAAAACTCTCACCCATTCTTTCCATTATTTTTCTTGGTGTTCCTCTGCGAAGTCACCCAACTACCTCAATTGTTCTACATCTATTAACCAAAAAACTCTCACCCATTCTTTCCATGTTTTTCTTGGTGTCTCTCTGCGAAGTCACCCTAGTACCTCAATTGTTCTACATCTATTAACCAAAAAATTCTCACCCATTCTTTCCATGTTTTTCTTGGTGTTGCTCTGCAAAGTCACCCAACTACCTCAATTGTTCTACATCTATTTACCAAAAAACTCTCACCCATTCTTTCCATGTTTTTCTTGATGTTCCTCTGCGAAGTAACCCAACTACCTCAATTGTTCTACATCTATTAACCAAAAAACTCTCACCCATTCTTTCCATGTTTTTCTTGATGTTCCTCTGCGAAGTAACCCAACTACCTCAATTGTTCTACATCTATTAACCAAAAAACTCTCACCCATTCTTTCAATGTGGCCATATTATCAAAGTTTCCTATTCTACACATTATATAGATCTGATATTGTAAAATCTGACCAAACCCAACACATTAGCTAGGAGGATTTGCTGAAAGCTCTTCATTTAAGAATGAATCGGTTGCACTTGTAAGGTAATGTGGAGTGTTCGTTCTCCTGAATAAACCGTTGCAAAAAGCATGGATGTCTTGAATCGCAGGAAGGTTGCCCGGCCAAAGAAAACTTGGAAGCATGTGATTAGACAAGACTGTACAGTGGAATTTGGAACACTGCATAGTGAACTTGTGAAATATCAAAACATGTCTGACCTTTTGACAAGGTAAAAATGGAGAGAGAGCATAAAAAACTGTGATTCACAGGTGTGTGTTGTCGTGAGTGGCAGATTTTTTTTTACCACTAATGCAAATAATGAAGCCCAATATGAATGCAAGTGTGGTGCTTTCGGTCAGTCAATTCAAGTCAGATCTGGAACAACCAGTTTGCATACCATTTGTTTGAACATTGTTCTCTCCCGGCAAGTTAAAACCAGTTCTGTCAGGTTGATGTTAACATCTTTCCTCATATTCAGGTATCTCTTTGTTTCTCTTTGCTCTTCTACCGGCAATTTTTCCGCATGTTCATCAGGATATCATCATCATGAATGACATAAATAATGGATGCATTGTTTTATCACCTGGTCAAGCAGTATCGTTTTTTCTAGACCAACATGATCATGCACCTCTGTATTCATGATTCTTTCGGTCCAGCTAATTTTTACCATTTTTCTGTAGCACCATAATTCAAAGAATTGGATGTTTATTATCTTTCTTAGCCATCGTACATGTTTCGACCTCATGTTTAAGTATAGTCAAAATATTACATTGTAACATTCTTGGGTGCGATGCAATACTAAAGAAAATGACCAGCCAGTCAGACAATGTCTGATAACTTTGAAAGACTAACCAGAAAGCGGATAAGATCTCGTCCTAACTTCTGCATATGCGTGGAACAAGTTTTCTTAACTTTCGGACAGAAGAGCACAGCTAACGTTGGCCAGAATAATTCAGAGGAAAGAGGAGGGGTAACTCTGATATCAAATCAAGGGAGACAACTTTGATAATTCTGCAGTCAATGGACGGTTTAGACTTCTACAAGTAGTATTCTTATCAGAAAGACCAATTTTCTTTTCTTTTTACTTATATTCACATCAAACAAGGCACATTGCCACATACGTAAGAGACTACTGTGAATTAGGGGCCATATTTATAAAGGAATCCTAAGTGGGGAGTTGTGCAGCGACATGTTTGTTTACATTACATTAAAATGTCTGCATGTTAGTATGGTCAGGGTAAAACAGGGAGCAGGGAGGGAATTCCAAAGGCTATCAGTTTGAGGAAACAGCTATTAGAGTAGAAAGCTTTCCGGTATCTGGGTACCTTTACGATGAAGGGGTACGATTTTGCTGATTGTCGGGTTGATCGGGAGTATTTACGTCAAGAGGGCACGAGTGCAACAAGTTCATCGGAGCACATTCCACTGAAGTACTTGTAAAACAAACAGAAGGATGCAATATTGAAGCGATGGGACAGTGGCTGGAGCTTGGTAGACAGTGTGGGACCTATTAGATTAGAGACTCTTTTTTGGGTCCTATCTAAGGGAATGATATAGTTTTGCCAAAGTTACTCACACCATTGCATCCAGATCTCATAAGATTCGATCCAATGGATCTGGATTTATAGTACAGACATACATACACAAATATTAGATATCTGCACACATAATCTTCCCTTTATTATGCGATGGTGTGCCTAATGGATACTTTTGTTGACTATGGAATCAGCTATTTCGAATCCTATTGGATCTACTCTGTTCTATTATACACAAATATTTAGTTTTAATTATGTTCTGGGAGTTTATGCGACTGCAACCAGAAAAGGCACCTAACAGATGCAGCATCAAGGTTCATTAAGACCATGCAAAGATGGGCAGATTTATATAAAATATCAGAAACGCCTAATCTAGTGTAAAATGAGCCAAAAGGATTAAAATGCTATAAAACAATATTTCACTTTCGCTTACACAGCCAATTCTGAAATGGTGATATTTATCTTGAATTTTCATTGGGAAAGAGTCGGTTTCCCTGCAGTTAAAAATAAAATAGTGATTTGTATTCAACTCCTTGTATACAATAAACCGTTGACAATAGGTATTGTTTCAGTAGAAATGAACCAAAAGTGGTTGATATGCCACAAAAGAGACAAGCAAAACAACCTGTTATTGTATCAATTTGATGCTTATTTTATTTACTAAAATTAAATTGACTCTTTCAAATGTGACGAATCTTCAACAGTCAAAAGCCATAAAAGAAAAACAAAAATCGATTAAAGAAAAATACAAAAGAATCGCACAAAATAAAAATGTATATAAATGTATCGGAAATACCTAATCTGGCATAAAATGACCTACAAGCCTTGAAAGGTATAAAACAAATTTTTTTCACTTTCACAGTCAATTTTGAAATCGTAATATTTTTCTGAAATCATCACTGGCAAATAGTCAGATGTTAAGGTTCAACAAGTCAAGAATGGGCCATTAGATTAAGAAATCTGTTTACTCACCATTTTCCTTTCTATAATATTCAGCAGAATTTATTGAAGCTAAATTAATCCTGCCAACAAATGCATTGTTTAATCTTGTAGGGGATAATAATTCAGTTCAATGGTGGATGGAGAGAAACATCTATCTATATCCCTCATAGATAAAGAGATATCGATAATCTTTATATATGCCGGTATATATCTATCTGGCTGTGTGTGTGTATGTGTATATATATATATATATTAGACATATGTCGTTGAAGACCACAGAGTTCTCCTTCTTTATGATCTTTCTGGTCAGTTCTTGACTCTGCGAGCGATTCATCGGGTTTCTGGTATCAATTGATGGATCATGGCGCCTAATGTTGTGTCTTGGGCCATATATATATATTTTTATAACCTCGTAATTTAGGTTATAATAAATAATAACTTGTGAATAAAATGGATGAACTATCAAGAGAAACGTTTAACAGATTTATTAAAACTGAACACAGAATTAAATAATGAGTTAATTGGCCGCTGTACGCGAATTGAGATAGTAACAGTCTGAGATCGTGATTTTTGTTTATATTCACTCTGGACAGGACTCCATTTCCAAGGGCGATAACTCTTAACTCCCGAAATGGTTCAAAGGGGCGTAACTCGTTTTCGTTAGTTGTCCTAACATATATATATAATCATATTCAGTTTAACATCCGTTTTACAAGTGAGCATGTGTTGTGCAGCTTTAAGAAATTGACTTACAAACTAACCTATCTCTATCCAGGTATTTATTTATCCCTCTTTTTCCCAAATCTATTTTTATCACTTCTTCACATGCTTTCCTTGGCCTTCCCCTGTGAACTGTTCTACATCTACCCAAGAACTCTCATCCATTCTTTCAACGTGGCCATACAATCAAAGTCTCCCTATACTGTTCAGATTTATTCTTCCTCTGAGGTCATCAGATCTATGCCTGTCTTTAAGACTCACATTATTCTACGCACGCTGTTAGTGAGGACAAGTCAAACTCTTAAATGATGAGTAAAATCTTTTCTCTTTTTTTCTGAGGATTCTTGTTATGCTTGTTCATGCTAATATGTCTTAAAATGTCGATTTGGTGTTGAGGAAGCTATACCTTTTAATGCAACCATTTTTGTTTTCAGTTGTGAGGAAACAATTTTAAAATCAAAACCTTATCTACAAGTTTAAAATCAAAACCTTATCTACAATTTTAAAATCAAAACCTTATCTACAATTTTAAAATCAAAACCTTATCTACAATTTTAAAATCAAAACCTTATCTACAATTTTAAAATCAAAACCTTATCTACAATTTTAATATCAAAATCTTATCTACAATTTTAAAATCAAAACCTTATCTACAATTTTAAAATCAAAACCTTATCTACAATTTTAAAATCAAAATCTTATCTACAATTTTAAAATCAAAACCTTATCTACAATTTTAAAATCAAAATCTTATCTACAATTTTAAAATCAAAACCTTATCTACAATTTTAAAATCAAAACCTTATCTACAATTTTAAAATCAAAACCTTATCTACAATTTTAAAATCAAAACCTTATCTACAATTTTAAAATCAAAACCTTATCTACAATTTTAAAATCAAAACCTTATCTACAATTTTAAAATCAAAACCTTATCTACAATTTTAAAATCAAAACCTTATCTACAATTTTAAAATCAAAACCTTATCTACAATTTTAAAATCAAAACCTTATCTACAATTTTAAAATCAAAACCTTATCTACAATTTTAAAATCAAAACCTTATCTACAATTTTAAAATCAAAACCTTATCTACAATTTTAAAATCAAAACCTTATCTACAATTTTAAAATCAAAACCTTATCTACAATTTTAAAATCAAAACCTTATCTACAATTTTAATATCAAAACCTTATCTACAATTTTAAAATCAAAACCTTATCTACAATTTTAAAATCAAAACCTTATCTACAATTTTAAAATCAAAACCTTATCTACAATTTTAAAATCAAAACCTTATCTACAATTTTAAAATCAAAACCTTATCTACAATTTTAAAATCAAAACCTTATCTACAATTTTAAAATCAAAACCTTATCTACAATTTTAAAATCAAAACCTTATCTACAATTTTAAAATCAAAACCTTATCTACAATTTTAAAATCAAAACCTTATCTACAATTTTAAAATCAAAACCTTATCTACAATTTTAAAATCAAAACCTTATCTACAATTTTAAAATCAAAACCTTATCTACAATTTTAAAATCAAAACCTTATCTACAATTTTAAAATCAAAACCTTATCTACAATTTTAAAATCAAAACCTTATCTACAATTTTAAATTATATTTTGAATGTAATATCGGGTCTTTGAGAAAAAAGTTTTTAAAAAGGTGAGGTAAAAAGACCCCCTCCACCGTATTATTCTACTTTGGCACCCATTTCCACCTTAAATCCAAGGTCACTTTATGCACGCTGTTAGCAGGGACAAGTGAAACTCTGAAATGATAAATTAAAATCAGCAGATTATTGTGACGTTTTTCCATGCTAATCTATATAATACTAAAAGTCTATTGATCTTGTATGTTTGCAATCAGCTTTCAGCTTTCCGGTTTTCAACATCCGGTTGCGCATGCGTAAATAGCATCGTCTTCAATCTGTTATTCCGATTCCGTTATTCTCTATTATGATTAACGAACGCATGAAATTTTTCATTCTGGAAATTTTTATATCGCTTTTTATATAAACAATTTCTTTTAATTTCATCAAATAGTTTTTTTGTTTTCTTCACGGCTAAAAACATTCAACGGGAGGACTTCGTAAAGTCTGTCGCAGATTCAAAAAAACTGCTCCCTTTTCAAAAACAAAAACAAACAAACAAAAAAACAACACTCATTATTAATATCAGCCATACTAGCGGTCGGTGAACGAAACCACCTCCCACTTTCCCTCTCATAGATTTCACCACTCCTACTCCCTCTGTTTTCGTTACGTACGCGAGAAAGCCTGCTGTACCCCCTTCCTTTCTCAAATCGCCCAACGGGTCACGGGTGGTCTAGTATGTCTTAAAATGTCGATTTGTTTTTGATAGTCTCACAAAAACATATCCGTTTTAATGTAACCGTTTTTGTTTTCAGTTGTGAGAAACGACTTTTAAATCATAACCACCTTATTATCATCAACAAGAAAATCACAAGAGCGAAACATATCTTAATTTTTGTTATCGTT
This sequence comes from Sepiola atlantica, assembly GCA_963556195.1. Lineage (NCBI taxonomy): Eukaryota > Metazoa > Mollusca > Cephalopoda > Sepiida > Sepiolidae > Sepiola > Sepiola atlantica. The sequence goes on along the minus strand of OY744521.1, from coordinate 33,408,932 downwards.
TATTCCATTTTTTGAAAAGACACGAAAACGTATTCTCAGTAGAAACTTTTTTTCCATGCAGGAGCACAAAAATACCTTGCATAGTACCCAGGCGTGGGATTACCCCTCTCAATGAGATGGATCTGTTGATCTAGTCAGATCAGCCATCTAGGAGAAGGAAAACTCTGAAGTAAAACCTGAATACTGACTTCAATCGTCTTGGCACCAAACCACTGGGGTAGGGAGCCTGGTAACAAAACTTTTCGACAACCTTAATAGCTACGCCATCCAAATATACTTTGTCCACATCTGAGTTCTCCTCCATCTTCATTGTCTTACACTTCTTGCGTACAAACAAGTTATTCTCCTTGAGCATGCCAGTAATTTCACTGCATTTCTTGTGTACCCAATGTTTTACAAGTACCACAAAAAATTGAGTTGCACCCGACTCTCTTTCCACAAACTGAGCAGGAGAAATCTTTTTGAGAGCTTTTCAACACTACAACTACTGATCATCACTTTGGTCTTGGTAACACTCTCAGACTTTTACTTTCTATAGCATTCCTTCAAGTCTTTAACTTAACAATATATATATATATATTTATACAAGCTTCATTAAAGACCATGGAGCTCTTTCGTTTTGCAGTTTTTCTTGTTAATCTCTCAACGCGGCGAGCAATTTTGCGACTCTCGGGTGTTAATTGGTATTTGACACCGAGCGTTGTATCATGGGTCATCTCTCAAGCGCTTTCGGTCTCTCGACCATTCTCAGGAGGTAGTGACTTATCGTTAGTATCAGCCTTTATAATTTTTATTTATTCATCAATATACTTATACATTAACATATATATATATATATATATATACAGGGCCGGCGGGACAGTTATAAAAGTGGGGGGGGTTCTCCTAAAAAGTGTGGGGGGGCCTGGCTCACATTGCACCCAGAATGCCAAATATGGGAATAAATTAAATATCTTGACTAAAAATGATCGTCTGATAGTGGTTGAGAGCTCGTTAAAAGCGGAATGTAATTCTCTTGGTGATAGAAAAAGAAAAATTCAAAATATTTCAATTTTTTGGCGTCTGGGCTCAAATTATCTTATTTGGGAAAATTGGGGGGGGGAATCACTGTTTGGGGCATATTTTGGTTTAAAATGATCGTCTGGTAGTGGTTGATGGCTCGTTAGAAGCGGAATGGAATACTTTTGGTAATAGATGAAGAAACATTTTTAAAAAATCAAGTTTCTGGCGTCTGGGCCTAAACTACCATATTAGGGCATTTTGGACCAAAAATACCTTTTTTGACATAATTTAGACATGAAATGATCTTCTGATAGTGGTTGAGGTCTTGTTGGAAGCATATTAGCAAGTAGCTTCTGGTGAAAAAATAACAAACAGAAATTTCAATTTCTGCCGACCAAATATAAAGTTCAACAGTAACACGGTTTAGGTCATTTGTAGTTGATGAAATAAATGGATTTAGGCAAGTTTTCTATAATATGCGTGTTAAAGGTGTATGATTTTGAAAATGTAAATGTATCGGGGTCTACGAGTATCTTGGCGTTTATTGAATAAAATAGGAAGTCGATTCGATCGAGAAATTGTAACTGCCATGTTGAATGATTAAATGTTGCAGGAACTGTGTTCGTTAATTTCATTCGCTTAATTCTGGAATGAATATAAATATAGAAGTCATAGGTAGAAATAGAAATAACGTAATCTGATATTCGCGGAAAATCATCGGAGTGAACGGGAGTGGTCATTAAGTCTTTGTGTATTGCATTATATTATGTAGTAAATTAATACCATGCAAATAATAAGAACGGAGTCTTTTGTGAAAATTAAACTGTGTTTATTAGTTCCCGGTGTTGATGAGTAGAGTGAGAGTACAGAATTGTTAGGGAGAAAAGTTTTTGCTACCACCTATATGGAGTTGGTTTGGCGGAGAGTCGTAGATGGTGGGCCAAATGTAATATTTAGTGTTTGTTGTTGAAAAATAATTAAAATTTACTATAACACGCTCGAGTGAATAAGCATAATGAATTGGTGAGTTTAGTAGCCTGTGATGGATGGGGTTATTTTCCTATTAAGCAAATATGTACAGGGGAAAATCCTCTCTACTTTATATATAAAAAAAAAGAAAAGAAGAAGAAAAGAAGATTTTGTATAAAAACTCCTAATTCTGTTATTCCGGTTGATTGTCTGCTGCTGTCTTCAAAAAAGGAAAGCAAATAAATTGTGATTCACAGCTAAACTAAAGAAATGCCAAAATCAGTTTAATTCAAGTTTCACGTGTTTTGTTTCGGGGTGTCGATTTTTTGGAGAAGAGAATTAAAGTCCGTAAATATACCTATAGAATAGGGACCTTTAACAAAAACTCACCCATTTCGCTTGGTTTTCGCCAAATTTTAGATAAAATTGATTGTTGGTCTTATATTGTAATGAGCCCCACCCCGCCGGTGCCGCAGTCCATGATATATTTCATTACTTAATTACTCTGGCAATGTTATTTATTCTTTGATTTTAAATGTTTCTTTTTTTCTTTCTTTTCAGTCCAAAAAGCATTATGTTTGTGTTCCGACAGATACATCAGTTGAAGATGTGGCAGACTTCATGGGTCTCTACTGGAGAATGCGGAGTCCTAAAATTGTTTTGTCTGTCGTTTCTGGAATCAAACATTTCAAGGGCTGGAAAAATCCAAAACTTAAGGAGCAATTTCAAAAAGGCATCATAAAAGTAAGTCTGTTTTCTTTGTTACAGATTTTGCAAAAGAACAGTCTTGTTTTGATTTCAAGAGTAAAAGATTTAATATAAAAAGGTACTGTTTTCAGAAGAGTGTGCACCTTTCGTGATGCGGTGGTTGAGTGATGAGCCAGAAAACAATCTAGAAATAAAACATATTGAAACGATTCTTAGGACATAACAATTTAAGGTGATTTATTTAAAATATAATACAATATATAATTACACTATGATGATAGTGGATTTGATATGGTTACTAGACCGTCTCTAGTGTTCATGTTGGATATTTATCCCATCATGCCATGTCTCTTCCAAGGGCAGATAATCCTCATTAAATGTCTCTTGACAAGGGTAAATAATTTCATGGTATAAAAGAGTTATTTCCCTTGAAACAGAGTAATGTCTTTAGATGTAATATGGGCGATTGTGCAGTACAGTTGACAAGGAAAAAAAGGGGTATAAAAGAACAAATTTACAACAAATAACTTATATCAAATGCAAGAAAATTTAATCTATCAAATTTCATAGCTTTCAGTTTTTACACTTTTTTTAAGTGTTTGTTTTTTCAGATTTTGTATCGTTGCCTCGGAGGCTTGTAAAAAAACGAATTCAACTTAGCATGACCTACCGAGATCCAAATCATTCTGTATAGTGTAAAGTATTTTGAAATAGAGTACTTAAAAAATATGCAGATCGGTCAAAAATTTAATTTTCAACCAATTGGTGACAGTTATTTTTGTACTTTTGTTTAATTTTAGGTTTTTTTTCAGTTGTCAATCATTGGACCTTCACATCAAGTAAAATACGGCGCCATGTTGTAATTTTTTTTTTTTTGTTGTAAATTTTTTTGATTTTCATCTCTTTTTTTCTTGCTAACTATACTGCACAATTGCCGGAATATGATTTCCCACTTAAAAGTACCATACTTTCTTTGAGTTTCATAATGCTCAACACTCGTTCTGCACGTAGGGTGTGTATTCACCTAATTGATACTGCTACAGCCTATGGAATCGGCTGTGCCGACTTCAAAACCTATCTGATCTATAATATTAATATATATATTATATTTTCATTTTTTTTCATCTTTGTGTCCCAAACTGAGGTTAAATGTTTTGTGAATGACTTCTACCTTTTCCTGCCTGTCGCCATTTCACTTGTGTCACCCACGAGAAGCAGGTCATCATTAACTGATCTCCTTTATGTTTTAGCCAGTATACCACACGGCCTTACCCAAAATAAACTTATTTCTTCTTATTGATGCATTATAGTTTATCTTGGTCCATGGTGGTGTGATAGGAGAGAGAGAGAGGTAGGTAGGTAGCAGTTCTGTTTCATAGCAAGAGAAAAGAGAGTAATCCTATTTTTTTTTTTAACTATACAACATTTGGACTCCTGAAATGAAGAAATATAAACACTTGACAAAGGGATATATCCCCAAAATACCATGAAATTCTGGCATCACATAAGATACTAGTGATAGAAGAGGAAAACTAAAAACACGGCAGATATAAATTTAAAATAAAATCGCCTCATTTTCAAATTTCTTTCTTACAAATCGGTATACTCTCACATTCTTATAGTCTTCTAATATATCATCTCTATATTACACACTATGCTGCAAGCAAACTGCATTATTCTCTTTTTATATATACACGCTCATGGTATTTGACATTTAGTTCTGCAGTGTCCTTTGTGCAAGCCATGATCTCATCATTGTACTCTTCTTTAAAAGTCAGTCTCATGTTTTATTGTTTGTTCTACTCAACATTGGTACTTGTCTTAGTATTTGGTACATGATTGCTGGGTCTAAGTGATCTCTTTGGGGCATGCATTATATAACAATACAGCATGTATGTGTACATAATAGTGAAACAAGAGTTGAACTCATACTAAGTAACCTGTGGAGAGATAACCACCCCCTCACTGCCAGAATGAACTAGTCCAAAAGTATTATATTATTTAGAAGTAAAAAATGTTTGATTTCCAACATTGAATTCTGAATGCATTTATTACTGTTTAAATGTCGGACTACAACATAACAGATTAGCAATGAGGAATTTTGTATTGACCTATGCAGTATTAACAAAAATACAAACAAAAAGGGAGAACTTTTTAAAATCTTATGTTTGAATTTATTAACCAACTATAAAAACAGTCAAGACATAGAAAGATGTGATAAACAGCAGCGAGAAGACCTCAAACAACAGGGAATATAGAAATCTGAATTTTGAAAATGTGGAGCAGAGTGATGTGGTTTTTTCTAGAAACACACCCTAATACCATGGTTGCATGATGAGTGGGATTTCATGTGTGCTATTAGAGAAAAAACCAGAGCATTCCTTTTTTGTAATTTTTTTTATTTTTATTTATTTTTTTTTTATTTTAAAAAAAAATTTTTTTTTTAATTTAATTTTTTAATTTTTTATCTTTTTTATTTATTTTATTTATTTATTTTTTTAATCTTTTTTTTTGGGGGGGGAGCGGGGAGCTGATGCTATTTCTTGCTATTTCTGTTCATTGGTTTATTTTTATGTCGTGTCAGTTGAGACCGGTGTAATTTATTGGGGGAGGGGAAGCTTATAAAGTGATGTTTCTTGCATTTTCTGTTTCTGCGGTGAGCAGTTGGTTCTTGCGAATCTTATGTAAATATTATCTAAGATCTTTGTTGAGCACTTTCTTCATAGTCAGCATTTCAATGCCTCTCTCTCTCTCTCTCTCTCTCTCTCTTGTCACACCTTTTTTTGCAGCTTATCGTCAAAATGTCTGCTAAGATCCTTCCTGCTAGCCACTGTTTCCACATCTCCCAGCCTTTAGTGTAATCTAGGAGCTCTAAGTTATGGCTAAGAATTCCGAATATCTGAATCTAGTATAAATCATTATGGTGCAGGTCACTCTCTTCCAATGGTCTCACAAACCAACCAATAGTACACAAGCACAGCAATCTGGTGCACTTTACGACTATTAAATACTTCAAATGGTTTTGAAATGAAAGAATATTAAAAAAATGATCAAATTTACCTCGGATACCCTGTAATTAAAGAATGAATCCAAGAGAAGGTAATAATGTAATTTACAATCCAGGAAAGATTGAGAACAATTATAATTTTTTTTTCTTTTTTAGAACATCTCTAACTATAAAAGTCTGGTTTTGATAAATAAATGGTTGTAGGATATTTGCTTTCACCTTCAAATATGTATTCATTCATTTATCCACCCATCATCATAAAATTTAGTACTTAGTGCTGCCAGCAATGTCCAAAGTAGGCATTTAAACACTTTTTTTATTATTAATACTTCTTAGAGCCATCACTATGATTGCTTACCCTACACCTTGCATTGAAAAAATAGAAAAGCTTTTTGTTTGCTGTCCTCCCCTCTCATCTCATCTATCTTTCCAAAAGTCAGCAATTATTACCAGTTGAGTAACAAAATAAGTAAAAGAACTGAAGGAACATTAAAAAGCCGGTTTATATAACAAGGTCTTAATAAATAGTGGCTATATTAACACCAACATTGAATACCAAGATAGAGGAAATAAGAACACTAGAAGGAGAAATAGAAATCGAAAATAATTTGGTATACTCCCCCATTTAACTTACTAGTTAAATCTAAAATTTGACATCTGTTCCTTAATCTTTAAAATTACATTTCCCAATAAATACCCCATGGCATAAAAACACGATTAAACTTAGTTATAGTTGTACAAATAACCTGGAAAAAATAATTATATTAAAAAGCGATGATAACAACTTACAAAATAATGACAATAATGAATGTAGCTGTAAAGATAAAAGTAAATGTTTGTTACAAGAAAAGTGTTTAACCAAAAATATAGTTTATTTAAGAACTGTAGTCCCAGAAAAAATTCCTAACTTAAAGAAATTTTACATAGGGGTTACAAGTACAGACTTTAATGCCAGATACACTAACCACAAATTTTCATTTGATAACCCAGATAATAATAAAATAAGCATTTCACTATCCAAGTACATTAAATCCCTAAGAGATGAGAATATAGTTCCTGTAGTAAAATAGAGCATTTTTAAAAAGTCCTCAACACCCACACTGCACAACCCCACCTGTTTTTCAATGTCTTATTGAAAAGTTGGCCATTGTTATGTTCCCTGATAAAAGTTGTTTACTAAATCAATGAGATAAGATAGGTTTTAACTGTAGGTACTTCAAACGGCTAACTCTGGATAAATTTGTGAACAATCTAGAAAATTTAACATAGATAACTTGACAATATAGCACAAAAATTAATGCACTCCTAGATAGTTATAATTTGTTGTAAGGTAGTAGAATCTCAGTAAACCTATAAACTAGTCTTAATTAAAAGATTTAAAATAAATAATACAATTAGGATTATGTGTAAGCCCTCCAATACTTTAATACAGGGCAAATTCTAAGAGAAATATGTTATAATATTACAGGTTTAAATTAATGCTTAGTGTTGTCGTTCTTAATGCTGCGGCAATAATAATAGTAGTGGCAGTAGTAATAAAATCATGAAAATAAAAAGTAATAAGAAGAATAGTAATAATAATAGTATTTACAATAATAATAGTAGTGATAATTAATACAATAATAGTAATGATAACAATAGTTATAATAATGATAGTAATAGTGATAATAACAAAAATAATAACAGCAGTAATAAATAATAATCGTAATAATGATAATAACAATAGTTATAAAAATAATAGTAATAATAATAGTAATAGTAGTTGTAGCAATAATAATAGCAATTAGAGGGATAATAATGATGGCAATAGTAGTAGTTATAATAACAATGATAATAATTATAATAATAATAAGAATGGTTATAGTAATGATAATAGTAGTAGTAATAATAATGGCAATAGTAATAATAATGGCAGTAATGGTAATAGTAGAAATAATAATAGTAAGAGTAATAATAGGATAGATTTTAATAACAAAAACAATAATAAATGCTACAGTGGTTTACTTGTGTGACCTACATTTATTCAAAATATTATAATGTTAACTCATATAGTTATTGGTTGGTTACGGGCTAGCACCTCGTTTAAATTGATTGTAATAGATTAACTAAATTTTATGATTCAAGATATTTATTAATATTATTTAATATACAGCTAATTCTTATGGTCAAAATTAAACATAGATTTAGTTTTATTTAAATATTTAGATTAAATGTACTGTATAGTCTTTTTTAGCATTTCTTCATAGATATATATATATATATATATCTCATTCCACTAATCTGTTTATTTATTTATTTATTTATTTATTTGTTTTTCATTTTTCCTAAACTTCCCCATCTCCTGTTCTGTCTAGCATATGTCAAATCATAGTCACTCGTCGGGATATAGGAGGAAGTTAGGGTTGATTAGTGCAGGTTTGAAGGGTCAGCAGACTGTGACCTATATTTGGCTGACATGAACTTGGATCAGATTTGAATCTTGTCTTTTTTCTTTCTCCTTTTCTTAACATCCGGTTTTTTACTGGTGACATTTTCAATGGAAGATTTTCGCTTTTTATTTTTATTCAGTCTTTGAAGAGATGATAACATCGAAACGTTGGTTGATTGACGTAGACTATAATATTGTTTATGTAATTTATAAATGCTATACTTGTTATTGAGCATTTTTGAAAATATTGGTTTTATGTTTGTTTTATTAACAGATTTGAACTTGATTAATTTATATATATATATATAAACAAATTTTTTGTCGTACAGAATTTTATCAAGGTTTTAAATAGGATGAACGGAGTCATAGCGAGTCGAGGACAATATCACAAGAAAAAAAAAGAGAGGAAATTTGTAGTAATATATTTAATCGTCAGAAGACATTCGATTAAAAACTTTTTAAAAGAATAAAAAGATCGACTAAAATTAACAGACTAAATCCCACGGTACCTTTCATATATATTTATATATATAATATATATATATATATATATAATTTCATTTTTATCTGTTTTATCTTTATTTTATATTCCACAGTTTTGTATATTCATCATTAGATTATATACACAATGTGTAAGTCAGTAAAGAAATAGATAAAAATAAAAAGCATTACATTTGAAAAATTAAGGAATTGAAACTAAAAGATTGTTGAATTTTCATGACTAAACCTTGGTGGACAAGTCTATTTATACCAAATATGGTTGAATTGCAGAAAAGATTGTTAATTTTATTAATGCTTCCATGGGTGGCATTTTGGGGCGTCACTCTATGTAATGGCAGAGAGAGATTTGTTTAATAAAATTTATCATTTTTTGAAGTTTGTACAGAACAAAGCGTGCCAAACAGTTTTCTACCTTTTTATCACTTTCATTTCATTGGATATTGCCATCCAATTTTCTTTTCATAGTTTTAATGCAATGTTTGTGTTCATAAGAGTGTTATTAATATAGTCAATTAAAAAAAAGTTATCTTTTTAATAATGTCTGCTAAAAAAAGAAGTCTGCAAAACCAGCATGAATCTACAACACTTGTTTGACTGTGTTATTCTATTCTGGTATTAATAGCAGCAAAATCGATTGTTTCAAGAGAATGTTTTCAAGGATTCTTTTAATGAATTCCGCCAAGAGGCATAATTGATGATTTCCATTTCTTAATGGATTGGTATAAATGCCGTCATCACCATCAACAGAGTTACATCGCTGAACACAGAATCTGATGGAAATGCTATTATTAATTAGATGAAATTATATGGTTCGGAATTTATAAATAACTGAATGATTTGTATAAAAATGATCTAGTTGCACATAATTGAAATAGTAATTAGTTATTAAAAATAATTATGGTTATTAAAGATGACTTAGTAATGATACTTGTATGGTTATTAATTAGAGATAGATGAACCGAAAGAAGAAAAAAAAAAGGAAAAAAAAAAGAAGGTATTCCAGTTTAACCGAAAGAAGAAAAAAAAAAGGAAAAAAAAAAAGAAGGTATTCCAGTTTAACCGAAAGAAGAAAAAAAAAAGGAAAAAAAAAAAGAAGGTATTCCAGTTTAACCGAAAGAAGAAAAAAAAAAGGAAAAAAAAAAGAAGGTATTCCAGTTTAACCGAAAGAAGAAAAAAAAAAGGAAAAAAAAAAAGAAGGTATTCCAGTTTAACCGAAAGAAGAAAAAAAAAAGGAAAAAAAAAAGAAGGTATTCCAGTTTAACCGAAAGAAGAAAAAAAAAAGGAAAAAAAAAAAGAAGGTATTCCAGTTTAACCGAAAGAAGAAAAAAAAAAGGAAAAAAAAAAAGAAGGTATTCCAGTTTAACCGAAAGAAGAAAAAAAAAAGGAAAAAAAAAAAGAAGGTATTCCAGTTTAACATGTATACTAGAAACCACACCAACATTAAAAGAAAAATACGAAACTGCTCGGTATGGTGTTATTACTTGCAAACGGTCATATCTAAGGAAATACTGTGAAAAGTCTTTCAGATTTCAATAAAATTTTATTAATATTCATACGATTAGTAAGAGTAGAAAGTGGACTTTCGGTTTACTTTCGGCAGCCTCGTAATTCTTGCTTCCCTTATTTTGTCTTTTAGTCCTCACATTCCATGAACGATGTTTCTGACAAAGGAGGAAGAATTGCTGTTTTCTGGGCCATAATCTATCCATATAACACTTATTGTTGACTAGTTTTTGACCTTGAAGTAGTATTTTTTTAGCTCTTTACGTCAAGTGGCTTTATGCCTTGTCTGCAGCGATTTCCATAAAAAAAAGAAAAAAAGATTAAACAAAAATATATAAACATTTAATGACTATTTTTATTAGAATGGGTGAAATAATAAATTTTGGAAATTTGTTTACATTTTAGCATAGAATATTTTCAAATGAAAAAAAGGGGGAAATATAACATTACATCATCGTATCTCATACAAATCTATTTGTTTCATTCAATTGAAAACTATAAAATAATTTTTTTAAAGTTTCCAGTTTAAAAATAAATAAGGTATCAAAATTAAATGTTTAAAAAAATACGTTTTGTGAAAAAGTAAATAAATGAAGTCAACAAAATCAAATAATACAAAGTAAAAATTAAAAAAAAAAAAGAAAGTAGTTTCCCTGTTTCGTCATGTTTACTGTAATATTAATTTCAGGGCTCTTAATATTTACCTTGGCCAAATATTAAATATATCTACTTCTTAATCACGTGTATTTTCATACACTTTATTTGTGAAAATAATTTTATTAGATTTTATAATTATGGTAGAATCCCCTTAATAAAATACAAATAAGAAAAAAGATAAGATAAGATAAATTTAAATTTGTGTTTTTGTGCAATATGTTTCTTTAACATTTTTAAATAGTTAAATAAACTTTCAAATTAAAAGCAAAATAACGCAATTTAAAACATAACAGTAAACTTCACTAATTATAATTTTTATTTTTAGCATTGTTTTATTCAATCAAATTATTTTAGTATATTTAAAAAGATTTACTGATTTTTGCATGTAAATTTAAATTTCATAAAAACATTAAAAAAAACAAATATTTACTTCACAATAAAAGCATATGATTAATTTACTTGCCAATTACTTCCGTTGTTTTCTACTGTTTAGGTATGACCTCCTCTCTCCAAAACAAATATCATGGCAAGATAGTGGGGCTAAAGAATTAAACAGAACGAAGATTCAAAGTTTTATTATTCACAAATCTTTCATGAAATCTTTCATCATTCTCATTACTTAATTCTTTAACCCCGCTATCTTGCCATGATATTTTGGAGAGAGGAGGTCATACCTAAACAGTAGAAAACAATGGAAGTAACTGTTGAAAATGAATCCTTGAAGTTTGATTTAAACAGTTAACTCTTTAAATAAAAGAATAATTGAGTCACAAAGTTGCCCACCTCTTTATTGAAATAGTGGCATGATTCAACAACACGTGGAATAATAACTGATCATCATACAAGAGAATGAACCGATACGAAAACAAAAAAATTTCCATGCTGCATAACTATATTAAAAAAAAGTTATTAAAGATAATGTTATGGTGCTGTACCTACCTACAGAGAACTAATGGACTCGTCCACCTTATAAATACGGGAAGCACGTGACACTTGTTCTCTTCTTCCCAGGCAAACCAGCAATGGCGGTTGAGAGCAACATCTCCTTGTATCTCTTTCTTTCTATTATATAATATATACCTTTGTTCATTTAAACCATGTGTTCCTGTGTCATTTATTCAGCTTTACCCAGGTCCACAACAGATAAGTTAGTAGCAATAACTGTTCGGTTTTTAAAATAGTTACATTATTCGGATGTAGACTAAAATAATTTTGCATGTTTTATGCTAAAAATTGGAATTTTTTTCATATTGGAATTTCTACTCTACCCAATTTACCATCACCTGTCCAGAATCTCTTACCTCATCTTCAAGAAACAAAATACAGAATGATAAAGAAAAGAAAGAGAATGGACTAAAATGGGTGTTGAAAAAGCAACCCAAAATTAATATCAAGGATAAAAGAGGTATTATTCAGATTTCCTGGATTAAATATGTACACAAATTGAGGGAAATGGTGATTTCTAGGTTGTTTGGTTTGGTTGTTTGGTTTTACGGCATATCAACCCTTTTCGGGTTATTTAATGCTGAATCCGGTCATTTTGGTAAAAGTTTTTATGCTTCAAGTTTATATGTTCAAGTATTTATTCATGGTGTTTGGTTGAGTGAAAGGGGAAAAGGGAAAGGGGGAGGAGGGAGGGGGAATTGTTGTTTTTTGTTTTTGATTTTGCAGAACAGGATTGAGTTTTTCAAAGAGAAAAAGAAACAATAAAACATCAACACTTTGTGCAGTTTGGGTCAGGAAGCCGATATCTTCCGACAGCCTGATCTGGTAGCACCAGGGTGACTTCTAGAAAGAAAATGTTAAAAAGGCCTTTCTTGCTTTAAAAAGCATACGTACACTTGATTTAAGGAGAGGCCATACGATTGCCCCAAATAAATTATTCTTTTTTCTCTAATGTTGACATGTTTTAATTTTCTTGTGGGTTAAAGATTGTCTAATCCTAACCATTGTCTCGTATGATATATCAACAATGTCATATCAACAATGTCATTAAGATAGATACATACATACACTACTTTCTGAGTAATATATAGAAGTATTATTATTATTATTAGTAGTAGTAGTAGTAGTAGTAGTATATAAAAGTATTATTAGTAGTAGAAGTATATAGAAGTATTTTTTATTTTTTTATTAAAACAGAAACCACCACTTTATCAAGGTCGAGGCCACCCGTGGACAAGTGTTAATGTGATTTCTATTTATCCCCCCTCCAGGAGATTAGACAATTAGGGTTTTGATGGAAGCGTTTTCAGTGGAATGAATGGATTTGAACCTGGCACACCCAGGTTCTCAGTCTGCTTCGATACCAACTAAGCCACTGTGCCATCACCAAGTATTATTAATAGTAGAAGTATATAGAAGTATTATTAATAGTAGAAGTATATAGAAGTATTATTAATAGTAGAAGTATATAGAAGTATTATTAGTAGTAGAAGTATATAGAAGTATTATTAATAGTAGAAGTATATAGAAGTATTATTAATAGAAGTATATAGAAGTATTATTAGTAGTAGAAGTATATAGAAGTATTATTAATAGTAGAAGTATATAGAAGTATTATTAATAGTAGAAGTATATAGAAGTATTATTAATAGTAGAAGTATATAGAAGTATTATTAATAGTAGAAGTATATAGAAGTATTATTAATAGTAGAAGTATATAGAAGTATTATTAATAGTAGAAGTATATAGAAGTATTATTAATAGTAGAAGTATATAGAAGTATTATTAATAGTAGAAGTATATAGAAGTATTATTAATAGTAGAAGTATATAGAAGTATTATTAATAGTAGAAGTATATAGAAGTATTATTAATAGTAGAAGTATATAGAAGTATTATTAATAGTAGAAGTATATAGAAGTATTATTAATAGTAGAAGTATATAGAAGTATTATTAATAGTAGAAGTATATAGAAGTATTATTAATAGTAGAAGTATATAGAAGTATTATTAATAGTAGAAGTATATAGAAGTATTATTAATAGTAGAAGTATATAGAAGTATTATTAATAGTAGAAGTATATAGAAGTATTATTAATAGTAGAAGTATATAGAAGTATTATTAATAGTAGAAGTATATAGAAGTATTATTAATAGTAGAAGTATTATTAATAGTAGAAGTATATAGAAGTATTATGACACAAAGAGGGAACTTTGCTTAATTTGGTCTTAAACACCCAGGCTGAGATGTCTCAATAGTAATGAGGTATCACTCATCTGGCTGATTATTCAAAACACCTTCTGGTTTGGCAGAACCTTTACATAACTGGTCTAGTGATTGCGTCAAGTTGCATACACTGCTATGAGTGGGGGCAGTTTATTAATCATACCTTTTTTTTTACTGTAGCCTTATTTTCTTGTTTGAAAGTTAGATGGTCCACATGTTTAATGGGCATTTCTTAAAATAGAGAGGAAGAAACTTTCTCTGTTGACTTTGGCAAAAGGTGGATGAAAGGTTTGTCTGTCGTATAAATTGTGATGACGTTGAGTGAGTTTGCATGCTATCTTCGTTTTGAATTTGGTGGATGAAAGGTTTATGTCTGTCGTATAAATTGTGATGACTTTGAGTGATTTTTGCTATCTTCGTTTTCTTAATCGATGCTGACCTTTCTTAGACCTGATTAGGTTAGTTTTGTTTTTTTAGTTTTTCTGTTTGATAATTTGGCTAAGGTGTGTATGTTACCATCAGGCCCTTTTTTTCTTCTTTTTTGTTTGATAACGTCCCCCCCCCCCCCCCAGTTAGGTGAAACTCGATTTGTCAGATGTAATTTTACTTTTGTCATTTTAAGCGGTGATTTTTTGAATAAAGTTTTCGAGACTTGGATCTTTTTTGCCTGAAAAATCTGCCATTTTGCCACAATTAGTGTTGGAAGGGGGGTTCTTGTACTTTTAGTTTGTTTATTGTAAATATTCATTGAAGTTTGTTTTTGTAATTTTATTTGTAAATAAAAGATTTTTGTTGAAATTATCCCCCACTTCTCTATTGTACGTATGGATTCAGTTATTCTATTGAGAGAGCTTTTCTTTTTTTTAAATTTTTTTTTTTATTTGTGACAGTCGAGTGAAAAATTAAACGAGACGTCTCTGTAAGGCAACAGTCATAACTACTACGACTATTTATTCTTATTTGATTTCATTCGAAAATTCATAAATTGTTACATATTTTTAAAGATATTCTTCTTGCATAACTAAAAATAATAAGTCTCTTTTCTCCTATATTATTATTAGAAGTAGTAGTAATATATAGAAGTATTATTATTAGTAGTAGTAGTAGTATATAGAAGTATTATTATTATTAGTAGTAGTATATAGAAGTATTATTATTATTATTAGTAGTAGTATATAGAAGTATTATTATTATTAGTAGTAGTAGTATATAGAAGTATTATTATTAGTAGTAGTATATAGAAGTATTATTATTATTATTAGTAGTAGTAGTAGTATATAGAAGTAGTATTTTTCCGTCTAATTTACATACATGTTTGTGGTGTGTACAGACATATGTATGTAAATTAGATGACTCCACTGAAAGAATCACTTTCTCTAATTGCTCAAAGAGGCATCTAGAAATATTAGAGTTAATCACCATAGTTTGAGAGAAGGCGAGAGAAATACATAGATAGCAAAGAGAGAGATGGGTGAGTTGGCTAATTTAAACAATTAAAATGGATTTTTTTTCTTCAAACATAACTCAATCACAAAACTAAGTTATATATTTTAATTTTGTGTTTTTAAAGTATATAGGAAAAATGTTTTATGAAAGACAAACGTTTATTAACTCACATTTAGTATAATAATAGATGTCTTGTTTTGCTCAACAATTGCATCTAGTTAAGTTATGTTAATATAGTGATGACCACTTTTCTCCATACCACATTTTGTGCTAAAAAAAAAAAATGTATTTTGCTCCTCTGTTGCAAGTGTTGAAAACTGACGGGCCGAAGACGATTAGGGGAAAGATTGTTACTGATTTTAAGGGCAACTGTGCTTGAGAAGGGCAATAGTGATATTTTTTTTTTTTTTTGATACATTTTATGAGTGTGAAATGATTTATCCTATACTTATTGGGTATTTTTGATCAGATAATACCAGACACCCTCTCTCAGCTTATTACGGTCATATTGATCAAGTTCTCATATGTACCCCCTGAAACAATAGACCATGGGTCACCTCTTTTCTATCTACTAGACTTGTTTGAGGTCAAATCTGTAATAATAATTTGCGTGTTTGTTTATCTGATAACCATTTTCAGGCTATTAAACCTACAAACCCATAACTCTGCAAAAATAACTCTCTGCTTATTAGGAGTATCACATAATCAGTTCGTTCTTAGTCATTTAATCAATGTAAAACCATTGGAGCATGTGCGTCATTTATTTGTTGTGATCCTCCCGACCAATGGTAGTTGTTGATGTGCTGCAATGCCATGCTGAAATGTAGGTAATCAGAATCCTTTCTTATATCAAAGAATTCAAATAATTTAACAAATGTCACACTCAAATAGACGGTGCTTTATTGATTCATACCGTTTATTAAGTTACACTTAATTATAACATGGCATGAGAGCGAGATAGAGAAGCACAGCACAGTTTTTGTTAGAACATAATTAACATTTTGTCCTACGATTCTTCCACCAAGTCTGAGAAATAGGCTTTACCTACCACTCTCTCCGGTATTATTGTATCTTATGTCATATCCACCTAAATATCATCGACTTCCTTTTCTCACGATCCTCACTTATACAGGCAGAGTCAACCCTTTGATATCTGTTGACTTTTCTCTGTGCAGCACATCCTGCCTATTTGCTAATATGTACCAGCCAACATATCTACTAGCAAACCTATCCACTCTAATATTTAACAATGGGACATGTGTAAAGAACTTTCCTGTTTTAGTTTTCAAGGTTTAAATCATTGGTTTTACAATTTTACTAGCAAACTGACATTTTCCTAGTATCTCTAAAATCAATCTTTATTTAAAATTTAAAAAAATTATTTTTAATTTGTAATACTTAAAATTCAAATGGTTGTTCTTTATTTTTTTCCTTTTAGGCTGCCAACACTACAGAACTATGGATAATAACAAATGGAGTAGATGGGGGCATTGCAAAGACCATCGGAGATGCAATCCACGAAGAGAAAATTCACAGGATTAGCAACCGTGTTCAACAGGCATACTCATCAATACGTTCTGATTCATCTCTCAAACTTCCAAAGCTCACTTGCATTGGGATGATGCCAAAGAATTGTATTACATATGAAAATTCCTTTGATGGCTTGGTAAGAACAAGACAATCACTTCTATAAATTTGATTTGAATACTTCTGTTGGGATTTTAAAACAAATAACACAACTGATTCTTATGAAAAAGAAGAAAACAACATTTCATCCAAAGAGTTTTAGTGCAGGTGGACATAGTAATGTTTGAACTGTGTTCTTTTGGAGAGAAAGGTTCATTGCGGAAGGCAAATCTGAGTTCAACTCTCTCTGTCTTCGACTCTCTCTCTCTCTTCGACTCTCTCTCTCTCTCTCTTCGACTCTCTCTCTCTCTTCGACTCTCTCTCTCTCTTTGACTCTCTCTCTCTCTCTCTTTGACTCTCTCTCTCTCTCTTCGACTATCTCTCTCTCTCTTCGACTCTCTCTCTCTCTCTTCGACTCTCTCTCTTCGACTCTCTCTCTCTCTCTCTCTCTCTTCGACTCTCTCTCTCTCTCTCTCTCTCTTCGACTCTCTCTCTCTCTTCGACTCTCTCTCTCTCTTCGACTCTCTCTCTCTCTCTCTTCGACTCTCTCTCTCTCTCTCTCTTCGACTCTCTCTCTCTCTCTCTCTTCGACTCTCTCTCTCTCTCTCTTCGACTCTCTCTCTCTCTCTCTCTTCGACTCTCTCTCTCTCTCTCTCTCTCTCTCTTCGACTCTCTCTCTCTCTCTCTTCGACTCTCTCTCTCTCTCTCTTCGACTCTCTCTCTCTCTCTCTCTTCGACTCTCTCTCTCTCTCTCTTCGACTCTCTCTCTCTCTCTCTCTTCGACTCTCTCTCTCTCTCTTCGACTCTCTCTCTCTCTCTCTTCGACTCTCTCTCTCTCTCTCTCTTCGACTCTCTCTGTCTCTCTCTTCGACTCTCTCTCTCTCTCTTCGACTCTCTCTCTCTCTCTCTTCGACTCTCTCTCTCTCTCTCTCTTCGACTCTCTCTCTCTCTCTTCGACTCTCTCTCTCTCTCTTCGACTCTCTCTCTCTCTCTTCGACTCTCTCTCTCTCTCTTCGACTCTCTCTCTCTCTCTTCGACTCTCTCTCTCTCTCTCTTCGACTCTCTCTCTCTCTCTTCGACTCTCTCTCTCTCTCTCTTCGACTCTCTCTCTCTCTCTTCGACTCTCTCTCTCTCTCTTCGACTCTCTCTCTCTCTCTTCGACTCTCTCTCTCTCTCTTCGACTCTCTCTCTCTCTCTTCGACTCTCTCTCTCTCTCTCTTCGACTCTCTCTCTCTCTCTTCGACTCTCTCTCTCTCTTCGACTCTCTCTCTCTCTTCGACTCTCTCTCTCTCTTCGACTCTCTCTCTCTCTCTTCGACTCTCTCTCTCTCTCTTCGACTCTCTCTCTCTCTCTTCGACTCTCTCTCTCTCTCTTCGACTCTCTCTCTCTCTCTTCGACTCTCTCTCTCTCTCTTCGACTCTCTCTCTCTCTCTTCGACTCTCTCTCTCTCTTCGACTCTCTCTCTCTCTTCGACTCTCTCTCTCTCTTCGACTCTCTCTCTCTCTTCGACTCTCTCTCTCTCTTCGACTCTCTCTCTCTCTTCGACTCTCTCTCTCTCTTCGACTCTCTCTCTCTCTTCGACTCTCTCTCTCTCTTCGACTCTCTCTCTCTCTTCGACTCTCTCTCTCTCTTCGACTCTCTCTCTCTCTCTTCGACTCTCTCTCTCTCTTCGACTCTCTCTCTCTCTTCGACTCTCTCTCTCTCTTCGACTCTCTCTCTCTCTTCCACTCTCTCTCTCTCTTCGACTCTCTCTCTCTCTTCGACTCTCTCTCTCTCTTCGACTCTCTCTCTCTCTTCGACTCTCTCTCTCTCTTCGACTCTCTCTCTCTCTTCGACTCTCTCTCTCTCTTCGACTCTCTCTCTCTCTTCGACTCTCTCTCTCTCTCTCTCTCTTCGACTCTCTCTCTCTCTCTTCGACTCTCTCTCTCTCTCTTCGACTCTCTCTCTCTCTCTTCGACTCTCTCTCTCTCTTCGACTCTCTCTCTCTCTTCGACTCTCTCTCTCTCTCTTCGACTCTCTCTCTCTCTCTTCGACTCTCTCTCTCTCTCTTCGACTCTCTCTCTCTCTCTTCGACTCTCTCTCTCTCTCTTCGACTCTCTCTCTCTCTCTTCGACTCTCTCTCTCTCTCTTCGACTCTCTCTCTCTCTCTTCGACTCTCTCTCTCTCTCTCTTCGACTCTCTCTCTCTCTCTCTCTCTCTCTCTTCGACTCTCTCTCTCTCTCTCTCTTCGACTCTCTCTCTCTCTCTTCGACTCTCTCTCTCTCTCTCTTCGACTCTCTCTCTCTTCGACTCTCTCTCTCTCTCTCTCTTCGACTCTCTCTCTCTCTCTCTCTTCGACTCTCTCTCTCTCTCTCTTCGACTCTCTCTCTCTCTCTCTTCGACTCTCTCTCCCCTTCTGATTCCATCTCCTGCTGACACAGCTGCTATACAAGTTACTCTGGATGTAGAGGGGGGGGGGGAGAGCTCACAATGTTTCAGAGGCAACAGCTAATGAAATTCGCTTGTGGTTGTACTGAATTCACATCCACCACCTGCACTCAGCATATCTTCTAGGTACCAGAAAGAGTCTACTACCTCGTGTATTGTTATCTAGTACCGAGATGGTACTAGATAACAACACATCAGGTAGTAGACTCTTGTGAGAACGACAATCAATAGGGCTGGTCTGTCCCAGGCATCTCCTACATTTGAAGTTCCACTTCCAAATTGTTCATACCCAAAATGATTTCTTCTTGTATCGCAACGCCTTGACCTTTTGAACACCTGGATTTTTTTGTTGTTATTTTTTCTCAAATAAAATCTATTTCGTCAATAGATACTTTTCAAAGGTTCTTCTCTCATTTCCCTCTGCATTCGCATGTGCCATCAACCAAGTCTGGCACAAGGTCATTCCACCAGATGTTCTCAAGATATTATATTGCATATTCTCTAGCAATTAATGCAAAAGTGCAAGTGATATAAGGGTTATAACTTATCAACATGGACTGTAGAATTGGCAATCTGAGTTCGAGCCCTGTTACATACACTTACGCACTAACTCCATTGATAAAAAAAAAATACATTTTCTAGATGCGTCAAGGGATATCACCACTGTCTTCATTGCCGATTTCAGGTATTTTTGCATCATCATATCAACTTGGACAGTTACCCTGACCTGAAACCGGCAGATTCCTTAAAAGCAAAGTGCTACACTTTAACAAAAAATTTCAAAAAAAATCTTGATCTCTCATATTGCCTTGAGCTCCCCGGTCTCAACCAATCAAAATACTCCACATATAACTGAACCCTTTATGATCAGGCAAGTATATTCCACACAAGGATTTCTATGTTTTAGGAACTTTTATGTCTTTTTCCATGGCTGTGTTCCTTTCAGCCAAATTCGAAAAATTGAATTATGATAATTTCTTATACGTTTGGTCAAAATTAATGTGTACATTATGATCTTAAGTCATATAAGAATTATAAATTAAAAAGATAAAAATTATTTTGATTTTCTGATTCCCATGTTATTTTTTTGTTTGTATTTCCAGTATGACGGGCCAATAGTAATAAAAAATGAAGGGCACAAACCCAATTCTGATTCTTACGACTTGAATGCTGACCACACTCACTTCATTCTTGTGGAGGATGAACCTGGAGAGCAGTATATTTTCAGCCATTTCCGATGCTTGCTTGAACAAAGACTCGGATCAGAGTTGGGTCGGCCACATCGATTTAAAAGGTTTTTCAGCAATGGTAAGTCACCTGCAAACTAAACAGTGACTCTTTGAAGATGTATGTTTGCTTACTATTGATGTTCATATTTGTATAAGTAATATAGAGTGATCTGCCCTTGGGTCAGGCAGGCATGACATTTATCTGCCCCTGGCAGATGACTAGATATAGAGCAAGGTGGCGGATATTTGCATTCGAGTGATGCACACGGGAAAACGTTCCTCGAGCTAATAGGTGCTATACAATATTGTTGTGGGCTGTATTAAATCTGTAGAAAACATGACAGACAAAGAAAATAAAAAAACAAAACAATCATCATAATTAACGTAACAAACCATATTTATTCATGAGAAAAAAGTGTAGTTTGTTGTGGTTGCAGGTGCGTGTATATGTGTCATGTTTTACATCGAAAATTCAATACAGGAGGATAAATTAGTAATTTTGTTGAGAAAATTATTATCCAGTTTGGTAGAAATTATGTTCAATGTCTTTTGCATGAGAATAACAATGTATAGTAAAGTATCTGTTCCGATGGATACTGCACCCCATAGACTGGTATTGTCTTGGCCTTCGGGGCTTGATTTCCGCCTGTCTATGGGTTTGTCCTGTGCATTATTAGGAGGTCCACCCTCCCAGGCTTTGCCTCTCCTCTTTGGGGAGGAGTAAGTTTATTGCTTACTGCCTGAGGCGCCCCTACCGGGGAATGCCGACAGGGCTGCCCAGTCATTTTTTGTAGGCCAGAGTGCTCACCTTCTCGGGTGCTGGCTTTTCAAGTTCCACTTTCCAGACCGGACATTGGGTCACATCTTACCTTGTGGGAGTAAAATAAAACTGGCCTTGTGCCTAACCTCCTGGGGAGGTAAATAAATAAATAGCAGTAGCTTTCTTAGTATTACAAAAGGAAGAATGAATGAAGTTGGCTGTTTTTGGTGTATGAAGTTGATAGTTAATACATTGGTTGGTTGGATAGAAAATTAGTTAAGACTTGGGAATTTTTTTATTGATATCCAACAGTCTTAGTTATCATCATTCAATTATAAGCACACTTTAATATGACGTGCTAAATTGTCAATAACTCTGACACATTCCTCTTTTGATATTGTCCTCATTTTAGTCCTCTTCATTTCAAGAATAGTCTGGAGATTCTTTTGTAAGACATTACTTTTGAAATAACCCCATTGTTAAAAACCTGGGGAGGTTACAGTCTGGTGAGTGTAAAGCACATTCAGGATCGCACCTCCTATTCATCATAAGATAAGAAGATGGCCAAAATGTCTCTCCCCATATCATTTAACAGTAATAAAATAAAGACTGTTGGACATTCATGACTGAAATTTGGTGGACAAGTCAGGCATATATTGAAGTTTATTTGTACCAAATATGGTTAGATTGCAAAAGGGATTGTGAATTTTATCAACGATTCCATGGGTTGCATCTTTTTAGAGTCAGTCTGTACTTTTCTTAATGATATCAGTAACTCTGTTTGGTGATTCCATTGGAACCATAGAGAGTTCTAGCTAAGGGCCATAACTCTTATTTGTGATTAATAAGAGGTGATGGTGGTTAAGTGGTTACCGACACGGACTGAAAACCTGTGTGTGCCAAGTTCGAATTCAGTTCGTTCCACAGAAACACTTTCATCAAACCATCACCTGACCTTGTGTCTAACCTAGAAAAGAGGTAAATAAAATACCTCTTATTTGTGATATGGGTAATTACGAGTCTACTTTCCTTTCTCTCAATTATATCATTGTACTTTCATTGGATGTTTAATTTATTTTGTTTCAGAGTCCTTTGAGAATGAGATGAGAGCAGAAACATTTCCAGCTGCTGTTCCTGTTGTTGGCTTACTCGTACAAGGAGGACCAAAGAGTATAGACCATATTTTGTTTTTTCTCAAAAACAGAATGCCTGTTTTAGTATTGAAGGGTTTAGGTGGGGCAGCTGATCTAGTAGTTTATTGCTATGAAGAAATTCAGGAACGGTGAGAAACTTATTTTTTGTTAATTCTAATTATTGATACTTTTTATAGTCTTGCTAGCAAAATACTAACTGCTACACTTATAACTCTGTGTGTGTTTCTCTCTCTCTTTCTCTCTCTCTCTTTCTCTCTCTCTATCTCAAACTTTTGGTTTTTATTTTCATTTTTGAACTGTTAAACTTTTAGGTTTATTTCAGGTATCAAAAGTGAAATATTGTGCAAATATTAGTAATGTAAAAATGTTTTGCATATGGCATTATATGTGATTGAAAAGGTGTGGATTGAATTAAATACTCTTCCATAACTTTTTTGTAGAACAACAATTATCATATCACATTGTTATATACTTTGACTGAGGCATATATATATATATATATATATATAGATATCTGTTCTGCGCAAGATTCAATAACCACAAGAAAGTGATCAGGGACAACAATCCCCACTCACTTGTAGCAAGACATTACAACTCAGCAAACCACACAATAGACCACATAAAGTGTATATTACTACAGACAGGTTTCCATCCCAAACAGCATCGCAGAAAGAACAAAATAAAATGGATCCACAAATTAAACACCCATACCAAGGGGATAAACTTAGATATCAAAATTTTGAGTCCATACAAATTTTTTTCACCACACCACCAAATATGCCCTTCAAAATACAGAGATATACGAATCACACTATCAATTGAGTTTAAACACTGCTAATTTAACTTCTCTAATCTATTCTTCCTGGTACATGTGTACCGGAAATAAAACCGACAACAAGAACCCCCATATATGACCTTGAGAGGTGACCCCTACTGGCTGGTTTGTGAAATAATAATATTAATTTTAGTTCGTCATTTTCAAGAACTCTGTTCACACCTCATAGAAGGCTTGAAGAAGGGAATGGTTCCAAAAAATTTCCTACAGACTATCCAAAAAAAACAAAAAATTGGGATTTACTTTACTTTGCTTCTAAAATCGTCCAATAAATTTGGCACAAAATTGTAAGTTGCACGTTTATTTTATTTATTCTTTATTCTCAGTTTTTTTTATTTACTATTATCATACTTTTTTCTCCCACTTATGATTTTCTGTGAACTGATTACACCTATATGCATATAAATCTCTCTCTTTCTCTCTCTCTCTTTATATATATATATATATATATATATATATATATATATATATGAAGAAGAATGGAAAGGAATTAGAGAAGCAAAAGCCAAATCATAATTCAATTCAAATGCTCAGAGCAAGGTATATTCTGCAAAAAAGGCAATTTATTCAAGTTAAATTTTCCTTAAGCCAGGCTTTTCAAAGATCAAAATCTTATCATCAGAGGAAGTCGCTGGGATAGATAAGTTGGCAAAGGCCAAGATTTAAAATTTGAAAAAATAAAATAAAAGTTGTAGGGGAAGAAACACATTTTACCCTTTGGATTTTCTATTTTCGCCACACCTGAAGTTGTGGCTTCTTGGAATTTAACTTTGAATCCTCCTACAACCTTTCGGGCCTTTTAACGACCTACCTATCTACTTCTCATTCTCTCCGCTGGACTTTTCGACACCGGACTTTTTAGCGATCGGACATTTGCTTGCATTCGGGCAGAATTTTGCCCTGTGTTTCTTCCCCTACAACTTTTATTTTATTTTTTCAAATTTTAAATCTTGGCCTTTGCCAACTTATCTATCCCAGCGACTTCCTCTGATGATAAGATTTTGATCTTTGAAAAGCCTGGCTTAAGGAAAATTTAACTTGAATAAATTGCCTTTTTTGCGGAATATACCTTGCTCTGAGCATTTGAATTGAATTATGATTTGGCTTTTGCTTCTCTAATTCCTTTCCATTCTTCTTCATATCTACCTGCTCTATCAATAGGTTTTACTTTTCCTAAAAGTTCGCTTTTAGTACACCACTTTATATATATATATATATATATATATATATATATATATGATTAGCTGTACCTACCTGACATTGCCTGGGATGAAGTGAAGTCATTTTAGTCTTTTTTATTTTATTTGTTAGCACATTTTTAAACTTAAGGTAGACAATTCCTATTATATTCTTCAATTTAAAATGAATTGAATTTTTAACTGAATATTTAAAAATGTTTCAGATTAGCAATAATCGTCTGTGTTGGACTAAATAATTTAAAAAAATAAATTGTAGTGAAGAATGCTATTATATTGCCAATAACATGGGACAACAATAACAAAGGAAAATTAGCAGAAGCAAAGATTGATTTGTCAGCTAAAATGCTATTTTGTGAATCCAACAAGATAACTTTATATGTTAGATATGATCGGGTTTTGAATCTCAGTTTAAAAACACTGGCCACATATCCACACCGAAGAGCCATAATACGATGAAAAAGCTGTCTGTGGATGAATATATATATATTACTAGAGGAGCCACCAGTGTTATCTAGTAAGTAATAAAAATTATGTGTATTCATGCTCCAAGTCCTGAACTCTATATTACCAGTTATATTTTATTTTTTAATTTCTTTATTAAATTAAGACATCGTTTTGGCTGTTTATGGGTGTCTGGCATAAACTAACACCCCTATGATATTATTGGGAAATAAATTTAAAAAACTAATACAAAATTATTACCACCATTGGATGCCTCGTAAAATTTTACTGTACAAAAGTTGTTTGATCTTGGTGTAAGGTTTTGTTTTTAATTGTATCCCTGGTAAGCGATAATTGGGATCGTTAAATACATCCTAGTGATACCAGATCGAATTAGTGGAAATATTTAAATGGTGTCATTAAATTCCTTGAAAAATTTAACCCTTATTAAAACTAATTTGAATTTTCTGCTAACATATCAATTTCTACAAACAGGCAAACAAACGTTCTCTTTTATAGATGCACTGTTATCTGGGATCGAGAAACAATATCCCTGTGACAGGAGTGCAGGTAATATCAGCCTAGGACTGGTGTTAGCACATACACCAACAAAACCATGAAAAAATGACAGCAAACAAATATAAAAGTCGTGGGACTCAGAAGAAAGATTTGAGTGTCATGGTTGACAAGGGTTGCTTTGATAGCCAACGTGAGGGATCTGGTCGGCATCCTGCGAATGGTGTCCTTTATTTGAGTTAACAAAATACAACAGACAAAATACATGATGCAACAGACAAAATACATGATGCAACAGACAAAATACATGATGCAACAGACAAAATACATGATGCAACAGACAAAATACATGATGCAACAGACAAAATACATGATGCTAATTCTAGAAAAATGTTAAAAATTTAAAGCTTAAAGTTTCTTAAGAAGAAATTGAAATTTAGGGAATCTTGCCTAATTAGTGTCTAATGACTATGAAAACATTCTGATGCACATCTGGACCATTTGAATTTTTAAATTAAAGTTTGAGCCCATATTATGTCCATAAGCCCCTTTAAAATACTCTAAATAAACTGAAATTTGGAGAATATTTATTGATTTCTAAGACCTATTGCTAAAACTTTCCAAATATCGAAGGTATCTACATTTTTCCAAAGGGCTTTGACACTTTCTTTGCTTCCTTTGTATCTAACTAAATAAACTAAATACAGCCCACATCACTAACCCTTACACATAGCAGCTGTGTTCTAAAATTTATAATAATTGTTTAATTAGTTTAGGATTGAATTCTGTGCGTACAAATATACAAATATATACACATAGTTAACTTATATATATATATATATATATATTGAATCCATAGTCAGTGCTGACGAATCGAGCTACAGGCTTATAAATATGATCAGCATGAACCAAAGACCATGCGGAGAGAGAAATGGACAACAGAGGAAATTAAATTAATAATGAAGTGCTATTACAAAAACAACCATACCACAAAGAGGCTCCTTTACACATATAGAACATAATCCCAAAGTTATGCCGTTGATTTTTTCCAAACACCCTGTATATAGCAAGTTTAAATGAGAACAAATCATACAGGGAATTTTATATGGTTATGTAAGTAAGATGTGACATTCATATGTGAATACCATTATAATTTTTCTTGTTTTTATATTTTCAACTTTTAACATTATTAAATAGTACAGTAATTTCTTGTCAAAACAGAAGTGAAAAAAAACAGAATTAAATAAAAACATAATTAATATGAATCATCACTACTTTTTGACCTGATTGATTTATTCGGATCAAACCGTGTCAAGTGGAGACAAACATCCATCATTGCAGACCCTGCCATAGCTCAGGATTTTTTTTTAATGGAAATCGCTCCAGACAAGGCATGAGGCCAGTTGATATAAGGAGCTAACAAGAACGAAATATGATTATCATAAAGACAGGAGATGCCTAGTGGCCTTAGTATTGAAAAGACAAAGGTTATAAGTAGGAGGAAAACAGTCAGCAGGAAGAGAGTTCCACAAGCCTGTAGTTCTTGGAAAGAAGCTACTGGAATAGGAAGTTGTATTACAATGAGGTATCAAAACAGCAAATTGATGGAGACCACTAGACCAACGAGTCAAATGAGCTGGAACAAAAGAAGCAGGGAATAGATCAGACAATTCTGAAGAACACATGCCATAATAGTATACATAGAAAAGACTATCAACATCACGTCTGTAAGAGAAAAGGTGCAGAGAAGAAGAAAGGGTGTGGCCAATCAAGTTACAGATACGTTTCCGCACCTTATCAAGAACCCTCAAATGGGACAGAGATTCACCAACCCAAATATGACAACGGTATTCCATACCTGGTCTGATAGTAGATTAATGTATAAGGAAAACAAGACCTGCTTTATCCTATTTTGTTGGGATTGGTTTCCTTGGATTCTTTTTAGAATCACATACTCACAGGAGAGACCATGTGAAGGTTGCCAACATCCCCAGTTAAAGTGGAACTATGGATCTGACAGGACTAAACATAGCACACTGAGTCGTCAATCTGTGCCAGTATGCACTTCACAACCACCACCTCCTAAGTGAACAAATTGTATGTAAATTTGTGTTTCTTAATCTGTCGCTAACCCCCTTGAGTAAGATAAAAGCTGACAACCAAACAGTTGTTTAGCTTAGTATTTGACCTTTGAATCTGTAACGGAAAGGACTCATCAATCATTTTTCTAATATTTTGCAAACATTGTCCATAGTTTAATCACTTGGATTGAAAATCAGAAAATATAAAATGGCTACTGAAACTTTGACCTAAATAAATTATAACAAAACAGTTTGTTCTTTGTAACCTATTGATGAGAAATTACTGCTGAGATAAAAACTAATTTAGTCAAATGTTTTTTTCTTTTTCTAAAGAAAATAATTTTTTTTTTTTTTGTATAATTTACATTATTCAGACTGCTATTTTCATGTTGGTTGTTATATTCCCAACATTTCAGGTGATGTAATCTCCAATTTTTTTCAGGTGCATCTTTTTGAACTTGAAAAATTTTATGTTGACTCTGGAATCTAGACGGAATTCTGAGCTGAAATCTTTATTTAATCTATGGGGGTGAATTGTTCTCATTTCCTCAGCAACGACTGAGTATGTGAATTAAATAAAAGACTCCGTATAGGTTCTAGATTTCTATATAGGTTTGTAAGTCCAAAAAAATGCACCTGAAGTTTGGGGGTTACATCAGCTGAGGTTTGCCATGGCATCATTCTTTAATCATCAGAATTTTTTTGATATATGGTCCAGCTCAATCTTAGGAGAGGCACCCCCTGAAGTAATACAGGGAATGGGTCTGGTTTATTGTTGATCACCTAAAATGCCCCTACCAGGGAATGCTGATGAGTCTGTTAGTGGTTATTTTTGTACCCGACCAGAGTGACCCTTTCAGAGAGCTGGTTTTCCCTACTTTCCGGTCTTGTGCTATGTATTGCTGCAGTGTAAAGCAAGTAAATCCTGAGGTTACTTCAGACGAAATAATAACAGCCAAGATGAAAATAGTAGTCCGAATATCAAAATTATCAAATCTCATCAAAAAAATTCAAACATTTTTTTATTAGATTGGATCTTTTTAATATGATTCATACCATATGAGAGAGCAAGTTAAATTTGTATTTCAATCGTAAATCAATTTTTAAAAAAGACCCAAAACCCTTCAGATTTGGACCATGTAAAAATAGAAGGAAATATAATTTGACAGATGAGCAAAAATGTCTTCAATATTTCATTCACTAAAGTTTTTAACTTGGATTTTATATTGAAAGACAACTTAAAACCCTATATTAAACCTACCATGTTGACGCGTGGCCTCTTTTCTTTAAGATGGGGCAATCTTTATATGCATAGAGACACGCAATATCACAAACAGAAAATTTGAAAAACACCAAATCGCCTGTCACTGAAAATAGCAACCTAACATGAAGCAACCTAACATGAAGCAACCTAACATGAAGTAACCTGGAAAAAGAAAAAATCTATTAATGACACAAGCAACCTAACATGAAGCAACCTAACATGAAGCAACCTAACATGAAGCAACCTAACATGAAGCAACCTAACATGAAGTAACCTGGAAAAAGAAAAACTATTAATGACACAAGCAACCTAACATGAAGTAACCTGGAAAAAGAAAAACTATTAATGACACAAGCAACCTAACATGAAGTAACCTGGAGAAAGAAAAACTATTAATGACACAAGAGAAAGAATTGTACACGAAAAGAGAAAGTTAAGTCTTGCTTACAATCAAATTTTATTAAAATTTTGTTGACAGATTTAAAAAAAAAAAGCATAAATAATCTGGAATTGCTTTGTAGGATTTATCTATTTATTGATGAAAAAAATGTGCAATAATATTTTAACATTAAAAAGAGAAAAATATCGCTTCATTATTTTTTTTGTTTTCTTTTTATTTTTATTTTACTCACTTCCCTAACTTATTGTTAACCCATCCATATAACCTTCAGTAAGTTCAGGTTCTTTTAAATATCTCATCTGAAAGCTTGTAATACTTTCAATCTTTATTCTTTATGCTATAATTAGATTTACCTACACGGCATAGCCCAGGATTCATTAATGTTATTTTAGTTTAAATTAAAAACAAATTAAAAATAATAATGTATAAGTCACAAAGAGATAGAAAAAAGAAAGCACAAAATGTGAGGGAGATAACTCATATTATTACCTAAAGCTAAAATAGGAATTATTTCCTTACATTTTTTAGCCTTTTAAGTCATTATTTAAAATCATTTTCATTATAATAATCATCCTTGCCAGAATAATTATTTTCACAAAGAAACCGGAACGAATTACACTTTTTTAGTGTAAAGAAAATGCTGCAAGAATAAAAATAACACAATAGCTAGTCAGAATCAAATATCGATATGTCAGATGTATTTTCATTTAGGTCCAACATGGAACATCCAAAAAGATAACTTTATATATTATATTACATAAGAAAATATAGTCAATATTATATTTTAAAGTATTGACACAAGTTATATTTTTACCATACTCTGACAAGTAGATGATTAATACAAAAATGGGGATCAAATTAATTTGAGGCACCCCAGAATGAGCAACAACCAAAAGGACACATTTTGTCTTAACACTATTTTGTTTTTTCTTTGACGTTCGGTTTTATCATTTATGATAAATTAAAGATTTTTATAATGAAAAGGCCAATATTTAAAACTTATTTTTAATACAATCCAATATTTTTTTAAATATTAAAAGAAAATATGTTTGTAAAACATTATACTTAGCAATTCTAAATTAATATTTTTTTAATATTTTAAAATGTATTAAATTTTAATTTAATTTCATTATACACATTACCTGATCAAATTAAATAATGAAAAAATATCTGCAAATCATTCTTTTATTTAAATGTTTTCTTTCAGCAAAATTCTTTGTAAATAAAAGCCTTTTTCTTTTTTTTATAAAAAATCTGCTACAGCAAAGTTACGAATGTGTATATATGCTGTATTGTTTTGTTCATACTTGAACCGGAAGTAATAATAAAAAAAACGGTGTTAAAGCGGTCGTTGCCCATTCTAGAGTGCTCCAAATCTATTTAATCTGAAAATCTGATGATGATTATTTATTATTGGTACCGAGAATAATTCTATAGATCAAAAAAATTTTCTTTTACTAATTATTTTTTTCTTTTTTTTCAGGAGTGATCAAGATTTTGAAGAGAACGCGTTGAAACCTGAATTGATAAAACGAATCACAAAAACATTCCCTGATGATTTTAAGGATAATGACATCGCGAGAAATGCATTCCGAGATAAGATACTGGAGTGTGTTAAATGTTCTCAAGAGGTTGGTAAGTTAAGCGTACTCTGGTTGTTAATTAGCGCCAGATGAGGGAACTTATACACAAGAGACTTGCCTCACTCAGAGGGGATTTTGCTGCAGTAATGGTCAGACTGTGATGAAATCAGTTTTAATACTGATTACAAAATTCTCAAATAATCTTCTGGGTTTTAGAGAATAACTAGCCGTACATACCCGGCATTGCCCAGGATGTAGTGAAGTAATTTTAGTTTTTAATTTTTATGTTTATACATTTTTAAACTTAAGGTAGATAATTCCTATTATGTTGTTGGTCCCCCGATTTATAAAATCTGGGGGACTTATGTTTTGAGGCATGTCCGTCCGTATTTTTCTCCGCAACCATCCATTGAATTTCTCTGAAATTTTGCATGAAGTTGTAACTTTGGTCAGGTTAGAAAGTGACATTCTCCGATTTTTGAAAAAATCTGGTTAGCCCCCCAGGGGGTCAAAAGGCCCCGAAATGGAAAAAAATGACATTTTTTGCCCCATAACTTTTCATCCATCCATTCAATTTCTCTGAAACTTGGCCAAAATGTGGAGGCAATTGTTCCTAATAGAAAATAAGTATCGCTGACCTTGGAAAAAATCTGGTTTGCGCCCCCAGGGGGGTCAAAAGCCCCCAAAATGGCAAAAAATTACCCTTTTCTCCCATAACGTTTGATCCATCCATTCAATTTTTCTGAAAGTTGGCCAAAATGTAGAGGCAATTGTTCTGGATATAAAATGAGCAATCTTGACCTCAGAAAAATTCTGGTTCGCGTCCCCAGGGGGTCAAAGTGGGGTCAAAAATGCCCCAAATTGCCCAAATTTATTGCATTTTACACTCGCCACATCGAGTCACATACAGAGGTGGACCACGCACACGCGCGGCTTGTTCGCTTTAAAATGAGTTACCCTCTTTGCTGATTTTTATGTTTGGTGATTATTTCAAAATGTTTCATATTAGCAGTCGTCTGGGCAGGACTATGTAATTTAAAAAAATAAATTGTAACTTAGCATGTTTATTGTATTGCCTATAACATGGGACAACAATAAAAACTGAAAAATGACTATTCAGAAGCAAAGTGCAAAGTTTGATTTGTCAGCTTAAATGCTACTTGGGTCTGACTTTAAAAATCCGACAAGATAACTTCATATGTTGGATATGAATCTCTGTTATATTTCCTTCTCATAAATGTGTTAGTAAAGAAGAAAATGTATTTTAAAAGGATCGTCTATCGGATTGTAACGGAAGTTCTGTCTGATTTTTAAGACTCAATAAAAACTATTAGGTTTATTTAATCATCATTCTTTGACATCTTTCCATCTTTTAATAAGCATTTTAATGACATCTTCATGAATATTCCTTATTTCTTTTCAGTTCAAAACCTTTTTTTTTTTACTAATGAGCCACTACTTATCAAGGCCAAAAGCCACTCAAGAATGAAGGTTAATGAGATGGATGGATGGTTGAATGATGATGAATATTATAAGAAGATTGAAAATAATTAATGGGATGAACAAAGTTTGATTAATTACTTATGACAAGTATTTGTTGGCATTGGATTTAAAGACTACTATGTTGTAGTCTGCAAGGAAGCAGGTAACATGAATTGGAACAAATACATTGAAGACATTGCTAAGGCTGCCGCAAAGAAGGTTGGCTCTCTCTACCGTGCTAGTAAACTCCTCGCACCTGACATTATCCTGTATCTCTACAAAGCCACCATCCGCCCATGCATGGAGTAATGTTGCCACATCTGGGCTGGTGCATCATCTACTACTCTCTCCCTCCTTGACAAGGTCCAAAAAAGAGTCGCCAACCTAATAGGTCCCTCACTGTCAACCAAGCTCCAGTCCCTGTCCCATCGCCGCAATGTAGCATCCTTGTGCTTGTTTTACAAATACTTCAATGGATTATGCTCCGATGAATTGGCTGCTCTGGTGCCTCCTCGATGTAAATTCACTAGACCAACTCGACAATCAACTAAATCCCATCCATTCACTGTGGAGGTCCCCAGATGCCGAAGGGTTTTCTACTCCAATAGCTTCTATCCTCGTACTGCTGGCCTCTGGAACTCCCTCCCTGCCCCCTGCTTCCCGACAGTACTGACATGCAGAAATTTAAAATTAATGTAAACAGACATCTCACTGCGCAGATCCCAGTTTAGGTTGTACCCCCCCCCCCAAACCTTCTCCCCTTTTCTTTCTGCTCAGTGGCTCCTTACGTCTACAGTGGCGTCCTGCCTTGTTTGAGGTGAACTACGTTAAAAAAAACAAATTTAAAAAATATGTTCCACAGATAAGAAGTTCTTGGAAAGAAACTCTTTCATGGAAATTCTGTTTGATCGTAGGCACACAAAAGAAGAAAAGAAAGTTTTTTTTCTTTTAGTTGTGGTATGAAGACTAGTTCTTGCTGTGAATGTCTTACAAGGAGGAACAAGAGATTGGAGCTCAGTCGAGCATCTTCCATGGAAATAACGATGGAGTAGAGAAAGAGTAGCGATGTTTCTTCTATGAGAAAGCAGCTGTACAGAACAGAAGAGATCATCCACCACTAAATTGCGAAGTCGATTTTGTACTGTCGTGGTAAGAAAGAGTCCTCTGAGTGGCACCTCTCCAGATGTGGCAGCAGTACTGCATCTTAGGATGTATCTGATTCTTATACAGGTGTAGGATTGCATCAAGAGTGTAATACTTTCTGGAGCGGTAGAATGATCCAACCATTTTTCCAGCAATCTTAACAACAGATTGGATATTTTTTCCCTCACTTATTAAGGCCCAAAACCACTGAAGGATAAGAGTTGTCTTCCATTTTAGATGTGAAAACTCATTTTTGACAACTTCTCTTGAAGTAAGTCTTAATCGACTCAAATGATTTAGCAAACACCTGGAAAGATTATTTTTTTGAATTCTGGAGATGAAGATTGATAATTCGTATGTGTATTATTCGGACTACTATTCTCATCTTGGTTGTTATTTTCATAACATTTTCAAAACTTGTGAATCTTTGTCGAACTCAAGAACCTACATGGAATTTTAAACGGGACCCTTAATTTAATCCACGGGAGTAGATTGTTCTCGTTCCATCAGCCATGAGCGGGAAGAAGTGTTAATTATTATGTTATTTTTAGTTATTATCACCTGTATTAAGGATTGAACCTTCAACATCTAGAAGAAAATCACTTAGAACTGATTGTTAATCAACGCCTTTATCTGTTGCACCATGGGCCCAGTCTTTTGGCCTTGATAAGTGGTGACTCATTAGTAAAAAAGTTTGTTTTTTTTTGTTATTTTTTTTATTTCCTTTAAAACATTTATGTCCTAAGATTTCTTAATCTTATAAACATTCTAAATTTATATATTTATATTATTATTACTGCTCTATTTGAAAAGATATTGAGCTCTGCAAGTAAAAATTATATATTTGAACCCAACTTATATATATATGTATTAATGCTGTATTATAGTAATGTTATTGAGGAGGATTCTTCTTTCTTTCTTTTTTTCAAGGGTGACCAAACATTCTTGACCTTTGTCAACACAAAAGGTTGGGATTCAAATTTAAAAGACCTTGACAAATATATCCTAAGAGCTTTATTCCGCTGTAAGTATATGCCTTTATTATTCTTTCATTAAAATGTTCTCTTTTGCCATGAGAAATGATTTTTCTCATTTTTTTGATTCGGCATCGTGAAATAGCAAAGCATTTCAATGAAAACTTTGGTAAAGTCCGAGACCTTTATAAAATGACACATTTTCAAGGATATTATCATAAGATTTTGATAGTTGATTAAGTTACCCAAAATTGGGTGTGCTAATAAAAATAGCACTTTATGTAATTATTGACAGAGACACCTTACATTAATATACATACTTGTATATATATTGTATTTTAGTGGAAAGGAAACTGATTCATCTATACTTAGACCTATAAAAGCAATAATATAATTCCGGTTACATTTTTAAATATAAAAAATATTGGATCATTTTAAACACCAATTATGGTAGCATCTGAAAGGAACAGGTTTAGCATGACACTGTGGCTTGCTGAATACAATCACTTGGTCCCAAATATTTTACTAGTTAAAACTATTAGTCATATATGTAAGCTACCATATCAATAATAAAAACTAAAAGAAAACGGTAATCATGAACTTTTTCATCAACAGATTTGTTAATCTTTGCATGTTTTTAATATTATTGTCATTCATATTAATAAATGGCATTTTATATTTGTTTCCACCAAACAAAGACTTGGGTCTGTTCAAAGCAAAGAATATTCACCATGTACATTTATTCAATTTATCTTAAAACTTGCATCCACATATGCTCTATTGCTGGCATTAAGCACTTTTCCTATATAAATATTGTAACTAATATCTACATAATAAAGTAAAGCTGATTTTTCCCCTTTCTTCATCAGTCATTATAGGTCTGTAAACACAAGTGATATATAGAAGTTCACTATGGTGACACTTTAGGCCAAGAATTGATGCATATTTTTTTGAAAATATCCATCCATTTCGTTTGCTTTCAGTAATTTCTATATTTTTTCCGGCTTACCTGTTCTGTCGCTCCTAAAATAGTCGTACATACAGGAAGTCGGAGTAATTTTCACTCACACACTGAAATCTACTTTCACTACCTTATGGCGGGAAATATTCTTCATAGGATAAATTGACCATCATGTTTTTATCTCTTGCCATTGTCTTTTACTTATTATATTTTTACTAACTAAATACGGGTCGCTCCCTACAACTTATACTTTCTGCTTTTATGGCGTTTTGTTTGGCTATAATCCTATTCTGGAATAACAGAATAGGATTGACGAATACTAAACAAACAACCATTGAAATTAAAACATAGCGTCTCATATTAATCCATTCAGTAATAGCAATTATTACAATGAACTATGCTGTTTTCGGTTCAGAACGTTTCCTTTCTTTTTCTCTTTCTTTTTTTACTTT
Source organism: Sepiola atlantica (assembly GCA_963556195.1). Lineage (NCBI taxonomy): Eukaryota > Metazoa > Mollusca > Cephalopoda > Sepiida > Sepiolidae > Sepiola > Sepiola atlantica. The sequence goes on along the minus strand of OY744521.1, from coordinate 33,373,013 downwards.
CCTATATTGACAGATTGTCTTTTGTTGTCCTTTATTTTGTTTGCGTCATTTTTATTTCAGTCTCATCTTCTTCCTCCTTTCTTTTTAACAGGGGAGAGGGGGTTACAAACAAGTTACACTGTATTTTTCTTAAATCTCATTCGATTATTCCAGAATAGAACAGAAACAAAACAAAACATTATAATTTACACATGGCGACAAAGACTTTCTTTATAGTCATAACAGTGTGCCTCTTTATTTCTTGTGTAATTATAGGTGCTTCCATTGATAATTCTGAAATATAAAGTCAAATGATATTCTTGATATAGTTAAAAAAAAACTCAAATACCTTATACACCTATATATATATATATATATATATATATATATATAGTTTCCAAATATGATCTAAGGTTAAGATCGGATTCTAACTCTGCCTGATGAGATCTCAGTTTATAATAACTGTTGATCGATAACATCGACATGCCAGTGTCGCAGATTTTGTACATGTCTGTGTAATATTTTGTATTCTGTTTATCCATTCAATAATTAACGTTTGCACTATTGCATGAATTATGTTATAAATGATTTAATTTTAACTCGTGACCACATGTATGTTAAAAGTATTCTGTACTCGACTGCAGCTGGATACGACATATGCTGTTCTCTATTTAGTATAGAAGATACATATTTATTGTTACACTGATGACATTTTATAGTTGAAAAATTGTTCTTAGTTATTGCTGAAGACATTAATTAATACCTATGACCTTTTACAAATCTTAGTAAGATAGTAATGTCGAAATCAGTAGTTCTCAACCTTATTTTGCTTCTTGATCTCTGATAATCTAGGGTGGGCCTTCTTGATCTCTGATGATCTAGGACGGGCCTTCTTGATCTCTGATGATCTAGGACGGGCCTTCTTGATCTCTGATGATCTAGTATGCCTGGCCTTCTTGATCTCTGATGATCTAGGACGGGCCTTCTTGATCTCTGATGATCTAGGATGCCGGGCCTTCTTGATCTCTGATGATCTAGGACGGGCCTTCTTGATCTCTGATGATCTAGGACGCCGGACTTTCTTGATCTCTGATGATCTAGGACGGGCCTTCTTGATCTCTGATGATCTAGGACGACGGGCCTTCTTGATCTCTGATGATCTAGGACGACGGGCCTTCTCGATCTTTGATGATCTAGGACAGCGGGCCTTCTCGACCTCTGATGATCTAGGACAGCGGGCCTTCTCGACCTCTGATGATCTAGGACGACGGGCCTTCTTGATCTCTGATAATCTAGGACGACGGGCCTTCTTGATCTCTGATGATCTAGGACGACGGGCCTTCTTGATCTCTGATGATCTAGGACGCCGGGCTTTCTTGATCTCTGATAATCTAGGACACCGAGCCTTCTTGATCTCTGATAATCTAGGACACCGAGCCTTCTTGATCTCTGATAATCTAGGACACCGAGCCTTCTTGATCTCTGATAATCTAGGACGCCGGGCTTTCTTGATCTCTGATAATCTAGGACGACGGGCCTTCTTGATCTCTGATAATCTAGGACGACGGGCCTTCTTGATCTCTGATGATCTAGGACGACGGGCCTTCTCGATCTTTGATGATCTAGGACAGCGGGCCTTCTCGACCTCTGATGATCTAGGACAGCGGGCCTTCTCGACCTCTGATGATCTAGGACGACGGGCCTTCTTGATCTCTGATAATCTAGGACGACGGGCCTTCTTGATCTCTGATGATCTAGGACGACGGGCCTTCTTGATCTCTGATGATCTAGGACGCCGGGCTTTCTTGATCTCTGATAATCTAGGACGACGGGCCTTCTTGATCTCTGATAATCTAGGACGACGGGCCTTCTTGATCTCTGATGATCTAGGACGACGGGCCTTCTTGATCTCTGATGATCTAGTATGACGGGCCTTCTTGATCTCTGATGATCTAGGACGCCGGGCTTTCTTGATCTCTGATGATCTAGGACGCCGGGTTTTCTTGATCTCTGATGATCTAGGACGCCGGGCTTTCTTGATCTCTGATAATCTAGGACACCGAGCCTTCTTGATCTTTGATAATCTAGGACGCCGAGCCTTCTTGATCTCTGATAATCTAGGTCGCCGAGCCTTCTTGATCTCTGATAATCTAGAAAAGGCCTTCTTGATCTTTGGAATGTCTAATACATATATTGGTATTTATCAACAACCTCACACAGTTCAGCTGTGACACAAGATCAGTTTAATATGAGGGTTCTCATTGGTAACTAACTGTACCTAACTGGTGTTGCTCGGTAGTGTATTTACTTGTAATTTGTTTTTTTTTGCTTTTTTTAAATTATGCCTTTTTCTTACAAAATATTTTTTTTGTTCCAATTAAAAGGAAGTAATTTTGTATAGATGAATACAGAGTTACATTTATTTTTTAAGATGACAACAATTTGAAAATAATACCGACCCGGACAATGTATTTTCCGGAAGGAATTAATTGAATTCAATTTTTCTTAAAAATATGCTGCCATAATCCGCAAGAAAAGCTGACGAACCAGAATCCAATATTGATTTTGTAGGAAGAAAGCTATCGATGACAAAGAAACGATAGACTAACTTTGCTTTATTATATAGATTATATTTTGTCTCTAAATCACTTATATAATTGTTTACCTCTCAGGGAATTATGTAGAGTCATACATACATTTATGTGCTGATTGAAATCAAGGATATAATGAACCTTTGGTTGTTATTAGCTTTCAATGCCCATCAGCATGTTCTTAATTGAATGTAGTGGTTTCAGTGTCCCCCTTATCATTGTTGTTATCATTGCCAGGGGTGGTAGATACCCATCTGCAGACCGAGTTCCCTGGCAGGTACGATTCATGGCTGACAAATGCATGCATCAAATAACTCTTATCTCTGCAGGCTTAAACCTCATTAATCTGACCAAATAAACTTGCCATTTCAATTTTGTTCATTGAAGGCATCTGTGCATGAGGTGTCATTCTGACATGTTGTTTTCTTTTTTCTCTTTTGACAAAAAACATTTTCATAGCTGATTTCTTAGTTTGTTTGATATGGATTTTTTTCTTCTTTTTCTTCCCTATTTTTCTTTTTCTCAGTTCTTTTTTTCTTTTTTTTCTTTTCTCTTATCTCTTTTTTTCTTTTCTCTTTATTTTTCTTTCCTTTTCTGTTTTGTTTTCTTTTCTTTCTCCCCCTTTTTTCTGACCTTTTTTCGTATGTTTATTTAATTTTTAGTTCTTAAATATTCCATTTCAGATGCATGATGAAATGATAATCACATATAGCCCTGAACAGTTTGAATAAAAAAGGGAGGTTTGGGTCAGTGTAATGTGCTTGAATTATCAAAATTTGTTGGTTTTAGAATCAATGCTTAGTTAGTGGTTTGATACTGTTTCCTGCAAAAAAAAAAAGAGTGCATGATTTACTTTTAATAAAATATTATAAACTATTTTAACATTTTTGCATTTTTGGTGAAGGCTTTCAGTTTTCATGAAAGGTTTGTGCATGTTTATATATACATGTCATATTAGTTATATTTTTTTTTTTTAACATAGTTTACCCAAACAAGGCAGGCCGCCACTGTAAACGTAAGGGGCTACTGAGAAAAAGGGAGAAAGTGGGGGGGGGGGGGGTCAGCCTAAATTGGGAGCTGTGTAGCGAGATGTCTGTTTACATTAGTTTTAAATTTCTGCATGTCAGTACCGTCGGGGAAACAGGGGCAAGGAGGGAGTTCCAGAGGCCAGCAGCACGAGGAAAGAAGCTATTGGAGTAGAAAGCTCTCCGGCATCTGGGGACCTCCACAGTGAATGGATGGGATTTAGCTGATTGTCGAGTTGGTAGTTTGTAAACAGTCAGAAAGAAAGATACAAATCACTTAGGAAACAAAATTGTTACCCACTATGCATACACACTATCTCATACTACCCACACACTATGATCAAGCAAATCCCACAATCCATCAGTCGTAGATTATTTGATAACTCAGTCAATGAAATGATCTTCAACAAAGCTAACAGAGATTTCTAAATTACATTAAAGAAGTGTGGGTTCACAAAATTAACATACATCCCTAGCAAAATGAAACATCCAAGTAGAAATAGAAACATAATTTGGTTTACACCACCATACAAGAAAAAAAAATGTATGGAACACTCCGATAGACGATCCTTTAAAAATATATCTTCTTTACTAAAACATGAGAAGCGAATATAAAACAGATTAATATCTAACATATAAAGTTATCTTGTCAGATTTTCAAATTCAGACTTAAATAGCATTTAAGCTGACAAATCAAACTTTGATTCTGACTAGTTATTTTTTATTTGTTATTGTTGTATCGTGTAATTCACAATATAACATGTACTTCCCAACATCTAAGGTCCTGTGTATGACATCTGTTGGTGAGGCCCAAATTTGGTAGCTTTGGGGAGTGTAGAGTTACCACTGAGTTGTCATTACTCCTGGGTCCACTGTCAGATTCCCATTTATGGTTTAAATAGAATCTGTTCTGGGTATGAAATGAAACTGTATTCAATGCTGAAGTCACAATTTTGGAGCTTTGGCGAATGGTGTCACTTTTTAGTAGTGTTAGGACGATTAATTGGAATCGGGTATCGGAATCAGAAAAATGTTATTCTAATTTCTGATTCCAAAAATGATTCTTTTAATTTTTTCTTTGTTTAAAACTTAATTTTCCATTGTTGGTACTAATGATAAATATTTATTGATCTTAAAGTACCAATAAAACTAAAATCTATAAATCATAATAACGAATTTAGGTAAAAATGGCACCGGAGAAAATAGCACAGTGGATAAATAGGAAAAAATGAGTGGATAAATTGGAAAAAATGGCACAAGTGAAAAATATAGATGAAAATCTTGCAATGAGTTTATCAAAATCTTGGATACAATACATAAAGGCAAAACATTAAGAAGTTGGGAAATTAAAAATAAAATTATATCTACTTTAAAAGTAGATGAGAACATTCGACTAAATAAAATGAGATTCTACTTTTTAGGCGATTACATGTGAACACCCTGAAAAACCTGGGGGGAAGAAAACCCAATTATTTTAAAATTTAGAATGGAAATCATTTTTGCATATAAATTTAATGTAAAATGAAAACCCATCTCTGGGCCAGTGTCTAAACCAAATAACATTTTCAGGGCATATGACCAGAATTATTTTGGTTAAGGGAGATAAATATTGTATTTTTTTAGGGGAGAAGATAAAAAAAAAACTTAAGCATACCACTATTCTTAAATCTGAGTGGAAACACCCTCTACCTAAAAAAACAATTACCCTCCATTAACCCTACCAGTATACCTAAGTTCGGGTGGGAACAGCCACCACCACCCCCACCCCCCAAAAAATAACTACCTTAACTCTACCACTAATTTTAAGTCTGGGTGGCAACAGAATCCTCTCCCCTAAAAAAAAAGGAACAAAAATATAGATTTAACACAACAACAAAAAAGAAGCTTTAATATATTGGGTGTGGAGGGTATCTTATATTTAAAACTATAGGGGAGGGAATCTAGCGTCCCCCCCCCTCCAAAAAAAAGGTGGGGTGGGGGAGTTGAATTAGCCCCTATTTACAACAAAAGAGGAAGGAACCTATCCGCCCTCCCCCCCCCCCCAAAAAAAAGCAAAAAATTTAAAATATCGATTTTATTTTAAAATATTTATTCTAAAATATTTGAGGGGGGGGGGAGCTTAGCGTTCATTTTGAACTACAGGGGGAGCTACGCCCCCTTCCCAATTAAAGAAATCGAATTTTTTGGCTTGAATCATTATTAAAATTCAGTCTGTTCTGCAATCCAACCATAATTAGTACAAATAAACTCCAGTCTATGTATGACTTGCCCACCAAGTTTCAGTCATGAATGTTCAACAGTCTTTGTTTTATTGCCATTTAATGATATGCGTGGATATTTTGATGATCGTCTCATCAGTAAGTTTGCTTCACATTCACCGGATCTTAACCCCCCCTCGTCCTAGATTTTTATTTGTGGGGGTTATCTCAAAGATAATGTCTCTCAAAAAAATTCCAAGACTATTCCTGAATTGAAGAGCGCCATCACAACAAAAATCTTGGCAGTGCCAAGAGAAGAGTGTGTCAGATTATTGACAATTTTGCACAACGTATCTAGGTGTGCTTTTTTTAAAAAAAACTTAGTTCACCCCAAACAAGGCAAGTTGCCACTGTAGACGTAAGAAGCTACTGAGAATTAGGATGAAAGTTTAGGGGGTCATCCTAAATTGGGAGCTGTGCAGCGAGATGCTTGTTCACATTAGTTTTAAATTTCTGCATGTCGGTACAGTCGGGTAAACAGGGAGCAGGGAGAGAGTTCCAAAGGCCGACAGCTTGAGGAAAGAAGCTATTGGAGTAGAAGGCTCTCCGACATCTGGGGACCTTCACACTGAATGGATGGGATTTAGCTGATTGTCGGGTTGGTCGAGTGTATTTACATTGAGGGGGCACTAGTGCAGCAAGTTCATTGGAGCACATTCTATTGAAGTACTTGTAAAACAAGCACAAGCATGCAATATTGAGGCAATGCGACAGGGGCTGGAGCTTGGTGGATAGTGAGAAACCTATTAGATTACCGACTCTTTTTTGGACATTGTCTAAGAGGGAGAGACTAGTGGATGGTGCACCAGCCCAAATGTGACAACAGTACTTCATGCATAGGCGGATGGTGGCTTTGTAGAGATATTGGATACTGTCAGGTGGAAGTAGTTTTCTAGCATGGTAGAGGGAGCCCACTTTCTTTGTAGCAGCCTTAGCTATGTTTTCTATGTATTTCTTTTAATTCATCTTACCTGTGAATATTAGGCCGAGGAGTTTGAAGTTGGATTCTCAGATAGGGTGTTATTTGCCATGCTAATCGGTGGTTGAAGAGGTTGATTGTAGTTGTTGAAGGAAAGAAGCTTTGTTTTAGCAGCATTAAATGTTACCAACCATTTATGCCCCCATTTTACTACAGACAGAAGGTCACTTTCTAAGGATCTAGGTATGTTTATCATTAAATGGTGAGGAAACCAAGACTGGAAATTAATATCTGAAACTTGGTGTTTAAGTCAGGCATAGACAGAAGTTTATTTGTACCAAATATGGTTGGATTGCAAAAAGGATTGTGAATTTTATTAACGATTCTCTGGGTGGCATTTTTTGGGTCACCATGTACTTAATAAAGAATAGTTATTGTACGTTATTAACTGTGTCTATATATTACATGAGTTTCATGCTTCTTATATTCTTTTGAAAAGTTTTATTTGAAGGGGATGAAGCTGAGATGCACAGCTGTGATTGGTCATGTGTTAGTTAGAGAGGTATATTTTGAGATAGTTAAGAGAGTCACCAAGAGACATGAAGCATACAGGTGGCCATGGAGAATATGCTTCCTCATGGCCATCTGGATAAGGAAATGATTGTTAAAGGTTCCATGAAATTATGAAGCAACCTACCAGCCGGTAATGGTTGTGGAACTGAATTAATACATTAATCTTTCAAATATTCTATGTAGTCATTGATTCATGCAATCCAGCCATGGCTAGTAGTTTGAACTCTCAATCACATGAAGCAGACAACGGCAGTTGAAACATAATCTATACTAGAAAAGGTGTAACCCATTGAGCTTAGGTTAAATTGTTTGAATCAGGAAAATGTGTGTTTACAGAGCCAGTTAAATATTTAAAAAATAAAGACGAAATCCAAAATTAACCTCTTTCTGCTCTTTCTCTCTCACTCTCTCTCTCTCCTTTTCTCTTTTCTTCTCCAACTATGGGTTAAATAATTGTAATTATATTTTTCTTTCTCATGATTTCCTCGTGTCCGTACTCCTTATCGCAACAAAATGTTACCACGGTCTTGCTCTGCCAAATGATATCTCTCCGAATAGTCTTTCATCCAGCGCACATACCAACGTAATCACCAACTCATAGTCACCCACTTCCTTCAAAACATTCCCCTTTTATTGCCAGTGACATTGCACTCATGCAAATGAGCAGTGAGCTCTTCTGCCAGAGATATCAGGAAGTAATGGGAGGTCTTTGCTATAACTAGCCATTTCACTCAGGTTCTGTTTCTTTATGAATCCATTCCTGGCTGGGGTAAGTCATACTTTGCTAACCACAATAATATTACTACATGTGGTGATATTCCTTTTTGTTCATAATGAACAATTCCAATTTTGTAATTCTTTTTCTTTTGCTTATTACCTTTGACTGTTACCAAACAGAGAGAGAGAGATGAAAGCAAGAGTCATAGATGATTTTAGAATAAGAGCAGGGGAGTCAAACAACATACAATGAGAGAGGGTGAAAGTGATTGATAAAAAGTTCTTAACAGATGGGTCACTTGATGAGTTATTTGCAAATTACAGGATAATTAAAATAAAAGGTTTTGTTTTTTCAAGCATAACTCAATCCCTAAAGTGAGGAATAATTTAGGATCTATTTTGTCTGATTAAAATATATAGGAAAATGGCTTAGAGGAAACAAACGTTGATTAACTCAGTTTTAGTATAAGTAGATATTTTTGTCTTAATTATTTGAATCCATTTCACTAACTAAGAATTTATTCTACCTATTTGTTGAGGGATCTCAACACCTTAATGGCATCTGGTCTCTTTGTTCCTAATTGCAATTATTATCTTTAGTGATATCAAATATCTTTGTTTTTTCTAGTTAACTGATTTTCATATATCCATACATATATCCATACATATCTGAAAGGACCCTAACCTGAAGGTCAACTCCTGTCCATCAAACTTGCTAACCCACCAATCTTACACAACTTTTCTATAACATCTACTGAAAACTGTTGAAATTAGAAAAAAAGTTTATATTTAGGTTTTATCTGTATTGCTCTCTCTTTAACCCCCCTCTCTCTCTCTCTCTCACACACACAATTCCTTTTCTTCTGTATATAGCAAGCTACACACGACACTGACCTTTAGGGTCAAATTCTGTCCATCAAACTTGCTAACCCACTGTGCTTACTCCCAAATCATATTTTGTTAACTTTAATATGTTAAATTTATTATATTCATTATGTAAGTAACTAACTTTTCTCTAAACTCTCCTGAAAAACTGCTGACATTAGAAAAGGTTGTATAATTGACTCAATTGCGGAATATTTCAATTTTGGGAAAGAAAAACAAGTAATCTTGTTCAAAAATCGCAAAACCCTTTTTCTGACTACTGTTCTCATCTTGGGTGTTTTTATCACAACGTTACATTATATATGGATGAAGACGTCTTCCCAGTCATAGCAGATGGAACGAGAGCATGCTACCCCCGTGGATTAAATAAAGGGTTCCGTTCGAAATTCCGTCGAGATTCCCGAGTTCGACAAAGTACACCTGAAGAAGGTCAGTGATAAAAACACCCAAGATGAGAACAGTAGTTCGAATATACCAAATTCTACAAATTATCAACCCTCATCTCAAAAATTCCGAAGCATAAAAACAAGTAATCTTGTTCAAAAATTGCAAAAAGCCTTTTTCTGCTATGATCCTAAAAATGACTAAATGTTGATTTGGAATTTGAGGAGTTGCAGTTTCTTGGTTATATACGTGGAGAGTTGGGATTTGTAATGGTGTGTCTCTCCCTCTTTCTCTATTGCCTGTCTGTCTCTTTTTCTCTGTTGATCTTGCTTTATCACTTTCTCTCTTAGTCTTTTTTCTCTCTGTTAGTCTCAGTCTTTCTCTCTCTATCTCTGTTGGTCTCACTACTCTCTTTCTCTGTTGCGTTGCTTCTTTTCTTTCTCACACACATTCTCTCTCTCTCTGTTGGTATTTTTGTGTGCGTGTCTGTCTCTCACTGCTGGTCTCTTTCTGTCTCTCTCACACTCTTTACTGGTCTCTCTCTCCATCTGTTGGTCTGTGTGTCTTTCTCACTCGCCTTGTCTTTCTCTGTTGATCTGTGTGTTTCTTTCGTTGGCATTCTCTCTCACTCACATTATCTCTGTCGATCTGTCTGTCTCTCTCGCTCTCTCTCTGTCAGTCTGTGTCTCTCTCTCGCTCTCTCTCTCTCTGTCGGCTTCGTGTCTCTTTTGCTTTCTCTCTCACTTGCTTGCTCTCTCTGCATGTCACTCTCTCTCTCTCTCACTTTCTATCTCTGTTGGTCTGTATGTCTCACTCGCTCAGTCTGCATGTTTCTCTCATTCGCTTTGTCAGTCTGTGTGTATCTCTCTCTATCTATATACTGATGTGTGTGTGTGTCTCTCTCTCTCTCTCTCTCTCTCTCTCTGTGCATGTGTCTCTCTCGTTCTGTGTGTATGCCTCATTCACTCGCTCTCTCTGTCCGTCTCTGTGCGTATGTCTCTCTCCCTCTTTCTCTCGATTTATCTGTCTGCCCCTCTCTCTCCCTCTGTATGCCCCTTCTCTCTTTCCCCTCTCTTACTATCTCCCTGTCCTTTCCCCTCTCTCTTTCTCTCACTTTCTCTCTCCCTCTGTTTGCCCCCCCCCCCCTCTCTCTCTTTCTGTCTCTCTCGCACTCTCTCATAAAAGCAAGTATTTTTATTGATTGAAATTTACTTTGCTGTTCTACAGATTGTTGGTGCATTGTCTATTGAAATCTCTCACTCTGATCTGAGTCACCTAACATTCTTTTAGATTGAATTCATTATCAGTATAGATTCTTTCTATCTCTCTCACATATATCTGTCTATCTATCTATTTATCTCTCTCTCTCTCTCTCTCTCTCTCTCTCTCTCTCTCTCTCTATATATATATATATATATATATATATATATATATATATATATATATATATATATATATATTTCGATGTACTTGCATGACATTTTTCTTAAAATTATCATCCTGAGGAAGTCTTACAAATAAAGACGAAACGTTGATGAATATATAAAAAGAAAAAATATCTCTTGGTTTTTCCTTTTTCATTTCCCATTACGTCGGATTACTCTCATCCTTCCTTTCTCATATATATATATATATATATATATATATATATAAATTAGGTTGGACAGAAATTTGATTGACTTTGGCGGGTTTTAACAATAGGTATTTCATAAGTCAAAATACTCACCATCATTTGTGATTACTTCTGTCATCATTCAAAAAGATACACGATTCCATCTCCATAAAATTTTTCTGGCTGTTGTAAATGATCCTGTCATGCATTGATTTAACCAATCTTCTTTGGCAAAGGTCTTTAACAATATATCATTGCTCATTGAAAGAAACTGGTGCTAGTCTGTAGGCATAAGGTTGGGTGAATGCAACAAGTGGGGGAAAAAACCCTTCCAACCTTGTATCAGCAGCTTCTCACTATTCATCCTTAATATATATAAAAGGACCAGGGTGTGAGTGAACATGGGCAATTGTTACCCTTGATTAACCAAGTTATTTGCAGTAGATGTTGTAATTGGTCCCCCGATTTATAAAATCGGGGGACCTATGTTTTGAGGCATGTCCGTCCGTCCGGATTTTTCTCCGCAACAATCCATTGAATTTCTCTGAAATTTTGCATGAAGTTGTAACTTTGGTCATGTTAGAAAGTGACATTCTCCGATTTTTGAAAAACATCTGGTTAGCCCCCCAGGGGGTCAAAAGGCCCGAAATGGCAAAAAATGACATTGTTTGCCCCATAACTTTTCATCCATCCATTCAATTTCTCTGAAACTTGGCCAAAATGTGGAGGCAATTGTTCCTAATAGAAAATAAGTATCGCTGACCTTGGAAAAAATCTGGTTTGCACCCCCAGGTGGTCAAAAGCCCCCAAAATGGCAAAAAATGACCCTTTTCTCCCATAACGTTTGATCCATCCATTCAATTTTTCTGAAACTTGGCCAAAATGTAGAGGCAATTATTCTGGATATAAAATGAGCATCCTTGACCTCAGAAAAATTCTGGTTCACGCCCCCAGGTGGTCAAAGGCGGGGGGGGGGGGTAAAAAATGCCCCAAATTGCCCAAATTTATTGCATTTTACACTCGCCACATCGAGTCACATACAGAGGGGGACCACGCACGCGTGGCTTGTTTATTTTGGTTTTTAGTGAAAGCAGCTCATAGTAAATTATCTTGACCGTCGCACCATTGCAAGGTAGAAGCAAACCTTTGCTTGTGAATGTGACACATTCTCGTTATCAACTCATTTGCTTAACAATCACACTTTGATCATTTTAAGACCATCTTTTTCCCATCCCTGTATTGATACAATTAGCCATTTTTTTTAAAGATTGTGAGAAAATAGTAACACTTTTCTAAGGATGAATCAATAACTAAATATGGTGAATATGTATTGTTAAAAAAAAAATTTTTTTTTTTAAATTGGTTTTGCAATGAAATTACATAAGCACAGAAATAATTTTGATTTGTTTTGTAACTGTGTCATTATTTTTACCAAATTATTACCGATATAATAATATGCTATGGCAATTTTATTTTTATATGTAAGTTATCACCTGCCGTCCCTTTTTTAAAAGATGGGATCGCCTGATCACCAAAGATTTATTTAAGAAATATTTAGCTGACAATTATTTTTCCGGTAACAAGAAAGAGAATATTTATTTTTAAACGATTTAAATTATAACAATACATAAATTATATAAAATGGTTAAAACATTTGTTTGAATTTATTTTTAAAAAATATTCAGCTGACAATTATTTTTTTCGGTAAGTAGAAAGAGAGTATTTATTTTTAAACGATTTAAATTATAACAATACATAAATTATATAAAATGGTTAAAACATTTGTTTGAATTTATTTTTAAAAAATATTCAGCTTACAATTATTTTTCCGGTAAGAAGGAAGAGAGTATTTATTTTTAAACGATTTAAATTGTAACAATAAATAAATTATATAAAATGGTTAAAACTTTTGTTTGAATTTATTTAAAAAAATATTCAGCTGACAATTATTTTTTTCGTTAAGAAGAAAAAATATTTATTGTTTTTACAATTTTCATTAATTAAAAAAGAGACATATTCGTTTTACTTATTTAATGAATTTTTAATTGATAATGGCAATTATTTTTACGAATGAAAATTTTTGCTTAATATTATTACACCTTACATTTATATGTATCATTTCAAACGAAGTATCATTAGCCATGAATTATGCAGATAGATGAAGAGAGCATGCATAGAATCCCCATGGGGTTCCGTTAGTTTTATTAAATACTAGCAGGATGACCCGACGTTGCTCGGGATTGAATGAGAATCACTGAGATGTACTTTTTCACTACGCTCATAACACCATATTACTTTCTTTGTTTGTACTCCCCTCCCTCTCATTCCGTTCGCCCCCGGAAGAAGCTGAAATGTTGGAAAACTCTCTGAATTAGTGTCTTATACATATGGTTTGAATTTCATTAAGTTTGGAGATATATATAAGTCAGTTCATATTATATTCCAATAACCATGGTTTTATTTTATTATTTTTATTTTTTCACATTTCAAAAAAACATAACATTTCTCTGAGATATTTTTTACGGTCCGTTTCATTTGTCTTGTGCCAAACAACATTTTTATGTCAATATCGTCTCTGCAACATTACAAAATCATCAGAAATATTCACAAAGAGTAAAAAAAGTTTCTGGATTAAAGTGTCTTGAAAAAATCTACACTATACAGTGGTTCATTTTTGGGTGAAAGCAAACAAAAAACAAAGGAAAAAGAGCAAAACTCACACGTAGGGGAACCCACTAATATGCCATTTTTAATTTTTTTAATTTTTATTTTTATATATATATATATATAGATATAACTTATGTATATATATATATATATATATATATATATATATATATATATATATATATAACTTTGAAGTTTTAAGGGGGTTCTGTGCTCATGGGTCACATAGAGGTAGGGGAACCTAGATATTCGGCATATAGAGGGTAACATAGAGATTCAGGACCACTTCCATTATCTTCCCCGAAGAATTTTATACGTATGATATAAATTTCATAAAAATAGGATATATCTGAAGTTTTTAAGGGGATTATGCTTTAGGGGTGCACTTCCATTGTCTTCCCTGGTAAATTTTACATAAGAATACACTTTTAGATTTTAGGTAGATTCTCTAACCTTTCTTTCTATAGGGAAAACACAGACATCAGACATTGAGTTTTATATATATAGATAATTAAATAGAGAGGAAATAAGTCTTTGGCAATTAAAATATGAATTGTCCCCCTTTTTGATTTGAAATTGTCGCTATCATAACGATCGTCTCAGGTGAACTAAATTTTTTTCTTTGCAAAAAAAAAAAAAAAACTAGAAAGGAAAAGACAAACTGGTTAGACTTAATGAAATATCGAATGTGTCAGATGCTATCCTATCTAGTTTTGAAGTCTAAAATCCGGCTGATATAATTTTAGAGAGAAGAGAAAGAAAAGATGCTTCTGGAATGTTTAATCTTTTTATATTGTTGTCACTGTATTATTTTAGTGTTATTCACTATGTAAAGGTAGAGACCTAGTCAACAACACAACATATTTTAAAGTGGTTTATTATCAACTGCAATATTTTGAGGTTGATTTTTCTGGTCCTGTACTTTCCCAGGCTTTTTACTTGACCTGCATTTTTCATTGTAATATATATTAGTTCAAGAGGAATAAACGTAAAAGGCCCAATTATTTTTGTAAGAACATCTAATATTTATTATGTGTAATTAGACATTGATATTGGCATCTTCAGGGGGTATGGGAAATTTGACTTGTTGGGCTAGGAATTAGAAACATTTCTCCATCATCAGTTATTAAGACTAAAACATGGAACTGTGGAACTTTTAATGAAGTAAAATTGAAAATAAACATTTTATTTCAAATATATCTATAAAAAATATTTTCTAGACTTCAAATCAAGTGTAATGAGTACACTCTCATGACCTTTTTGACTTGCCGACATGTTTTAGCTTAAAACAAATTGTTTTTATTAACCAATCTGAGCTGAAAATGATTTCTTGATTATTTGATTAAGTCAAAACAATTAATTTTCTCCAGTTGTCAGTTCAACCCACGAAATATAACCTTTCATTTTGCAACTTGAAAGATAACAAAATTATGATTTGTACATGAATTTTTCAACTTTCGTTATTCTTAATCAAAATTGAGGTTTTTATGGTTGTCACTCAAACCTAAAGAATATAACCTTTTGAATTTGCTTGTTTAATAAGATTTTTGCAATACTTGTCATCCTAAAAGTGTGTTGACCTCCTACACAAACAATTTAAAAAAAAAAAAGATTTAACTTCATTAATCAATTATTATTATACCAGTAAAACTTCTCAGCATGTCACACACTTATTTCTAATCAAATAGATCTGGTCACTTATTGTAGAATGGCAGTTGTATTTACTTTTTATTAACTAATACAAAACAATGTATGTGATTATGCATAACAAAAACACTAGATTTAAAGAGAGACTACACATAATGAAAACATGGAATTACGTTTTTTCATTTTTTTGTTATTTTTATATTTTTATTTTTATTTTCTCTTTCTTTTTTCTCCTGCTTTCCTCCTTTTTCTTTTTCTCCTATTGTCTTTTCCCTCTTTTTTGTCTTCATTTTTCCCCCTTTTTACTTTTCTTCTCTCTTTGTTTTCTCTTGCTTTCTTTTTTTTTATTTACTTAATTTTTGTGTGCTTCATCCTTGAAGTTGTTTGTTTTTTTCACTTTTATTTCTTAATTTCTTGGGTGTTTTTTTTAATTATTCCCAGATTCATCCTCTGTTTCCTTTTATGCATGAAGTTATTCATTTTTGTCTTCTGTTTTTTTTTTCTTTTTGATTCTGATAAATTAATGCTCACTTTATTTTTCTTTAAGCTCAATTGGCACTTTATAAAAACATAATCTTTCATAAAGTTTTGAGTCAGCCAGATAAAAATAAACCCCCCAAAAAATAGTATGCAATAAAAGATTATAATAGCTGCGGCTGAGAGTAGGTATACTGAGATGACTAGAAATCACATTGTGGAAAATTTATAATAGTGATGAACAATGGGCAACCAACAATTCCCCCACTATCTAATCGCCATGAAGTCGTTTCCATGGCAACAAATAAGACTGAACTGCTTGCCTCATGGTTTTCTAAAAACTCCAACTTTGACTGCGCAAATTATTCCCTCCCTAATTTTCAACTACAGACATAAACTGCACTAGATGTTCTAATCATCACTCCTTTCAATGTTCTGATAATCATGAAAAACCTTGACACCTCCAAAATACTCACGATCTTGCTTATTTCAGGAAGATTTCCAAGAAAAGTTGTTGATTTTGGACATTTAATGCCATATTCAGTGAAAAAGCCAAAAGTTTTCCTTCCATAACTGTAAAAAGGAAAAAAAACGATTTAAATGAAGATCTTATTTCTGCTATAGTAATAAAGAAATGCGTTGCTGAGTTGGTTCCTGTCCTCTCCAAATTCTATAACAAATGCTAAAATCTTTGAAACCTTAATCAATCTAGTAATAGTTTATCATCTTAAAGATGCTAAACTTCTATCCGATCAATAGTATGGATTTAGGCTATCCTGTTCCATTGCAGATATCCTAACAGTCATCTCTGAACGTATATACCACACACTGGATAAGGCAGAGAAAGCTAGGGCGATAGCGTTTCATACCTCCAAAGCCTTTGGTAAAGTCTGTCCTGAAATCTTCTCAGAAAAATCAACTCGTATGGTATTACTGGGCGAATATTCAATATAATCAAATCTTTTTTAGCTAAAATGAAGATCCAGTCCATTTGCAATGGCCGTATATCAAAATAACACCACATTAGCACATATAATATATAAATTAATAAATATTCCCCAAATTTCAGTTTCTTTGGAGTATTTTTAAAGGGTTTTTAGGAAGCATAATATGGACACATTCTCACATTTGAAAATTCAAAAATGTCATCCATAATTATAAGACACCAATTAAGCAAAATTACCTAAATTTCAGTTTCTTAAGACCTTAGACATTTTCTAGAATCAAAATTATGTAACAGATTTTGATCAAAATTGGAATAAGGATTCTAGAAAAGGTTTAGTAGCATATAGATCTTGATTTTAATCTTTGTATGGGGACATAAAAGTGGTGCAAAACTGTTTTGTTTGGAGAATTCATTTTGCGTATTCTGGAACTGTATTCTTCTAGTTCGTTATAAAAATTAGCAAACTTAATCTTGCAATGATGACAGTAAAACATATAGAATCATTATACTCATTCAAACAAATTTATTAACCTAAAAATAGCAGATAATTCCATCTCCTTATTTACACATTCCCTTAAGAATAACCATAATATTAATCCATATATTTATACTAAGTATATGTATGTGATCAACATCTGAAGATAAGGAGAGTAGAAAGTGGACCATGGGTTTACTTTCGGTTGCCTCGTAAATCTTGCTTCCCTTATTTTGTCCTTTAGTTCTCACATTCCATGAACAATGTTTCTGACAAAGGGGGAAGAATTGCTGTTTTCTGGGTTAGAATCTATCCATATAACACTTATCGTTGGTTAGTTTTTTACCTTGAAGTCATACTTTATTTTAGCTCCTTACATCAAATGGCATCATGCCTTGTCTTGAGCGATTTCCATAAAAAAAAACTAATTTGCATATTGCTTCACAAAAGAACATCTCATGAGTTAACTATTAATTTTTATTGTTTTCATATTCAGTGAATTAATATAACGCATAGTTTTAGTTACATATATTTTAGATATCATAGATAAAGGCTTAGCATTTTAAAAGATTCTTTCCGGTCCTTTCCAGTCAATTTACTTCCAGGTGTTGTGATTCTAGGTTTCCTCAGTTTTCCAGGACAACGTTGGACATTGGTCTTGCTAGTTTCAAATCATTCTAAATTAGTCAAACATGTCCATAATAAGTGTAAGTTTAAAAGGTACAACTCTTTCAACGGTCATCGTTTTCAGGTCTTCTTTCGACCGTGGCTGCTTGGAAGGCCTGGTTCGAAGTGAGTCGATGCGAATAACTGCATGCTTTTATGCACAGTACAGGCGAGCCTATGCTGCTTAGGTCGAGGGGGCTGCATCTCTGAATATCATCATCATCATCATCATCATCATCATCATCATCATCATCATCATCATCATCACATGTAGCAGCTATGAAGCAGTTTTTTTTCGTCTGTAGCTTCTTCATTCTTTTTCAAGTTTAGAAATATTATTAAATCCATAATGATTTTAGTAAATTTACACAATATGATCCAAACGTTCAGCTTCTTTAATATTTCCCATTTTCTTAACGAAACTAATCTGAAAAAAACCCCACAAAATTAAAATAGATATTAGGTAAGCTTAAATAAGTAAAACCATATTTTCCTCAAAAATAATCTATAATGAATGTGAAGGTGAATGGCGTCGCAAAAGAACATGTGCGTTTTGCGACATTCATTGGGTAAAACAGGAACTATTTTTCCCCAGCAACATTGTGTCAAACAGCAGTATGTGAAGTCATGCTTTCAGTGTCCCGGTTGCGTTTGTTCCTTATGTGCGATTTATTGGTGTTTGACGTGTTAATATGATCATATTTTTCCTCAGCTGTTATCTACTTGACTATATGGTCCCCCAATTTATAAAATCGTGGGACTTATGTTTTGAGGTATGTCCGTCCGTCCGGGTTTTTTCTCCGCAACCGTCCATTGAATTTCTCTGAAGTTTTGCATGAAATTGTAACTTTGGTCAGGTTAGAAAGTGACATTCTCCGATTTTTGAAAAAAAATCTGGTTAGCCCCCCAGGGGTTTTAAAGGCCCCGAAATGGCAAAAAATGACATTTTTTGCCCCATAACTTTTCATCCATCCATTCAATTTCTCTGAAACTTGGCCAAAATATGGAGGCAATTGTTCCTAATAGAAAATAAATATCGCTGACCTTGGAAAACATCTGGTTCGCATCCCCAGGGGGTCAAAAGCCCCCAAAATGGCAAAAAATGACCCTTTTCTCCCATAAGGTTTGATCACTCCATTCAATTTTTCTGAAACTTGGCCAAAATGTAGAGGCAATTGTTCTGGATATAAAATGAGCATCCTTGACCTCAGAAAAATTCTAGTTCGCGCACCCAGGGGTCAAAGGGGGGTAAAAAATGCCCCAAATTGCCCAAATTTATTGCATTTTACACCTGCCACATCGAGTCACATACAGAGGGGGACCACGCACGCGCGGCTTGTTTTTTCAAGTTCATGAGTGTTTTGTTACAATGTTATTACAGTGTCACTCCAGTATTTTCTAAAAAGAATTCCTTGTGGGTTTTAGATTCTCATTTACAGTTTGCGGTGCTACGGAAAAGACCTTTCTCTTTTGTTACATAATAGAATCTTAGATATGTTTTACCATTCCCCAGTGTACAGAGAAAATATAGATATGTAAATGTACTTATTCAAATGCAAAGTTAAATCAATTGAATGCATTTTTTGTTCTGTTTTATTAATTATTTACATTTTTTTCTGCTTTTGATTATCTATTTCGTTTTTATTTTCCAGCTGAGAAACTTTCTGGAACCCAGTGGAGAGAACAATTGTATAAAGATTTACAACTAACCCTTGATTGGAACCGACCTGATCTGGCTTTTTCTGAAATATTCCAAAGAGATGATTTTGCAAAGTTAAAGGTACACGAATAATTTGCAAAACACCGAACTTGCATTTCTTTTGAATTTTGAATGTGTTCTGGAGACAACTGTGTTTCCTTCACTGCTAGAATGAGTAGGGCTTGACTGAGGTAACAGTAAACACTCAGATGGTATTACTGTTCGATAATGGCCCTATGGGAATGGACGTATCTGTTAGAAATCGTTGGTTTGACTTGCGCGAGTTAACGCAGGTGCAGTCGAGTGCAGAATAGGGCTTGTTCTCACAGTCAGAGCTAACAGACGTGACAAGGTTACCATGTGACGAGACCCCAGATCAAGGGTCAGTCTGCGAGAGGCTCTGTGACGTCACTCGTTCTCGTGAGAAGCGAGTTTTCGTCAGTCTGATTCGGAAGGCGAACTGAGCAGGACGTGCGATTCACGATGTAAAAATAAGGGAAATATTTCCCTGAAGGGAATACAAGCGAGAGGAATCCTCCCCCCCTCTCTATGAATGGTTAAGAAAACATTGTTAACTAACTACGATAAAGTAGTGATTTGCTCTCGCCCTCTCTCTCAACGTAGTGAATGACTCCCAGTTGAAATAACAACGCTTGTAATAAAATGAATTAAATTTAAAAGAAGAGTTTGTCTTCGGAGTGCGTCATGAGGCTTTTGTTGCAGACACGGACAGCATGATTCACGGAAGGAAGGAAAGAACAAAGAATTCATCCACTAGACGACACACCACCCTCTACAACAAATGAGGGAGAAAATTATGGTATGCAACATTGCTATCTGTAAGTAACTGAAAAATCATTTGTGGCACAAGGTGTTAATGATGGTCTGAAACTCTAGAGGACCTCTTGTTCAGACATTGGAACAACACTATAACAAAACTACCAAAACACTCTCCCAATTGTACGAATCTCTTCCTTGTCTGTTCACACCCTCCTCATTTGTCCTTCTCCCTAATTGTCATTGTATCTCATTTTTTTAAATAGGTCATTGTCCATACATACAAATTACTAACACCTAAAAAAAAACAGGATTCTGAGCATGCACTCTTTTCCTCTTGCAAATGGCCACTTGATAAGCAAACGTTACAGGCACTTAGAATCCAGTAAATGTTCATTGAAACCCTGCATCCTGTGCTAATACTCTAAAAATTAAAAATGAGAATCTACTGCTTTTAGGCGATTACATGTAAACAGCCTGAAAAAAAGTAGGCAGTAAAAAGAAATTTAAAAAACCCAAACATTTGAGATTTTAGAATAAGTAATCACTTTTGCATATAAATTTAATGTAAAATGATTACCCACTTTTGGGCCATCAATTTGTAATGATCACCCACTTCCAGACTACTTTCTGGAGCCAAATTTCATCTTGTATTTCAAATAAAATCTTTTTAACCTTTTGTAATACTACAACCAGCAGATTTCAGTGTAAGATAGAACACTGATCACTTTTTCATATGCATGTAAGGTAAAATCATCACTCACTTTTGTGCCACCTAGTGGTAATGCTCACCCACTTCCGGATCAGATATAAAAGATATTTCTTATATTGAAAGATAGTATCAAGCTGGAAATAAACACTGATGGATGTAAAAATTTGAGGCTCTAAGTCTATCTTATGTTTTAGTTATGGAATGAACCCACAGTGTTAAAAAAAAAAGTAAAAATAAAATATATTTCTTGAAAACAAAAATGCATTTGTTATTTTTGTATGCAAGTGTTGGTAAGTTGACTATCCATATCTTCCAACAACTGGGTGAACTGACAGTAATTAAGAGCACAGCATCTCTGAAGTTCACTGTCTTTGTGACCAAACCAACGCACACGATCAAATTTTAACATATTTGAACACAACATTTTTCCTTTTGTATAAATAATGTAATTGGAATGAATGAATGATGAATCTGGAAGCGAGTTTCAAATCTTGTTTGTAATTTGGCAACAACATCATTATATCTGTTAACTGTTGCAGAACTGTCGGTAGATAAGCATGCAAGTTTACTCAAATCAAAAGAATAGTCATGCAGAACCTATTTGACATTCTCAAGAATGTCCTGGCTTGTTCTAGTGCCGTGCTTTTCTTTTCTCTACTCTATCATCATTTCCATGGAAGGGACTCAACTGACCTCCAATCTCTGCCCTCCCCCCTCCTGTAAAACATTCACAGCAAGAACTTGTCTTATTACCACCACTGCTAAGAACTTTCCTTTCTTCCTCTGTGTACCTAAAATCAGACAGAATTTCCATGAACAGAGTTTCTTTCCACGAATTTCCCATCTGTTAACCACATTGCAATTGGACGGCTTCTCTGCAGACTACAACATGGTCTTAAAGTCCAATGTCAGCAAATACTAGTCAAGCCGTCCTCTTAAGTAATCAAATTTTGTCCATTCCATTTATTGTTTTCAATCCTCTCATAGTATTGTTCATTATCCAACTGACAATCTACCCATCTCATTAACCCTTATCCTCAAGTGGCTTTTGGCTTTGATAAATGGTGATTCATTAGTATAAAAAATGGGTACTTTCTCAGATTAGGACGCACGCTAAAATCGACTTGGCATCAGTACTTTCTGGATGTTCATGTAAACCGCCGGAAAATACTGAAGCGGTTAGCCAATCAAATTGCGAGAAAATAAGCAGACGACATGTCAACATTTCGACTAAGTGAAATGCAAAAGTAACAAATGCAAAATAAATTTTGATCAAACCTGCAATGAATTTTAACGAGCTATCACAGGCTGCTGCGTCTCCCGAAGGAATCGTTAACTTTTGTCAGGAAAAATAACTGATTGCAAAAGAAAAAAATGCAAAAATGTGGAAATATGTGTAAGATCACAAAACAAGCCAAACTTAACGATAAATACTTTTGGCGATGCAGTAACGTAAAATGCAGAACAATTGTTTGATTTATTCTTACTAAGCTAACTTTTTCATGCTAACAAAAAAAACTTTCATCCCTAAACCCTAACCCTAAACCCTAACCCTAATGATGCCATTTTTACCTGATTACAAACCAAAAAAAATTGTCAGTAAAAAAAAAACGCATTTAAAAAATATAATTTATCACCTGTTTATTTTTATTTCTTCATTAAAAAAATAAATATTTCTTTCATTCAATTTGACTAAATGTATTATTATTTTCTTTTTACTTTAAATGTTGTTTAATGTTTGGGGTTTTTCCCACTTGTAAATCGAGCTTCGTTTTTGATTTAAAAAAAAAAAAAAAAAAAAAAAAAAAAAATTTTTAATGCATTTTCCGGTGGTTTATGGAAACATCTGGAAAGTATGGACACCGAGTCGATTTTAGCTTAGGTCATAATCTAAATAAGCACAAAAAATGCACATGGATCAGTTCTTCATAGATATTAAATTCACTCTGTGTAAATGTAAAAAAAAACTAAATGTCTTGAACTTTTAATATTATGATTTTTATAGAATACACATTATTTTCTCTCAAATGACAAAATTACAGTATTTTTTATGCAGCCAGAAGTGTGATTTTTGCTTGCATAAAGATGGTTTCCAAAACCTTGCGATGGAATGAAAAACGGCAGTGTTATGAATTTTAAATCAATTATCAATATTAGAAAGATGGATCATTATATATTAAATTTGTGTTTTTAAGGATTTTAAAATATATAAACAATTTAGACATTTAACAAAGACAAACATTTAGTTTATATCATCTTTAAACAATTATTTTATTACAAATTGTTTTTGACTATAATTATTAGAATCATATTTCTTTGGCTATAGTATGTCAGTTAAGATGTTATGTAATATTAAAAATGTTATCATAAACCAAAGAATATCTGGTGTTTACCAAGTTATGTGTCTTATTAAATTTGGCACCCGGTGAATATGAGTGCAGTGGGAGGATTTCCAATGAGAGGGTAAACACTCCTACCCCTTTTTCTGTAAACAGTTAATCAAAAAGAAAATATCAGACAGGATTAAATATTAGAATTTTAAAATCAATTGGAAATAAAAATTATTCTTTTTCAGAAAACGAACAAATAGATGGTGAAAATGAATGTCAAAAGAGATTTTTCTATGTAGACTTTTTTTTATTTAAGCTATTCCGGTTACTAAAATAACAGAAAATCTCACTTTACTTTATATTGAAGATGTCAAATTAGTTCATCCTATTTTTGTTGATAAGATTTAACTTTTTCTCTTTTTTTCAATTTCAGATTGATAAAAATCTATTTGACCAATCTTTACTGAAGAAAGACCGAGAGGAGTTTGTTGAGCTTTTCCTTGATCAAAACTTTCAAGTTCATAAATTTCTGAACCATAAAAAGTTGAAACTCCTTTTTGAAAAAGCGGAAGACCGAGAATTCTTCCTGAGTACCTGTCTTGAAGGTGCTCTGGGTAAAAATTATGTAAGTTCATTCATTTAATGTGTATATATATATATATATATATATATATATATATATATCCATGTTTGTACAGACACTACAGCTATGAATAATAAAGCTTAATACTCTGTTAAGTACATCTCTATTAAGAGATATAAAGGATGTACATTTATTTAATCTCCATAAACTTGTTTGAATATTAGTGATACAATAGTCTATTTTGTAATATTAGTGATACAACAGTCTATTTTGTAATATTAGTGATACAACAGTCTATTTTGTAATATTAGTGATACAACAGTCTATTTTGTAATATTAGTGATACAACAGTCTATTTTGTAATATTAGTGATACAACAGTCTATTTTGTAATATTAGTGATACAACAGTCTATTTTGTAATATTAGTGATACAGTAGTCTATTTTGTAATATCAGTGATACAATACAGTCTATTTTGTAATATCAGTGATACAATACAGTCTATATTGTAATATTAGTGATACAATACAGTCTATATTGTAATATTAGTGATACAATACAGTCTATATTGTAATATTAGTGATACAATACAGTCTATATTGTAATATTAGTGATACAATACAGTCTATATTGTAATATTAGTGATACAATACAGTCTATATTGTAATATTAGTGATACAATACAGTCTATATTGTAATATTAGTGATACAATACAGTCTATATTGTAATATTAGTGATACAATACAGTCGATATTGTAATATTAGTGATACAATACAGTCTATATTGTAATATTAGTGATACAATACAGTCTATATTGTAATATCAGTGATACAATACAGTCTATATTGTAATATTAGTGATACAATACAGTCTATATTGTAATATTAGTGATACAATACAGTCTATTTTGTAATATTAGTGATACAATACAGTCTATATTGTAATATTAGTGATACAATACAGTCTATATTGTAATATTAGTGATACAATACAGTCTATATTGTAATATTAGTGATACAATACAGTCTATATTGTAATATCAGTGATACAATACAGTCTATATTGTAATATCAGTGATACAATACAGTCTATATTGTAATATCAGTGATACAATACAGTCTATATTGTAATATTAGTGATACAATACAGTCTATATTGTAATATTAGTGATACAATACAGTCTATATTGTAATATTAGTGATACAATACAGTCTATATTGTAATATTAGTGATACAATACAGTCTATATTGTAATATTAGTGATACAATACAGTCGATATTGTAATATTAGTGATACAATACAGTCTATATTGTAATATTAGTGATACAATACAGTCTATATTGTAATATTAGTGATACAATACAGTCTATATTGTAATATTAGTGATACAATACAGTCTATATTGTAATATTAGTGATACAATACAATCTATATTGTAATATTAGTGATACAATACAGTCTATATTGTAATATTAGTGATACAATACAGTCTATATTGTAATATTAGTGATACAATACAGTCTATATTGTAATATTAGTGATACAATACAATCTATATTGTAATATTAGTGATACAATACAGTCTATATTGTAATATTAGTGATACAATACAGTCTATATTGTAATATTAGTGATACAATAGTCTATTTTGTAATATTAGTGATACAATACAGTCTATATTGAATATTAGTGATACAATACAATCTATATTGAATATTAGTGATACAATACAATCTATATTGTAATATTAGTGATACAATACAGTCTATATTGTAATATTAGTGATACAATACAGTCTATATTGTAATATTAGTGATACAATACAGTCTATATTGTAATATTAGTGATACAATACAATCTATATTGTAATATTAGTGATACAATACAGTCTATATTGTAATATTAGTGATACAATACAGTCTATATTGTAATATTAGTGATACAATACAGTCTATATTGTAATATTAGTGATACAATACAATCTATATTGTAATATTAGTGATACAATACAGTCTATATTGTAATATTAGTGATACAATACAGTCTATATTGTAATATTAGTGATACAATACAGTCTATTTTGTAATATTAGTGATACAATACAGTCTATTTTGTAATATTAGTGATACAATAGAGTCTATATTGAATATTAGTGATACAACACTGTCTGTATAAAATCTGATAGAATGTATTTTTTTATTCCTCTTCCATACTTTAAAAGAGATAGAATAAGAATTTTCAGTTTTTTTCTTTTTCGCCGGCCACCTCTATAATCTAACTTATTTAGATGTGAGTCATTTTAACCCAAATTTTTTTATTTACTTTATGTCCTCCCACTTTCCCTGTCTGAGATGATATAACCACCCAATCAGCAACTCTTCTGCAGCAATGTTCATACCAACTGAGGATACATCCTTGGCATTATTCTGACAAAGAGGGACTGGCTTTGCTGATGAGCAGACCTTTCTTTTGTGCGGTTCGGTCCTAGGTGCACCCTCCCAGGCATCACCTCCTACTTTGACTGATGTGCCGCTACCTGGGAATGCTGACGGACTAGTTCTCAGCTATTTTTTCATCTGAGTAGAGTACCGCCTCGGGAGAGCTAGTTTCCCCCATCTTCCTGCCTTGTGTCACATTTTGCTGCAGTGAGAAGTAATTAAATCATATCAGCAACTTGTCTGTTATCACCGAACTACTGTCTCCCCACATTATATCTAACCCTAGTCTCCTCGCCTCATGATCCCCTAATGTCTATCACCATTTTATCTTTTTTCTTTTTTTCTTATATTTGTCTCTTGTACAAAAGGTATAAAAAATCAAACGTATTCACTTTGAAAAAGTTTCTGTTATTAAAGATACAAAATATCAGTCTACTAATTTGTTTCTTTTCCTTTAAATTTTGTGGTGTCTCTATGACACTGTCTGTAATTGTTTCAAGTTGTATTTGTGAATTTAGCACTGATAATTGAGCTTTGAATTTTAAATGGAGTACAAATGGTGTAATTGATACAATATGTTCAACACATGCCAGCATTTAAAACAGGCATTAAACCGAATACTATGGGAATCTGTTGCATTTAATTATACTGTAATACCATTGGGAAAAGTCTTAAACATTGAGGTCACCGATTTGTAGAGGAATAATTGTAAATTAAATAAATTAACAACATAATTCATACAAATAAAAGATATTTTTTTAATTTCAATATCTTATATCAACCCAGAGAGGGGAGGTGTATTTATGTGAATACTAGAAAATTATTAATGAAAAAATGAGTTGCATATTTTAGTACAAAATCGGCTCCAAATTCAAATAAGATAGAAGAACCTATATATATTTCAGCCAATGAGAAGAGTTAAAAATATTTTCACCAAAAGCAAATATAAATATAAATTCAGAAATAGAACTGTTTACTGATGATGTTAAACTACTTGTGAGACCTTTATCAAAGCAAATAACACAGATGGATCTAAATAAATTATCATATTGGGAGGACATTTGGAAATTGGGATTTAACCTAGACAAATGTAAAGTACTACATGTAGGATCCAGGAATGTTTGAGTTGAATATGTACTAAACAACAAAGAAATCAAATAAGTAGATGGAGAGTGCGATTTGGAAGTGGGGTTTGATATAAGACAACAAATCATATTTTGACCATTGTATAGCGTGGATCAGTTTAACATGAGGTTGGATGAATTCAGAGAAAGTGATAGGAGGGAGAGATTGAGGGGGGCACCTTTGGGAGTTATCAAATGAAATATTTAACAGAATTTGATCTGGATATCGATACTGTACTAAGAGTTTAATTTTTTTTTTAACAGTTGAATTGAGAAGATAGTTAAAGGGGAGATGCCCAAGGAGGTATAAGAAACAAATAATAATAATAAAAAAGCAATATAAAAAAACCATTAAAGTTTAGTACTAAACTGCTGTCTACATTATATAAAAAAAAACACAATCAACAGCAAGCAGTTAAATTAAGTCGACTCATGTATCAACAAGTCGTCACTGAATCGAGATATGACACCTAGCAGTTTGAACAACATACACACTCTTCGCGTTAAATATGCACTACCTAAAACAACTTGTGGGAAAAAATAAAGACGCACACTTAAATGTTCATACTCGTACATCAGCAGAAGCTTAACACATGCTTAAGATAAAAAGAGCTGATATACGTTAAAACAGACAAACCAAAGCGTTGGCCTTCGGCTTGAAGCAAAGTGTAGTATCTGTTCTGATACTACACTTCCTCTTTTCTGTCTTCGGTCAGTGAAGAAAAAATTCTTCTAGACGGAGGCAAATTTTTTATTTTTGTCCCAATCCAGAGTGCCCCTTTTTGGAGAGTTGGATTTTCTCCACATTAAAAACCAACCTTGTTTCTAACTCTGCCCTCTTGGGGAGGCAAATAGGTACAAATCAAACGTCTTTTTGAATTTTGATGTTTGGTATATTTACCATTTTGTAATTGTTCAAAATGTCAACTTATAAGCAAATAAAATTATGTGACCACTTCTCGGTACTTACACATCTACATAATAATAAACTAAGGCATTTCATGTTCGTACGTACGTTATCACCTTTCACACCCATTTTTAAAAGATGAGATCGTCTGATTAGCAAAGGATGGTGATTGGTGATTAATTTTAATGTCGCTAAAGTAAATAATTCCGCGTTTCCCCATTTTTAAATGAATTGTTCCAACATCAAATTCTGTCGTTCTGTCAAATAAAACAAAACCATTTTAAATAAATACATTTTAAAAAGTGACATTTGTTTTATTGATTTGAAGAATATTTAGCTGACTATTGTTTTTACGATAAAAGGATACAGAATATTTGTTGTTTTAAAAAGAATTAAATTGCTACAATTTTAAATAAATACATAAGAAATATTCGTTTTATTTATTTAAATAATATTTAACTGACAATGACAACTACTTTTTTGGAAGAAAAAAAAAACAGTCATTTTTTTTCTCAAGCTGATTCAATTACAATATATACTCAGGAATTTTTTAAGAGCAATTTTTAATTTTCTTTTTAATTTTTTGTAAATACCCCCAACAAACTCGACAATCAGCTAAATTCTACCCCTTCACTTTATAGGTCCCCAGATGTCTGAAGGCTTTCTACTTTAATAGCTTCTTTCCTCAAACTGCTAACCTTTGGAATTACCTCCCTGCTCCCCGACTGTACCAATAAGCAGAAATTTAAATGTAATGTGAGCAAACCTCTTGCTGCACAACTCCCTACTTAGGATGCTCCTATTTCACAGTAGCTCCTTATGTCTCAGTTTCAATGTGCCTTGTTTGAGGTGAATTAAAAGAAAATAAAGAAAAAAAAAATAAGAAAAAAATAAGAAAAAAATCTAAGAGATTTTGTTACCTTCATTGTTTTCTAATTTGTTTCAAATGAATTTCAAGATTTCTTGGAATTATCTCATTTTTTTTCTTTTCTTTTTTTTTTGCCAGACCCTTGACCAACCTCTAGCTCCAAACTTTCTGGACACAGAATTAAATCGTCTTATCTACAAGCTGTGTGGCATTAAAGATTTTGTGCAACCGTGTGAACTATCAATGAACTCACTTGGTTTATATGTACTCGATCCTTCAGTAGCCGAGAGGAAGGTAAGTACGGCATAATAATAGATAACATCAACAGTCAATTTACCAATCTTAACGTTTTTCAAAATGTCAACTCATAAGATTTCGCTGAGCCTAATTTAATTACTATATATACTGAGGTTTTTTTTTAACTTTGGTACACAAAAAGTGCCGTGAAATTATATATACTCAGGTTTTTTTTTGTTTGTTTAACTTTGGTACAAAAAAAGTGCTGTGGAATTATATATACTCAGGTTTTTTTTGTTTGTTTAACTTTGGTACACAAAAAGTGCTGTGGAATTATATATACTCAGGTTTTTTTGTTTGTTTAACTTTGGTACACAAAAAGTGCTGTGGAATTATATATACTCAGGTTTTTTTTTTGTTTGTTTAACTTTGGTACACAAAAAGTGCTGTGGAATTATATATACTCAGGTTTTTTTTGTTGTTTAACTTTGGTACACAAAAAGTGCTGTGGAATTATATATACTCAGGTTTTTTTTGTTGTTTAACTTTGGTACACAAAAAGTGCTGTGGAATTATATATACTCAGGTTTTTTTTTTGTTTAACTTTGGTACACAAAAAGTGCTGTGAAATTATATATACTACGGTTTTTTTTGTTGTTTAACTTTGGTACACAAAAAGTGCTGTGGAATTATATATACTCAGGTTTTTTTTTTTGTTTAACTTTGGTACACAAAAAGTGCTGTGGAATTATATATACTCAGGGTTTTTTTTGTTTAACTTTGGTACACAAAAAGTGCTGTGAAATTATATATATTCAGGTTTTTGTTGTTTAACTTTGGTACACAAAAAGTGCTGTGGAATTATATATACTCAGGGTTTTTTTTGTTTAACTTTGGTACACAAAAAGTGCTGTGAAATTATATATACTCAGGTTTTTTTTTTGTTTAACTTTGGTACACAAAAAGTGCTGTGGAATTATATATACTCAGGTTTTTTTTGTTGTTTAACTTTGGTACACAAAAAGTGCTGTGGAATTATATATACTCAGGTTTTTTTGTTTGTTTAACTTTGGTACACAAAAAGTGCTGTGGAATTATATATACTCAGGTTTTTTTTTTATTTAACTTTGGTACACAAAAAGTGCTGTGGAATTATATATACTCAGGGTTTTTTTTTGTTTAACTTTGGTACACAAAAAGTGGTGTGGAATTATATATACTCAGGTTTTTTTGTTTGTTTAACTTTGGTACACAAAAAGTGCTGTGGAATTATATATACTCAGGTTTTTTTGTTTGTTTAACTTTGGTACACAAAAAGTGCTGTGGAATTATATATACTCAGGTTTTTTTTTTATTTAACTTTGGTACACAAAAAGTGCTGTGGAATTATATATACTCAGGGTTTTTTTTTGTTTAACTTTGGTACACAAAAAGTGGTGTGGAATTATATATACTCAGGTTTTTTTGTTTGTTTAACTTTGGTACACAAAAAGTGCTGTGGAATTATATATACTCAGGTTTTTTTGTTTGTTTAACTTTGGTACACAAAAAGTGCTGTGGAATTATATATACTCAGGTTTTTTTTTTGTTTAACTTTGGTACACAAAAAGTGCTGTGGAATTATATATACTCAGGTTTTTTTGTTTGTTTAACTTTGGTACACAAAAAGTGGTGTGGAATTATATATACTCAGGTTTTTTTTTGTTTAACTTTGGTACACAAAAAGTGGTGTGGAATTATATATACTCAGGTTTTTTTTTTGTTTAACTTTGGTACACAAAAAGTGCTGTGGAATTATATATACTCAGGTTTTTTTGTTTGTTTAACTTTGGTACACAAAAAGTGGTGTGGAATTATATATACTCAGGTTTTTTTTTTGTTTAACTTTGGTACACAAAAAGTGCTGTGGAATTATATATACTCAGGGTTTTTTTTGTTTGTTTAACTTTGGTACATAAAAAGTGCTGTGGAATTATATATACTCAGGTTTTTTTGTTTGTTTAACTTTGGTACACAAAAAGTGCTGTGGAATTATATATACTCAGGTTTTTTTTGTTTGTTTAACTTTGGTACATAAAAAGTGCTGTGGAATTATATATACTCAGGTTTTTTTTTTGTTTAACTTTGGTACACAAAAAGTGCTGTGGAATTATATATACTCAGGTTTTTTTGTTTGTTTAACTTTGGTACACAAAAAGTGCTGTGGAATTATATATACTCAGGTTTTTTTGTTTGTTTAACTTTGGTACACAAAAAGTGGTGTGGAATTATATATACTCAGGGTTTTTTTTGTTTGTTTAACTTTGGTACATAAAAAGTGCTGTGGAATTATATATACTCAGGGTTTTTTTTGTTTGTTTAACTTTGGTACATAAAAAGTGCTGTGGAATTATATATACTCAGGTTTTTTTTGTTTGTTTAACTTTGGTACATAAAAAGTGCTGTGGAATTATATATACTCAGGTTTTTTTTTTGTTTAACTTTGGTACACAAAAAGTGCTGTGGAATTATATATACTCAGGGTTTTTTTTGTTTGTTTAACTTTGGTACATAAAAAGTGCTGTGGAATTATATATACTCAGGTTTTTTTTGTTTGTTTAACTTTGGTACATAAAAAGTGCTGTGGAATTATATATACTCAGGTTTCTTTTTTGTTTGTTTAACTTTGGTACACAAAAAGTGCTGTGGAATTATATATACTCAGGGTTTTTTTTTGTTTAACTTTGGTACACAAAAAGTGCTGTGGAATTATATATACTCAGGTTTCTTTTTTGTTTGTTTAACTTTGGTACACAAAAAGTGCTGTGGAATTATATATACTCAGGTTTTTTGTTTGTTTAACTTTGGTACACAAAGTGCTGTGGAATTATATATACTCAGGTTTTTTTTTGTTTAACTTTGGTACACAAAAAGTGCTGTGGAATTATATATACACAGGTAATTTTTTAAACACAAATTTGTTGAGTTCATTACATGAAATGTTGTTTTGTGGTTTTTAAGAATAAATGCTTATCTTGTTTCATTTCAAAAGGTTATTTTGTATAATGAACAAGCTCTTGTTTTGTATGTGGAATATTCAGACTACTATTTCATCATGGTTGTTATTTTAACGTTTCGGCCGATGCAACCTCCGACCTTCAGGTGCATCTTTTCGTACTTGGGTATCTTTTTTCTATTTGGATTATTCAAACTATTATTCTCATCTTGTATGTTATTCTCACAACTTTTCAGCTGATGTAACCTCCGACCTTCTTTCAGGTGCATCTTTTCATACTTAGAAATCTTTTTTTATTTTGATTATTCGGACTATTGTTCTCATCTTGTATGTTATTCTCACAACGTTTCTGCTGATGTAACCTCTGATCTTATTCAGGTGTGTCTTGTCATACTTAGAAATCTGTACGGAATTTCGAATGGAACCATTTATGTAATCCACAGGGTTGGCTACTCATATTTAGTCAGCCATGACCGAATAGAAATCTTAAGTAATTCGTAATTTTATTCTTTATATCACCGGTACTTCAACCTCCAGAAGACTGTCACTTAGAACTGATTATTGCTTAGCACTTTTATCCATTGTGCCACAGGGCCTTCGGAATTCGTATGTCGAATTCGGGAACCTGTAAATAATAATATTAATTTTTAGTTAAATGTATTTGGTGCAAGATTTAATATTTACTTGATCCTATCAAAACCAGAGCACATGAAAACGCTTACCATTTTGACTACCTCAGTAAATGATAGTGCCCAAAAAACCCTGATTTCAAAAATCACAGCAGAACAGTAATAACGTACACTCTACTTGTTAAGTGAAATGATTTGCCTTATATGGAAACAATGACAATCTCTATGTTAAAGTGTGCTGTAAATGTTTTGTCTGAGATATTTTGAGTTGTATTTTAAGATTATTCCAAAATTTACATGATGGCAGTTGAAGGTTCCAAGGATTCATTAGATGATATTTTTTTACCTATTTTTGAGTTCCAATGAAGAATTTCATGTCTTTCATTTGTATTTTCTTTTCTGGTCTGCCATAGTAAATCTTGAACTTGAACCTCTGGATAACTTTAATGGTCATCAGAAACATCGGCATATGATATTGTGCTGAAAATCTTACATAGTAATAAACCAAACATTTTTTTTTCACAATGTTTTCAAGTGTTAAAAGTTGCCTTTTTCAAGATGGCCATTATTTCATCTCTATCTCTTCATTTGATCGTAGCCATCTAACATTTGGCAGATTTTAACATTCCAACATGTTAAAATATTCAATACTTTTAGTTTAACTTGCAACTTATTTATTTAATCAAAAAAAAGAAAATATATTTCAAAGAAAAAAAGAAATTTGATCACACCCCACTCTTTTTGAGAGTTTCTTTACATGGAGAGAGAAGTTAATTAATAGAACAAGTTGCCAGAATATGTCAAGAATGTCACTAGTGTAAATAGTTTTTAAATTGATATTGAGGAATTGAGGAATAAGAACAGTAATAGGAGCTTTCATCAGATATTTAAAAAGATCTGAACTTACTGGAAGTTATAGCAATGTGTTACAGAAAGTGGGGAAACCAGAGAGTAAAGGGAATATAGAAAGCATAATATGATAAGAGTAAAGAGAATGTAGAAAGCATAATACAATAAGAGTAAAGGGAATGTAGAAAGCATAATAAGAGAAAAGGAATGTAGAAAGCATAATAAGAGAAAAGGAATGTAGAAAGCATAATAAGAGAAAAGGAATGTAGAAAGCATAATAAGAGAAAAGGAATGTAGAAAGCATAATAAGAGAAAAGGAATGTAGAAAGCATAATATAATAAGAGTAAAGGGAATGTAGAAAGCATAATACAATAAGAGTAAAAGGAATGTAGAAAGCATAATACAATAAGAGTAAAAGGAATGTAGAAAGCATAATACAATAATGGTAAAGGGAATGTAGAAAGCATAATGAGAGAAAAGGGAATGTAGAAAGCATAATATAATAAGAGTAAAGGGAATGTCGGAAGCATGATACAATGAGAGTAAAGGGAATGTAGAAAGCATAATACAATAAGAGTAAATGGAATGTAGCTTTCTAATATAATACAATAAGAGTAAATGGAATGTAGAAAGCATAATACAATAAGAGTAAATGGAATGTCGAAAGCATGATACAATAAGAGTAAATGGAATGTAGAAAGCATAATACAATAAGAGTAAAGTGAATGTAGAAAGCATAATACAATCAGAGTAAAGTGAATGTAGAAAGCATAATACAATAAAGGTAAATAGAATGTAGAAAGCATAATACAATCAGAGTAAAGTGAATGTAGAAAGCATAATACAATAAAGGTAAATAGAATGTAGAAAGCATAATACAATAAGAGTAAATGGAATGTAGAAAGCATAATACAATAAGAGTAAATGGAATGTAGAAAGCATAATACAATAAGAGTAAAGGGAATGTAGAAAGCATGATACAATAAGAGTAAATGGAATGTAGAAAGCATGATACAATAAGAGTAAATGGAATGTAAAAAGCATGATACAATAAGAGTAAATGGAATGTAAAAAGCATGATACAATAAGAGTAAATGGAATGTAAAAAGTATGATACAATAAGAGTAAATGGAATGTAAAAAGTATGATACAATAAGAGTAAATGGAATGTAAAAAGCATGATACAATAAGAGTAAATGGAATGTAAAAAGTATGATACAATAAGAGTAAATGGAATGTAGAAAGCATAATACAATGACAGTAAATAAAATGTCAAAAGCATAATAAGAGAAAATGGGAATGTAGAAAGCATAATAAGAAAAAAGGGAATGTAGAAAGCATAATATAATAACGGTGAAGGGAATGTTGAAATCATAATATAAGCAGAGTTAAGGGAATATAGAAAGCATAATATAATAGTAAATTGAATGTAGAAAGCATAATATAATAAGAGTAAAGGGTATGTCGGAAGCATGATACAATGAGAGTAAAGGGAATGTAGTAAGCATGATACAATGAGAGTAAAGGGAATGTAGTAAGAATGATACAATGAGAGTAAAGGGAATGTAGAAAGCATAATACAATAAGAGTAAATGTAATGTAGAAAGCATGATACAATAAGAGTAAATGTAATGTAGAAAGCATAATACAATAAGAGTAAATAGAATGTAGAAAGCATAATAAGAGAAAAGGGAATGAAGAAAGCATGATAAGAAAAAAGGGAATGTAGAAAGCATAATATAATAAAGGTGAAGGGAATGTTGAAATCATAATATAATAATAGTAAATTGAATGTAGAAAGCATAATATAATAAGAATAAAGGGAATGTCGGAAGCATGATACAATGAAAAGAAAGGGAATGTAGAAAGCATAATATAATAATAGTAAATTGAATGTAGAAAGCATAATATAATAAGAGTAAAGGGAATGTAGAAAGCATAATATAATAATAGTAAAGGGAATCTAGAAAGCATAATATAATAATAGTAAATTGAATGTAGAAAGCATAATATAATAAGAATAAAGGGAATGTCGGAAGCATGATACAATGAAAAGAAAGGGAATGTAGAAAGCATAATATAATAATAGTAAATTGAATGTAGAAAGCATAATATAATAAGAGTAAAGGGAATGTAGAAAGCATAATATAATAATAGTAAAGGGAATCTAGAAAGCATAATATAATAATAGTAAATTGAATGTAGAAAGCATAATATAATAAGAATAAAGGGAATGTCGGAAGCATGATACAATGAAAAGAAAGGGAATGTAGAAAGCATAATATAATAATAGTAAATTGAATGTAGAAAGCATAATATAATAAGAGTAAATTGAATGTAGAAAGCATAATATAATAATAGTAAAGGGAATGTAGAAAGCATAATATAATAGTAAATTGAATGTAGAAAGCATAATATAATAAGAGTAAAGGGAATGTAGAAAGCATAATATAATAAGAGTAAAGGGAATTTAGAAAGCAAAATAAGAAAGTGTTATAGTTTGTTTGCAAATCTGAAGAGAAAAGGTTTGTTGTGCGTTTTTTTTATATTCAGTGTGATCCATTATGAATGTGTCAATATTCTTTCGTTTTACAAAACAATGTAACCAGAACAGTTTTAAGCCGAGCTAATTAAAATTCATATTAGAAAACTATTTAACTGAATATGAATGTGACAAACATAAACATTTACTGGTATAGCAATGTTCTTTCGTATATTTTTAGAGGACTTCTGTTTATATAATTATATGTGAAAGGAAATAAAAACAGTGTACCTGTAAAATCATGCTAGTATTTTCTTTTTATTTATCATACAATGTACACAGATGCTGAGGCTTTGATATTTCTAGGCATCAGCTCCTTATCAAAGTTGCATGGAAAGCATGCTTACAGTTAGATAAGAGTTATCCAGCCGTATGCACGGTTCACATGCAACTTTAACAAGGAGATGATGCCCTGAAATATTAGAGACTTAGGACCAGCATACACTCTATAAAAATAAATTAGTGGTAAATAAAAAGAAAATATTACCCACACATTGATTCAATCGCAATCAGACGACCTCATAATCTCCGAAACGCATGTAAATCTTGCAGATTAAAATTATTTGGTATTTTAGAATTTTTGAATTAATTTCTAAAATAATATATGATGGGACTTCCTGTTAAATACAATGTTTCTACTTTCAAAATGTTTTATTAAATAAAAGGTTTCATTAAACTATATATTAAAATATTGCTGAGTAACAAAAGAAATGAAAGGGAAAATATAAGGTTTTTAGGCGTTTCATAATTTTTGAGTGTTTAAAAAAAGAATCGACCGTATATAATTTTTTTTTCTTTACTACATTTTAAGTATGGTGACGCACAATAATTGTTAAAACCGTTCTGTAAGCCAAATTTTTTGATCTTAGAAAAAATCAAAGATTATTTCATGAATGTGTATCTGTATTGTTTACAACAGGTGTAGTAAAAATGATGTTTAAGCATTTGTGTTTTTATTCATAAGAATTTGAAAGATTTTTCTCCCAAATCTGTAATAAGAGAAAAAAAAATTACAACTGGTCTTGAGAAAATTATCTCAGTGTTTGTTTTTATATTAAGGATATAAGCATTTAAAAGAATCTTTTCATGAAGATTGTGTTTTTATTAAGAATGTATACAACTGAAGCTGTGAAAGTGATTAGTTAAAAATGGTTCATATTAACAAAGTTCCGAGCCAGAATAAGTATTATTGGAAAGGAACAGATGCGAAATACAGTATTTTTTAAATGGTCCAAGGAAAAAGAAATAGGCTAGTCAGAATCAAATATTGATTTATCAGATTAAATGTGATCAATGATAAACTCTGAGAATCCGACAAGATAATTTTATATATTAAAAATATGAATTTTGTATGTTCATTAGATTCAACAGATTAGAAATTTTATTTTATATTTGTAATTATTTCTTATTTTTTAAAATATTTTTTTTTTATTTTTCAGGCTATTAACTGTTTAATTGTTTGGGCTGTGCTCATGAATCGTTACAAGCTTGCAAAATTTCTTTGGGGAAGATCTGACGATCCGATTCCCATTGCATTGATTTGTAGTGATATCTATAAGCAAATGGCCAACTTCTCGATGGAACTATATCAACGCTGTGAAATGGAGCAAAATGCCAGGTAATTAAGCTACTCGTAAATTACTACTCTTGTGATGGCAGCCTGTTGATAGATGATGCCGATTACTGTGAAGAGGCACTATCTTTTCTGTACAATTAATTTTTCATTGGTATTAATATTTGCTATAGCATCCGTCTGTGTTGGGTAATAGATTATAATCATAATCTCAAAAATTACATCTGTTCATTAATAAAGCTTTTACTAAACAGTGCATTAACCGTTATTAATATCTGAAGTACCCACTCCAGATGGCTTTGTAATACTGTAAGTGATTGCTGACATGTAGTAGAAATGTTATTGACACATTAGTAGTAGTTGTAATAGTTGTTGTTCTGTCTCGTTATGTTTGTTGTGTTAGCCATTGTTAAGATATGCAAGACCCCCCAGAAAGAAGAAAAACGCATGCAATTAGCTTTTACTTGCAAAAAGGATTTTTCTCTTGTTTATTTACCATTTGAGAAACACTAAAAAATTTCCCCATGAACAATTCAGTTATACATAATTTGTGAGACTATTACATACTGTCTAGGTACCTGGCTTTAGCATAACTAATTTATTTCAGGCTCTATCATTCCGCATTCTATCTCTCCACTCTCTTCTCTTTTTCTGTCCACCTCCCTGTCTATCAATTTTAAACATATCGCTTGCATCACAATCACATCAAATACATTCTTCATATTAAATTTGATTCAATATTTTTGTGAATATCAATTGTTTATATCCGACCTGAAAATGTAATTTGTTTCAATTGATCATTGTCCATTGATTTACGTCATAATCCAAATAAAAACTTGTATTGCCAAAACACCTAAATAAAATGTTGTAATAATTCTTTCAACATTTTATTTATCTCAGTTTCAAGTCTTCGTCACTAATTTATGCTAAATTATCCGTCTACCATATTACAATACTAAGACACCTTTAAAATCTGTCCTGAAAATATAAAAACAAATCTGAGCCTTTTTTCTGTCTTCAAAGATGACAAATACCCTCTGAAAAATACCTGCATGATGTGTATGGTGAAGCAAAGGTTGCTCAAACTCTAACTGCACTTCTCATGATCTAGCATATTGCTTAACTCTTGAGGACTATTTTAGTACAAGTCCCTTTCTCAGTTTTAAAGGGAAGTCTTAGGTCCCGTGTTTATCCCCAGTTTTATAGCATTAATTGAAATGGATGGCCTGAACCATTTCTGGCAGGACACTAGGCTGTCGCCGATTATACTTCCCAGTAAAACGGTGATATTTGGACTATCAAGGAGAAATCCAAGACAACCTGAAGCAGAGCTTGGACAGCACATAAAAGTACAGGAAGTTAATGCTAAGATAACCATGGCCCTTTTAATAAATGCAAAAGTGTTGCATTTAAAAATACTTCAAAGAAATTTCAAACAAAATACTCATGAAAACTGAAAATAGTATAAAAAATTAAATTTAAGGCCTTAGAAAAATTAATTTTTGTTAGTTTTTCACCTCAGCACCAAGTCGTGGTCTCCATGTTCACCCACAGCAGATGAGGCATCATCCCTTTCATCTCAATTGTTTGTGTTTTCACTCTGTGGAACAGCCTGCCAGACGAGGTTGTGATGATGCCTATCATATTCCAGTTCCAAGTGGCCCTGAACAAAAATTCACACTGTATATAGATGTAAATATCTTCGGTGTTTTTGCATGGCTGCTTGCACTTTATTTATTTGAATTTGGATTAATTCTCCATTGACGATGAAGATACCCTTATGAAACTCTACAGATCCCTAATCAGATCAAAATTAGACAATGGATGCTTTATTTTTCAATCTACTTGAAAATTGTATCTAAAACATTAGAAATTGTTCACCACCAAGATTTGCGATTGGCGTTGGGAGCCTTCCAAACATCTCCCGTTGAAAGTTTGTAGCTAGAAGAACAAGGCGCTTCTCTAACCCTAAGAAAACAGAATACAATAATTGTATGAAGCTAAAATCATGCCCACTAAACCCACCGTACAATACCATATTCAAGCCAAGTTACAAAAAACTTTACCAAAGGGAAAAAATTGCAATAAAACCTATTAGCCTTGAAATAGAAGAAATAATTAAAGAAACCAACATCCCACTTAAAAAGATACATGATTCCATCCAACCATCAATACCACCGTGTGAAATAACACAACCAAAAGTAAACTTAGAAATGAATAAACTCAATTAAACTACCACACATCCTCTCATTTTTCATGAAAAACAAAATAAAACCCTAGGTTGTTATCCCAAATATACCGCTATATTTACGGACAGATCTAAGGACAAGAACACGACAGGATGTGCAGCTGTACATGAAAACCAAACTATCTAACAACATATTCCTAAAGAAACATCTATTTTCAGTGCAGAATCCAATGCCATAGATTTAGCACTCTATATTATCTCTCAGAATAATAAAAAAAAAACTTTATTATTATTGTAGACTTCTTATTAATATTAACAACATTGAAAAATAGAAATCTGGGTAACCCACTGATCATCAAACTATTATGTAGAATAACATCATTGCTGAACACCAAAGAGATTATATTTTGTTGGATCCCAAGTCACATAGGAATCCAAGAAAATGATAAGGCTGACACAGCAGCCAAAAGAGCCCCTCAACAACAAATTTAAATTTCCATACACAGACGTACAGACAAACATCCAAGCCTATATCCGTAAGAAATGGCAATACAACCTGATCGAGGAGAATGGAGGCAGGGCTGTAGAAAGTCACGAAGTCATCCTCTCTCAACTCCATATTGGCCACACAAAAGCTATGCATTTATTCCTGCTTTAGCAGAAGGAGCCATCATGGTGTGTGACTTGTTAAGTGCCATACACAGTGAAACACTTAATGTTAGGATGTGTTGATTTTTCTCCCATGCAACGAAAATATTACAATGTTGATACTATGAAGGAACTATTTAAAGACATCATAATGTCCTTTCTGAACATGGTGGGTTTATACCCCAAAACATAATATCTATAAGTTCAACAAACCAAACTTCCCTAGGAAAAAAAATAATTAATTGCAGACTGTTTACTCAAGAAATATGTACATATAAAAGAAATCCATCCAAATCTGTTAAACATTTAAAAATATTATAAACCTCAAGCATAAAATTCTTTTACCAATATAAATGGAGTTTGCATTAAATAACCATGAAGTGTCGATATGCCATAAAAGAAAAAACAATACTAATACTTCTCCATTATGGAATAAAAATAAATGATTGCCAATATATGAACAAATTTCCATTTGTACAATGATTTAAATCTCGTTAAAAATAAAGATAACAATTTTCTTAAAGACTCCTTTATAATAAAAAAAGAAAAATTTTAAGAGAACATCTTGCCAAAACCGATACATAGAATCCATATTTTAGGTCTCATTAAGAATATGTGCGAATGGTTCTGTAATTTACTCTTGGCATATGTACACAAAATGGGACATTACCTATAATCTTAAAATAACTTCACTGTGTCGTTTCTTTACATAGCTTCAGTAAACAGAATAATAATTACTTTTTTAAATAATTATAATTTATGAAAAAATTAATCATTGTTTCCCATACAGAAAAGAAAGCTTCCTTATACCTCCCCTATCTTTCTTCTCGCATGGAAGGCTCTGCCCTCTCTCTCCTCTCGCATGGAAGGCCCTGCTCTCTCTCTCTCTCTCTCTCTCTCTCTCTCTCTCTCTCTCTCTCTCTCTCCTCTTGCTAGGAAAACCCTACCCCATCTCTCTCTCTCTCATTTTGCCTAAAAGACCCT
Organism: Sepiola atlantica; assembly: GCA_963556195.1. NCBI lineage: Eukaryota > Metazoa > Mollusca > Cephalopoda > Sepiida > Sepiolidae > Sepiola > Sepiola atlantica. Next base: position 33,331,105 of record OY744521.1, on the reverse strand, counting down.
GCCCACCTCTCTCGCTCTCCCTTTGCCTTGAAGACCCTACCCCCTTCTCTCTTTTATTTCCTAAAAGAACCTGCTCCCTCTTTCTCTCTCCCCTTTTGCCTGGAAGACCCTGCTCTCTTTTTTCTGATCTCTTCTACTATCTGACCGCTTGTCTAATTTATATGTTACTTTTCCTTTTTATTTTATCCTCCTCCTCTCAACATCTGTTCTAAATACAGACTATAATCTTAGTAATGAACTTTATACTTACACATGTGTTCCATTTTTACAACAGGTGTGTTTCCTCAATCATGTAGTATGAGATTTTGTGATCGATTAGTCTAATTGTTATATATTTTGTATTAAACTATAATGTTTGAGTTTTTTTTATCAATTTTTCCCCGAGATTGAATTCTCAATTTTGGTGTACAGTAAAAGAGAAAATCTTTCTAAATGCGTTTTTTTGGGGGGGTGGGGTGGGGGGGTAGATATTATGAATACACATAATTCAATATGCACGATAAAAGATGGAAGAAAGTGTTAATTCTAGAAGTTTCCTTTGAATTTTTTATCAGATTTCAGACAATGATATGTTTACCAGCCCAATGGTTGGAATGTTCGTCAACTGAGGTTCAATTTTCAGTGAAGTCATACCAAAGATTCCAAAATTGGTACTTCATGCCTCCATGCTAAACACTCAGCATCATAGGGTGTAGATCAAGGGTAAGTGGAGCAATAAAGAGAGAGGAGTATCATCCCGTCTCTATATCTTTGAGTATTAGCCAATGAAAAGAGAGCCTTCGAGTTGCCCTCAATCATGGCTGACCTACATACTAAGTTTTAATTGCCTACTCATGGACTTAGCTATAGTTTAAAGCCAAACACCCTCATTTTATTTTAATTATTTATTTTGCATTAATCTTTTATTTTTAACACTTAAAAATAAACAAATTGAAATAAAATTAAATGAAGTACAGAGTTCATAAGGTTCTTGAGTACAAACGTTATTTTTACGATAGTAGGAATTTTATTTCACTTTATATTTTCTATATTTTACGATTATCAGTGGCTACTCATATAATTACAGCACTGCTTCTTGGCCTTTTGGCTAAGATCAAAGTGTAGTATCTGTTCTGATGGATACTACACCCCATAAACTGGTATTGTCTTGGCCTTCGGGGCTTGATTTACGCCGGTCTATGGGTCTGTCCTGTGCAGTTCTAGGAGGTCCAACCTTCCAGGCTTCGCCTCCCCTCTTTGGGGAGGAGTAAGTTTATTGCTTACTGCCTGAGGCGCCCCTACCGGGGAATGCCGACGGGGCTGCCCAGGCAATTTTTAAATCCCACTTTCCCGACCCGACCTTGGGTCACATCTTACTTGTGGGAGTAAGATAAAAACTGGCCTTGTGCCTAACTCCTGGAGAGGAGTAAATCAATACTCATATAATTACATAACAAATAAAGAGACACACAGTTATTGTGACTATAAAGGTTAAATATAATAATTTAGGAATAGAACCTTTTTTAAAAGGCTTAAGAGAGAAATGTATCACCATTATCAAAACGTAAGACATTCTAGACATACAGATGAGATTAGAACACCTTAATATATTTGGAAAGTAGATCACACCATTGGTGGTAATCCCAGAAGATCAATGAGATCATCATTCCTTCTCCAATAGAAGTAGAATGCCTGGACGTCAAGCCGCTTTAAAAGTGTTAAAATTATCATTGTTTATCAGCTATTTAAAATTGGCCGGTTAGCGACGTTGGATTTGAGTTGAAAAATACTTGTAATCCAGGGTTTCGAATCGCATGACCGGTAGTGAATAGTCATATCTCTATGCTGAAGAGTTTAGATTAAAAGGACGAAACATGTACGTACATAGATAATAAACAATGACAAATATTTATATATATATATATATACATATACATACATACACAGTGATATGTAGTAATAAAAGTAGTGATATATAGTGATAAGTAGTAAGACTGCACATTAAAAACAAGAATAGGTTTAAGCTTCCCAAAATTCATATTAGAATTGTCCGCAAGGACCTTTGGCACAGTGGATATAGTACTAAGTAAAATTCAGTTCTTAGTGACAGTCAGCTGAAGGTGTGGGCGATACAAAGAATTGTGAATTACTGAAGACTTCTCCCAGTCATGGCTGGCGGAACGAGAGCATGCTACCCCGTGTGGATTAAATAAAGGGTTTTGTTTGAAATTCTGTCCAGATTTCCGAGTCCGACAGAAATATTCCCGAGTTCGAAAAGATACACCTGAAGAAGGCCGAGGGTTACAGCGGCCGAAACGTTGTGAGAATAACACTAAAGATGAGAATACTAGTCCAAGTAATCCAAATTGCACAAATCCTTATCTCAAAAATTTAGAAACATAAGATCATTAATATTGACAGAGTTATCAAATGAATCAATGATATACTGAGACGCTCATTAGAAACGCCTGTGTTTTATAAATACTTGTAGGATAGTCTAAATTATTTCAGCTATAGTTGAGGCACTGCAGGCATTGTGGATTGATTTGGACTCGCTTCTTTTAGTGCAAGGAAGAGGAGCTTCTTAGCTGTGCTTTAGCTCTGATGGCATGAAGATAATGTAAATAATTTCTCTCATTTGGCTCTAAGTCAGTATTTACTTAGAATGAAGTTTCTTTCAACTAAGGGGCGAAGAAGTCTTTGTCTGCTGATAAATTCTTGACATGATTAATGAAGTAAATCAAAGAATTTTTTTTTTTTTTAGGAGAGGGTTGATTCCATGCCAGCTCGTTTTACTTTTGGGTATTTCTTCCAGACAGTAAAAAAAAAAGAAAATTTAAATAAGAAATAACTTCTTTTTTTTTTTACATGTCTTCTTTTGATGGCTGCCTATCGTGTTGTTGATAGTGGCTGTGAGGGCTAAAGTGTCAGAATTTGAGTTTTAAACATGACTCGTGTTCAAGTCCTGCGATTGGTATGAATAATTATCTATACACTGACGGTTCCCGTAAGGAATAAACGTATACTTATGTATATAAAATCAAATATATATATATTATACACGGAAATTAGTAAGATCTTTCTTACACTTATATCAATCATTCTCTATTTTTCTTTCATGCAAATCATTATTTATCTGATTATAAATACATACATTTTGTTACATATTTTGGGAGGAATATGCTTTTGGAGTTAAATTTAAACCTAGTTTACCATATTATTAGGTAGGATTGACAACGTTTATTGTCAAGGGTCAGCTATAGCCTAGTATGTTTTGGCGGACATAGTGAGCCAGAACCCGGATCAAGTGGTGGAAATAGTCTCGACTTACCATATCGCCGCCATAAAAGAACTAGACTTTGTGTAGAAGAACCTCGATGTGAGAAAGAACAAGTATACGTTAGAACTAGAATATTTATATGTATCGACCACGTGTGACAAGTGTTCTTTGCCATCCAAAAGAGACAGACTTAATGGAAGTCAACAAGAGGCATTTTAGCACTCAAAGGGCTAAGATCAGTATTAAAAACTGTGTTGTTAGAGAAAAGTTCATTACACAATTAAGGTCCAGTGGCAGATATGTTGTTACACTGAATACGGTGTTGTTGGAAAAAGTCTGTGATAACAATACAGTGGCAAACAGGTTGTTGCATTGAATACGGTGTTGTTGGAAAAAAGTCTATTATGTGATAACAATACAGTGGCAAACAGGTTGTTGCATTGAATACGGTGTTGTTGGAAAAAAGTCTATTATGTGATAACAATACAGTGGCAAACAGGTTGTTGCATTGAATACGGTGTTGTTGGAAAAAAGTCTATTATGTGATAACAATACAGTGGCAAACAGGTTGTTGCATTGAATACGGTGTTGTTGGAAAAAAGTCTATTATGTGATAACAATACAGTGGCAAACAGGTTGTTGCATTGAATACGGTGTTGTTGAAAAAAGTCTATTATGTGATAACAATACAGTGGCAAACAGGTTGTTGCATTGAATACGGTGTTGTTGGAAAAAAGTCTATTATGTGATAACAATACAGTGGCAAACAGGTTGTTGCATTGAATACGGTGTTGTTGGAAAAAAGTCTATTATGTGATAACAATACAGTGGCAAACAGGTTGTTGCATTGAATACGGTGTTGTTGAAAAAAGTCTATTATGTGATAACAATACAGTGGCAAACAGGTTGTTGCATTGAATACGGTGTTGTTGAAAAAAGTCTTATGTGATAACAATACAGTGGCAAACAGGTTGTTGCATTGAATACGGTGTTGTTGAAAAAAGTCTATTATGTGATAACAATACAGTGGCAAACAGGTTGTTGCATTGAATACGGTGTTGTTGAAAAAAGTCTATTATGTGATAACAATACAGTGGCAAACAGGTTGTTGCATTGAATACGGTGTTGTTGAAAAAAGTCTTATGTGATAACAATACAGTGGCAAACAGGTTGTTGCATTGAATACGGTGTCACTGAAGAAAAGTAGACCACGTAACAAGTTACATCAACAGAGATCATCTTTACCTCATTTTATTCCTTTTTTTAAATTTCTTCATATACAAGGGTAGATGTCTGATTGGTTAGTTTAATCATGTGACATGGAAGGGATTTTAAGTGAGATATCAGTTGCAGTTTAAACATTATTGAAGTGTGATCGATTAATGTGTGATCGAACCAGAAGGAAATCAAAGTGAAGGAAAAGGGATATCCATAGTTAAGTTGAATAAAATATATTAAACATATCAAGGTATCTTGTCGGATTTTCAAAGTTGACAAATCAAACTTTGCTTCTGACAAGCCAATTTTCATTCGTTATTCTTGTACCATGTTATTGGGAATATAATAACGTACTTAGTCACAAATTATTTTTAAAAATGACTTAGTCCGGCCAAGACGTCTGCATGTATCAAATATTTTTACATATTAACCTAAAAATAAAAATCAGCAAGTAGGGTAACTCATTTTAAATTGAAGAGTACAATAGAAGTTATCTACTTAAGTTTAAAAATGTGCAAACAAATAAATTTAAAAACTAAAATGACTTTAGTGCATCCCGGACAATGCCAGGTAGGTACAGCTAGTTTTAATTAAAACGCTGTTGGCCTTAAGTATGTACCAACAAATCCGAGAGAAAATTATCTGGAGAACATAATTACACCTGGTCCGTTAAAGAGGCGGACAAGATCCATACCTCACAATGGATTTTTACTCTTGATGGTACATTTTTCTATTTCTTAATAAACTCACTACTTTTATACACTTTAGAAAAATTCTCCACTCTATAATAAAGACCAATATGTATTCATTTGTGTTTGTGTGTATATATATATATATAATAAAAACATTCAATGAATTAAAACATTACAATTGTTCCAAGAATTAGAACATAAAGTCCAGTATGGCGTACGATCGTTTCCAAAACAGTTTGGAAATACTTTATTTTATAAATTGATAAAGCTAATCCAAAACGTCTCTTCATCAGCGCTTTTAGCAACACGTCTTACAGAAAATCAGAGAAAAAACAAAAACACTCGTTGTAGAGAAACATCCACTGACAGAAAAAGTCACCGGTTGATATGTTAGTAGCATAGGAGGGGGAAAACACAATGGTACTTATAAACCAAAACACCGGTACATATGCTAGAAATAACGCAATACTTTCTCTACAACGAGTTTTTTTGTTAATTCATTGAATGTTTTTATGATAGCTTTGGTTGACTTATCTATCATCCACTGAGCTGATACATATATCTACAGTGCTCGGTTGTGGTAATGGCCATTCTTAGGTGTTTATACTTGATGCACCTCGGCCCTAGGTCATATACCCTCCGTTAAAGTCAAAATTTCCTTTGATTTAAACTTATATATATATATATGTTAGTTGAGATCAATAAAATTTGAACATTGTTCCAAAAATTCAAAACTAACTATTATTAGGCATATGATCGTTTCCAAGAGTTTTTTTGGAAATATTTTATTTTTCATAAATTTTTTTTAAATTCCAAAACGTATCTTCGTCAGCGCCTTTTATAACATTACATACGTATATTCTCTTGAGAAAAACATCAGATTTCAGTATTGAAAAACACCAGTGAAAGGACTTCAGAAATAGCAAAAGGACAGACAGCAAATAAAATAACAAATCAAACATTTAAATATTCAAAGCATTCACCATATATGTTAAATCGAGAAAAAGAAATTACACAAAAGAAAAAAATACATCAATAAATGAATAAAATAAATAAAAATATAAACAATAGTTATATTCAACAATATTAATAATAATACGTAAAATATTGATAATAATAATAATAATAATGTTAAAATAAAATAAAATAAAACTAGATAAGGTAAATAAGAAAATTAAATTGAGAAATAAAATTATAAAGGATAAATAACAATAAAATAAATAAATGAAATAAGAATTTATTTTATTTCAAATAGAAAACAAGAAAGGGTATAGTTTATATTAATGAAAAATTAAAATAATTAGAAGATAAAAAGTCCATAGAGTAAATAGGGATATATCAAGAAGTAAAGATATAACTCGAAAATATAATGTATCATAATTAGAAAAACTTACAATAATAATGATGATGATGGATATAGTTATATATAAAAAAAATACCAGACAAGGACAAAAAAATCCAAATTTTAAATTCAAAAAAGAAAAAAAGAAAAAAATTCTGATTAGAAAAATACAAAATAGAAAATAATTATTTAAGTAAAATTAAGAGAAATATAAAATAAAAAAAATAAAAATAAAATAAAAATAAAAATAAAGAATATATATAGAGAAATTTTTTTTAGAAAAAATATATATAATAATAATATTGTATATATGTACTTTCATCCCGTCTTGCAAAAGTAAGCAAGTAAAATATGTGCCGTTTTTTAGCACCCAGACCGAAACCATTTCAAGTGAGGGGAAGCAAGAAAGCAAATAAGAAGTCAGACAACTACTTCAGACTTACCCTATCATTTAAAATGAATTTGGAAAGAAATCCTTCACATAATAATAAAAAATCAACAGTCTGTGCTTTTTAAATTTTTTTACAAGTCATTAGAAATGATAATAATAATTTATATTAGAAATTAAATTACTGACGTAATTTTTTTATTTTATAGGAATATTTTAGTAATATTTCTAGATAAATAATGAGTGTGAACACTAGCAAGGTATTTTTTCAGTATTTTTGACGGAGGGTGTACACTAGAGAAAAATTTTCCTAATCAGTGTTAAGGGTAATAGTTTCATTAGATCTCCCGTCGATATAGACTTTTTTATCCTTGTACTCAGTGTGTAGCAGCATGAGGTCCCTTATGTTAAATTGGCCTTGTGCCATATGTTGTTTTTGTCAAGAGGTTACTAAATATTTCTTATTGATTTAGACCAGATGTTACTAAACTATTGTCTGCAAGCCAAATCTGACCCACCCACACTTGAGAAAAAAAAATTAAGATAACATGAAGATTTAAGTAAAAGAAAAAAATATATATCAGTCATAAAAATTGATAAAGGCTATTCTTAGCAATGACTGATTACCTCACTCAAACAAAAAATGAAGCGGTGTTGAAGGTGGTGTCCCTGTCCTGCTGTTAAATAACAAGGGTCATTGTTTGAATAGAAAAGTTTGAGCAATACCTTAAGGGTAAGAGGTGGCCCCAAAATGGAAGTCGACAAAACCATGTGACTTCCAGATGGAGATTTTCTGTCTCTTGTCTGGTGATACTTCAAATAGGGAAAATGTGTCCATGAAACCGTCTACAATGGGGGGGGGGGGGTGAGGGCACAATGCAACTAGATGTAGCACGACGAGCTCTTTCTCTCATATGTATGCAAGTAACCTGTCTCTCTGATGTTTACTGTTACTGTTCTTCTCTTTGTAAACCTTTATTAAAAACTAAACATCGGCGTCCAAGTGATTTTATCCACAGACAAGCAAGAACCTGGGTTCCCTACAATGACGCAGGTGTATAATAGTTTATAAAGGGGAAACAACATCACTCCGTAGCCTTCCTGTACTCCTTTTGAAAGCATTTGAGAGGGCAGCACCGTCTTCTGCTTTTTGCCTCACATCAACGAAAACCAGTAATGTCTAAGAACCAATTTAACTATGAACTCACTGAAATGCAAGTTACACAGACACCACCCATCCAATTAAGAACACTGACCCAAGCTAAAAATATTGAGTCCAAACTTAAAACCAACAAAACTTGTAATAAGAACAGAGGTACTGCTTCAAATAAGTACCATAAATCACAACTAATTTGCAAAACTTCCACTTTTCTATCCTCTCTTTTTCTTATTTTTTTCTTTCCTGTGTAAAATTTATTAAAAAATAAGTCGTTTATCTTTTCTTTTCAAACGGTATCCAAACTTGAAAACTGCAGAACTTAGCGCTGCCGCCAAAGTCCCCTCAAATAATTTTTACCACAAGAAAACAGACGGCCATTACCAGGGTTTGCACATACTCTGGGAAGATCAGTAAACCTAGTATTCATTGTAACTGTATTTTGGATATCATCAAGAACGGATTTAATATTATCTGAACAAAAATCATTTATTTGTTTTGCAGACAAATTATTATTGCAGTTTGGATCTCATTAGTAATAGAATTTGTGGATATTTTGTTAAATATCTGAAAACAAAGAATTTCATTCATTTCATTGGCAAAACAATATTTCTTGTTTATTTTTGTGAGTTATTTTGATAAAATTTGGATGTAAACAAAATTTAATTTTTCCTCTTTATAAATGTATAATTATTTCTCTTGTGTCATTAATAGTTTGTTTTTTTTTCAAGTCTACTTCAAGTTATTTTACTATTTTTGGGGACAGGCGATTTATATTTTTATGTGAGAAAGTGTTGGTGTTTTTCAAATTTTATGTACACAATATTGCATATCTCTATAGATACAAAGATAGTCCCGTCTTTAAAAAAATAGCTACTCATCAATATGGTGGGCTTAATGCTTGCCCTATTATCAAATTATGTTGTGTTCGGTTTTTACACAGTCTACATCTGAGTTTTTTAATTTATTTACTTTAAAAGAAAAAATCTACCTTGATCTCTAATGTGCTATGAATCATATTAAAAATATTCAATGTGTTAGCTGTTAAAATGAATCTCGTATGAACAACCAAAGATGCACGTTTCTTTTTTTTTAGGGGGGGGGGGCAATAGAATTTTGACCAATATAAACTAGTTCGATCTAATAATTACTGCTTCCATTATGATTAATTTTCATTTAATACAAGATGATATCACATTTGTAAGGATTTTTCCCTGCATTTTTAGTTATACACTGAAAATTGCACACAAAACACCAAATTTTCTAATTTCCAACAAACTTTGAATGGACATCATTTGGTAGCTAATTGAGCTACCAAAATAAATTTGGTACTATTATTTATTTTGTAAAGATCTATGTGCCAACATTGAAAGGTTTTAGATATAATGAAAATAAAATTTTGGTTTGGGATACCAATTCTGAGCAGGAACAAAAATATCTTGTTTGCTTGTTAAATCGCTGAGTTTTTAATGATACCTTAAATTTTGCTTCTCGTCCTGAAAAGTTTAAACACTTGACTAATTATGATGGCCCTATTCAGGAATAGTCTAAGGATTGTTTTGATAGAGATTATCTTTGAGATAACCCCACAGATAAAAATCTGTGGGCTTATGGTCTGATGAGTATGAAACCCATGCAGGATCACATCTACTGATGAGACGATCACTAAAGTGTCTTCACATATGATTGAATAGCAATAAAACAAAGACTGTTGGATATTCATGACTTAAACTTGTTGGACAAGTCAGGCATAGACTGAAGTTTATTTGTACCAAATATGGTTGAACTGCAAAAAGGATTGTAAATTCTATTAATGATTCCATGAGGGACATTTTTGAAGAGTCACCCTGTAGATCTAACTGGATTTTAACTCTTCTAAGACAATTCTATAGTCTACATTCGTATCCATTTCACCATTCGTGTTCCATTTGTTGGAAATAGAACAATTTTGAAAAAATATTAAAAAAAAAAAACAGTCAAATTATTAGAGATTAAAAATGAAAAAAATTCATAATTTTTTTTTTCTTGTTCCAGCGAATTTGGCAAGATGGCTCTGGGCACATTGGATATCAGCTTCCGTGACTCCAGTGCGCAGGCTTACAGCATGTTGAGTCGACCACTTCCTGATTTTAACAACAAATCTTCCATTGAGATTGCCCACGATTCGGGCTACCTTCATTTCATTGCACATCCCTGCTGCCAGAAATGGTTAACCAAAAAGTTATTTGGTTCCATTCAAGTTAAAGAACTTGACTGGGGTGTATTTCGTTTGCCCTATTGGTTTAAGGTATGTATTATTGTATTAACACAGTTTACAATTTAGTGGCTGCTGCTTTTTCTTACACTGTGGATAATCGTTTTGAAAAGTATGCAATATTTTCCATATGAACATGTTCACTACACTGACCGTGATCGTCCCACTCGTTGTGCCGTCCAAAATTGTTGGTCGATTCAGTCAGTGCTGCAACAAAGAATTCTTTATTTTCCTTTGGAGGTTAAAATGGTACTCATTTTTTTAGGTTGAATAGCAAACTTGCAAAATGAGATCTTTTATCCTGGCCAAATAAAAAACATTAGTTAAGAGCCCCAAGAAAAGACACAGCAACCCAACTGATGGCCAGCCCTCAGAAAAACAAACTGCCACCTTGAATATCAACCTCCAACTGACTGCCTCCTGCCCAGAAGGCCGGCTCTAACTCCTGCTCTTCCCTTCTCCTGGAATATTTTCATTCCTGAGTGGAAATCTTAGATTCTGATCTTTTTCAGTGGTCACCATTCGACCACCCAAGGACTGGCTACTTGAGAAATCCATTAGAGATAATATCCAGACAGTGTCCACTCAAAAGAGGTTTGTCTGGAGCTCATTTAGCAACATTACTTTTCTCAAGTAGGTCGGTCTCAGCATGATTCCCTGTTTAATGAGGCACTTATTTTATTTCAAACAAAAGACAAATTCTGGGTGGCCCAACTCACAATCAGAGATATTTTCAATTTCTTCTTTTTCCTTTGATCAAACATCTATCATTTGCAACGTCTGCCATTTGCATGCACCACTGAAATATGCAGCCTAGTGCACGTTTACATCCAGACAAAATTGTAAATTTGAGTTCATTCAAATTCTTAGTACAATCAGTTTATGATTTACTAGCTGTACCTATCCGGTGTTGCCCGGGATGCAATGAAGTAATTTTAGTTTTTAATTATTATTTCTTTGCACATTTTTTTGATTTAGATAAAAAACGAAATAAAGTTTTATTTGTAAGGGACAACAACTCTTTTTATATTCTTCAATTAAAAATATGAGTTCTTCCTCTTGCTGATTTTGATTTTTCGGTCAAAATTTAATGTTTTCATATTATCAGTTGTCCATGTGAGACTACATTTTTTAAATAAACTGTAACGAAGTACGTTATTATAGTGCCAATAACATGGTACAACAAAAACAAATGAAAATTGGCTCATCAGAATCAAAGTTTGATATTTCAACTTAAATGCTATTTAGGTCCAATTTTAAAATCTCACAAGATAACATTATATATTAGATCATTTATTTTATTCTTGTAAACCTTCCTTTATAATAGACATTTATTAAAATAGGAAGAAAAAAAATTATAATACTAATCAATATTTTGACATAAATGATATATTAATTCTAAATTTAATTAATTTGGGCTACAAATTAAAATTACTTACCCTGGACTAATATTTTATCACATTTAATTTATTATGTTCAAATTCTTCAAACCTTTTACACAGCACCTCATATTTTAGAATAGCAGGGCTATCCGGAGTTGCCTGGGGGTAAGAAGAATTTTTTAAAAGTGTAAAACCTCTCTTTTTTAATACTTTTTCTCTCTTTCTCTCTCTCCCTCTCTCTTTCTCTCTCTCCCTTTCTCTCTCTCCCTTTCTCTCTCTCCCTTTCTCTCTCTCCCTTTCTCTCTCTCCCTTTCTCTCTCTCCCTTTCTCTCTCTCCCTTTCTCTCTCTTTCTCTCCCTTTCTCTCCCTTTCTCTCTCTTTCTCTCTCCCTTTCTGTCCCTCTCTCTGTCTGTCCCTCTCTCTGTCTGTCTCTCTCTCTCTCTCTCTCTCTCTCTCTCTCTGTCTCCATCAAATCTAGTGGGGGATTATTGATCGTTTCCCTACAGCATCTTTCTCACAGAAGAGACGTTGCTGGTCTTTCTCTACTATTTTCATTGTAGGTGATCGACTGAGCTCCAATCTCTAGTTCATCCTTGAAAAAGATTCACAGCAAGAACTCAAGTAGCTATAACCATTGTAAAATAATTTTCTTTTCTCCCTATGTGTACCTTAAACTAAACTGAACTTCTATGAACAAAGTTTATTTCCTAGAACTTCCGATCTGTGGACCACAATCCTACGGAACTGCTTTCCAACTGACTACATCACCATTTTCAAGTCCAACAAAAACTTATTGAGCCGTCCTCTTAAATAGTCAAATTCTTCCCATTCTACCCATCGTTTTAAATCCTCTCATAATGTTGTTCATCGTCCAACCGACAATCTCATTAACCTTTTATCCTCAAGTGGTCTCCGTACCTTAATAAGTGGTGACCCATTAGAATAAAAAAAAATCTTACTTTATTTCTCCATCTCTCTTTCTACTTCTCTTAGCCTAATTTCAGTGTTGTTTTTGAAACAATTACCAATAAGAATAAAAGAAAGTATTTTTGGTATGCACTAATTACCCCCTGGTGACCTCAATGCAATGAATATTAGTTTTTTTTATGTAATAACCAGGTCACAATCACACGGATCTGATGATGTAAGGTTTGTAAGTGTATATTGTGTGGTTTCTGACTTTTAGCCACACAGACACACACAAAATTATGACTTTTCTTTATGTAATAGATTGATCAAACTTTTTCCTGTTTATTATGTAGTTTTATATTAATGTGCTTTTTTTTCTTTTTGGTATAGATTAAGACTGTTTAGGCTTTCTGTTTAGAAGATATTTACTGAACAGAATTACTGAATTTAAAAAAAGCGTATATATATATATTTTTTTCATTTGAATCTGTTTTGTTTTTCTTCAATCGTTTTCTAGCAGTGTTTTTCTTGTATTTCCTATGTACATATGGATCGTTTTTGTACCAAGTGCATCAAGTCATAGAAAAAGAAGGGTAGATATGAATCTGAAAGGTAAGTTAATCCTTAGCTCGTTTGGGTCAAAATTATCTCTACCCTTTATTTTAAGGAGAGGACTGACGAGGCTGCAACCAGGAGCCTCGATATTAAAGGTACCTCCAGATGATAATCTAGCCAGTTCTCTTTACATTCATTTTATCTTTTGGTGTATTTAAATCTTTAACATCATTTTCAGTCACATAATCATCATCCGATTTTGGTATTTAAGGTGCAGCGAGCGTTCCGGACTACAGGGGTGGCAACACCAGACATTTCACGCCTGCTCTTCATGTGATCCGATCCAAAGAGTTGATATCAGTCATGCTGTAAGCAGTCAAATCACTTCTTACCTACTCAAGCCAGGTCTTCCTTGGTCTGCCATCCCACCTAGTGCCTGATGTATCTATGCGTGTTATTGAGTTGATGCAGGAGATGGCACGCTGTACATGGCCAGACCGCCTGAGACGCCGAGCATGTAAGGCATCCCAAATCCCACCAATACCTTCTGATAGAGGATAGCTGAGAGGATTCTCTCCGCTAGTTTGCTGCCGCAATCCACCTGATCATGGAACTGTCATTACGCTAAAGCCGTTGCAAGTCAGAAGCGTTTGGGGCTCATGTCTCACAGTGATATTGTTGTGAGCCTGTAAAGAGCCCGGAAGGAAAATACGAACTTGGGGTTTAGAGAAACAGGTGTATTGAAAAAAGTATAATACAACAGAGAACAAGAGTGGTTGTACGTCTGTTTTGACTGCCAGTATAGACTGGTGTTGTTTCAGGTATTTACCTCCTCCCCACCGCAGGAAGATGTGGCACAAGGCCGGAAGGTGGAGAGAGTCAAGCCAGTGCCCTTAAAGAAAGAGCACTCTGGCCCTCTAAAATATTGCCTGGGCAGCCCCGTTGGCATTCCCCGGTCGAGGCGCTTCAGGCAGTAAGCAATAAACTTACTCCACCACAAAGAGGAGAGGCAAGGCCTTGGAGGGTGGACCTCCTAGGACTACCCAGGACAGTATTCCTCAGCCTGACAGATAAAAGGTCACCAAAATGGCCTAGTTCCTGTCGGACTGAGGTGGATCCAGGTATTTAATTCCCTCCCACCGCAAGAATATGTGAAGCAAGGTCGGGAAGGTGGGGAGATCAAGCCAGTGCCCCTAAATAAGGAGCACTCTGGCCTAACAAAAATAGCCTGGGTAACCCCATCGGCATTTCCCGGTAAGGGCGCCTCAGGATGCAAGCAATAAACTTACTTCTCCCCCAAAGAGGGGAGGCAAGGTCTGGGAGGGTGGACCTCCTAGGAAAACCCAGAACAGTATACCTCAGCCCGGCAGATAAAAGGCCACCGAAATGGCCTAGTTCCTGCCGAACTGATTGTCGAGAACAAATCCTCGATTGGTATTACTCCAATCAACCGAAGTTAATGAGAGACTGAACAGGATGGGGTGGATCCAACACTGAGAGGCAAGCGCTTCCAGTATTGGTGAGTGGACGAGTTCAAGTAGTCTGTATAAGTAAGGTGCCATAACAGATGTTATAGATCTTTATTTAAAGAAAGATTTTAATTTGTTTATTTTATGTTATCTTATCTTTTTAATGTACTGGTAAAGAACAGGATTTCCAATATTATTTTACTTTAAACTCTTTAAAGATGTGACCTCCCTTGAAAGAGTTCACATGGTTCCACAAGGCTTAAACATCCTTCTGATGAAGCTGGATAATAAGCGTGTCAGCCACATTGATGGTTTTAGGCATCTTGATGCAATTTCTTTGAAGTATTCCATGTATACATTACCCACTAATAGCGACAGTGGTGATCTCATAGCCTAGCTTTCTTCGTGTGTATATTACAATGTGTGAGATATTAGTATGAATATGTGAGAAATAGTATGAATTCACTTTTTTGTTTCATTTTACTTCAGTCAAAGTTCTCAGAAATCAAGGAGCTAACACTTGACTTCTATATGAGATACATAGATATTCGAATATTCTATTCTCCTTTATTTCTCAAACTTTGAGTTAGTAAAGAAGTTAGGAACATTAATTTTCCTCTCATCAATTGACGAATTAACTATATTATAGTATATCTTTCTTGTGGTTTCTTGGTCTTACCGGATTCCAGGACAAGAATTCATCTAGTCTGGTGGTTTATCCAGCTAAGTGTTGTTATTTGAGATAACATCACTAATAGAAGGTGCACCATTCCTCGTATGAGCAAGTGAATAGCCGTGTCAAGAGGATCTTATTTGGGCTTCGAATACTATGTTATTTTGAATATTTGGTCAGGGTTTACTTGTAGGGTGAAGTATCCTCATGTCAGGTTGTCCTGACAAACCCTTGTACAGAGAGACTGAAGACACTCGAGGATAGTGTGTGTGATAGTAGAAGATAGTGTCTAATATACTTACTATCTTTCACGCATACATATTATGAGAGATAGCATGTATATATGTGAGAGTCAGAGGGAGTGGAGCTGTATAATCATTCTAAATATAAAGACATTTAATTTGGGATAATAGAGGTGTTGTGGGAGGATTTTTTTTTTGTCAAATTTTGAAAAATAAGCATCTCAAAGCTTTTATGAATTTCTTTTATTTGTTTGTTTTTCTGTTTTCTTGTCTCTTTCCAGAAGAAGAATTGGAAGATGAGAGTTGCAGTGACTCCAGTGAAGACAACAGACTTCCGCAATCCAAATCGATGTTAGAGAAAGAGTTCCGTAAGGTAACTATGGTCTGTAAAATTTTATTCCCCATCTTCTGCGTAGACTGTAGTCTCTTTTATTTCAAACAAAAATTCAATTCTCTTGACAATAAGGTACAGTTAGGCATTTTCCTTGTTTTTGAATCACATTTTTTTTTTAAAGAATTTCTACTTGTCCTTCAATTTACAAAATTTCTTGAAAAAAATATTGTGGCCATTGTAGTTCGACTCTTTGAAGATATCTCTTAGAGTCTAGCCCTTTATGTTAGAGAACATGACAAGAACGTTTTATTCTATCCCATATAGTTGTGGCACGGTATATAATAATAAAACATCCCCACCCCAAGTTAAGACTGTAAGACCATTGAAAAGTCATAGTTCAAGGGAAGTATTAAAATCAGGCATAGCCGATCATGTATGAGTAAAAGAGAGTAGAAAGTGAACCTTAGGTTTACTTTCGGTGGCCTTGTAAATCTCGCTTTCCTTATTTTGTCCTTTAGTCCTCACATTCCATGAACAATGTTTCTGACAAAGGAGGAAGAATTACTGTTTTCTGGATCAGAATCTATCCATATCACACTTATTGTTAGTTAGTTTTTGACCTTTAATTAGTATTTTTTTTTTTTAGCTCCTTACGTCAAGTGGCTTCATGCCTTGTCTGGAGCGATTTCCATAAAAATTTTTAAAAATATAGAAAAGAAAAGGGAGGTCACCAAACCCTGTGATTTCGCTAGTTTCATGAGGAAATCACCAACTCAATGTGTAATATTATTAAGCGGGATGTGAGTTGGAACCGGAGTCGTTTGTAGACCGATTTGAGGTCAAAATAAAAATAGAAAAAAAAAAAAGAATTGTTTTGGAAAGAAGTGATCAAGTTAAAACATCCCTTCTCCATGGTGTCAGTATGTCGAAAAGAATGATAGACAACAGAATAGTATTGTACAAAAAGACTGTGACTATGGAATCTGGTCACAGGCATTTACGTGAACCAAAGCATATTTAATAGGGTACCCAGCAGACATGAGTCTGACAGACAGAAAAACTCATAGAGAAGAGTCTGTGTACCAAAACCATTGCAGGTCTGAGGCCCATTTGGTCATTTGTAAATAAATTTAATTAATAAATAAAAGCATTCTGCTCTTAAGTTTCGGGCAGTAGGTAGCAACCCGAAATAAAAAATAAATTCCTCTTTCTCTCCTTCTTCTTCTTCCCTTTCGTTCTCTCTCTTCTTCCTTCTATCACTTTAGACGACGGCACTACGTGTTTCTCAGGCAACTGCCCCGCCGCTCTTACCCAAACATTGATTGCTCTTATAGTCCAGCCTCCTTCCCACAATCCGTCTCCGCCGGAAGCACTTCCGTTTCCGACGGAAGTACTTCCTTCCCATAAAAACGCATTGCTCCTTCTCTTTCTTTTCTTTCGTTGTGCCCGGCTCCCCACACGAGGTAAGTTGTACGTTTGTCGTCGTCTCATTCAAATATACAACACATTCTTCTCTTTATACCAAGGGAAGTAACTTTTGCACCACCAGGAGCTGAACAAACAAGTTATGTTGTCCCCCTTACACTTGATACTTTGCCTTTTCTAACTCTCAGTAATTACCTTTATTTGTAATGTTATCTCTGCTGTAACTTTTTCTCTTTGCTTTTACGTATTTGAACTGAAACGTAATATGAACTGAATAAAGCTTATTTCACATAGGTTTTTCCAGTTACTATATATATAATACCTTAAGATATTTTTCTTTTCTTATTTTTTGGCATATATATATATATATCTAGGCAGCATCTTCTCTTGCAGGCAAGTATTGTTGAATATAAGAGGCAACTCCTGTCTAGATATCCTTTGGTAGATCCTTTCAATAGTCCGAATTAGGATCTTAGTTTCGGAGGGGAATTAGCTGATGAATTTGCCATAATTTGCATTTATCTCCCAAGTACTTTCGGACCCATCTGGGTCCATCTTCGGAAGAATGAGGTTAATCAGGTCTAAACCATGTGTAGTATTTATAGAAGGTTTTTGGCGGGAATTAAGTGTGTGTATATATATATATATATATATATATTATATATATATTATATATGTGTATATATTAAAATATTTAATGAATCAAACCATTACTTTTACTGTTCCAAGAATTACAACATCAAGTCCATTATGGCGTACGATCGTTTCCAAGACAGTTTTGAAATATAAGTTTTTTCCTTTCCTATACTACCAACATATCCACCTGTGATTCTTTCTGTCAGCGGATGTTTCTCTAGAACTAATTTTTTTTAACTTTCTGTAAGACGTTGCTATAGGCGCTGATGAAGAGACGTTTTGGACCAACTTTATAAAATAAAATAAAGTATTTCCAAACTGTTTTGGAAACGATCGTACACCATAATGGACTTGATGTTGTTATTTTTGGAACAGCAAAAGTAATGCTTTGATCCATTAAATGTTTTTATTATAGCTCTGGTTGATCTAACTATCATCCATTGAGCTGATACCTATATATAAAGTGCTCGGAAAGTGTTTATACCTGATACACCTCGGCTTTAGGTCATATACCCTCCGTTATAGTCAAAATTTCCTTTGATTTAAACCTATATATATATATATATATATATATATAATATAGCATATCTAGAGTTTATTTTTAGAACAATTTACCAAAGTGCTCAATCACTGAAGCAATGGCCAAATTTATGTAATTTTGATACAACAAAAAACTCCTAGTTACAGACATGAGGTTCATGGAACCGAGGATGCTGAATGTTATTCATCTGTAAAATTTATCAGGAAGTCTTTGAGGCGGGAAGCTGAAATATTATGGTGAAATTTAGCTTAAATTTTCAGAGACTTCCATTTCAGCTCTCTGCCTAGTTATACTAATGAATGTCTCCCAGTGTACTTGGTTTTATAAAACTGAGCCAGGGTAGCCCATGAAACCCTGGGTATGTAACTAGGATTTTTGTTTGTTTATATATATATATATATATACATACATATATATATATATACATACATATATATACATACATATATATACATATATATATATACATATATATACATACATATATATATATATATATATATATATATATATATATATATATATATATATATATACAAACTTAATTAGGATTTTATTTTTTGTCTTTTAATTTTTCCAAAATATTTAATAAAATAAAATAATTTATTTATTTATTATTTGCAGTTTATTTTGAAAAAAAATTATTGTTTATTCTAAATATATTTGGAGGACAAAGAAATTTTTATTGCATGTTTTTAATAGATCTAAAAGATACATATGCATTTCAATTAACTATTGGGTTGGCCAAAAAATTTGTTCGTTTTATTCTTTACTTCTGTCAGTTTATGGGGAACCCAAACATCAAGTTTAGAAACATAACTGAGTTTATGCCATTCATTTTCAACGCTTGATTTAAGTAATCTTGAGAATATCTGCGATTTGTCTGGTTGTCAAACGGCAATCTTGTTCAACTACGGCTTATGCTTGGTCACTGTCGATCATCTTTGGCCGGCCAGAGCAAGGAACATCTCTCACTGACAAATTACATTTTCAGAATCGAGCAAACCATTTCTGGCACACCCGTTCTGTAACAGCATTCTTCCCATATCTTTACGCAGGTTTCTGTAACTTTTTCCTTTTCTGTAGTAAAAAAGCATCAGATGTCGGTAGTGCTCTGCTTGATCTTCCATTTCAAGGCCTGAAATACAAGCAAAAATGTAAGAACTCCTCTGCTCAGGGGCTTATTACACACTGACGTCAACATATAAAATTACCTTTAGTAGGCCAGAAAGATGACATGAAAAAAACTAATAAACTTTTTGGCCAACCCAATTTTTAAATATTTTTGATCAAATGATATCTTGTTATATTCCTATATTTTTTTGTTTGTTTTCATATAACTGTTCGTATATGTCTTATATTAAATGATGAAATCTTATGGTCAGACATTTCTTCTTTTAAAAAGATCCCTATAACTTTTCATAAATACTTACAATAAAATAAATTCTACATATTTTATGATCATAAAAATTTTATAACATCATAAATTATTGACTTGTGGGATATTCAGCGTTACCTGGGTAAAAAAAGTGATAAAACCAAGAAACTCTTACTTTCAGCCATGAACTCCATATTACTATTTTTTATCATTTTTAAAATTCTATAATTAATAATTTTCAAGTTATAAAATATAATATTGTCTTTACTATTTGGTTAAGTTATGAATGAAATAAAGTGGTATCTTTGTTGTTTGCTTAAAGTTATAAATAAAATAAAGTAACACATTGTTTTTGCTGGGGAATTTTTAAGCTTCAAAATCACATTCGAATTAGCTTTGGTTTAAGAGCACACATACTTGACTTTGGGATAGAAACTTTAATTCTAGGTAGAAATTACTTTTGAAGTGACAGCTTAAAAGCTTCAAAATCACATTCGAATTAGCTTTGGTTTAAGAGCGCAAATACTTGACTTTGGGATAGAAACTTTAATTCTAGGTAGAAATTACTTTTGAAGTGACAGCTTAAAAGCTTCAAAATCACATTCGAATTAGCTTTGGTTTAAGAGCACACATACTTGACTTTGGGATATAAACTTTAATTCTAGGTAGAAATTACTTTTGAAGTGACAGCTTAAAAGCTTCAAAATCATATTCGAATAAGCTTTGGTTTAAGAGCGCAAATACTTGACTTTGGGATAGAAAGTTTAATTCTAGGTAGAAATTACTTTTGAAGTGACAGCTCAAAAGCTTCAAAATCATATTCGAATTAGCTTTGGTTTAAGAGCACAAATACTTGACTTTGGGATAGAAACTTTAATTCTAGGTAGAAATTACTTTTGAAGTGACAGCTCAAAATCTTCAAAATCATATTCGAATTAGCTTTGGTTTAAGAGCACAAATACTTGACTTTGGGATAGAAACTTTAATTCTAGGTAGAAATTACTTTTGAAGTGACAGCTTAAAAGCTTCAAAATCACATTCGAATTAGCTTTGGTTTAAGAGCACAAATACTTGACTTTGAGATAAAAACTTTAATTCTAGGTAGAAATTACTTTTGAAGTGACGGCTTAAAAGCTTCAAAATCATATTCGAATTAGCTTTGGTTTAAGAGCGCAAATACTTGACTTTGGGATAGAAACTATAATTCTAGGTAGAAATTACTTTTGAAGTGACAGCTTAAAAGCTTCAAAATCATAGTCGGATTAGCTTTGGTTTAAGAGCACAAATACTTGACTTTGGGATAGAAACTTTAATTCTAGGTAGAAATTACTTTTGAAGTGACAGCTTAAAAGCTTCAAAATCACATCGAATTAGCTTTGGTTTAAGAGCACAAATACTTGACTTTGAGATAAAAACTAATTTTAGGTAGAAATTACTTTTGAAGTGACAGCTTAAAAGCTTCAAAATCACATTCGAATTAGCTTTGGTTTAAGAGCACACATACTTGACTTTGGGATAGAAACTTTAATTCTAGGTAGAAATTACTTTTGAAGTGACAGCTTAAAAGCTTCAAAATCACATTCGAATTAGCTTTGGTTTAAGAGCGCAAATACTTGACTTTGGGATAGAAACTTTAATTCTAGGTAGAAATTACTTTTGAAGTGACAGCTTAAAAGCTTCAAAATCACATTCGAATTAGCTTTGGTTTAAGAGCACACATACTTGACTTTGGGATAGAAACTTTAATTCTAGGTAGAAATTACTTTTGAAGTGACAGCTCAAAAGCTTCAAAATCATATTCGAATTAGCTTTGGTTTAAGAGCGCAAATACTTGACTTTGGGATAGAAACTTTAATTCTAGGTAGAAATTACTTTTGAAGTGACAGCTTAAAAGCTTCAAAATCACATTCGAATTAGCTTTGGTTTAAGAGCGCAAATACTTGACTTTGGGATAGAAACTTTAATTTTAGGTAGAAATTACTTTTGAAGTGACAGCTTGAAAGCTTCAAAATCACATTCGAATTAGCTTTGGTTTAAGAGCACACATACTTGACTTTGGGATAGAAACTTTAATTCTAGGTAGAAATTACTTTTGAAGTGACAGCTTAAAAGCTTCAAAATCACATTCGAATTAGCTTTGGTTTAAGAGCACACATACTTGACTTTGGGATAGAAACTTTAATTCTAGGTAGAAATTACTTTTGAAGTGACAGCTTAAAAGCTTCAAAATCATATTCGAATTAGCTTTGGTTTAAGAGCACACATACTTGACTTTGGGATATAAACTTTAATTCTAGGTAGAAATTACTTTTGAAGTGACAGCTTAAAAGCTTCAAAATCACATTCGAATTAGCTTTGGTTTAAGAGCGCAAATACTTGACTTTGGGATAGAAACTTTAATTCTAGGTAGAAATTACTTTTGAAGTGACAGCTTAAAAGCTTCAAAATCACATTCGAATTAGCTTTGGTTTAAGAGCACACATACTTGACTTTGGGATATAAACTTTAATTCTAGGTAGAAATTACTTTTGAAGTGACAGCTCAAAAGCTTCAAAATCATATTCGAATTAGCTTTGGTTTAAGAGCGCAAATACTTGACTTTGGGATAGAAACTTTAATTCTAGGTAGAAATTACTTTTGAAGTGACAGCTTAAAAGCTTCAAAATCACATTCGAATTAGCTTTGGTTTAAGAGCGCAAATACTTGACTTTGGGATAGAAACTTTAATTCTAGGTAGAAATTACTTTTGAAGTGACAGCTTAAAAGCTTCAAAATCACATTCGAATTAGCTTTGGTTTAAGAGCGCAAATACTTGACTTTGGGATAGAAACTTTAATTCTAGGTAGAAATTACTTTTGAAGTGACAGCTTAAAAGCTTCAAAAACATAGTCGGATTTCCTACGGACACAGGTCTCGGTAGTAAATAAATTAAATAATTCAGTTCCGTTTGGTTAACAAATACAGTGAGTGATCTTGCCTGATAGTTTTAATACAAACATACGTCAGATCTAAATAAACAAAAAAAATCTGATGACCGATATACACAGCAGTAGTTGTAATAGTTATATTAAAGAGAGAAGCACATATAGTGGCCTTATCAGCAATTTTGTGTTTTTCCCATTCGGTCGTCATTCTCTCTCTCTAAGATGACAGCGAATCTAAAAATGGACCGTGAGTGAATGCACTGTGAAAGAAAAGCAGTGGGAGTACTCTTTGTATTGCTGAATAGTACCTCCTACTGTCTCTTTAAATCAGTACAAAAATGGATTGGAGTCATAAGAAAATGACAAACAAAAAAATTATTTGCCAATGTTCGCACTAATATGCATATAAACTAACGTCTTAATAGAAGAAAGAAAGAAACGTTTCAAATCGTTATGTTTTCAAACAGGAAAAAAAGGAAAGAAAAAACTCAAAATATTCATCCAGCAGTTTTTTTTTACTCTAAATTTTCATATGAGGCGAGGGGTGTATATATTTTTTAACTTAGATCACTGTGGTCGTGGTCGGACTATTGCTGGATACTTAATGTTATTGGGGTTTTTTTTTTGGGGGGGGGGTATCATTTGTCTTTGCTGCCTTTTTCTTCATGTGAGTCTATTCCATGCCCTCCTGAATTATCAGAATTTTATCAGATCTCGCCTTTTGAGTCTTCTAAATGTTTTTGAAGTCCTCTCATCGTTTTTTTACTTGTGTTTTTTTCTTCTGCCTTTGGATTGTATTAGTTGTTTCTATAACTCTACCATATATTTCTATTATTCTCTGATGATTGACGGATAGACTTTCGAACTGTAATTTTTGTTCTATCCGCCAAGTAAGACGTGTAGGTCTACAAATAGATTAACATGGAAAAACTGATGGTTTTTGTATGTAAGACGAAAATGGAAATGATAAATCTCCACTGAAATGCGGAAATAAAGAACTGATGTATATTATGTCTTTGTATTGCTTTTTACATGGTCTTTGAAACTGAATTGATATAATATAATATAATATATATGCTCTGAATTTTGTAATAAATCTTCATTGAGCTTGTATTTGGAAATTTTCGGACACTGTAAGGAATATGAAATTGAAAAAATATTTTCCTTATAAAAACCCAATATATATATATATATAAATATAGAGGCTAACAAGCCTTCAAAAACCATGTATTAGATGCGAGTAATTAAATCAAAAGAAAAATAAAAATATTTCGAAACATTTAATAAAATATTTCGAAATACCTTCCGTTTTTGTTT
Organism: Sepiola atlantica; assembly: GCA_963556195.1. NCBI lineage: Eukaryota > Metazoa > Mollusca > Cephalopoda > Sepiida > Sepiolidae > Sepiola > Sepiola atlantica. Next base: position 33,307,011 of record OY744521.1, on the reverse strand, counting down.
TTTTTCTTCATCTTGATTTTTTTTTTTTTTGGCTAATATTTCGCTTGACAAAAACAAGCTTCATCAGAGCCAAGACAAACAAAGGTATAACCTTTTTTTTCCATAATTTACTTCCTGGTGTTGGTGAAGTGTCACGTCCGGTGTTGTGGACTATTGTTGAAAATGTCTTGTTTTAAATAGAATAGAACTTGAATGCGCATGGTCGCTGCGAGTAATAAATTAGGAAAGTTCATTTTATAAAGCATCTTATGTAAGTTAATATAAATATAGAGGCTAACAAGCCTTCAAAAACCATGTATTAGATGCGAGTAATTAAATCAAAAGAAAAAGAAAAATATTTCGAAACATATATATATATATATATATATATATATATATATATATATATATAGGTGTAATCAATCAACGGAAAATCATAAGCGCACAAGTGGGAGAAAACAAGGTATAATAATAGTGAATAACAAACTTTGAATTAAAAAAATAAACGTGCAACTTACAATTTCGTGTCGAATTTATTGGATGATTTTAGAAGCAAAGTAAAGTAAATCCCAATTTCAGTTTTTGTTTTGGGGGATAGTCTGTACGAAATTTTTGGAAACCATTCCCTTCCTCAAGCCTTCTATGAAGTGTGAACAGGGCTTTTGAAAATGGCGAACTAAAATAGATACTATTAATATTTCACAAACCGACCACCTGTCAAGATCATATGTGGAGGTGTTTATAATATCTATATATATATATATATATATACATCAAAATATTTGTAGGATTCCTATATATATATTTTCATGGTTAGTGGTGTATGTTGTCATATCGTTATCAGTGTTGTGGTTGGTAAAATGAGTCAACTTTGCTTTGACTGATATCCAAGGGAATATATGAACTCTTCTACCACCCCCCTACCGCGCCACCAGCTACATGCATAATAGTAGGTTAAACTAAACTCTCAAACTTTAATCCGGCAACTAGACTAGGATAGGAAAAACACTGCTTCAACATGAACACAAATTCCATGTGTATATATATATATATATATATATATATATATATATATATAAATTTGGGAAAGTTAATTTTTTTTAAGCATCTTTAAAATTTTAAACTTAAAGAGGCAAAATGCCTTAAAAAAACTGTTAGATGCAGATGTTTTATTAAAATCAAAATAATTTTTTTTTTCCATCTTGACTTTTTTATCTAATATTTCGCTTCATATAACAAGCCTCATCAGAGATTTAGACAAATAAAAGGTATTAACCATTTTTTTTTTTTTCGTAACAATCCTTCCTGGTCTTGTAGAAGTGACGTCCGATGTTGTGTTGACTTAACGGTGTAAATGTCTCTTTTAAATTTGAACTTAATACCTTTTATTTAAGTTTAAAATTTTAAAGATTCTTAAAAAAAATGAACTTTCCTAAATTTATACCTACCGGCGATTTAAGTTCAAATTTAAAAGAGACATTTACACCGGGGATCATTTTACATGAAATCTATATACAAAAAATTTCCCTCACTTCAAATTCCAAAATAATACTTTTTTTTTTAAATTTTTCCTTGAAGTTTTTCAGGGTGTTCACACGTGATCGCCTAAAACAGGTAGAATACTTTTGGGGTGGATGGAGGGTAATTTTGCAGAGGATGTTAATCTTCAATCATACGAAAATATGAATCAATATTTTTTCGTAATTGGGACAGATCACAGTACTACTAAGGTCTTTGTAAACATTAAACAATAAGTTTGTTGTTAAACTTCACAATAAAGGAATTAACTTAACTAATAAAAAAGTTATTTATTTTTCAGGGAAAATGTAAAATCTGAAAAAAGAGGGCGATAGAAAGGGATCAGAGAGAAAGCGAGCAAGACAGCCACACTCTCTCTCCCCCTTCCCCTTCTCGCTTATACCTTGCTCGATCTTCGGTAAGGTCATGAGTGGGCACTGGTTGTTTAAACTTAAGGTGTTTTGGTTATTTTTCCGATTTATTTATTAAATAACTTTAAGTAATTACTGTTAATATGGACGAAACTATTGTATATTTATAACTAAAATAAGCAAATGCAATTCCAAATTAATAATATCAAATGTTAATTAATTATGAACGGTTTAAAAAATAGTTATGCTAATTAGGCTGTCAAACGGTTCTCTCTTAATCTTTTATATTCACTATATATACAGAATATCAACACTTTATGTCGTATCATCGATTGATACGCACCATAAACTGGTATCGTCTTGGCCTTCGGGGCTTGATTTACGCCGGTCTATGGGTCTGTCCTGTGCAGTTCTAGGAGGTCCACCCTCCCAGGCTTTGCCTCCCCTCTTTGGGGAGGAGTAAGTTTATTGCTTACTGTCTGAGGCGCCCCTACCGGGGAATGCCGACGGGGCTGCTCAGGCAATTTTTAATGGCCAGAGTGCTCACCTTCTCGGGCGCTGGCTTTAAAAGTCCCACTTTCCCGACCCGACCTTGGGTCACATCTTACCTTGTGGGAGTAAGATAACACTGGCCTTGTGCCTAACCTCCTGGGGAGGTAAATTAGATGTTGTATTATTGATCGGCCTTTGTTCCGATGGATACTACACCCGATACTACACCCCATAAACTGGTATCGTCTTGGCCTTCAGGGCTTGATTTACGCCGGTCTATGGGTCTGTCCTGTGCAGTTCTAGGAGGTCCACCCTTCCAGGCTTTGCCTCCCCTCTTTGGGGAGGAGTAAGTTTATTGCTTACTGCCTGAGGCGCCCCTACCGGGGAATGCCGACGGAGCTGCCCAGGCAATTTTTAATGGCCAGAGTGCTCACCTTCTCGGGCGCTGGCTTTTCAAGTCCCACTTTCCCGATCCGACCTTGGGTCACAGCTTACCTTGTTGGAGTAAGATAAAACTGGCCTTATGCCTAACCTCCTGGGGAGGTAAATAAAATGTATTATTGATTAATATGACAGTAACCCGTTTTGATTATTAGATAGGAGTGATGAATGAAAAAATCTTTCGCATTTATTCATTTAGATATATATATATTAATATTGGAAATTTATTTCCGACAATGTTATGTTTTTGCTGCAATTTTTATTGATGCCATTGTTTGTGTGAGTATTACTAAACAAATGATTTATTTGGATGGGAATAAACAAAGAATACCATGAGTCTCATTTTTCACTTTGTGGCATTATTTATTCCCAGCTCTGCGAACTAAATAAATTGTTTGCTAAGTAATAATACCCATGCACACAATAACATCAACAAAAAAGCAGCATAATACATAACGTATATAAGTAAATATTGGCTTTTGAGAGAAATTAAAAAAAAAAAAAAAATCAGCCACAGAAAACTGCCACTGTCTGCATTTTATATATTTTAAACTATGTCCATCATTTTTTGGGACACTTAGAAGCACAATTAAATGTTTTATTTTTTGTTTTTTTGGTGAGTGATATATTTCGGACAACCTTTGTTCTTCAGCGGTCATTAATGAAAAGTGAAAACTGAAAATTCTTCTGTTTGTTTACAATGCTTGCATTTGAGAATAAAGTTCAGATTGTATATTTATAAACACATGCAATTATTCTCAAATGCAAGAACAGAAGAATTTCAATCAGTTTTTGTATTTTGTTCATTACTCTGATCTAGTCCCAAAATGAACTCAAACATTTCAAATTAGAATATTAAGACGATTATTTAGTTGTTTTTTTTAATTTTAGTTTTTTCTATAATTTACAGAAATTAATATCCCGGGAAACGCTGGGTAGCCCTGCTAGTAATTTATAAAAGATATAAGAACACTAGTAGAATACGCATTAATAAACATAATTATATTTCCATGTAAAATCTCAAACATGTTTCATTTATTTTTAACAATCTTTATATTATTTGGCCCCAAAAATATTTTAACTCTTATTATAAATGAAATATTAAATGTTCTTTTTTTTTTTTTTAAATTTTTCTTTTCCAGAATGGAAAAAAGTCTGTTGGAGCAAGATTACGAACTGCCCTTAGACGCAAACGTAAATTAAAACTACCGTTTTGGAAACAAATTTACTTGCTGTGGAGTTCACCAATCACCAAATTTTGGATGACCCAGGTTGGTATTGTCGATTACAATAAATTTTCATTAATCAAAGCATTTATTGTTTTTTTTTTTTATGTTAAACAATGTAAAAAGAAACTCTTAGATATAAAATAGAGCCAGTTTTCCTCCTTATTTTTAGAATTAATAGCTTTCTTAACAAAAGTTACATAATTACATCTGTTTTGTCAGTAATTTATGGCAAATATTGGTCTGTGTTGTTAAAAAATGAAAATTGTATTTCTAATTTATTTCAATATTTAATCCTGATTAATGTTTTATTTTTGATTAGTCATAAAGGAAGGCACAACCCATAACACCGGGGAAAAATTTAACAAGACAATTTTTTAGAGATTCACCAGTGAAAAAGAGGTGAAGGAAGTCTTTATTTGTCCATTTCGCTTTCTTTCTCTTTTGTTTTCTTTAACTGACTCACATTCGACTGTAAAGAGAGGGAAGAAAGAAAGGAAGGAAGAAAGAAAGGAAGGAAGAAAGAAAGGAAGAAAGAAAGAAAGGAAGAAAGCTGCCTGTTCTGGTTTTGACCCACTTCCTCTTCTCTCTTTCAGGTGTTCTATTTCATTTATCTGGGTATCTTTAGCCTGGCTGTGTTATGGCCCACCTGTGGCAACATTTTCTTGGATCTTATCGTATGGCTATGGACACTGGTTATAGTCACAGAAATTGCTCGTCGGACGTACATCAAACACCAGGTATAATTTTTGTTGATATCATATTACCTATTAGTAATTTCTTACTTTCTGATGAAAGCGCTACAAATTTTTCCTATATTTTTGCTATGATCATTAAAAGAAATTGTCATAAAATGAATTTCTTATTGTATATGAAGTAAAGCCAGTTTTACCCCCTACATGGGTGCTTGATAGCTTCAGTAACAAAATCCACTTAATAGAGATTGATTGGTCGTTTTGGAATTGAAGACTGGGTTTGTTTTGACAGTTTGTGATTTAAGAAGTCAGTACTTAAATTTGTACAATAAACATTTGGCCTTGTTGTTTAGGATGTGTAAAAACAAAAACCGTTTTTGATAAATATAGTCAGATTGACACAGAGTAGCGAGAAGGTCCTGTGCTCTGCTCCCTCCAATGGGGCTACGGTAGGAAGCTCACTCTATATAAAGAAATTAGTGTGGGGGAGTAAGATAATGCCAACATCCATCAGCAATAAAAGTAAGCAACAAAAATCATTTTTGTTTCGAGTCTTTATTTGTGAGCAAAGCTGCGGAAGAAAATCCTTCTTAAAATGCAAGATAAATTCACCAGCCAGAATAACCAGATTTGGTAGCAGTGCTCCATCTTATATGGTGCAAAAATAAAACAAGAAGAAATTAATTTTTTTAACGCCTTAAATTTAGTTGTGTAAGCTCTATTTTCAGTTTTCACCAGAGCAGTAAGTTTTTTTTTTTAATTACTTTGAAATATTTTCAAGTTCAACACTTTTGCACTTATTAAAAGGTCCAAGTCTATCAAAGTATTACAAAGCCATCCTGTGATGGGGACCTTTATGGGCTTTCCTAACTTCACATCCAGCCATTCTTAATTTCTCTTTGATACTGCAAACACTTCGCCCAGATGTATAAATGGGTATCAACCTTGCTGGGAAGTATAACTGGTGACAGAGATGGGCCAGATTATCTGTTTTGCTTAAGGCTATGAAACCATTGGACTTATCCCACTCTTACATAGATAGAGGAGTGTAGCATATTGCATTGTTGTTTTGCATACCCCCCCCCCCAATCTGGACATTTACTTTATCTTATGTTCTCTTATTTAATATTCCATTTTAAGCCTATGTATTATGTTAAACGAGTGTACACTCTCTGTAAAAAATGCTGAAAAAAAATTATGCTTCTTCAGTGTTCCCACTAATATTCATCTAAATCATAGAATTACGTCAGTAATTTAATTTTTCTCATATGAATTATCATTATCATTTCTGATGACCTAAAGAAAAAAAATCACATTGACATTTTATTTAGAGTAGAGGATTTCTTTCTGAATTCATTTCAGGCAGGGGGGGGGTGTCTGACTTACTATTTGCTGTCTCACTTCCTCTTACCACTTGAAATGGTTTCGTCCGGAAGTTAGAAAAAGTCACGTTTTTTACTTGCTAACCTTTGTGTGACGGTATGAATTTATATTTATTTATATACAAATAAATACACATTGGCCTTTATTACAGAGTGTTTGATTAATAATTGAGGGAGTTTGGGTAGAAGATTAATTCCTTGCTCCCTTTAAAATGTTTTTTTTTTTTAATTTGTATATTTTGATATTAAAGCTGATTATTTTTTTTCCTACAGACTAAATTTTGAATTGTTTATCTCAGTGATGAGTCTTTCGGGGGACTTATGTTTTGAGGCATGTCCGTCCGTCCGGATTTTTCTCCACAACCATCCATTGAATTTCTCTGAAATTTTGCATGAAGTTGTAACTTTGGTCAGGTTAGAAAGTGACATTCTCCGATTTTTGAAAAAAAATCTGATTAGGCCCCCAGGTGGTCAAAAGTCCCCGAAATGGCAAAAAATGACATTTTTTGCCCCATAACTTTTCATCCATCCATTCAATTTCTCTGAAACTTGGCCAAAATGTGGAGGCAATTGTTCCTAATAGAAAATAAGTATTGCTGACCTTGGAAAAAATCTGGTTCGCGCCCCCAGGGGGTCAAAAGCCCCTAAAATGGCAAAAAATTACCCTTTTCTCCCATAACGTTTGATCCATCCATTCAATTTTTCTGAAACTTGGCCAAAATGTAGAGGCAATTGTTCTGGATATAAAATGAGCATCCTTGAACTCAGAAAAATTCTGGTTCGTACCCCCAGGGGGTCAAAAGGGGGGTCAAAAATGCCCCAAATTGCCCAAATTTATTGCATTTTACACTCGCCACATCGAGTCACATACAGAGGGGGACCACGCACGCACGCGCGGCTTGTTTTTTTTAATAAAATTACTTAATAATTCTTCCATTCTTTTTTTTTCTTGCAGAAATATAAAGCCCTCTCATTGCTTGGGCACTGTGTCGAGATAGCACTAATCCTAGTCTTTCTCATTCTCTACCTGATTCTGCGCATTATTCCCAATTGGGTGAATTTCTCTGATTTTATCACAGCAAAGATTGTCATGGCAATTGGCTTGATTTATTTCTTTTATCGCCTGCTTGGAGTCTATCTGCCCATCAGTCCAACGTTAGGACCCAACCTTGTACGCATAGTCAGAATGGTGAGTAATATATCTGCGCATACACACACACACACACACACACACACATATGTGTAAACATTGTTTCATTGAAAACACTTGTTAGTAGTTCAGTGATTGTTTATAGCGATTATTATACTAAAGCTGAGTAAATCAAAATTCGTTTCTTAAAGGTTTTAATCACACAAAATACATGTTAACTTAATCCCAGAACTAAGGAATATTTTCTGGTTGAAATAAATTCCATTTTAATTCTTCTAATTAGCCATAATTTCTAATTAACTAAACAAGTCATCCATCTCTTACTTAACACTCTATATTGATTCAACCATTGTCTAATAGTTTTTAATTATGGATAATATAGAAGTAAAGAGACTTGTTATTTTGCCATCTAATTTACATACGTGTTTGTGGTGTGTACAGACACTATGTAAATTAGATGACAACGCTGAAAAAAAAAAGTCACTCTTTCTCTAAATGCTAAGAGACATTAAGAAATATTAGAGAGCGGTTGAATCGACATACATAATATATAGATAGCTAAGTTAAAATGTTCAGTTAAATATAAATCATGGTTAATCAGAACAGAATTTTTTTTTTTGAAACATAACAAAATTCCAGAACTAAGGTATCTTTTAGTATGTGATTATAGAAAAAAAAGCTTTAGAGCAACAAACATTAATCGACTCAGCTTTAATATAATAATAGATAACTTAATAGACAGAATTTATGACTAATCTTAGAAATGTGATGGTTGATTTAAACATATCTGATTTGAATGTTAAACATGTTTGACTAATTCAGTTTGCCATCTTGGAAAGTGTCTACTCCCAAGAACTCAATCTTGGCCTTGGCCTTTTGGCTAAGATCAAAGTGTAGTATCTGTTCCGATGGATACTGCACCCCATAGACTGGTATTGTCTTGGCCTTCGGGGCTTGATTTACGCCGGTCTATGGGTCTGTCCTGTGCCGTTCTGGGAGGTCCACCTTCCCAGGCTTTGCCTCCCCTCTTTGGGGAGGAGTAAGTTTATTGCTTACTGCCTGAGGCGCCCCTACCGGGGAATGCCGACGGGGCTGCCCAGGCAATTTTTAAACCCCACTTTCCCGAACCGACCTTGGGTCACATCTTACTTGTGGGAGTAAGATAAAAACTGGCCTTGTGCCTAATTCCTGGAGAGGAGTAAATCAATACTCATAATAAGGATGTATATAGCAAAGGGAGATAACTGTGTTTAAGTCCGACGTTGTGTTAATGTGTCTTTTATTGTTGCAAGCTTTCTCCCTAACACACACACACACATCTCTCATATTAGAATAGATGTATGAAGTCATTGCTGTTCTTAAAGGTCTAATTTAATCTTTTATATCATATCTGAGCAGTGGATTATATCTTCACTGAGAGCTACTTTTTATGGGACTCCTTACTGATATTCATTCCAAATTAGATGTGTTTACTGTGCAGCTCGTGTAAATTCCACAAGGTGTCCGTAAATTATTTAAATAACATCTTCAATATGTTTTTAAAAAGAAATTGTAGTTTGCTTGAAGCATTGCTGGTAAATAGAAATGTAAGTTCGTAATCCGAGGCAGGAGCAATGCGATATAGGTACCGGAAGGTGGAACAGATGAACAAAAATAAATGATTGGAGAAAATATGAATGGAATCTCATATCAATTTATTAATATTTCACGGTTTAAATACCAAAACAGTAAATAGAAAAAAGGTTTACTGTCAAGCAATTTAAAAGGTCCGGAATAAACTTTATTTTTCGCATAAGATAAGTTTAGATGAGTTTGATATCCAATTAGCTTATCTAAACTCATTTTTTGTGAACCTGCCACCAATTCTCTGCGGCATTTCGTTAAGTTGTGTCCAGTCGCCTTTTCGACCACTCATTCATATTTTTTATTTCTTTTGAGAATGAGAGGTTCCACTCTCGAAAATTAAAGTTTATTCCGGACCTTTTAAATTGCTTGACAGTAAACCTTTTTTCTATTTACTGTTTTGGTATTTAAACCGTGAAATATTAATAAATTGATTTGAGATTCCATTCATATTTTCTCCTCTCATTTATTTTTGTTCATCTGTTCCACCTTCCGGTACCTATATCGCATTGCTCCTGCCTCGGATTATGAACTTACATTTTTATACAAGTTTTTATTAAAATGACATCTTCAATATGATTTGCGTCACTTACGATACAAATATTGATGTGTTTTGCAGAACTTTTGTGAACTTAATGCAATAAATGCACATTTGCCTTCAATTTTCACACACCTTCACTCCTGATTCATCAAATCAAGTGTATTGGATCAGTGATTTTTGTTGAATAAATTTTCTCCTTCACAAAAAGAAATCAAAAAGACTAAAGTCTAGTGAACAAAGAGATCATGTAAAAATCAGTTAAAAAAATACTAAATTTTCTATTTCATTCGATTAAATGAAAAATATCCAATGCGCAAAGCAACCAGGGGTTTTTACCCCGCCTAATAAACCGTTATCGTCCGGGCCTTCGGGTCTGGATTTACGCCGGTCTATTGGTTGTCAGTCCTGTGCAGTTCTAGGAGGTGCACCCTCCCAGGTTTTGCCTCCCCTCTTTGGGGAGGAGTAAGTTTATTGCTTATTGCCTGAGGCGCCCCTACCGGGGAATGCCAACAGGGCTGCCCAGGCAATTTTTAAACAACCAGAAGTGCTCAAATTCTCGAGCGCTGGTTTTTTCCCACTTTCCCGACCTTGTCACATTTTACCTTGTGGGAGGAAGATAAATAGAATCCTATATATTCAGACTTTACAGACACCGTTAACACCTGGGCAACACTAGGTGACCATGCCAGTTATTCAGTCAGCTTTCCGTCCTTGTCCAATTCAACTGTATTTTTTGTTGTTTGTTTTCTAACACTCTGTATGTGTGTGTTTGTTTTCAGGTTAAGCATGATTTTGTGGCCTTCATCAGGATGTTCCTGATATTTTTGTTTGCTGGTGGTGTAACCACACAAGCCGTCCTTTACCCAAACTACCCGATAGGTATTGAGATGTTAAAAAAAGTACTAACACGTCCACTATTTGCCTTATTTCTCACCCAAATCAGTGACCTTGACGGTAAGTACTATTCAATGAGTATTTTTTGCAGTTTTAATTCACAGTTTTAAACATTTTGATGCTAGGAAATTTGGATTATTCGAACTGCTGTTCTCATCTTGGATGTTATTCTCACAACGTTTTGGTCGATGTAACCATGGGGCAACGGATAAAAGTGTTAAGTAATAATCAGTTCTTCTGGAAATTGAAGAATCAATCCTCAGTATGGGTAATACTAAGAATAGAATTACAAATTATTTAACACACTTTTACTCAGTCATGGCTGACAGAACGAGAGTAAGCAACCATCATGGATTAATTATAGATTCCCGAATTTAGCAAGATGTTGGCTTTTTGGCTAAGATCAAAGTGTAGTATCTGTTCCGATGGATAATACACCCCATAAACTGGTATTGTCTTGGCCTTCGGTGCTTGATTTACGCCTGTCTATGGGTCGGTCCTGTGCAGTTCTAGAAGGTCCACCCTCCCAGGCTTCGCCTCCCCTCTTTGGGGAGGAGTAAGTTTATTGCTTACTGCCTGAGGCGCCCTACCGGGGAATGCCGACGGGGCTGCCCAGGCAATTTTTAATGGCCAGAGTGCTCACCTCTCGGGCGCTGGCTTTTCAAACCCCACTTTCCCGACCTGACCTTGGGTCACATCTTACTTGTTGGAGTAAGATAAAAACTGGCCTTGTGCCTAACTCCTGGAGAGGAGTAAATCAATACACCTGAAGAAGGTTAAAGATTAGATTAACCGTAATGTGTGAATAACATCCAAGATGAGAACAGTCGTCCGAATGATCCAAATTATCAATCCTTATCTCAAAAATTCTGAAACGTAGTAGGAAGTTGTTTAGCCATTTGTTACATTGTTTTTCATTGGACTATTGATCTATGTCGATATTTCTATTCCAACTGTTTCGGATGATGTACCATCTAACCTTTTTTAGGCAGATTGTTCAGTGTTTTTTCCCAATATTTAAGTACAATTTGTGTAGCTCTAAAGTGGACAAATTCTTGTCTATAACAGATCCTCTAGACAACGGCTCATCACATAAACAGCTGGAGTTACACATAGCAGTATTATGCGTTGCAATGATGTCTCGTTTTTTCTTTCTTTTTGTTGCAGTCATCCTCTTTTCACTAACAGCAGTTTAAAAGTTACTAATAATGACAACAGTACACAATCATTTGGGGTTTAACGATGCTTTGGGGTTTTTGGGGTTTATTTTTCATTCTACAATATGCATACATAATACTTTATGGATATCGCTCATAGGGGGCGGGAGCTTCTGTCTCAAAAACTCTCCTTCACGTTTCAGAATAAAAGAGAAAGATTTTATCAGCTTATTTGACTTCTTGTCCATGGCATCATATCCTGACATATAGCCCTAATTCTAATCTTTTTACTTTTAATGGAATGTTCCACTTTAACCTTATGTAGAAAATACCGTTTTTAAAGGTATTTTTACACACCTACATCCGATCTTCAGTCACCAATCGAACTTGTATAGGACTTCAAATATCTAGAACCGACTATATGAATATGCATATTGACCAGATGTGGAGTGCAATCAAATGTCTCAACAAAATCTGAAAAGCTGCTATTCAATATGAGACACAACTGAAAGTATTCAAGGCATCAGTCGAATCCATCTTATTCTATGTATTAGACTCTTGGACAGTAAATATTTCCTGATCACAAAAGCTTATATGGATCATGCACCAAAATGCTGCGTGTTGTATACAATATATTGTGGCAAGACCATGTAACGAATAAAATGTTGTATAGTTGCTTTCGATGCATATATGCAGTTGTTAAACACCGACTTTTGGTGCTGTCACAACATGGATCCCGACACGACGAACTGATGGATGAGCCAAGGAAGAAAGGAGGAAGATTTGTGTATGTTGATCTTATGTACTTAAATCTGAGAAACATCTATATAGACAAATAGTCAATGACAGTCCTATTTAACAATAGGAGGGGCATCAGCATAGAACAGTGCATTTAAAAAAGATGGTAGGGTACAATGGCCTAAATATAGCATGCATATCAATTTTGATGAGGGCAATAGTCTAAAGACAATTAGTGTAAATAAATGATCTAAAAACTTCAGACAAAATAATTTAGCCATGTTTTTTATAATTCTTTAAAGAAAGTAAACTTTAGATATCTCATGTATGCCAGATATATGTCTGAGGTTGATTCTATCAGATATGAGATGACTGAGGTTGCCTCTCTGCGAGATATGAGATGACTGAGGTTGCCTCTCTGCGAGATATGAGATGACTGAGGTTGCCTCTCTGCCAGATATGAGATGACTGAGGTTGCCTCTCTGCCAGATATGAGATGACTGAGGTTGCCTCTCTGCCAGATATAGGATGTCCGAGGTTGCCTCTCTGCCAGATATAGGATGTCCGAGGTTGCCTCTCTGCCAGATATAGAATGTCCGAGATTGCCTCTCTGCCAGAGCCAAATATAAGATGTCCGAGGTTGCCTCTCTGCCAGATATAGGATGTCTGAGATTGCTGCCAGATATAGATTGTCTGGTTTGCCTCTCTGCAGGACACGAGAGTGTCTGGGGTTGCCTCTCTGTCAGATATCAGAGTTCTGGTGTATCAGATGTCTGTGCATGTAAATAGTTGTATTATATTTTTTGTTTTTATATTTCTGAAAATTTGTTCGTGTATAAATGTAATTAGCAAACTATTGTACGTAAAATTTCATAAGACTCCTTACTGTTAGGTGTGTGTCATTGCTCATTTTAGAGAGAGGCACTTTTATATTGAAAATTTTGTTTCATAAGACTCCTTACTGTTAGGTGTGTGTCATTGCTCATTTTAGAGAGAGGCACTTTTATATTGAAAATTTTGTTTCATAAGACTCCTTACTGTTAGGTGTGTGTCATTGCTCATTTTAGAGAGAGGCACTTTTATATTGAAAATTTTGTTTCATAAGACTCCTTACTGTTAGGTGTGTGTCATTGCTCATTTTAGAGAGAGGCACTTTTATATTGAAAATTTTGTTTCATAAGACTCCTTACTGTTAGGTGTGTGTAATTGCTCATTTTAGAGAGAGGCACTTTTATATTGAAAATTTTGTTTCATAAGACTCCTTACTGTTAGGTGTGTGTCATTGCTCATTTTAGAGAGAGGCACTTTTATATTGAAAATTTTGTTTCATAAGACTCCTTACTGTTAGGTGTGTGTCATTGCTCATTTTAGAGAGAGGCACTTTTATATTGAAAATTTTGTTTCATAAGACTCCTTACTGTTAGGTGTGTGTCATTGCTCATTTTAGAGAGAGGCACTTTTATATTGAAAATTTTGTTTCATAAGACTCCTTACTGTTAGGTGTGTGTCATTGCTCATTTTAGAGAGAGGCACTTTTATATTGAAAATTTTGTTTCATAAGACTCCTTACTGTTAGGTGTGTGTCATTGCTCATTTTAGAGAGAGGCACTTTTATATTGAAAATTTTGTTTCATAAGACTCCTTACTGTTAGGTGTGTGTCATTGCTCATTTTAGAGAGAGGCACTTTTATATTGAAAATTTTGTTTCATAAGACTCCTTACTGTTAGGTGTGTGTCATTGCTCATTTTAGAGAGAGGCACTTTTATATTGAAAATTTTGTTTCATAAGACTCCTTACTGTTAGGTGTGTGTCATTGCTCATTTTAGAGAGAGGCACTTTTATATTGAAAATTTTGTTTCATAAGACTCCTTACTGTTAGGTGTGTGTCATTGCTCATTTTAGAGAGAGGCACTTTTATATTGAAAATTTCTCAACCATTTTTGATTAATAATCAATGTCATTAAAATTGGTAAAAATTCTTGACGTTATTGACTTTGCATTTATGTTTCTTTTATTATTTCAGGTTTTGACAAATGCACGCCGCATTACAAAAACATATCGCTTGGATACTGTGCAACAAGTATGTTGTTTTTTATTTTTATTTTAAATGAAAGATTATCTTCCATTTAGTTTGCCTATTATGTCTTTTGTCATAAAAATGTGGATTTTGAAGGATAATGGAAAAGGAATTTGTTTATCAGTGATTTCTCCTTTATTTCTGACTATCACAGATATCCATAACTTAATACCAATATTAAGTTCGACTTGGCTTTAATTTACCTTAGATTGGTCATATTCAGGTTAAAATATAAATACCTTTAGCTACAATAAGATTTAAAGATTCCAACCTAATAAAACTTTACAACAGACACAACTAATAATTGTAAATATAAAAAATAATTGCCCTTTAAACAATAATTGCATGGAAAATTATATAGTTTATATATGTGTTTTTAATCTAATAATAATAAAAATACATTTATTTATATTAGATCGACTGTATAAAAAATTAAACAACGGATTTCTTCACATACAAATTTTTTTTTAATAATGATAGATACACTAACTCAATTTTTCCTTCTAAACACATTTGGTACCTTAAGAATAGACAACTCATATTCTATAGAATAATCAATTCTTAAAAAGGTAGAATGTAATGGACTGGGATCTAAGTATTGTAATCTCTGTATAACAGAATTATTATCTAGTATCAAAATTAAAACTAATCTACTTTATGGAAAATCGGAAATTATATCATCCTGCTTGAATAAAACAAATATTTAAATATGACCAATTGAAGGTAAATCGAGGCTAATTCAAAGTTAATAAAAACTATGTGTTATGGACTGATCCGGATTCATCCATAGTGACAGGATCGATTCGTCAGGTCACTATAAAGTCGACACCTTTTCCCTTACCAAGAGTCGGTAATGGCGACCAACTTATTGTAATTAAATATTTTTAATACAATTCCTATTCTTTTCAATTCCTGTCTTTGGTTTCTTATTTACTTAGTGTTATATTGTAAGAATAAGAATATCAAAATTGTAAATTAGTATAAATAACCTTGAAGTATGTATAATATACACCTATAAATACAATATAAACATACAGTTTATCTAGTAATACAAATAAATTATTTCCTTCATGTATGGGTAAATTGATTTATTTTAATCATCTAAATATTAAAAATATAACTATAATTGCTAACATTACAGATAACTTATTATTCATAAAGCTAAACAATATTAAGATAATACTTTTGATATTTGATTCTATTTTTACTTTTAGAATTGTTTTATTAACCTATCAGTTGAAATAGAAGGAAATTATTCTATTACTGGTAAATTGATGTCTATCTCCCTTCTACTGCAATTTAAATTTGCAAGAACCGTAAAAGAATAAAAAATATATAAATTTCTCTCCTTAATCATTAGAACTATCTAATATTTGAAGTATAAATAAGAGAAATTAAAAATATATATAAACCATATTTTTCTTTGATTTTCTGGTGGATTCTGAAGATTTGGACAGTAAAAGAAACTTTGAAAGAATATTTTTTAAACAAAAGATGTGACAATTTATTTTTTTGTCCAAGTGGAGGTATTTTTTCTAGAGAGAAGTCATTTATTTGTTAAGTTGTTGGTTTTGATATTCGTTGGAGGGAGAAAAACAATAAATCATATTTAAAATACAAGTTACTGGAATAAATTGACCTTGAAACAATTGCAAAAGGACTTTGCTATGAATTTCTTTTGCAGTTAACTAAAAAGCTAATTTTATAAAAGATATATACATCTATATAAGAGATAGATAAGAAAAGGAGTTTATGATGACATCATAGTGTATTCTGAAATCTTTTGACTTTGTGAAAATTGAAGTTAAAAGATTTCAGAATGCATTGATTGAACAACTGTGTCTATAAGTACATTTTTGATAAATCATTTTACTATTTTCAATCAAATTTGTTTATATAATATTTTTATTTTCTTTTATATAAAATGGTTTCGTAGAAATGAAGTATAATTTAATTTTTGTTTAATTTCAGAGGATTCGATTTCTTCACCATTTGTAGCAGGTATGTTATTTTAACCTCATCTATATATATCATCATATATATATATATATATATATATATATATATATATATATATATATATATATATAAATGAATAAATGCAAAAGATTTTTTCATTTATCACTCCAATATTACCATCAAAATGGATTAGTGGGATTTAAATCAATAATACATCATAGTATTTTAAAATACTGTATATATATCGTAGCGATGAAAGGCACAAATAACTCTTTCCATGCCGAATTTGCATAACTATTTTTTAAACATTTCATAATTAATTGATGTTTGGTGTTATTGATTCATAATTTTATTGTTCTGTTTATTGCATATATATGCAATATTTTTGTCAATATTAATAGTAATTAAAGTAATTTAATACAAAAAGGATAAATTATTAAACATTCCTTGAAATATTTTTGATTCATTTTCAGGGAAAGATACACAAGCTATAAGAAATAGTTCTGAAAGGGGAAAGGGGTGACTGACTGACTATTCCTCTCCCTTTCTCTCCACCCTTCGTTAGCGACGCCATATAGAGAAAGGGGAAAGCGTGTCTGTTAGAAAACTACGTCACATGTTTTTATTATTTTTAATAAGTAAAAATAAAGAAAACGCACACAAGCACGCACAGAGAGAGAGAGTTGATTTCCTCTTTCTGTTCATTTCTTCGTGGGTTAGGGTTAGTTATTAAAAAGATTGTTAATATCTATTTATATGAATAAATGCATGGTTACAACAAACTTATTAATGAAATGTTTATTATTTAACACTTTGGTTTCAAGTATTTCAAGTAGCGAACTTTTCAAAGCAATAGTTAGCTGGCAAAGCCAGCTAGTGTATATATATATATATATATATATATATATATATATATATATAATACACTAAGGCAATTTCACCTTTCACCCCTTTTTTTAAAGATCGACGAAGATGCAATGCCAAAGAGAATAATTTTTAAATTTCATCTTATGTCACTGTTGTGTCAAGGATGAAACTCTAACTAAAATACACTTTCCTGGCTTTGGGCTAGAATCAAACTGTAGTATCTGTTCTGTCCAAAGATGGTACAATAATATTGTGGGGTCTGCGTTCGTACTGGATGTCCATAGAATAAAAATATGTCACAAACTCCTACAAGGGTTTTGGAGATAGACCCCTTCCCCATAACCGGATATATTCTGAAACTACATAAGCCAGAGTACTTAGATAAGTAGTTTTCAGTTTGAACAAGGGAGGTACAATAATATTGTAGGGTCTTCATTTATATCGGACGTCAATTGAATGAAATTATTTTTAAGCATGGCAGATAGAAGGTACAACTGTGGAATTTTCACGGGTCCCACCAGTATATATATATATATATATGTGTGTGTGTGTGCGTTTAAACATTGGAATTTATTTCTTACGTTCTATTATATATCACACTAAATAGGAGGGGGGGGTAAAGTAAATTAAATGGCGTAAATAAATCTATATAAAATAAATACTTTGTTGATTTTTTTATAAGGAATGTTTTTATATAAAGGAAAGTTGTATTTCTGTCTGCGTGTGCATGCGGCTAAAACTCAGAAACTACATAAGATACACTTGCAAAGCTTACTTAATTGGATTTAGTATGACTCCGGCATTTTGGGTATCACCAGTAAACAAGTGGAGGGGGGAGTCCAAAAATTACTTTTTTTCATTCTTACTGGTTGCTGTTCCCAAAACAACATAGAAAATAGATCAAGGAGTCAGTCAGCTGCCGATGACTGCTTCTTTCTTTCTTTCTATTATATTGAACCAGTTGCTAAAGAGAGTTTGGTGTAGTCTGCATAATTTTGGCCTTATAAACAATAGATTTTATGCAATACTTCCCCTTCAAGGAGATGTTGTCTCTAGTATTGTAGGAACATGTGAATGGGGATTGGGGTTTAGGCCTAGTAGTGCTTTTAGGTTTAATAGGTGGACACAGGAGTAGCTTGTTTTAATGGAGTTCCTATTGAATAATTTATTTCGTGTAAAAAAAACAAATAACTGTCACTTTCATTGCCCGTCCTAGTTAATTCTCTATGCATGCTCAGTTGCATCTTTATTTGTGATGAGGTATATTATTGGCGTACAACATTTTCCCACCTTTTTAAACATAAACACGGATTAATCATAAAGTTGAATTATATGTACAAACGGGCATAGTTAAGATGACATCCTCGGCAGGTGGTCCTTCTTTTGCTTCTGGTTTATTGGAAACTTATTCATGACTCATGAATATCGATTCTAGCCACATAGCCTGTTTGTTGTGATTTTTTTGTGTTGTATATTTGTCTTTGGTTATCCTTTGCTTGATTTTATTTTTCCATAAAGATTAAATCATTTTAGTTTTAAATTTTATTTATTTGCACATTTTTAAACTCATAGAAAAAAAATGAAATTTTAGTTGTAAGGTAAACAACTCCTATTATGTTCATCAATTAAAAATATCAGTTATTCCCATCTACATTATTTGACTTATGCTTATGGTTGAAGACACCGTTTATGAATGATGTGTCATGTCACCTTTTTTAAAAGTTTTCTTTCTGCAGCAAATTTCTGGATTTACAGTGTCTTCTTAAAGAAAAAGAAGAAATCATTATCTTAAAAGAAGCATGAATATTTTTTTTTTAAATCTATTGTAAATTTATTAAGCTTGTTTTTAAATAAAAAAAATAAATTTATATGAATCTCCAATAGTCGTTTATGACTATTAGAGATTCATGTGAATTTATTTTTTACTTTATTTTATATTTAGCGCATTTCAATTAAAAATGCAATTAGAATTACATTATTTTGTCTTTCAACTGTAAATAAAATCAACTAAAAGAAATGCCTATGGAAATAATGATAACCTCTTATCCAAAAAAATTCAGACACATAAAAATAAACTTTTAACAGCAAAAAAATGGCGAAATATATTCAGACTTATTTCCCTTGAACAATATTCAAGTTATCTCCCCTTAATTAGTAAATCTACATGAATCAGAAACGTACAACATTTTTAACCGGCTTGATTCTGTTGTCGGCATTGGTTTCTCCAATTCTTTTTAGAATCAGGTATTTACAAGAGGGACCATTTGAAGTTTACCAACATTCATAGTGAAAATGGTGCTATGGAAGCGACTAACACACACAGGTTGTCAGTGCGTGTTATCTACTTCACCACTGCCACCTCCCCCAAAATGTATAATGCGTAAATAGAATTGAATTTTGAGTTTCACGTAAAGTTTTTTCTCCATTTCCTTTCATTTCCAGATCCTGTCATCGCTCCTGTTGCTGAATGTCCATATTCCAGTTTGGGTGGCTACGTTGTAGTATTGCAGTATTTAATCATTTGCAAATTAATTCTAACTACAATTTTATTTGCCATGTTTGCGTACGTATCTTTTTTTTTTCTTTTTTTTTTGGTCATTCACTACATTTTTTTTCATGATTCGACAACTACAATAAATATATAAGTGTCATTCAATAAAAAAAAATATCGAACTCTTTAAAACAAAAAAAAGCTAAAAAAGCAAAATATTTATTTTTCTTATTTCAGAATTTTTTACATAAATCTATACTCTGTGTCTTTGGAACCCCAAAAATTATTTTAATCTCACAGAAATATTTGTTCTGCTGAAGTTATTTGAAATAGTGGCAAATTCAAAGAGTGCTCCAGATTTTAACAGAGCTATGTCATTAAATTGTTAGTGGCCGCGATGTACAAACTATATGAAACTTACAGAAGAATGTATGATGTGTATGGAGAAGTATGTTTTGTCAAAAAATGGGCAGATTCTTTTATTTAATTCATGGTGGTAGATTATTCTCATTTCATCAGCCATGACCGGGTAGAAGTGTCAATTATTATGTTATCCTTAGTTATTATTGCCTGCAGTAAGGATTGAACCTTCAACCTTCAGAAGACTCACTTAGATCTGATTGTTAATCAACACCTTTACGGTCTAAATAGTATTCAAGATTAAGACAGGCCAAGCAGGTTCGCAATAACAAACACATATGAAATGTTGGATTCAGTGTTGTGGCCTTGCAGGCCAATGATAATGAAGACAAACACAATGGTATAATTAACAAAAGTGTATTAACAGAAGTATGTTACAGGAGTACGCGTCATGCGCTTGGGGCTATAACTGCCACACTTCGCTGCCTCTGACGCTTAGATCTTACTGTATTTATTGGGTCCAAGTAAGTCTATTTATTTCTGAAATAGGTAGATCAGCTTACCCCATAACAGTGTGTGCTCATTTTTGCTTACAAAATAGTTACAATAGAAGATTAACCCCCCCCCCTTTTTTTTTTTTTTTTTTTTTTTTTTAACATAGTTCATCCCAAACAAGGCAGGCTGCCACTGTAGACGTAAGGGGCTACTGAGAAAAAAGAAAAGGGGAGAAGGTTGGGGGGGGGGGGTTCAACCTAAATTGGGATCTGCGCAGCGAGATGTCTGTTTACATTAGTTTTAAATTTCTGCATGTCAGTACTGTCGAGGAAACAGGGGGCAGCGAGGGAGTTCCAGAGGCCAGCAGCACGAGGAAAGAAGCTATTTGAGTAGAAGGCTCTCCGGCATAATTTCTGTATAATTACAGTATACAAAATTGTGCATGCTGGCCTTGTCTTTTCTAATGCGAGTTATTAGGTTTCGATGAAGTGAAGGTCACCATAGACAAATAGTTAAAAACTCAGTTCAAAGATGTAGATTGAGGAAATTGTCTACACTATTACTGTTCGTCACCTTATCTGGTAACTTGTTCTAAAAATATATTCCTCTAATTGTAAAAATGTTCGGTCATGTTCAGTGTTTTGGGCAGACGGAAAAATTATTTATTTATGAAAACAATATTATGTAGTTACTCAGTGGTATTTTATTGTTCAATGTTGAAAAAAGTAGGAAAAATTTTCCACTAGAACTTTAATTACAAGTATTTTCCCATTTTCCGTATCATACAAGTCACTTCGATGACTATGCCTCCATCTTCTTTCGTTGGACACAAGTCAAGGGCAGATAATTTGCAAGGGCAGGTAATACGCATTTAAAAAAATAAAAAACAAGTACATTGATAAAAAACAATTTACTGTAATGAGTATATTTAATGTGAAAGTAAATAAAATTAAAGTAATTAAATTGTAACTGGTTATCTTTCCGCAATTTTTTTCTATTAAAAATTACATCATTCTTGCATAACCCTTTGTATGATTACCTGCCCTTGCAAATTATCTGCCCTTGACTTGTGTCCAACGAAAGAAGTGGGAGGCATAGTCATCGAAGTGACTTGTACGATACGGAAAATGGAAAAATATTTGTAATTAAAGTTCTACTGGATAATTTTTCCTAATTTTTTCAACATTGAACAATAAAATACCACTGAGTAAGTACATAATATTGTTTTCATAAATAAATAATTTTTCCGTCTGCCCGAAACACTGAACATGCACCAAATATTCAATGGTTAATAGATTTCGTTTTTGAAATGAACTGTTTGGGAACAGTAGTGAAATGAATTTAATGCTCTTAACCTAGTAAATTACTAAAAATGAGGCCATTGTTTGATGCCATTTTTTTTTTTACTATATCCTAATTATCGTTGATAAATTTTAATCTGTTATTATCATTATCTTTTCTTTTTATTTCTTAGGTTGACAATCAGTAAGGTTGACAGTGAAGCGGCTTCCATCTGGAAATTTCAACGTTATGCTCTCGTTGTTGATTTTGAAGAACGCTTGTGCTTTCCGCCACCTCTGACTTTCATCAGTTACATTGCTATGTTTGTCAGGTTGATCTATAGAAAGCTAAAGAAATGTAAAAGGAACTGCGAATTCTTTTGTCATTGTTGGAAAAAAACTACATCAGTAAGTCAAAAATAAAACACTCTAAACTTGACTTAATCCATCCAGTAACAACATTATCAAATCTAATAGTTTGTTTTTGAATGAAAAAAAATATGAGAAAACCTAACATAAAGTTAGTTTGCAAGATTTTCAAAGCCAGTCAGACCCAAATAGCAATCTGTCTGACATATCGATACTTGATTCAAACTAGCCTATTTTTGTGTATCTTCTTTCCACTATGTTATTGGCACAAATCTATTTTATTTCGCATCAGTTTTTTTCTGAAAATACTTATACTGGAAAAGAAAACGTGTAGAGTAGAGACTTTTTACTTAGTCATCACATATTCTTATACACTAAAGGGAAGTAATCATGTTATGAGGTATTTCCCTTGACTTCTGCAAAAATAAATATCTAAAAACATGTTTTTTATTTCTTTGTAAACAAATCTGTTATTTTTTCTTTTACTCCCGGGAAATGCCAGGCACGAACAGCTAGTACCTATTAAATGTAAATGCATTTTCTGTAAACTTGGCTAATATTACCTGACTAAAGTACCTGTTCTGTCAACAATAACAGTTTTCGCACAAACCAAATCAAACATTAAAAAGAATAGGTAACATTTTTATATCAAAATAAATTTGTTCAAATTTAAGCAATGGATTTTTCACATCATACTCATCAGAATTAACTTTAATGATTGTTAATTGCTACTTTACATCAAACAACTACAAGAGTTCTCACCTATATCTATAGAATCTACGAAAGTACAAGCATGTCAACATGATGTTTATTGGAAATCATATGGGTAATCAACAAGTTTAAAGTGTCTCCTAATTTAATTGCTCTATTATGTTCATATATTCTTTTCTTTATGGGACATTGAGTCTCACTAAAATAGATTTTCTCAGTCACAGCATGGTATTGTGTATATTCCGGCATGTATGTCTTCGTTTTTATAGTGAGGTAAATTGGATGGTTCTAAAACCATGTTGGGAAAGAGTGGAAAAAAGATGTTTGTTACATGTGTTGGCAAGGAGGATAACGTTTCTTAGTGTGGACAGTGTGGTGTTGCATGTTCTGTATATGAATAACTTTTTTCTTAGCATAAAGAATGAAATTTTGGAGTATTTTAGTATTTTGAGAGAGTATTCTATTGTGTTTATTAATGAGATATTCTGGATTGCAAATAGATAAAGCTCTAAGGTATAGACCTATTATCATGCTGTGATTGTGGTGTGAGTGGTAATAGATCTAATCGTCTTTGTTTGTGGGTTTTCAGTAGACTTGATATGATAGTGTTGTCGTTTTTTGTGGATGAGGATGTTGAGAAATAGTAAAGAGTTATGTTCGGATTTGAATTGAGGATTTATGCTAGTTTTTTGGGGAAGAAAAATTAGAATATCATCGATATATCCGAAGTAAATTACGTTTTTAATACAGCGTGTAAAAAGTTCTACCTCAAGAAATCTTTCTTCCTACCTCATGTTTTATTTCCTAACAATTCGAATCACCTCCCCTCCTTTGCTTACCTCTCTCATGCATCTTACCCACTACTTATCTGCGACTCTTATCCTGCCTTACATCTCTACCTTTTCTTCTCCTCACATACCCAACCCATGACATACAGTATCTATTTTCCACCTCCCTTCGTTTATTTTCCATTTTTATGTATAAAATGTTGAGTTCTGTTTAATAAAGCTCATTTTACAAAATTAACATTGTCAAACAAATCGACCAAAGTATCTTGGTCTATATTTCTGAATTTTTGAGATGAGGATTAATGATTTGCATAATTTTGGTTATTCGGACTACATTTCTCATTTTGAGTGTTATCATCACAACGGTTCGGCCGCTGTAACCTCCAGCCTTCTACAGGTGTATCTCTTCAAACTTGGGAATATTTCTGTCGAACTCAGGAATCTGGACGGAATTTCGAATGGAACCCTTTATTTAATCCATGCGAGTAGCATGCTCTTGTTCCATCAGCCATGACTAGGAGAAGTCTTCAGTAATTCGCAATTCTTCATATCACCTGCACCGAGGATTGAACCTTCAACCTTCAGAT
Source organism: Sepiola atlantica (assembly GCA_963556195.1). Classification (NCBI taxonomy): domain Eukaryota; kingdom Metazoa; phylum Mollusca; class Cephalopoda; order Sepiida; family Sepiolidae; genus Sepiola; species Sepiola atlantica. Next base: position 33,282,819 of record OY744521.1, on the reverse strand, counting down.
AACTATCACTTAGAACTGAATTTAACTTAGTACTATATCCACTGTGGCACGGCTGTTTTGGTCGATTGACAATTCATGGCTGACAAAAGAAACCAAAAAAAATAGTAATCCCCCCCCCCACGCCGCGTGTGTAAAAAAACAAAACATAACAAAAAAAATAACTAAAAACTGAATAATCTGAAATTAGTATCACTTTGGATAAACTAAGACAGGAATTAGCTTAGCTAAGTTGCAAAGAAAGATTGGGAGAAAATACCAGCTGAGAAATGCAAGATGGCTATGACGAGAAACATTTGAATGTAGTCATCACTATAAAAAAAGGGATACAACCAAATATTGAAGAGGGATTCCTTTATGATTGACCCTGTCATTTTTTCCTCTCTCAAATTACAACCTGTTACTATTCGTTTCAATTTATTTAATGCTGGGAAATATAATCGGTGACAGACTACCCTCCTGTCACATGAATGATTCAAGCTACTACTACTACTACTACTACTACTAGTCTCAGATTCATTCTGACCCAGAGTGATCAGGTACTCATCTATGGTTAATGTAATCTATGCTGTGTATGACCTAGCTTACACATAAATTTATATCATGAATAACTAGTTCAAGCAAACACGATAAAAAAATATTTGAAGATATAAAGAATTTGAAGGATAGAAATTTCTATCAACATGATTGAATTCAGCATTAATAAAAGACCTTAAAAGGGTTGATATGCCACAAAACATATGATTGGGAATCTTCCAGATGCTTATAAAGTAGCTTATTTTAATTTTACTTTTTTTTTTCTTTTTTGCTAGCCAGAAACTGCTTCTTCATCCCGCCACACTCAAAGGTTCAAGAGGTCAGAAGATTACAGTTACTGGAAAAAATGTGCTAAAGAATATTCTCATACATTAGAGACGCAGCAGAAAATGGCAGACATTCCAAAAAAACAAGCAGAAATGTAAGACATTTTCCTTTTTTTTTTTTTTTTTTTTTTTGGAGCATCGGTGGAAATCTTTCTCCATTTGCTTAACTTCTATGTTTTGCTTCGCTTTTGTTTGTTTTACAAATTGTTAAATACATTTCTACTTTTGTTTAATTTGTGAAATGAAATGCATCATCATCATCATCATATTCAGTTTAACATCCATTTTACATGCTGGCATGCTTTGGATGGCTTTAAGAAATTGAATTCAAAACTAATCTATCTCTGGACAGATCTTTATTTATCCCTCTTTCTCTCAAGTGCATTTTTATCTCTTCCTCCTATATTTTCCTTGAACTGGACCTGCTACCTTAACTGTTTTACATCTCCTGACGCAAAAACTATGATTAATTGAAGAGTTCGGGTGCAAAACGCGATAAATCCAATTTGTTTAAATCGAGATATTTAACAATAAAAAGACGAATATATTAAATATGGCCTTCGACCAAAGGTTTAGTTTATTTGAAAGCAACGAGAAATCATGCTGGTACCATATTATGTAAAACATAATTTTAGGGTGTCGTCGAGTGTTGAAATGCAACGCGTTTTGTAGTGATAGTTTCGTAATTTTTTAAATGGCGTTTATCGCGTTTTGCATTCAAACTCTTTAATTCTTTCAACAAAGTCTCCTGTTCTGCACACATACCGTCCAGATTTAATCTTCTACTGAAGTCAGTTAATTGATTTTAATTTTCTGAGATCATAAGAAGTAAGATTTTAAACTTGTTTTGCTAATTTCATTATTCATATTGGTAACCACTATGTCACAAGAAGTAACTAATGATAAATAAAATGATTCATAATCTAATCATTTACTTATAAAGCTCATTTTCATCAAAAGTTTGATCAATTCAAATTATTAAAATCATACCTTCTCTTCTCACCAGTTGCCGTGCATATGTGTTGCTATTCTCCGAGCACTGGGGTCAAATTCATCTCCTGCTTATGCCATTAATCCTGCAACTAATTAATTCAACACATCTTACTCAATGGGACTGATTTATTCAATCAGCCACAACTTGATCGTCTAGTGAGCTGCAAAGTCAAAGGAGTGAGGAAACAGGGGAAAGAGAAAGAAGTGATACTGTTTTATAAGCCCAGGTTTAGTTATTTTAACAATTGTCAGACAATCTTAAACCATCTTATGAATCCAAGCTTCCCCACTAGATTTTCAAGATTGCAACTAGTACTCAATTATCTGTCTGATCTTCTGTAGAAGATATATCCTATTTAAACGTAAAGTTAGATCCACCCAACAAATATATTTTAACTGATAGCTAAGGTACCCACCAATATTTAACAATTTATTTATTTATTTTTATTTATTATTTTTGTTTATTTGTTTCTTTGGAAGTCTCTCTTTTTTTAATTAACAATCTCATTTAAACTTTTAGTTAAACTTTTTTTCAAAAAACTTACATATCTTTCTTTTCCATTTTATTTTCTTGGATCTCCTTTTCATTCCCCCCTGTCAATTATCTTTCCTTATTCCTTTCTAATACTGTCTCTGATGAGAAAACATCTTTTTTCCTCTTAGTTTTTGCATGTCTAAAGAAGGTATATAATACACTAGATTATATGAAAATATTTTCTAGTTATTTTTATACTATATTCAATATTTTTCGGAATGAAAATTTATTTGAAATACATTTTTGTTTGAGTAAAAACCATGTTAGCTGAGCTCCAATCTCTGGTTCCTCCTAAAAGATTCTCAGCAAGAACTATTTTTCCTACCATGACTGCAATGAACTTTCCTTTCTTTCTCTATGTGCCAAATATTAAATGGGAGTTCCATGAACATTTTATTCCCAAGAACTTCCCATCTGTGTAACACATTATCATGGGACTGCTAGGATGTGACGATGGTTAAGTGGATAACGACACGGACTGACAACCTGGGTGTGCCAAGTTCGAATCCAGTCGATTCTATATTACCACTTTCACCTAGGGATGTTGGCAACTATTACATGGTTCCTCCTGCAAGAATACCGACAACAGAATCAAACCGGTTAACAAAGTTGTACCATTCTGTTTCATACGAATTTACTTTTACTATGGGACTGCTTCCCTGCAAACTACAACATGGTTGTCTTCAAATCAAATTTCAACAAATACTCGTCATAAACCATCTTCATGAGTAATCAAATTTTGTTTATTCAATTCATCAGTTCCAATCCTCTGATCATATTGTTCATCATTCAACAGCCAACCCATCCATCTCATTAACCCTTATCCTTTGACCTTGATAAACAGTGACTTAACAAAAAGGTCTTAATGGCGAAACAAATGTTAATGGAGACTCAATAAATGCATCTATAAACGTTCTACAGATTTGCAGAAAAGTCACCATTACTTTGTATATTTCTATTCATGTAAAGTTAGGTATGTGTATATGTTTATATATTTCTATGTATAGGATTCAGTCCTAAACTAATTAACCGATCATTGTGAATTTTTAAACATAGCTCCTATGCGTAAGGGTCAGTAATGTGGGCTATATTTAGTATAATTTAGTTTTATAGAGCAAAGAGGTGATAGAAGCCCTTCATGAAAATTCACATGACTCTGATTTTTGTGAAATTTTAATAATAGGTTTTAGACATAAATTAATAAATATTCCCCAAATTTCAGTATCTTTGGAATATTTTAAAGGGTTTTTAGGCGGCATAATATGTGCACAACCATCCCATTTGAAAATTTAAATATTTCAGATTTGCATCTAACTTGAGCTATAGTCATTAGACACCAATTAAGCAAGATTCCCTGAATTTCAATTTCTTCTTAAGACTCCTTAACTTTAAGCCTTAAATTCTAGATATTTTCTAGAATCAAAATCATGTAATGAACTTTGATCCAAATATGAATAAGGATTCTAGACGTAGGGTTTACTAACATTATATGTTAATTTTAATCTTCCTAAGGGGATGTAAAAGTGGTGCATAACTGTTCTGTTTGAGGAATTAATTTTACCAATTTTGGGAGAGGTATTCTTCTAGTTAGATATATATTACCATATTGTACTCAACTTAAGCATTGCAGAATATATTGATGTCTGTGGTAAAAGAGAAACTGGCTACTTGATACCGACTTCCGGTTTTTAAATCTGAAATACATGAGTTATCAAAATAATGTTATCCATTATATTTCAGGTCAGACGTTTTTTTTTTTTCATTGGGGAGGGCATAATTTGTTTTCACCATTTTTTTTTTTTTTTAATTATTAGCACATAAGAAAATCAAACTGTTTTTTATTACAAATAATCAAATCAAATTTCTTTTATAATTGGAACGTTTTTTGGGGGGTTTGAATATATTTTTTTTAAATTGTTTATTTTCAAAATGTTTTATTTTTTGAACAGTCTGATAGTTTTTTTTATAAATGTAAATTTAACAAAATTTAAATATATTATAGTATTAACATATCCAATACAGAATATTCCCAAAGAAATTATCTTTTATTAGACGGCGCCAAAGAAATTCCTGTTGATGACTGTGAAAGTGTGACACTATGGCTTTGCCGGGACAGCTAGGTTATCTTGGGACCGGAACCAATGTGGCAACATGGTTTGCTTTGGACGACTGGGGCGATCTTTGCCTGACTTTTTGTGACGACAGGACGATGTGTGACAACATGTGCATGTATGTGCAATCTTTCGTCTTGTCATCGCCAGTGAGCAATCAGCGTCTGACGATAGTCACTGTTGTCCGCCTCTGGGACTGGCTGGCTGGTTGGCTGGCTGGGGACCATCGTGCTGCAAAAGAACATCATGTAAAAAAAATGTAATAAACCATTTTACTTTTTAATATAAAAATATATATTTATTTTCTTCCGAAGCACATTTTTATAACTTTGCAGAGAACGCAACAAAACGCGTGCGTCTCTGTCAGAATTCAAAACCAGTCTCTCATTTACAATCTTTTTACTAGAGAGAGAGAGAGAAAGAGAAAGAGAAGGGGGGAAAGTGAGAGAGAAGGGGAGGGAGAGAGAAAGAGGGAATACTGGTGTTATCAGTGTACACCTTGTCAAATGTTTATTTTTGAGTTTCATAACTGATTTTCTCGAATGACGACTGCCTGACCTCTGATCCCATCACATGCACCTGTCATTGAATTAGTTTGACACCGACCTTCAGTCCTCCAAATATGACTGAGGCACAGGTGCACTCAGTGATCTCAAAACGCAGAGAAGTACTGTTTTTGAAATAAGTCTGGCATAAGGATTACGAATATAACGGGGAGTACTTAGCTCCTCAAAAGCTCACGCATTGTGCCATAAAAGTTTTCCGGGCTAGTCCCTCGCATTGCCAGGAATTTGATTTTTCAAAGACTCCAGGTTGTTTCAACACGGTTTGTGTGGATTGTGGGGTCGTCGGGATCCACAAATCTAAGCGGGCGAAAATGATGAGGGACTTTTTTGATAAACACTGCTTGTCAATTTCCGATATCAAAGCCAGAAGCTGTCATCAAGTAGACTGTTTCTCTTTAGTCCAATTTATATAGTAACAGATTTTTATCTTTTGGTATAAACTGATCTTATTAATCCTCTGTTATAATGATACATGTTGTAAATAATGATTCAATTAAACCCATTTTTATTGGAATTATTTCTTTGCTTTCTTTTTCTTTCTAATTTTTTTATGCAGCGTCAACAACTTAAGAGATGATATGCAGCTGCAGAAGAAGAATATCAAACGTCTTAGCGATCGAGTTGTTGAACTTGAAAGAGCATTGCAGACGAGTCGAATATACCTGGAAGACATCAAACATATGCTGGATAAGTCTGGTTAGTTATTCTCTATTATATAAAAGATAAAACCAGACAGGAAAACAACTCTTGAATCAGTCGAGAAGAATAAGTTGTGGTGCTTGTATAATAAAAAGCTGAAAAAAAGTTTTTTTTGTCTTTTAGTGTTGGAGAGGTAAGTAAGGGGCAGGTGACTCTTACTACGATTTTTAATCAAGATTTTCTCTGAAATTAGGAACGTGGATGTTAACACTTTCAAGTTCAAAGATATACTGTATTTTACCGCAGACAGTTAGGGTTAGGGTTTAGGGTTAGTATTAATTAAATTTATTTAAATTACATTTTATGGAAAAATATTGTTCGAAAGCTAGAGCTGTTGTGAAGAGTTACCTGCCCCTTATTTATCTCTCCAACACTAAAAGACAAAAAAAAACTTTTTTTCGGCTTTTTATTATACAAGCACCTAAGTTGTTTATGGTGCTAGATGATCACTATTTATTCATTTGTATTCTGCTGTTAAGTAACCCTAAAATAGAAGATATCCACTTGGCCATGGCCACCCTATCTGAAATCAGAAATTGCAAACCGGTATTAATCAAAAGAAAAATCCTACATTATATTTTAGGCCGGATTTTTTTTTTTTTCTTTTTGCAAATAATAATTTTTTTTAATTATTTTTTTTTAATGGTAAAATAGAAGATATCTACTTGCTGATGGCTACCTTATCTGACACTAGAAATTGCAAACCGGTGTTAAATCAAAAGAAAAATTCTACATTATATTTTAGGCCTGATTTTTTTTTTTTTTTTTTTTTTGCACATAATAATTTGTTTTCAATAATTTGTTTACTGGTAAAATAGAAGATATCCATTTGCCAATGGCCAGATCAAGCTGTCTGAAGATATCGGCTTACTGACCCAAAATGCACACAACATTGATGTTTTATTGTTTTTGTTTTCTCTTTGCAAAACTCAATCATGTTCTGCAAAGCTCAAAACATAAAACAACAATTTCCCTCCCTCTTCTCCTCCTTTCCCTCCCTCCCTATCTCCCCCCTTTCTCCCCTCTTTCACCCCCCTCCCCTCTTTTTTTCTCCCTGAACGAAACCAACCGTTTGCTGTGCTTGGCAACCCGTGACACTTAAGGACAGGATCCTGGTGGTTGAGCAGACTGTGAACCGAGCATAAATAGGACATGGCCATGCAACACACCACTTGGGCCTTTACCAGGGCTAGACAGGCGGTCGGAGAGGTTCGATCCGATCAATCGGCTTGTTACGACAAGCCCTAATTCAGAAGACATAATCAGCACTTGGCATAACCCATACATATATTACAAATAATGTTTCCCAGATTGCTGAATTAGAAGGTGGTGGCTGTAGGGTCAATCGGTTTGCAGGAAAAGAACTGTAACATGGTTGTACCCCTCTACCTGTTTTCCTATTTCTTGGGTGGTGAAGCAAGAAGGAAGAGCAAGTGCTCGCAGACCCCTTCAAATACGAGTATACTGCCTCTGTATCTCTCTTACGAGGGTGAATGGGTGCCCCCACCCCCTCATATTTCCCATTAAATTGGACTCCGTTGTGGGACGATGAAAGTTTACAAACAAATAGATGGCTGGAAAATCAACCAAGAAACCACACACAAAATCTGATTCGGACTTCAAAAAAAGAGAACTTTCCAAGATTTATTATTTTGGAATCAGAAAATGACACCCCTTTAACAAAATTATCTTCATTCTTAATCCAAAAGGTAATCTCCACAAACATAACACCCAAAACCGTTAAAAAGATATGCAATGGAACAATATTAGTAGAGGTGGGAAAAAAAAAAATATGCTGATACTGTAATGGAAAATTTCCGGAATAAAAAAAACAAAAAAAAAAAAAAAAAAAAAACTTATCCGAATGGAAAAATGAATATGTCAAAGGGTGTAATTTGAAGTAAAGAACTCTCCAGCTGCACAATAGATGGAATAAAAACAGAATTGAAATCTCAGGGTCTAATAGATATCAAGAGTGTCTATTAAAAAGAACAGAAACATCATACAAACACCTTTATAATGACCTTCAACACACTAAAGGCTCCAAAAGAGATAAACATAGGATACGCAATAGAAATAGTTGAACTATCCATACTAAACCCTTTTCGGTGTCATAAATGCCAAATGAAGATACATGTTATAACCGGCCAGTATGCAGTAGATGTTCTCAAGAAAACCCCTCGACCACACTACAAACGAATGCATAAACAGGTGCAATTGTACAAACTATGGAGAAGATCATCCAGCCTATGCAAGGATTTGCGATGTATGGAAGAAAGAAAAAGAAATAACTGCAAAACAAAACATTTCTTTTCCTGAAGCAAGGAGAATCGTAGACATATACATGCAGAAAAAAAAAAAACTATGAAAAAATCATATAAAAAAAGAAACTGCCCAAAAAATGATAAATATCACACGTTCGTTAAAAAATTACTGAACCTGGTATATATTAACTCTCTTCGAACTATTGTCTTTATAAACATCATTTTCTTCATATTATTGTGAAATCGACGGGGGGGGGGGGGCAGAAATTAGGAATTGACCAGAACCTTTTGTTCTACTCGACGTTGTCCGGGATCAAAAATTGTAAGATTACCATAGTAAGGGATATATAGTAAATCTCTTTGAACTATTGACTTCATCAATATAACATATCTTCTTAATATGTTGAAATTGGGGGGGGGGGGGCGGGGACAAGAAATTAGGAATTGATCGGGACCATTTGTTCTACTCGGCGTTGTCCAGGATCAATAATTGTAAAATTAGAGTATAAGTTTGGGTAAGTGGTATATATTAAATCGCTTCGGACTATTGCCCTTATCAACATCATTTACCTTCATATTATTGTCAAATAGAGGGGGTGACAAGATATTAGGAATTTACCAGGAACATGTTTTACTAGGCGTTGTTCGGACACAAAAATTATGAGATTTTAGTATTACTTTTAGTAATGGTATATAGTAAATCTCTTCAAACTATTGATTTTATCAACAGTATGTATTTTCTTAATATCGGTAAATGGAGTGGGGTGAAAAATAATTAGGAATTGATTAGGACCGTTTGTTTTATTCGTATTATTCTGGTAAATATTAGCAACATCCTTTCCAAAAAAAAAGAAAATGTCTATTCAAAATAAAATATTGATATTTTAGGACGGAAGATCTAAAAAAATCCATCCAACTTAATTTTATATATTAGATAAATGCTAGTCTTAAATAATGTTTAAATTTGAATATCTATTCTTTTTTTATTCAGATGTTCAGGGTGTGTCAAGTACAAAGGGTCAGAGTCTTCATGTTGCAGCACGCCAGTCTCCTTACCCTGGCACGAAAATTGCTAGATTCCCAGTCTTTGACAAATATGTGCCTTGGGAGGTGAGTTTTGTATTATTTATTTCTTTAAAAAAATGCAATCAGACGTTTTAAAAATTGAATAAAATGATTTTTATTTCAAAGATTTTTATGTTTTGGAATTTTTTGATTGATAATTTGTATTATTTGGGTTATTCCGACTCTCTGGTCAATGTGGCGCAACGGATAAAGTACTAAGTGACAATCAGTTTTAAGTGACAGTGTTGGAGTTTGACGGCTCAATTCTTAGTACAGGCAATACTACTAATATAATTAATTAAAAAAAATTTTTTTTTTAACGTAGTTCACCCCAAACAAGGCAGGACACCACTGTAGACGTAAGGGGCTACTGAGAAAAAAGAAAAGGGGAGAAGGTTGTGGGGGTCAACCTAAACTGGGATCTGCGCAGCAAAATCTCTGTTTACATTAATTTTAAATTTCTGCATGTCAGTACTGTCGGGGAAACAGGGGGCAGGGAAGGAGTTCCAGAGGCCAGCAGCACGACGAAAGAAGCTATTTGAGTAGAAAGCTCTCCGGCATCTGGGGACCTCCACAGTGAATGGATGGGATTTTGTTGATTGTCGAGTTGGTTTAGTGAATTTACGTCGAGGGGGCACCAGAGTAGCCAATTCATCGGAGCATAATCCATTGAAGTATTTGTAAAACAAGCACAAGGATGCTACATTGTGACGATGGGACAGGGACTGGAGCTTGGTTGACAGTGAGGGACCTATTAGGTTGGCGACTCTTTTTTGGACCTTGTCAAGGAGGGAGAGACTAGTAGATGATGCACCAGCCCAGATGTGGCAACAATACTCCATGCATGGGCGGATGGTGGCTTTGTAGAGATACAGGATAATGTCAGGTGTGAGGAGTTTACTAGCACGGTAGCGGGAGCCAACCTTCTTTGCGGCAGCCTTGGCAATGTCTTCAAAAATTACTTAAAACTTTTACCCAGTCATGGCTGATAGAACAAGAACAATCTACCTTCATGGATTAAATAAAGGATTCCATTCAAAATTCTGTATAGATTCCTAAGTCTGACAAGATGCACCTGAAGAAGGTTGGATGTTACATCGGTGGAAACGTTGTAAGAATAAAATTAAAGATGAGAACAGTAGTCTGAATAATCCAAATAATTCAAAGATTTTTGTTTTCAAATATTCAAAAATAATATTTTTTTCTTTTACAGTCTAACTACAATGTTTATGATCCAAAAACCTACACCAAACCTAAAGATATGTTCTTTGAAAATGAGATCGTATTCGTTGATGAGGATATACTTGAGTAAGTATTTCTGAAAATTCTTTTTTCCTTTTATAGATTTTTGATTCAAAACAAAAAAATGCAATTGAGATAGGCCATACATTCAAATGTGATTGAAACTGTATTTGATTATATTTCTAAGATGAGGTATTGTTACAGTAAAACTCCTATGCTATGAACTTCCTGCGCTATGAACAAAATTAAATATGAACTTCCTACGCTAGGAACTAAGCTTAGAAATTTAAAAAAGCATAACATAAAGCTAATTAATATATTTCTAGAAATTAATATATTTAAAGATATTTTTGTCGATATACTAACGAACGTACACCATTTTTTAAAGCCGCAGAATGAAATACAGAATCACTTCTAACATTATTGGAAGAAAAGAGTTGCTTTAATAACTACGATATAGAGATGGTTCATGCTCTACAAAGAAAAAATATTCATTAAGAAAATGGAACTGAACAAAGTAACTAATTTCGATGAAAAATAAAAAAAACTCAATGAAATCATTGAATGGGAATGATTTTGAAAATAATGAGGATATTCAATCATTTTTGTGTAGTGATATACATGCATTATCTATTAACAATTTTTTTTTAATATTTAGCCATTTAATGTCATTTTCTTAATAAATCCATTTTGTTAACATATAGTTTCTTTAATTATCCTCATAAAATATTACAATAGTTAAACAAACCTATACCCATTTTCTATATCTTTTAATGAAGAAAAAATTTTCACGGTCATCTAATTTATCCTATGCCAATCCTATGCTATGAACAGATCAAAAGTTCATAGAGTAGGAGTTTTACTGTATTTATATTATTTACTCATTTCACTTGGTTCTTGGCCTTTTGGTTAAGATCAAAGTGTAGTATCTGTTCCGATGGGTACTGCACCCCATAGACTGGTATTGTCTTGGTCTTCGGGTCTTGATTTACGCCGGTCTATGGTCTGTCCTGTGCAGTTCTAGGAGGTCCACCCTCCCAGGCTTTGCCTCTCCTCTTTGGGGAGGAGTAAGTTTATTGCTTACTGCCTGAGGCGCCCCTACCGGGGAATGCCGACGGGGCTGCCCAGGCAATTTTTAAACCCCACTTTCCCGACCCGACCTTGGGTCACATCTTACTTGTGGGAGTAAGATAAAAACTGGCCTTGTGCCTAACTCCTGGAGAGGAGTAAATCAATACTCATTTCAAATCGTTTTTCTCAACTTTGTTGATGTTATTTTCATAATATTTTGGCCATTGTAAGACATTCTTTAGGTGCCTGTTGTCATAGTAACCTTCCAAGAGTTTTGTAGATTGTATTAAACATAACTTAATAGAAAAAAATTATTTACTGAATATAGAGAAATATGGAATATTATGGATTTAAAATGAAGCTTCAGATTTGAATGTTCAGCATGTGTGATTATTTAATTTGCCATCCATTCAGAAATCTGTGAATAAAATGAAAATGGAAAAGGTTGAAATATTATAGGTGTAGGGGAACATACGGAGAATGACACTGGTTTTTAAGAACGCTGACGGGTTATTCCCCTTGTTCAGAGCAAAATGGAGACTGGAGAGAGAGAGAGTGTGTGAGTTTGTCGAGTTCACCACGGCTGAACATGATTCCACATGGTTGATAATATGAAGTTTTGTCTTAAATTCGTAACCTTCTGTGCCGGGTAGAGTTCACCACGAGTGATGATTAAAAAAAGCTGTGTATTCTATATTCTTTGATGTTGTGTTGCAAATCCAATTTACATTTGTCAATAAAAATAAAATGTATATATTGTATTAGGTCGTATTTTCCCTTATTCTTTGTCCTCCATAGCATTACCTTTAGTAGATATGTTTTTCCTTACAGAGTGGTAAAGATAACTTATATAGATGCTAACATAGACTTTCTGGATGACTTGAAGAAGAAGAAAAATGGTATCTCCCATTCTCTCTGTAAGCCAGTTTATGTAAAATTAGACTTGCCCGCTAAACCTGTATAAATTACACAATATTATTTTTGCAAATATTAAAAACATCCCTCCCAAAAGTATTTAATAATTTTTTTATTAGTAAACTAATTTTATGCTTCAAAATTTTTTAGACGAGGATTGACAATTTGTATTATTTAGATTGTTCGGACTACTATTCTCATCTTGGTTGTGATTTTCACAACTTTTCCGATAAAATTCCGTATTGGTTACCCAAGTTCAACATAATAATTTCCAAGTTTAAAAATATGCTCCTTAAGAAGACTAAAGCTTAAATCGGCTGAAATGTTATGAAAATAACAACCAATAATAGTCTGATAATCCGTAATGTTTTTTTTCATATTTCTTAGTGAAATTTATTTTTACAGACTTCAGATTATGAGACTTTTGTGTTTAATACATCCTCCCGACCCTCTTCGCCCTTCATTTTGTGCCTGTTATATCATGTTTTGTAGTGATTGGATCGACAGAATAACAAAAAGATGCATTAACAAATACATTTCTCATTATTATCGTTATTGATAGAGATATTAGAGAAATTTCAAAGAAACAAATTTTTTTAAATTTCAGGTTACGTGCACAAGAAGAACTCCGTTCCCAGATGACTGAAGATGAGCGTTTAGAACAGCCTGCTCTCCCTGTCTTCAGACCAATGTGGAATGCTGTCGTGACTTACAGACAAGAAAACACCACCAGAGAAGTAGACAGACGCTCGTGGATAACAATCGATTCGCAACCAGTGCGATATAAATTGGATCCAACTGGACTTCCACAGTAAGTCATAGTTAAACTCCTACTTATTAAATGCTAAATTGGGATTTATGAAAAAGTGTTGGGTTTTTAATATATTGAAAACAAAGATTTGGGTACAAAAACATAAATTCACATGAATCAACATAGAACGACTTTTTTTTTGACTGGGTTGATTCTGTTTTTGGCATTGGTTTCTCCAATTCTTTCTAAAATTAGGTAAGTACAAGAAGCAGGGACTTTAGAGAGAAAGAAAATGATCAAATAGAATAACAAAGCAATCTAGACTAAAATATGTTAAGTTTTATTAACAGATAACATCTTAGAAATATAACCAAAATAAACAGTTCAGTATTGAGATGTCTTTTCTCGTGTTGATTGGCCTCGTGTGAGAGTATATTTACCTCCTCTCCAGGAAGTTAGACACAAGATCAGGTGTGGTTTTGAAAAGTAGCTCTTGGATAAGCACACTCTGGCCTACAAAAATTGCCTGAGTAGCCCCGTCATTATTCCCTTGTATGTGCGCCTCAATAATTAGCAATAAAGTAACCCCTTCTCAGAGAGAAGGAAAAGCCTGGGAGAGTGGACCTTGTGAGGTTAGTAGAAAATGTATCCTAAAAGTGGTTGTTATGAGCAATGCAATGATGTGCTGCATGGAAGCGTTTTTAGGCAGACTGAAATAAAACAGGCAAAGTAGGGAGAGAGTAGATATGCTTCTTCTTCGATTGACAGCATAGGACCTTTCTGCTGTCTAGTGTAAGGGGGTTCGGAATTAATTACAACCTGCAATTAATTATAACTCGAAATTAATTATAACTTGGACTTAATTTATCAATTTTATTTGTTATTCAACTAATTTTATTTCTTTCATTTGCAAAATTATATTGTACGAATTAAAAAAAAAAGAAGTTTTATTTCATTTTATCATCAAGAATTTGTAAAGTCGTATGTTAATCATATTTTTTTTTTTAAATTTGTAGTATATTTTATCATTTAAGAAAATTTGTAAAGTATATTTATCATATTTTTTAAAGAAATTTGTAAAGTATATTTATCATATTTTTTAAAGAAATTTGTAAAGTATATTTATCATATTTTTTAAAGAAATTTGTAAAGTATATTTAGATTTCGCTTATGAGATTTCTAATTACTTCTGGTTTGTAATTAATTCCGTCACCCAGTGTAAGTAGTTCAGCAAAGAGTATTCCTATGCCAAGGATTTTGATTGGCTAACAGATAACGAAATCACCTCAGTTTAATATCAATCTGCTGAAGGAAAATAGTTAGTCAATGCTACAGGGCCACATGAAGTTTGCCAGCATCCATAGTGAAAGTGGTGCTATAGAACCGACAGGATTCGAACTTGGCACTCCAGGTTGTCAGTTCAAATCGGTATCCTCTTCACCACAGCCAGCTCCCAGAATGTGGTATAAAATGTTACTGACTTTTTAGGGGATGGGTGCAGAGAACATGATTAAAACCAAATGCCCAAAGAGGCATGAAAATCAAATAATAAAAATATTCAGATACACATAAGAGTTCAAGGAGAATTGCTAAATTCAAAACAGATCAACAACATATCTCTGTTATAAGTCAATCCTTATTGGACAATTCAGAATATAAACTGCAAGAATTGTTTTAAAATTATTAAGAATTCCCGATCTTCTTTTTATCTTATTATTTTGGAGGCCATTTTTATAAAAAAGATTTGTATAAACAAAAGGAATTTGTTCATATTATTTAACTTACATGCTGGTTTTCCTTACGTGGAACTATTTTTTTTTTAATGTCATGACGTATCAAAGATAAGAGCCACTCAAAGATAACAGTTGATGACTGATGAGGATGTTTTTGACAAGTGTTTATTGATATTACATTTGAAGAGGACCATGTTGTAGCCTTCAGGGAAGAAATCTGGTGGCAACAGATGGAAAATTGTTAGAAAGAAACTCTGTTCATGGAATTCTGTTTGATGTTAGGTACACAGAAGAAAGAAGGAAAGTTCTTTGCAATTGTGCAATTGTTGTAGGAAGATGAGTTCTTGCTGTGAAGGTTTTACAAGTAGGAACCAGAGATTGAAGCTCTTTCAAGCATCTTCCATAAAACTAATGATAGTAGAGAAGGACTAACAACCTCTCGTCTATGAGAAAGGGATCGTAGAGAAGAGAAGAGATCATTGCCCACTAGATTGCGAAGACGATTTTGAACTCGAGAAAGAGGTCTCTTGGCACCACCTCCTCAATCTTAGGAAGTATCTGACTCTTATACAAGTAAAGGATTGCATCAGGAGCCAAGTACTTTCTGGAGCAGTGGAATGATCCAACCATTTATCCAGTAACTTTAACAACATATTGGATATAAGTCTTCCATTTTAGTTCTGGAGTGAAAGACAATACTAGGAGCTTATCAAAATAAGAAGCTTTCTCAAGGAGAGATCCACTCATTTTAAATGGAGCAAAACAAGGATCTGAGCATTGGTGGTGAAAGGAGAGAAGCTTGATTTTGGAGGTATTAAAAGTAACCAGCCACTTTTTTCACATTGCACCACATATTCCAGATCAGAAGAGAGATCACCAATATTCTTCAAAGTGCTGCCATAGACATTAAACATTTTTGTTTTCTTTTTTGAATTCTGTATAAGTGTATATCTTACTTACATTAGTGTGAACTAGTCTGGGAATCTCGGTGACTGTGACCAGAAGGGAGTTTATAGGACTATAACCGTGAAAAACATGAGAGGCAAAATGGTGGAGGTGTGAATTCTATTTTTTATTTTTGTAGTGACCACATGTTTCGGTTTCTTTCCATCTTGTGTGTTGTTTTCTTGTGTACACAAGAGAGTGGGAATAAAAAGATAAAAAGGATAATAATTAAAAAACAGTTGAGTTTATATATATATATATATATATATATATATATATATATGGGGTAAGGTACACGATAAGTCCTGAAAATGAAATGCCGTGGTAGACAAAATGTGTGAAAAATGACAAACGGAAAACAGGTTAAAGTGCAGGAAAAAAACAAAAACAAGAGATTTGACCGGTTTCGTTCGTGTTAGCGAACGTCTTCAGAAAAAGTGAAGATTTGGAAATAATTTTATTTTGAAAGGCAGACACATGGGAGAAGGAAAAGATGATCCGATTGGACCATATGAGAAAACTTTTAGTGACATTGAAATATGACAAGTGGGTGACACATTCTTCTTTATTTCTAATTTTACTTTTTATATTTTTATTTATTTTCTTTTTCTTTTTCACTTTCACACCTACTGAGCTAGTATAGGGGAGGTGGTAGGCAGAGGGGTAAAGGCGATAAGAGGGAAGAAGACAGAGGAACTAGCTAGGATAAACACAACATAGGAGTGGGCATGAAATTGATACACCGAACGCGAGCACCCAAAAATTAATCAGAATATATCAGAAATAGGTCTGCTAATTTGTCTCATATTTCTGATATATTCCGATTAATTTTTTTCCAAATCTTTCACTTTTTCTGAAGACCACGAACGAAACCGGTCAAATCTCTTGTTTTTGTTTTTCTCCTGCACTTTAACCTGTTTTCCGTTTGTCATTTTCACACACACACATATATATACTCACAGTGACGGTTTTTCAAGGACAATCATAAGAGAGACATAAAAAACATGAGATATAGAGGAGTGAAAATTACAAATATAGTTGCTAACAAAAACCTATGTAAAAAGGATATGTTAATCATCCCAAACACAATCAAAAATGCATGTATAGTCAGGGTAAACAAATAGAAAGATATGTGGGGTGATGTATAAGTAATGTAGACTTTGTTGATATTTTAGGAATGTGTAACTGTAACCAGTAAAAGAAGCCTAAAGACAACTGTGATGTGAAAGGCGTCTGATGATAAATGGCGTCAGAGTTGTAAAAATCATGCAAAGATAGAAAGCCAGTTGGGCAGTGTCTGATTTGTTTGAAAGCCAACCGGGAAAGAGGCAGAATCTAGTTTTGAAATCGGCCCACATGCGGTGGCATTATAGTTTTGGTGTTCAGAAGTAAAAAGTGCATTCTCTCGTTAGCTAGTAGGATTCAGTGTAGATAACCTCGATATGGTTAAAAGGAGATTAGTAATGAATATTCTGAGTGAATAAAATTATAGAAATTTGTTGAATTTGATGTCACTTGTAATAACTATTTTTCAAGAATGGAAGATTAATGGAATTACTTTTAGGCCAGATTAATCCACTTGCACACTAATATTTTTTCTAATGTTGTTACTGTTAAAAGCAACTCTATAATTATTTGTGACAACATTTTAAGTAAGGGAACAACAAATAAAACTAAGACGGCTTCAAGAACAATGCTGAAACTATCTCTTATTGGGGGGGGGGGGGAAGATTAGATAAGATAAGATGGTTCTTTCAGTTTTACTGTAAATGATGTAACACTCCTAAAGGAAAAAAAGTTTTTCTGATGGTGAAAAATTGTTTGAAATCTTTGTTCATTTTATTTCTTCTTGCTTAAAACTATTCAACTAACTTTGCAATTTTATTTTTATTTTTCAGAAACCCAATGGGTCGCACCGGTATCCGAGGAAAAGGAGCACTGTGGCGATGGGGTCCAAATCACGTTATGCGTTCTGTGGTGACTCGATGGCGAAGGAAATATACCACCGATTTTCAGCCTATGAATTACTTATATGTTGATGGCAAAAGAGTCCTGGAATTCATCGCTGTTCGAAAAGAGAATGCTGATGAATATCTTTTCTGTCTGCCGGGGGTGAGTCTTTGTAGTGGAAATAAATTTGTTATTAAAGGCACAGGGAGGGGATCACAATGAAAGAATGGATGAGAGTGCTTGAGTTATAAATAAGGATGGATAAATAAAGACATGGCCAGAGATAGGTCTGATTATGAAAATAATCTCTATTTATATAAAGTTAGGTATGTTTATATGTTAATTTAATTACGCAAGATTTTGTTCGCATATAGTGTATGTATGCGTCTACACGTGCATCAGTATGAGTACGTATGTGTTTCTGTTTTCGTCTTGTGAATATACTGTCTCTGTGATAAAATTTTATTCCAGGACCAGAAATACAATTTCAAACCAACAATAAATAAACAATCATGGCTGCCATTGTGAAGACAAACCAAAACAAGTCCAATTATTAAGAGATAGTTTAGTTTGGAAGTCAATTTCTAAAAGCCATCCAACACATACCAGCATCTAAAATAGACATTAAACCGACGACGACGACGATGATGGGAATTAAAATTAAAAAAATAAAAACAAGTCATTATTTGTTTCTGGGATTTTGTTTTTACTTTTACCAGAAATTTACAGCAATGTACATTTAGATGAGCTGTAATTCCTCGACCCACCCCATAGGTGTGGTTGACGTAAAAATGACGTCTATTCACTTGTTGTAAACCCAAAAGGCAGAATTCATCTTACTTGTCTGCCATGTACTTCCTCCAATATCCCGAAACATAGTCAAAACTCTAGTCTGTTAACTTCTAATGGAATTGTGCACTACTCAAACCTTATGCTTACTCTAGCCTTATATTGAAAACTACCGTTTTCAACATTATTTTTCCCACACACCTGGCTCTAATCTTGCTATATTAGTGAGAAAAAAAATCTTCAAAAAATCAATGTTTGATCAATTCTGGGTTGCTTTATAACTTATTAAAAGCTTTCGTTATCATTTTCTTAGCCAGGTGTCCTGTGGTAAGAATGTTCTCACACGACCACCTGTCTGCTGTTTTGTGTCTCTCACTGACCATCTTAACTGATTGACTATTTCAAAATACCCGTTCTCTCACTTGATTTTTAATTTTTTTCCATGCATGCAGTGTGTATGAATTATTTTAATTTGTTATTTAATTTGAAATCCAAGGTTACATGTGAGTGAATGCTAGGCTCCTACTAATTCAGTCTTTCTTAGGATACAGAAGTGTGATACAATCGTGGCCTTGGGGAGTCACTCAGTGTTGTATTCTATGTGACTCAGACCAGTTTGATGCCACGAGGATTGCATATGTTTCGACTAGCCACTATGTCAATAGCTCTATGCCCTTGCTGTGTCTAAATATCTGCAAAACATTGGTATCGACACAGCTAGTCAGCAACTTGGGTAAGTGGCTAGTTGGCATTTCCTCTCTGTTTTGGTCCAACAAAACATTGTCTTAATCCAAGGACTGGCCCTTTCATTGTATTATACCCAACAGGCTCTGAGCATGTGAGCTGGAATAAATCATGTTTGCATACAAAAATAACAAAGATATAAATTATTATATTTAACTAACACAGAATGTTCATTAGATTGAGCTGAGAGACTCAAATCCTCCAACTCTTCATTGTGCATTCCAGCTCACTACTAAGTTTTCGCTTCAGAAAAATCTGTCATACAAAAAAAAATATGTCACTTAACCAACACAACAACCTATAGAAAAGTCAGGGTAACTCTCACTTAACCTTTGGAAAGTTTATATATCACTGAGATTTCAACACTAGCCTTGATTATGACGCTCAATTTCACTAGATGCAGTTGTAACCCCATCTTCCCTCCCTCATATATGGATTGACGTTCAGAGTTATTTCAAACAAGCCCAACTATCAGTCACTGGATGACACCTATCATGGTATCTGTTGTGGCCCAGTTTAGGGGCCGGAATGAAAACACAGACACAGGGTTTAGGTAAAATAAGTATATTGGAGAAAATATATACAACAGAGAAACAAGAGAAGTGGTACGTCAGTCCTGACTGTCAGTGTAGACTAGAGTTTGCCCAGCAATTGAGAATCCTAATGCTTCCAGTATTTATTAAGAATGGAAGAGTCCAAATGTTTGTTATAGGTACGGCACCATAACCTCCCCCCACCCAAGCCTTACCTCCTCAGGAGTCTAGTATTGTTTTCTTTTTGGATTGACGCTATTCTGAGGTTGCTTGAGATAGCTGTACGTCAAAAGTGTTGTATCTGGTAACCATAACTTCTTCCTGAGGAGTGCTGTCGGTGTCTTCTGATAGTCGTTACCTAATTTTGTTTATGTCTCTCTTATGAGAGAACTAATGGCCTTTATCAAATTTAGATTTGATATCCTCCAGCATTTTAATTCTTGATGTCTGAATTTTTAACACATCTTTTAATTTTGAAAAAGTGTCTTGTTTGTTTCGATATTCCACTTCAAGACAAGTCATCTAATCTTTCATAGTCTTCTGAAAACTCTTTCAGTTGTAACTTTAGTGATTCCAGCTCTGGAACCATGAATTCACTCTTTTTAACCTTTCACTGGTTATTCAAAGAATTAGACTTAATTTCATTCATTTTGGTGTTCGCTTTTTTCAGCGTGAATTTTGTTTCCTCATGTGATTTAATTTCTGCAAACAATAAATTATTTTGAGTCCATTTCATACGATTTTTAATGGTTGAAACAAAAACCTTTTTTTCGTTTTTCTGACCCGGTCGTACATTTTGTTTTCTTCTGGCTGGAATAGTTGAATTAAGTCTATGCCAAATCAATTACTTGGGTTTTTTAATATGTAAATTTTTACTTTTTTCGTTGTTCTGTTAAGTCATGTCGGTAATTATTTCACCATCGAAATTTATTTTTTCACCAGTCACTGTTCTGGCAATTTGATTGGTTCTTAGTATGGTCGGTTTTCCTAACCTTCTCCATATATGCATGTTGATAATTGATACGTCTGAACCCGAATTCAATTGTAGTTTTACGTTTTTATTTAAGATTTTTACCTGAACATATCTCTTTATAATATTACCGCCATGTTTGATAGTCTTTGTAGATTTAACTCGCGTTTTATTTCCTTTGTTCTACAATGCAAATTTTGTGTCCGACTTTGTTACAAGTCAGGCAGGTTTTAAAACGAAATGAACATTCTGTTATCCAATTCAGGCTCCCATACTGATAACAAGGGCTCGGCGGTAATTTATTTTTATAAGGCTGGCTTGATTTTGAGCCGTGAAAATCCCTTATGAATCTCTGGCAGTCTTCAGCTAATTTCTGCAGTATTAAGTGCAGTTAATTTTCTAATTTATTTAGAACTCTACACCTGATTTCAGTGTCTTTTCCTGATACCTTGTACAAAAATTAAGGATTTAAAATTATCAGCACATAGTTCGGCTAATTTAAAATCGTCGCTGTGTTTATTGACGACCGATACGAACGTTGAATAATCTTCGTTGTCTTTTTTTACTTGGTTTAAACACTTCCAGCGTTTGTGAAACAACAAAGTCTTTTGGCCTGAACAGTTCCGTTAAAAGTTCAACAAAAGTAAAATTGCTAATTTTCGGGCAAAATGAAATCCACAAACTTAGCATGTTTGGTGGTGCCTAATTTCCGAAGTAGTAGGCGAATCTCTTTAGAGTCTGCCCAATTTTCGCAATCAATTTTAAATAAGTCTTCATGTCTTCTAAAATACGAAGCAAAAGTTTTCTCTTCATCAGGGGAATACGTGAAGTTGTCGATTGCATTCAGTCTCAGTTCCTGCAAGTTTTGGTAAACAATTTAGTGTAATATTAATTTGGAGTCACCAGGAAATAAATTAATCACTGGATGGTCAGAAATGTTTTTTTTATTCAAGAAATTTACATAATAAAATAAAAAAAAATATGCTGTCAGAAAGCCACGAGAGAGAAAGAGGTGTTCAAATATTAAAAAAGTAACAAGACTGGCAATGTATTAACCAAGGAAAGTTAATGAAGAATTGAAAGTGCATGGAAACAGGAAAGAGAAAGACGGACAGACACAAAGAGAGAGAGGGCAAGAGATATTTAGTACATGAAGTTTAGAAAGAAAGCTGTTATCTAATATATAAAGTAGAGACGATTTTTCCCCTGTACCTTCTCGGAGAATAGGAAAATAACCACATGCATCACAGGCTACTAAACTCACCATTACATTACACTTATTTACTCGAGTGTGTTTTAGTACATTTGTTATTCTTTTTTCCCAGCTAACACTAAATATTACATTTGGCCCACCATCCACGACTCTCCAAAAAACCAACTCCATATAGGTGGTAGCAAAAAACTTTTCTCCCTAACAATTATGTACTGTCACTACACTCATCGACATCGGGAACTAATAAACACAGTTTACTTTTCACAAAACAGTCCGTCCTTATTCATTATTTGCCTGGTATTAATTTACTACATAATATAAAGCAATACGCAGAGACTTAATGATCGCTCCCGTTCACTCCAATGATTTTCCGCGAATATCAGATTACGTTCTATTTCATTCTACCTATGAGTTGGCCTATTTTCAGATGTATTTCTAAGTCGAAACTGTGGCGCATTGGTTAAGAAGGCAGGTTTCATGATCGACTGTTTCAACGTTCAATCCCATTCGACGCGACCACTTTTTTTTTTAATTCAAAACATTCGTTAACTCCGTAACTATAGGCCGTTTTTTTTCATTCGACGTCATGCAATAAGTAGTACTTTCTCCCGTGCAACGCTGGGCGACGGGTTCCACTAGTAACTCATAAAACCTGTTTAATATTATTAAGGAAGTAGATAGCCACTACTCATATAAGTAACTCCCATTAAGCTGAGAAATTCCACCAATGGTAAATACTTATCATAAAACCGTGAAGATAAAGTAGATCAGTTTTATGAATTCTGTTTTATCTTAAACTTTTCTTTTTCAGGATGCACTACATGGACTGACTACACCATACAGTACACTGTGTGAGGCATTTATGAAATCTGTATTTGATGAACACGATGTTGATTCAAAAACCGAGCTTGATCAAACTGATATGATTCAGGTAATTGCTAATTAAAATATTTTACAGATTGAAGTGATGCTGAGTGGTGTGTAAATTTAAATATGTGAATGTGAGTTAATAAACAAATATATGAGAATAAATTTGAATGAGAAAACTTAGTATGGTCAAGAATTAATAATTTATTTACTTTTTACAATTGAAAGAAGAGGATTTAGTAATTAATTTGAACATTTATATGGAGCTTGATATAACAATGTCTTCCGAAAATGTCCGTCTCTTTGGAAGCCAAGGGGAAGTTACTCTGCAATTGAATGCAAGGGAAGTAACTCTGAAAAGTTATCTCCCTTTAATGTGTCTATTTTGAATGTCTAATTATTTTTCTAGGTAGAAATGCTTCTATCTAACACGGGTGAACTTTTGATGTTATTTTTTTCATAAAATACTTTTCAGATAATTGTTAATTAAACTTTATGACATGATTATAATTATTTTATTTATTTCTCTAGGAGGTTAGACAAAAGATCAGGTGTTCAGTTGAAAAGCCAGTGCACTAGGATTAGCGCATTCTGGTCTACAAAAATGCTTCAGCATCCCCATCGGCATTCTCTGGTAGGGATGCCTCAGGCGATTAGTGGTAAACTAACCCCTTCTCAAAGAGAAGATAAAACCTGGCAGGGTTGACCTCCTGAGATTGAACAGGACCGTACCTCGGGCTGACAGCAACAAAGTCACTGTCAGCCTGATTGTCGAGGATGTATCCCCGGCTGGTATGAACAGAAATAAGTTGCTAAACTTATTCAATGATTATAACTCATTTAATCCTGGTGCTATGGGTGGCAGGGGGAGTAGATGTTAGAGAGTAAAACCTCCTCTGCCTTTATTTATGATTAAAAAAAATGAAATATTGATCAGGACTAGGTATTGAAATCAATTAAAAATAAAGTTTTGCTTTTTCAAACACTGAACACTATTTGGCCTGAATCACTGACAAAACATTTTTTTATCTACCTTTTGTTTTTAAAGCTATTCCCATCAACCGAATAGGATAATTATCTTTACTTTATATATGATATAAATTTATTTATTTTACTATATTTTGTATTTGCTTAGTTCATTCTAAAAAAATGGCATAGACAGAATTCTATTTTGTATGTTTTTTCTACTTTTGAAGCGCTTCAATATTAAAATGTTAAAATTGATCGCCAAAAATAAATTTATGTTAAAATTTCTAATAAGAGTAATTGAAATGTATTTTTTTTATGAAGCATTAAAAAATGCTTTATAAAAAAAATACATTTCAATTACTACTATTGAAAATTTTAATGTAAATTTATTTTAAACCATATTGAGAAATAGTTTTAAAATTCAGTTCGAAATTCCAGAATTTCTAATTGAATCCTTTATTTAATACTTGGTGGGGTAGACTATTTTCTTATTTGGTGTTCTATACTTCCTGCAGTTGGCAACATATTGATGTGAAGTAATAAGAATTAATACCTAAATTCTATTACACAATTAGTAAACTTCATCAGAGATCTTTTTTCAATTTATAATTGAAATCTTGACATGGATATATAATTGCGTATTGATTTACTCCTCTCCAGGAGTTAGGCACAAGGCCAGTTTTTATCTTACTCCCACAAGTAAGATATGACCCAAGATCAGGTCGGGAAAGTAGGGTTTAAAAATTGCCTGGGCAGCCCCGTCGGCATTCCCCGGTAGGGACGCCTTGGGCAGTAAGCAATAAACTTACTCCTCCCCAAAGAGGGGAGGCGAAGCCTGCGAGGGTGGACCTCTTAGAACTGCACAGGACAGACCCATAGACCGGCGTAAATCAAGCCCCGAAGGCCAATTCAATACCAGTCTATGGGGTGCAGTATCCATCGGAACAGATACTACACTTTGATCTTAGCCAAAAGGCCAAGAACAACTCTTCAAAATGGGGAAAAAATTGAATAGAAAAGAAAGAACGAAAAATAAATCATAAAAGATTTTTTTTTCTTTTGTTTAAGTTGAGTTTTTTTATTTTGTCTTTCATTACATTTTGTCTCCATTTCATTTCATAACATATTGTGTATTTTCTCATCATATATAACAGTGGCTTTTATAGTTTGTTTTAATTTTCACTCCATTTAAAAAAAAAAATTTTTTTGTTCGTAATCATTGAAACGTATTTTCCATATTTTTCAGTTTTTTGCCCAGTTTGCATCATCTGTACCTTGCCCACGCAGCACCGCTTCTTTGTCTAGTCCATCGCGTTCCACCAGCCAATCGATGTTACCTGTGCTCTCTGGCTCACGAACAAGTCTTCGCACCGAACAGGATAACCAAGGATTTAGTGCGTGCTTATTGTACAAGGGTTATGTTGATGATCCCAGAAACACTGACAATGCCTGGGTAGAAGCTGAAGTTTGGAATTTTCACTACGATTTTGCTGACACTTTTGACACACGTATTTTGGAGGTAGGTCCTTCTCTTTTTTAATTTTTACGCATTTGTTCGTAATACTGCACCACTCATTTTTCTAAACTTTTTTACTGACCACTTTTTTTTTCTGTTTTCTGTGTACAATTACCCATCATGTCGCTAGACAATTCTGTGTTTTTAGAATTTTTTTCAAATATTTTAGATTTTAGAAGGGGATCAGTTTCCTATATAAATTTAATCTAAACTCATCCTTCACTTTTTGAAAATCACAATTTTTTCCAAAAATTTCCAAACAACCCGGAATTTCTCTAGCGACATGATAGGTAATTGCACGCAAAAAAAAAGAAAACAATTTAGTCCGTAAAAAGGGTGAGAAAAAAAAATGGGTGAATAAACAACATGCAACATGGTCAAAAAGTGGGTGATCAGTTTACATTAACTTTATATAGGAAACTGATCACCAATTCTAAAATCTAAAATATTTTAAATAAAATTCCAAAAAACACGCAATTCTCTAGCGGCATGATAGGTAATTGTACATTGAAGAAATAACAAAATTTGATTGCTAAAAAAATTGAGAAAAATGGGTGGTGGAGTATTACGAACAAGTGCCAATTTTTATTTAATTGGTATTTATAATAACAACTAGCAGGTCCTCATGGAAATTTTATGGTTGCGTTCTCCTTCTATATATCCATCTATATAATAAGTACAGCTAGTACTATATGTCGTTATTTTGTTGTTATTGTTAGTGATAAATAGATGTCTTACAGCTGCTGGTGCTTTTTGATTCCTAAACATTTGAGGGTTTCCTCATTTAGATATTGTGAGGCAGCATATTTTAATTTAGGCAAACATTATTAAATAACACCGAGTGTTTTTGCTTGATAACATTTTTTTCTTTTTTTTTTTTCATTCTTTTTTTTTTTGTCTTTCTATTAACTTTTTCTTCATTGGACATTTTTCTAACTGGACAAATTTTGCATTTTGACAACCTTCTCACATAATCACATCCACTTTTTATAATTTTCTTTAAATTTTTCAAATTATGATTTTTGGCTATTTCCCTGCCAACTTATCTATGTAATTTCTCGGATGATAAAATTCCATTCTTTGAAAAGCATGGCTTAAGGAAAGAAAAAAGAAAACTGTTTTTATTGAATACACCTTGCATTGAACAACTGAAGATGAAATAGATTTGTCATTCTTACATTTTTACTTCTCTTCTTTCATTCCTCTCTCTCTCATATATATATATATATATATATATATATATATATATATATATATATTTAAGTATAAGAAAAAAACATTTGTTTCAGCATAATGACCCAACTAGAGTCAGTATGCTGTAAAACCTAACAATCAATCAATGAACCAAACTTTATTTGTAAAAAAAAGAAAGAAAAAAAATATGCATGAAACAATTTTTTAAAAATTTTTTCATTATTATTCGTATGTGATTAAAGTGGTATAAATTATGTAAAAAACTTTAATTCTAATTTTTGTTTTCTTTTATTCTAAATATTTGTATAAATTTTTTTTTTCTTAAATCGTTTTTATTTTATTTTTTTAATTTTTATCTTTTAGGAGGCTAGTGTCAAATGGAAAGAAGTGTCCCCTTATGTGAAACTCGTTGGAAATGAAGCCGTAATTGTACAAGAGGCAGCGAGGATCCATGATGCTTACAACTGATTATGCGTACAACTGGAGAAATCTACGTTAAAAAAAAAACATATACATATATAAAATAACCGGACGATATCCAACAATTCCGAAAGAGGAAATGTTAGGAGTGGGATTAAGGACAAACAGACAGACACCTCAACATTATCATCATCATCATCATCATCATGATAATCATTATCTAATTCATTATTTCCATCGTCATCAGCAGCAGCAACATTTCTATCATTGGTTCTTTTTTTTTTTTTTTAGAGTGTGAGTGAATATATATATCTTTCTTAATGCATTTAGATATATATTTAGGAATTCTGTGCTTTTTTTTTTCTTTCTTTCTCAATTGTCATTTGTTTAACTCAGGAAATCAAGTTTTAGGGGATGAATGGAGGTCCCTTACCGCCTCTCTACGTCCCCGTCTTCCATTTTCTTTTTTCCTGCATTTCATTTTTTTGTAACTTTAGTTTACTCAACCATCCACTCATAAAAATTGTTAACACACTTATTAAAAAAAAATCGTATATTTTGCAAACATCAGCCCATGCTATGTTAGGCTCAAAGCATCTATTTTTACCATTATTTTCTGTTTATATATATATATTCTGTTTTATGTTTTTGTTTATATATATATATAGTCTAAAGAAGCTTTAAGTCATTTAAAAAAAAAAAAGTTAAAATGCAGTTTTAATTCCCAGAGCAACTAACTAAATCCAAGATATTGCAGACTTAACATTCGTTGGAAAATTCATAGACAGATAATAAAAAATTAAAAAATTAAAAAATATATATATAAGTAAATAAAATAAAAATAAAATAAAATAAAAAAGGGGGTTAAGTATCTAACAGTGAAACAAAAACAGGAGACCTTAAGCGTCTAATATTAACACGGGGGATCATCAGCTGTTTACCATGTAACTGTTTCGGAGATTTAAAAACAGGACAGTTATAATATTCATGGCTCTCCAATGGTACTGATAATACTACCATTTCCCCTATAATCAAGTGTCGAAATAATTCAGCTTAAAATTTCACTAATATATACATAAATAAATAATAATAATAAAATAATAATAATATTAAAGCCTACCGTATGATATGGTAATTTGCATATCAAATAACATTAATTATAATAATAAAAAAATAAATTAAAAAAAAAAAAATAATAAAAATAATAATACTATCTAAACACTAAACCCAAGAACCATTCTGCAATATGGTAGCTAGCAATAAAATTACATAGGAATCAAAATTGCATTAAAAAATAAATAAATAAATAAAAATTAAAAAATAAAGCCTTAGTACCTTTGGTACCAGAAAGGTAAGTAGATAAGAGGAAGGAAACCTAGCCATAAATATATATATATAAACAATAATAAACATTTAAAAGGGATTTATCTTAAAGTGGGTTTACATATTTATTCTTAAAGCTCTATCTGAAAGGATATCGAGCCCCTTGTATGTGCAAGGTCTGCTGTCTTGGATCGAATCTGTTCTAACTCCAAGATGTTGAGTTTGCATGTCATTAATATATATGTGTGCATTTATTTATGTAATTGCATTTATGTAGGCCATTTTAAATGTTTACATAATGTATATGTATGTCTCTCTCTCTCATTCATTATATATATATATATAT
Source organism: Sepiola atlantica (assembly GCA_963556195.1). Classification (NCBI taxonomy): domain Eukaryota; kingdom Metazoa; phylum Mollusca; class Cephalopoda; order Sepiida; family Sepiolidae; genus Sepiola; species Sepiola atlantica. The sequence continues at coordinate 33,254,235 of OY744521.1, read as the reverse complement.
ATATATATAAACTTTAGAATACTATATAACATGTTGACCATATTTTTTGCTTGATTCAAATTCAAGGTGAGATTATGGTTTATAAAATGATAATAAAAACATAAATACAGATTTATCACAAAGACGGAGAGATAAGTTATTTGCACCAAATTCAGAATTCACTGACCATTGCGCTTGTTAGCCAAGTGATTAAGGCAACATCCATGACAGGTGGTCCCAATTGTCTGATGTACAGGTTTGAATCCTATACGAGTCTCAATTTTTTTCTTTGTGGTTTCCTTTGTTTATTCCAAGTCTTGTGGACTAAATTAACCGTTATTTAAGCATTATTATTAGTATCTATAAAAAGCAGCAAGATACATAATAGATATATATATATGTATATATAGTTCCATGGTAAGATTACACATTACAGATTCGTCTTGCCGTGTTTGAGTTTTGATCGAGTTATTGGGTTAGTTTCATTAATACCGTTGGGAAAGGTATATGGATCTAGTTATTCTCCTCCTAGCTATGAGTGATATAGTAGGGTAGACTTGATTTTAAAGCACTGGGAGTGGCAACTAGCTAGGAGAACGAAAACTCTAAACAACAATCTAAGGCTTGTTGTTTATTGGTGTTATGGCAAATAATTGCACCACTCCGTTGTAATCGCCATGTCTGAAACGTCTGCATGGTGTTTTACAAGCTGTATGAGACCTTAAACTTATTCAGTAGCGCAAGCGAGTTGACCGGTGAGAAACAGTTGCATACACTGACCACTAGCTCGTTGGCAGACATAATTTATATATATATATATATATATATATATATATATATATATATATATTAGTAAGTTATGAAAATATATTTATGGCAATTAAGCTACACAGAGGCTCTCGCATTTCACATCCGGGGGGAATCTTAAGGCAAAATTGCCATAAATATATTTTCATAGCTTACTACCTAGCTCTACATACGTATCGAGGACTGTTGAAATAAATACTGAAAATTGATACATAAAAAATGGTATCTCCTTATAAAATTTTATGTGGATACATGAAATAGTAATAATTATATATATATATATATATATATAAATTTGGAAATTGAAAAAGGAAAATCAAAAAAATATTATTTATGTATTCATCAATGCTCTGTCTTTATTATAAGACTTCCTCAGGATGATTGTCTAAAGAAAACATCACACAATTATTGGAAAAATTTTTTATTGGAAATTATAGAAAATTATACCAAGTTAACATGTAACAAAAAAATGTTTTCCAATAATAATTTTCCAAGCTTTTAAGAGGGTAACCCCCAGATTTCACGAAAATAATTCAGCAGACCTTAGAAATCTCCTAAACAGGTTCAATCTTGCCAACCTTACCCTTGTCCTTTCTCTAGACCAGACTTAATCAGTATACTAATATCTTACTCCCATAAGCCTTTACTTAGTCAAAAATGTTAAATTCCGAGCACAGAATCATTAAAGACATTGCAGAGTTACTCCCCTTAGACTGACTAATGGCTACGAATACCGGAATAGTTAAATCTTAATTTAAATTCCTTTTGGATTGATTTAAAGTTTTTTAATCCAGGCCCTGATATTAAAATTGATGAGATTTTAACCTTTTCTTTTTTTCTCTCGAAATTTTAACCCTTAAACCCATATCCTCTACTTAGCAGTTTCTAGACGACACCAAGTTAACGCTCCCAATAAACATTGATTCACGGGACTAATTTTGAGATTTTAAATTTTTTCCCCATTTTTATCTTAACTGTTACACCTCCCCTTTTTTTCGAACTTTATTAAACTTTATAGTCCCACTTCCCCACCCCCTAAAACAAATTTTAAACAAATATACATGACACTCTAAAGCAAACAACGTATCCAAATGAGAGTGATACGTGGGTTTACATTTCTAAAACAGGTGACAACATAAGCTGAAGAGAGCTGGATGGTTAAGTTCTTCTGAGCTTGAAACCGACGGTACTAATCTTGTACTAATTTTTCTGTACCCAAAAAATAAATATATATATATATATATATATATATATATATATATATATATGTATATATGTATGTATATATATATATATATATATATATATATATATATATATATAGCATAATATAAAGTGAAATAATAAAATAAGGTGCGAATCACATTTTATTAGAATTCAATGTTCAGGCAAAGTACCTTAAAGTCCTTAACTTATGAGTTTTCAAAGAAAATTCTTCTCCTCAGAGGACCATTACCGCAATGACATTACTGCAGGTAATAAAATTAAACTTTGAAAATATATAAAAATATATATAAAAATACATAAAACATCAAATATATCAGCCCAAAACATACTTTTTTGTTTAAGCTATACAGTTCATCCAAGTCATACAATTTAAAACATATTCAGGAAAGATATCCAAGAGGTTGATTCAAAAGTGATCCAGGTGGTGAGTGGTATTCCAAAAACGAAAAAATTATCCAGGCGGGAAATCTGTTTGCAATCGATGCAGTAAATGACAGTGAAAAATGTATCCAAGGTGTATGCAAATTAATAAAACGATAAAGAAACCAAATCATATGAAAAGTTCAGAAAACTCACTTGGTGTCAAATATTATAATGTTCAAAATTCAGGGTTCTTATGAGCTGATCGGAGTAGTGCAAACCATAACTCCCTGGTTAGATGAAAGCTCTGCTAAATCCAATTCGAATTCGGCCATTTTTTTCTTCCGGGTCCGATAAAAAATATTTCAATGAATAAAATTACATTCGAAGGTAATCACTCTCTCGCAAGCCAAGTAAACAGAACCTCTTCTCCCCGATAAGAAAGCCATATATATATATATATATATAATTGGCTGTATCGACCTGGCATTACCTGGGAGTAAAATAAAAATCACTGACTTGTTTATGAAAAAAACGGTAATTAATTTTTGTGACCATAATTTCGTAATCAAATTATTTTGTGAAATACGATTTTTTAAAAGTTCGCTTTAGTACTTAACGCTAATCGATTAAAATTAAAGAACCAATAATAATGAAGAAAGGTGTATATCATGTCAAACATATTAATGTCAATTGAAAATGGATGCCTATGGTTGAAATCATATTTGATCTGATGAGCAAGAATAGACGTTTGCATCATTAAAAGAAGATAATGTTTTCCCTTTTTGTTTTTCGGACTCCCTAAATCGTGGGTACCGAACTCATGTTAATAGTGTAGTTTAATTAATAAATCTCATATGATGAATCTACTTCGGCCAATCTCTAAAGTCTAGGAAGCCCCCCCCCCCCATCATCAGTTATCAACGGATTGATTCAATTAATCTATTTATTTTTTTAAGAAATTTTGGCTAAACATTTTTTCTATGGAAATTGCTCCAGACAAGGCATGAAACCACTTGATGCAAGGAGCAAAAAAAAAAAAATACTACCTCAAGGTTATAAACATCTGATGATAAGTGCTAGATTGATAGATTCCAACCCAGAAAACAGCAATTTTTCCCCCTTTGTCAGAAACATCGCACATGGAATGTGATGACTAAAGGACAAAATAAAAGAAGCAATTTTTTTTTTTATTTAAGTTTTTTAATAAACGTTTCTCTCCCCCAATAAGATGAATAGATGTTTTAAGATTAAATTTTTTTATTTTTTTTAATTTAAGTTTTTTAATAAACGTTTCTCTCCCCCAATAAGATGAATAGATGTTTTACGATTAAATTTTTTTTTTTAATTGAAGTTTTTTAATAAACGTTTTTCTCTCCCAATAAGATGAATAGATGTTTTAAGATTAAAAAAAATTTTTTTCTCTAAAATTTACTATTTTGAAATGTTTTTTCTTTTAATTTTGCTTTTTAAACTTGCATGTATACAAACACATATTATACTAAAACTGAGTTAATTGACCTTTGGTTCCCTGCTTACCTTGATATGAAAACAAAAACAAAAGTGAGTTACTTCCCCTTAGATCATTCCAATATGTTGTAATCTATTTTTATACTAAAGCTGAGTGAATCAATGATTGTTTCCTAAAGGCTTTTATCTAATATATTTTAATCACATAAAATATATGCTGAAATATTCCTCAGTTTTGGAGATTGAGTTATATTTTAAAGTATTTCCAGTATAATTGTTCTAGTTAACCAAAATTTGGATATAACTCAGCAACCAAAATATATGTTGAAATATTCCTCAGTTTTGGAGACTGAGTTATATTTGAAAGTATTTCCAGTATAATTGTTCTAGTTAACCAAAATTTGGATATAACTCAGCAACCGACCCATCTCTTACTAACTTTCTGTCTATCACTTTCGCCCTCTCTCATTGTGTATTGTTAGACCTCCACTCTTATTGTATATGTTGTCTATGACTCTCGCTTCCATCACTCTGTTTCTTTCTCTATCTCTTTATTAACAGTTGAAGATAATTTATTAAGAAAGAATAAAAAGATTGGAATAGTCTATTATAAATAATATTGAATTTCACCACAATATTAATACAATTTAACCCATAGCTGGAGAGAGAGATAAAGAAAGAGGGGGATATAGTGAACAGAAAGGCTAATTTTGGATTTCGTCTTTTTATTTTAATTAAAGTGGCTTACAAACAATCTAATTCTAATGGGTGACTCAACGGGACACACTTTTTCTTGTGTATGTATAAACTTAATTATGTCTCATTTTGTTAGAATTAATTTATTTTGTTCAATCCGTAACATCTAGGCAACCCTCTCCCCTACGTGCACACATACTTTTTCAGTTATCAATGGGTTGATGACATTTTTTTTTCATCTAATTCACTATTTTAGTAATTTTTAAAATTTTTCACTTTAGCTGTTTTTTTTTTTTGTTTTTTTTTTAAACACTTGTACATATTTTCCATCTCATGGCAAAAAATAGTTTAGTGTTAGAAATATTTTTCTGACAAAGTTAAAAATTTGCTTTTTTTGTGTTCTTGAAAACTTTTTTTTTTTGCTTTTCAAAGAAATTCAAATCAAGGTTCAATTTTTTTCTTTGTTATATTCATCGATCACGCTGCTGCTGTCATTATTTTCTTCATAATTTTTTTTTTTAATATTTAGTAAAAAAAAAGAAGATGAACAAAGACCAGCTTTAATGAAAAAAATGGCAAACTATCCAAAGAAAATGACATTCAGTGTTGACTTGTTAGCATTTAAACACTTTTTACACGACAATTGCATCATATGTTTGAGATGAGATCTAACCGACTTTCATTTCGATTTTCAGACTAACATTTACATCTTTTAGTAAATGTTTGGCAAACATCTATGACATTCTCCTCCTTGAAATTTTTTGTTATTCAAAGCTTTGAAATTCTTCTGATTATTTTAAAGAAACTTTTGAAAAAAAATTATTAAAATTTTTTTATAATTAATGACTCACCATTTTATCAAAGCCAAAAGTCATTCACTTTTAGCATCTTGAGTAAATTTTCTATGTAAGTTCAACGTAAAATTATCTCCCCTGATCTTTTATCTGGTATTTAGTCAATCTAATCATGTATATAAACGCTTAAATCAATTTGTTAAACTTGTATAGCAAACTTAATCACCCTTATCAAAATTGACAGGTAAGATTTTATGTAAGAATTTAGTGTCCAATGGAAATAATAATCTGAAAAAAAAAAAAAATTAAATATGAAATAACAAAACAAAATTTCACAGGTAGAAACAAATCCTTTTACATTTTACTTACATGGTACACCCCACGCCTAAAAATTGAACAAGTAAAAAAAAATTATCTGAAAAGTTGGTACTTAATTGACAGTAATTCAGAGATTTCTTTTTCAATAAGATCAAATAGAAACCATTTGTAATGAAGAGGGGTGAGGGGGTCGTATATGTCTGCCAAATCCTGATTTTGTTTTTGTCGTTTTTGTTTTTTCAATCCCTATATTCCAATTCAGTTCAACTGATTGGATTGAATGAGAAAAAAAGATTACTTTGTATTATTGATGAAGAAATTTTATTTAATTAAAATACATTATAGATACAGCATGAATATCAAACATTAAATGTTCTGAAGGTAGATACTTTGTATTTAACAGGCAGTTCCATTTATTTATTTATATATAAGAGAGAGGAAGAAGATATGAATGAAGTAATATTATAGTTGCAACAATATAGTTTCTTGGCCACTATTTGGACCTTGCTCTGACCATGAATCTCGTAGTTCATTTGATTAACATCATGTTCTGATTATTAGAATAGCCTCTTTGTGGAACCAGATTCCAATCTTGTCATGAGATCTGAATTTTTTAAACTTTTTTTTTTCAATATAATTTTTGATGATTGATGCCAAAAGTTTTATATACAATCGTTAAATATAAATGTATATATGTTTCAGAATATTTTAGATGAGATTTGATAATTGTAGATTATTCAGACTACTATTCTCGCCTTAGTTGTTATTTTCACGTTTCGAACGATGTAACCTCCAACCTTCTTCAGGGGCATCTTTTCGAACTCTAGAATAATTATGTTGAACTCTGGAACCTAAAATGGCATTTCGAACTGAACCCTTTATTTAACTCACGGCTTACGAAACGAGAACTACCTACCTCATGGATTAAGTAGAGAGTTCACTTTGAAATTCTGTATAGGTTCTAGAGGTCAACATACATATTCCAAAGTTTGAAAGAATCAAAGGTTACATCGGCCGAAACGTTGTAAAAATAACACCAAGATGAGAATAATAGTTTGAATAATACGAATAAATGTACATATATAAAAAAAACGTTGATGGGTTAAAAATTAAAAAATAGATGATAAAAGCATTTTAGCAAAATGACTCCTAATATCTTTAAACTAACAATTTTAACAGTAACTGTTTATGAATGTTTTTGAAAGAAGATCTTAGGAAAAAATTTACTAATAATAAATTTGCTGTTATATGTATATGTGTGTGTGTGTGTGTGTGAAAATATCGATCTGGATAAAGTATGTAATCGATAAATTCGATTGGAATTATAATTTACTTTTAAGAACATACTCGGATTAAAACCAGATGTTTATACAGGGTGGGCCAAAATAAGGGTCCTATCTTTAAATTTGAATAACTTGAATTTGAATAACTTCCACAAAATAAAAGTTAAACTCACCAAACTTTATGTGTGTGTAGACTGACCCTTCCGAGATTTTTTGAAATAAACAAAACAAATTTTAGCCGAAAAACACTTCTTAAAACTTACAAAAACTAAAGTATTGTTTTTTACACTGTTTTGAGTTTTTTAAGCAAAAATAATGTTTTCCAAATGAGGGTACGTTCCTTAGGGCTAATACGGCTCATGCTTGCTTCGGAAGGGGTCCTTTACTTATTCTAAAAAAAAAATTTAAAAAATCAATAAATAAAAAAGTTATGAATTTTTAAAAATAGGACCCTTATTTTTGCCCACCCTGTATTAAAAGAGAATTAACTATTTATCTTGTACATGCTAGTCTATAATGTACAAAAAACTAGAAAGAGACTGGTTTTACTTTATATATTAGATATAGGGATTGTCTGTTAAATGCAAAGTAACTACTTTCAAAATATTTCGCTAATTAAAATACATTATATAAATATTTCCATAATGTGTAAAACTCAACTTAGGGTTACAGAAATGAAACCCGTTCAATGTGACTGTTAACAAAAAAGAAAATGGACGAATCTAATTGTAAACATTGTTTTATTTAAAGTTGTTTTTATTTGGTTATATATTTATATTTATATAAACTGGTATATGTGTCTGTTTGGAATGTTGCGGTTAAAATAATTGATGACAATGAAAATGTTCAACCGAGTGACAAGGCTACGAGTGTTAACAAAAACATTATTTATTTTTAGTTTTTTTTTTCTTTTCATATTTATTTGCTTTAAAATTCGTCTTTATTTTTAACTTTTATTTATCTATTTACTTTTTTAGCTTTTTTTTATTTTTTAAGAAAATATTTGATTCATCAATTGTTTACGATAAAAAATTGTTTTTGTTTTTTTATGGAATAATGTCTTTTAAATAGTAATTGCACTTTTTTTTTATTCAATATATGGTGATACCGGTTAAATTTAATTTAAGAATCTTTTTGTTTTTGAAATAAAAAGAATAGAAAGATTTAAACAGTATTTTTATCATTTTGTTATATAAAAAAATATAGAGAAATCTTATAGCTATTTATATAAAAATCACTTAAAAAATATCTGTGTTAGAATTAAAAAAAAATTAAATTTTTAAAAAAAGTGAGGGGGGGGGTCAGTATTGGCTTTACCTATTGTCTGTACAAACCTGGCCATTGACACCAGATCAAATGGTCTTCTCTTGTCTCGCAGGCCATTTTCTTGAAACTTTGGTTTGGGAGTGTAGTATTTGTTCTTGGGTTGGGTGTTCATACCAGCCTCGGTTCAGCTTGGCATCATTCTGACATTTAGGGTTCTGGCTGTTATAGCCCCAGTCTTCCTTCTTGTCGGGATGAGGCATGGTTCAGCTCGATTCTAGGATCCCAGGTATTACCTTTTGCTTCGGGAGGAGGGGGGTGTTTAAATGACAGTTATCTGAGCACCTCTACTGGAGAATGCCGACGGATTCATTCTCAGTTATTTTTTCACCCAGCTGGAGTGCCCCCTCCGGGGAAACTGACTAAACCCTCGTAAAACGACCTTGTGATATTGCATGTAGAAGGGCTGCTCATAAATCTTGCCTCAGTTCACCTTAGCATCATCCTAGCATTTAGGGGTCTGATCGGCATGATTACCCCATGCCTTCTCTTGATTTCTCTTAAGTATTTAAATTAATGACATTATCTCATCTCTTTAAAATTTTGTACTGGAGACAATTTCTGCATTTACAAAGAGCGAGAAAGAAGCACACATCTACTGAAAAAAATATGATTGTCTGATCAGTAATAAAAAAAAAAACGAATTATTCAAATTAAATGTGGTAATTTAAAATCCTAATGTTAACGGTGACAGTTAGAATTCATAATCTTTGGATCAATTTCTGATTTCTACGTAAGAGGTTGTAAACCAAAAACTTTGTACATTTATTTTTAAAATTTTAAGCTGGGAAGAAAGGCCTTTTCTGTAGCTCACCATTTTTCATACAGAATTATTTTTCTCTGTACAAATATTAAGAATTTATTTATTACTTATTGCTTTAAATCCTAACGTTAATTCAAGATCTCAATTTGAAAGCTTTTATATATATTTCAGACTGCATGGAAAGCAGGCATGGGACGTTGCCTGGTGTTTCCCACCCCTGGGTCCACGACACTTGCAGCATCTGAAATATCAAAAAACCGGATGAAGAAAAACACTATATATATATATATACATATATTTATACGTTTTAGCCTGACGATTCTCTATGGAGATGAAACACGTCCACCTCTGTGTAGCTTAATTGCCATAAATATATTTTCATAACTTACTACCTAGCTCTACTCACGTATTGAGCATTGTCGAAGTAAACACTGAAAATCGATACATAATATATTATACCTCCTTTTAATATTATATGTGGATACATGAAATAATATATACATATATATCTATATATAGGATAACTCAACATACACCAGATAATAACTCTCTTTCAACCTTCTTTGGCATCTTCAGATCAAGACTGAATAAGTATACAACTTCTTTTTCTTTTATCAGAGCAACTAGCGGAAACAACTTTTTTGTTTGGGGAAGCGGTGTCAAAAGGACTTTTCACCGTTTTTCTGATGAGTAGTTCCGGTAAATGTGAAAAAGAAACAAAAATTGTATACTGATCTAGTCTAGATCTGAAGAAGCCAGAAATAAGGTTATTATCTGATATGTGTTGCTTTTGTTATCCTGCATCATGGACGGCGCCCCCCCACACACACACACTTTACGGTCATCAATGATAAAGTTATATATGCATGTGTTTAACCGGGCCTCCCCACTTTTTAGGAGAGCCCCCCCCCTCCACTTTTATAACTGTCCCGCCGGTCCTGTGCATAAAATATACATATGTTATGCATATTGAGCTCTCCATTCAGAAATATGCCATTTAATATATATTTATATCTCTGTATAATTTGATATTGAACAAGGATTTCCATTAGGATTGAACCTGAAGCTAAACCTGAACTTATATATATATATATATATATATATATATATATATATATATATATATATATATATAAAATTAAATTAAATTCCCGAAACAGTTTTTCATGGTAAACAACTGATGATCCCTTAAAATAGTGTTAGAAACAAACTAATATAATAACTGTAAAAAATAAATTGACTTACATGAATGATTTTCCACTGAAAGACTTGGGACTATTAGTTTTTTGGTTTTTTTTTAGTTTTTTTTTTAATATAGTTTTAATGGTTGAGAAACTTCCGAGACTATATATATATATATATATATATATATATATATATGAGAGAGAGAAAGATTTGTTTGACATTCCATGTATGCTTCTAGAGATGTATTTCAGGGATAATTAGTGGTGTTTGAAGCATAAAAACGATGTTGTTATTTTTGTATTTCAAACGCACCTATATTCTGCAACAGGAATCAGTAGATACAAAAGAAAGAAGAATGCAGGCATGTTTGAAGTATTAGATAAAAAAATTACAAACACAATATCGCTTTTATGCTTCACACACACCACCAATATCCTCTAAATACATATATATATATACTAGCAAAACCTACCCGCCCTCCGAGCAGCAATTAATTGGGAGGAGGGGGGGGGGGGCGTTAATTAAAAAAAAAATGTTTTTTTTACACAGAATTCCATAATTTTAATAAACTTATGTAAATTTGTATATTAACATCCTCGGCTAAATTACCCCCCCCCCCCACTTAAAAATGAGATTCTTTTTAGGGTCATTCTAGATTGTTAGGGGAGTTTGACTGGCGAGGTCGTAAAACCACACGCAATCGCAACAAAAAAGGTCCCCTCTCCCTAGAAAAAGAATTAAGCACAGAATTCATCTTCAAGTGCAAAAAAAAAAAAAAAATGGTAAACTGCCATAAAACCCTACAATGGCATAGAAAATAGATTATTTTACGTTAAATTTATATGCTAAACTGATACTCTATTTTAAATTCTAAAATATGTTATGTTGTTTCTCTTTCGGCCAGGTTTTTCAAGGTATTCACACGTAATCGCCTGAAAAAGTAGAATCTCATTTTATCGAGGGTTGGTGGTGTGGGGGTGTTACTGTACAATAATATCCAAACTTTCAATATTTTTATTCATGCCATACAAATAAGATATTTAATTAATTAGATCATTTTAAAGTTATTTATTTAATTTTCACCGGAAAGGTTAACATAACTAAAATCAATTGCTTAAAATAAAAAGAGGCCTAGTAAAAAAATGTATGAGATTTAAAAAAATTAAATATGGGTAAATTTGCAGATTAACAACCTCCATTAATACCTCACCACCCCTAAAAAAATACATTCTGCCTTTTTAGGGGATTAGGTGCTAACACCATGGAAAAAGAAAAGAAAGAAAAACAAATAATTTAGAATTTAAAGTGAGGGATAAGTTGTATATATATTTAACATAAAATGTTCCCATATTTCCAGGCCATTGTATTTTTTAGGGAACTTAACAAAAAATGTTTGCCACCAACCTTAAGTCCGAGTGGCAGGGTAAAAAAAAACACATGTAAAGTAGCGCCCCCCTCTAAAAAAAAATGCAGCGGATTTAACTCCCATAACAAAAAATAATTTAAACTGCCCTAAAACTGTCCCGAAAAATCGAATTTCTATACAAAAATTTTCCCCACTTTAAATTATAAAATAATTTGGTCTTTTTCTTTTTTTTCTTTCAATCAAGTTAAAAAAGGTAAAAATCGCAAAAGGAGGGTGAGAAAGGGGGCATAGAGAGAGAGAGAGAGAGAGAGAGTGAGAGAGTGAGTGAGTGAGTGAGACAACCACACTCTCCCTCCCCCACTCACCCTTTTTCTTCTGCTTGTAGCAAGCCAAGATAACCACCTTCTCCCTCCAACTCCCTCTTCTTGCTTCCACGATCTTCAGTAAGGTCGTCAGTGAGAATATATAGTTGAAACTTAAGGTTTCTTAGTTATTTTTTCTGTTTATTTATTAAATAACTTTAATTAATTACTGTTAATATAGACGAAACTATTGCGTATAAATAGCCAACATAAGGCAATGCAATTCCAAAATAATAATACTAAACATTAATTAATTATGAATGGTTTAAAAATAGTTATGCTAATTAGGCAGTCAAAAGATTCTCTCTTAATCTTATATCTCCACTATATATAAAGAATATCAAGATTTTTATGTTGTATTCTTGATTTAAATAACACTAACCCTTTTTGATCATAATATAAGAGTCATAAATGACAAAAAACTTTTGCATATTCATTTATTTATTTATATATATATATATATATATATATGTATTTATTTTGGTACAGAAAAATTTAGTACAACATTCGTACCGTCGGTTTCAAGCACGGAAGGACTTAGCCATCCGGCTTTCTTCAGCTTCTGTTGAAACCGACGGTACGAATGTTGTCCTAATTTTTCTGTACCAAAATAAATAAATATTACGCTCTTAATTTTTAACTTTAATTCTTAATTAATCGAGCACTCTGCTGAGATTTTTCCTGCTATATTACAAAGAAGTTATATATATATATATATATATATATATATATATATATATATATGACTGGACTGCCTGTCTGTTATTAATGAAATGATATATACCCCAAACAAGGACAATAGTGTTTCTCTTTGGATAACCAATTCAACGTAGAATCTATCAACTGGTTTATTCTGAATGTGATTTCATTTGAGAATTAATCATCTTCTTTTGGTCCTTGCTTTTTGGCTTCTGTCATTTTTACAAAGAGATTGACTTGAATAATTAGGCCTGCATATATAGTTCTCATCTTCGTTTCTTTGTTCTCTTTTGACTGCTCTTAACGCGGGGCACAACTGGTATAATGGATACCCATGTTGACTATGGTATCGAGTTCAGATCCATTGCATTGACTTACCCTTCCATATGGTGTCATAGTGTATGCACATTTCTTCTTACCCATGGATGGAGGGAAATAGCAACATGTGTTTAGGGAATTTTTTCCAAAAAGAAATTATGTTTCAGTATAAAATAACCACAAAAGGGTTGATATGCCATAAAACCGACTGCTCGTAAGAATCAAACATCTTTGATATTAAACAAAAAAAAACAAAAAACTCAGCAAAAAAATCGAAACGTACAATCCCATTTTAACATTGAAATTTTGGTTTTGAAATTTTTGAAATGAAGATTAATAATTTGGATTATTTGGATTATTCAAATTATTATCCTCATCATGGTTGTTCTTATTGCAGAGTTTCAGTTGCTGTGACCTGTGATCTTATCCAGATGTATCTTTTTGAAAGTCGGAATGTTTATGTTGAATTTCGCAACCTGTATAGAATTTTTAACTGAACTCTTAATTTGATCCACGAGGGTAGATTGTTCTCGTCCCATCGGCCAGAAGTGTTAAGAAACAACAACCAAGATCGTAGTAGTAGTAGTAGTAATAATAATAATACTACAAGTAAAAAAAAATTCATTTTTTTATTTTAACTTTTCCTTTTCTCCCTCATTTTCTTTATCATATCGATGTAACTTTCAGTAATTTCAGATTATTTTAAATATCGCACCCGATAGCTCTCAGTACTGTCCATGGAATGTACTCTTTTTACTATAATCACAAAATCAGTCAATATAATTGAAAAATAAAAAATCTTTTTGCATTAGTTACATTTTTTACATGCTCTGAAAACTTGTTTCAGTAATTAATTAATCTTTTGGTAAAGAAATTAATGTTTTTTTTGGTGCGTTTTTAGTTTCGCTCCCACACGTTAGGCATCTCTTAAAAAGGAATAGATAAAGAAATGTATAAACTTTGTTATGTACTTACGTGGTAGATAAAAAAAGACTGTACACCAAAAATTATGCAAATTCATTCAGTATTTATTAAATTAAGAAAAAAAACATGCTTTTATCTATTGGTCGCCATATTTTATCTGTCGGTCGCAAGGGTGATAACTCATTTTTTTGGTTGTCAGTATTATTTATAAAAGTCCTACTTTCTAAGTTTGAGTTATCTCCCTTGCTGAAATGGTTTTAAAAATGGCGTACGATAAATAAAATCGTATTTAATCGTGTTTTTTTTTTTTTTAAATTTATTTAAGAAATACTTTATGAATTTGGGTAATTTTTAGTGTACAGTCTTCTTTTCAGCTACCACGTAAGTACATAACAAAGTTTATACATTTCTTTAGCTATTTTTTAAAGAGATGTCTAACATGTTGGAGCGAAACTAAAGAAGCACCGTTTTTTTTTTTTAATTAAATATAAATAGTTAAAATCAAATACTCAAAACATGCGTTTGGAGTATTTATTCATCCTCAAGATTGTTTTTTTTTATGAGGTTTCTTTTTAATGATAGACAAACGCCACATACAAATCAATCATTAGAGAAATTTAATACCTCAAACGTGTGGTAATATTTAAAAATCAATAACAAACTAATTATTTATTTTGTGGACGTTTTAATTTTTAAATATTTATATTTTTTCTTATATTACTATTTTATCATATATTATTTTCATTTACGCTCGCCAACTAATAAGTAATAATAAAAAAAAGAATAAGACTACAATCCTGATATAAACAAATGGCTGCTAATGATACTGGACATAAAATAAAACTAATAACAATCCCTCGAAATTTATTTTTATTTATTTTAGTAAATGTGCGCTTGTAAAAAGAAATGAATATTATTTTTTCGAATGAAAATAAAGTGATTGTTTTCTTTAAATACGCTAATAACTTTTTTTGTTTAAATTATTAATACGGCTAAATGTAGAAAATGGAAAATTAAATTCTTTCTTTCTTTAAAAAAAACGACTTCTTCAAAGAATAATATTTTTTGACAAAGATCATAGCTTCGATAAAAATATTTTTTTTTAATTAAAAATCTTTGTGAATTAAACCTCATATAAAAGCTAATGTCAGTGTATATTAAAAGTTTGTAAATAAGGATGATAGCATCATAGAATGATTTTCAGTTTTGTTTCCGTAGAAGGTGGAGACATAGAGCTATTTAAAAAAAAATTTTTTACACATATTTATAATAGATTAACTGGGGATCTTTTACGACGCTCAGCAGAGTAAAAACGCTAAAAAAACAAATATACAACAAATAAAAGTAACTGTAAGCTGTAAAAGTTATTTTGAAACTTGCCTGTAGCATTTGTTTGTATTTTTAGACCGTTACAACCGCTATTTATTAGAAATCAATAGTTTTGTCACCGTAACTTGGGAAAAACATGGCCGCTTTTGGGGGGGCATTTGGTAAGGAAGCACGTGAATCGCCATCTTGAATTTTGTGCAAGCCTTTGGGAAAAAAACAATACATTTTTTTTTTTTTTACATCTAATAAAAACCCATTTATAATACGTAAAAATAAAAACAAATTACATAGGTAAATAGAAAAATATCTATTCTCGTCGCAGGTCAACTTCACTTGTTGCAAATTTATGCTTTTAAACCCTTTCTCGTTCTTTTTTTGGACCCCGTTCGCGACTGTGTTGAGCGTCGTAACATATACCCGATTAACTGTACCTACACGGCGTTGCCCAAGAGTCTTTATTTTTTGTTTATTCATTTTCTTTTTTTTTAACTATGCGTTTGTTTTTACCAAATTATTTTTTAATAGAATTTTAAAAGTTAAATTTAATTATTACGATATCATTTGGTCATTAAATTATTAATTAAACCAAATTGTTATAAAATTGCAACCAATTTTCATAAGGTAATGTTTTAATCTCTATTTATAAAACGATTGGATGTAAATAGCTTCCAAAACTTTTTTCAGTTTTTTAATACGTGAGGAATTGCTAATAATTTCAAAGTCACTGACTTTCTAATGACTTTCTATTCAACAGTTTAAATACTTCCAAATTCCTTTCAAATTTAGAACGATCACAGGTACTACATAAAAAACAAACATTTTTTTAACTATTAGCAAAATATTAAAATGACTGACTTGTTTACAAAGAAACAGAAATTAATTCTGGTGGATTTAATTTTGTGATTGAGTTTTTAATAGGATTTTTAAAAATTTCGTTTTATTTTATGCATTTTTGTTTTCAGTAAATAATCGATGAATAATAAGTTTAAAAAAATAAATTGTGTAATTATCAAAATTATTTTGATGCGAGAAATACAGACATTATATTTATTAATATAGAGATGAAGTATGAATTATTCAAAATAATTTCGATTTGATGTTTGTCTTCAATTACTGATTTTTGTTTTAATTTAGCTTTTTGCTTCTCTTGAGGTCAAAGGTTAACAGGCTGACAGTTGTCAACTTTTCAGGGACCAATTTTTTCTGTAAAAATGCAACAAGAACCCCTAAATTTTGTCATTTCTCCCTCAATCTATTCAACGCTAACTTAGCTTTTACTTACTTGGCACTTGTTTTTCTATCAATGGATTGTACGTCACTTATTGGATGCTCTCTATTCTGGCATCCCCCTGTTGATTGGATAGGTTTCACATCTGTCTATTATTTTGCGGATCTGTCCTTTTAGCGGGGGAAGGGAGTGGGCATAGATACCGATGTGAACTATGGAATCGGCAGAGCCAAGTTAAAATCCAGTCACACCTATCGCTTTCACTTACAATGTAATAACATTGGAGAAGGTATGAACCTACCCCCTCCCTCAGCTATTGGTAAAATAACAAGTTGTGTTCAATGAATTGCTTACAATGACTTTCCTCTAAGTATTTTTATTTACCTCCTCTGCAGGAGGTTAGACACAAGGTCAGGTGCGGAAAGTCAGTGCACTAGAATTAGCACGCTCTGGCCTACAAAAAATGCCTGAGCAACGCCGTCAGGCATTCCCCGGTAGGGACGCCTCAGGCGATTAGCAATAAACTAACCCTTTCTCAAAGAGAAGGTAAAGCCTGGGAGTGTGGACCTCCTGAGACTGAACAGAACCAAAGAAGTATTCCCCTAAGTAACGTGATTTAACACTAAATGACCCCAAAATAGTTGATATATTTGTCTTCCTTCTTTACCTGTCAAAGCTAAATGCCTAACATTTGAATTTATTTCCAACAGTGTATTATGCTGCTTTGATATGCGGGGACATTTTGGTGATCGTCTCATCAGTGGGAAGTGTGATCCTGAATGGGCTTCACATTCACCGAATCAGACCTTCCCCTCCCGATTTTTATGTAGGGTTATCTAAAAGATGTCTATCAAAACAATCGCCAGACTATTCCTGAACTAAAAAGGAGCATCACAGCTAAAATCGGAACAGTTCCTAGAGAGAAGCGTGTCAGAATTATTGACAATTTTCCATATCGTCTCCAGATGTGCTTAGAGTTTGAATTACCTACTAGACACCATCCTCGAGTGTCTTCAGTCTCTTTGTATAAGGGTTTGTCAGGACAACCTGACATAAGGATACTTCCCCCTATAAGTAAACCCTGACTAAATATTCAAAATAACATAGTATTCGAAGCTCAAATAATATCCCATCCACACGGCTATACACTGGCTCATAGGAAATATTGTGCACCTTCTCCAAGTAATGTTACCTCAAGTAACAGTACCCAGCTGGATACTCCACCAGACTAGATGAATTCTTGTCCTGGAATCCGGTAAGACTAAAAGAAAGATATACTATATCATAGTTAACTGGTCAATTAGGTAGAGGAAAATTAATGTTCTTAACTTCTTTACTAACTCAACGTTTGAGAGGTAAAGAAAAACTTTAATGGAATATTCGAATATCTATGTATCTCATATAGACATCAAGTGTTAGCCCTAGGCCGGGGCCCATTGATTTCTGAGAACTTCGACTGAAGTAAAATGAAACAAGAGCAAACTGAAACTAGGTGTACAAGTCGGGCATAGATTGAAGTTTATTTGTACAAAAAAATGGTTGGATTGTAGAAAGAATTGTGAATTTTATTAACGATTTAATGGATGGCATTTTTTTGGAGGGGGGGGGGGTATCCTGGATATGCATTTCTGCTTTTTCTTTATCTGTTATTAAGGACTTATATGCTTTAAAAGTGAGAGTATGGAAGTTTTTTGCATAAAATATTGCAAAAATAACAACATAAATCAACCTTTAAAAAGTGAGTCAAAAAATCAGCCAGTATTTTCCGAACAAGCTAATAGTTTTGCAACGTTTTATTACTTCTTTAGCTTTTATCGTCCTTCTTTCCTTCTTTTTTTCTTAGTGCTCAGTTTTTAACATCATGTCTCTTTGGACTATTGTCCTCATCAACATGATTTCTATTTCTACTAAGTTTTGGCCGATGTGCCCTCCGGCCTTCTTTGGGTATATTTTTCATTTACGGTGATGGTTTTGCAATATTTAAATAAGATTGTTGTTGAATGTTAGCATCTCCGAATGTTTTTTTTGTATCCAAATCTGATGAATTGGTGATTTGTTTAATTTTTTAAATTTCATCAACACTCGTGTATAGCGTGACGTCAGCAATCACGCGGAGTGTGACATGAACGTTCTTTTCTTACATTTTTTATTGTAGAAAAAATATTAATTTCAACGTTAAGGCGAATAGTCTGAAAGGAAATAATGTAAATAATGGTAACGCCTCATCCAAATCAATAGCGCTCAGTTCTTGCGATATTAGGAAAAAGTCTTTGTAAATTCTGTTAAATCATCCTGTAACTGTTTTGAAATAGATCTTAAATGACAAAACTGTCAGAAAAGATATCATTTACTCACCAGGAGTTTTCACACGAGCCATTATCAGTAATTGCTCACTGGCAATAAAAAGTGGTGTTCCCTGGAGTCTGAGTGATAAAACGTCTCCGGCACTCATCGCCTTTTTCGATAACTGTTTGCAACAGGCGTTTACCATTGATTTCTTGCTGATAACGACCATTGGCTTTCACCAGAATTTGTGTGGCAATAAGCCTCACAAAGATTTCAGTACTTTCTGCGCCCTTTCAGTGGAGGTCTGGCTAGTGCTTTTCATCCTCGGTCTTTCCATTCTCCATGACCCTTCATGAGCATTTTGTGCAGTATCAACTGAGGCTGATTTTTTTATGGGGGGATGTCAGAGTATGAGATTTCTGACAGTTTCAGTTTAGCATTATTATCATCATCATTATTATTATTATTATTATTATAATAAAATTAATATTAATAAAAAATAAATAATAATAATAATAAATCGTTAAAAAATATTTGGACGCTTTTTTTTCACTGTGATAAATATTTTGTTCACAACTGCACTTTCAATCGCAAGGCATGGCTCGTTTTTTATTTAGACAATCCTGCAGTTGCTTTTCTGAAATAGTTTTTATTCAATTTAAGATTCTGAAAATGACAAAAAAAAAACAAATATTAAGATGTGTCTATTCAATCTGCACATTTAAAACTTAAGCGTGACAGACCAACCGATCGATGATTAGACAGTTATCAACCTTTATCGACACATCTAAAAAAATCAAACATGTTTCACAATGAAAACCCTATTTCAAACTTACACGTGACAGACTGACGAATCGACAGTCTCTTATACGTGGATGCCGCTAGTAAACTATTTCCGGTAAAATTGTAGCCCTGCACTTTTTTTTCTTTTTTTTTTAATTTTTTTATTTTTTATTTTTTATATATAGACATAAAGTAAGCAAACATGTATATGAATGTCTTTAAATAATTTCTATTTGCTTTTTATATTCTGAGAGAAATTTTTGCAAACTTATTAAAATCAACTATTGAAAACTGTCCGGAAGTGGGTGATCATTAGCGTTTGGTGGTCCGGAAGTGGGTGATCATTTTACGTTAAATTTAGATAGAAAAGTGGTCCCTCATTTTAATGTCTTTATTTTTATTAATTATTTTTAACGCTTTTTTTTTTCTTTTTTCAGGCTGTTTACATGTAATTGCCTAAAAACAGTAGAATCTCATTTTTTAGGTTTAGTAGAATAAGCACAGGATGCAGGGCTCCAATGATCCCCTATTTGCTTACTTTCACCTCCTCCTCCTCCTCCTCCTCTTCCTCTTCCTCCTCTGTGATTTCATTCAATCTGCGCACTTAGCAATAAAAATGCAATTTCAAACTTAAACGTGACCGACCGACGGATGAGGCCTATTAAAGAGACGCGTGAAAGCAGCTTTAAAAGATGTGTAAACCACTTTTCACTGTAAAAGTCGAGTATTCATTTTGTTTTTATTCAGTTTAAAGTTGAGTAATTTAGCTTGATATACAAACACTTTCATCCACCATGAAGTTTATAGAATTAAAAAAAAAAAAAAAAATCACAAAAGTTGAAATTATTCATTTTAGAAATAGTAATTCTATCTTTTCTTTTTAAATGTAAGTATCAAGTATAGTTTTGTTATGTTTTGTTTTTTGTCTCTTAGAATGGTTCTCTGGTCCGATTGAATTGTCGATTTGTGTCGCGAGACATTATTCCGTAAAAGAGTCAATGCTGAGGTATTTTTAATTTTTTATTATCAAGCTATGTCCGAAGTTTTGTATATTTGGTGGCGTGATGGGTCATATAGGACTTTGCATTTATACATGTTTTAAAAAGAAACGAATGTAATATCAGACAACGTGCAAAGTTAAGATCATAAAACAAACAAAATATTATGATGGAATACATATGTCGACGTCACCCATTACTGATGTTTCCCTATGTCTTCAGCATCTGTACTTATATATGTATGCATAGTAGTAATTTCCATGTGTACCTACGTGTACTGCATTATATATATATATATATATATATATATATAAGTTATGAAAATACACTTATGGTAATTAAGCTACACAGAGACTTCCGCGTTTCATCCCCCGTAGGGAATTGTTAGGCTAAAATGTTATTCCCTACGGGGATGAAACACAGAAGCCTTTGTGTAGCTTAATTGCCATAAATATATTTTCATAACTTACTACCTAGCTCTACTCACGTATTGAGCACCGTTGAAGTAAATATAAAAAAGTGATACATAAAAGATTATATCTCCTTATAACATTTTATGTGGATACATGAACTAATGAGATATATATATATATGTGTATATATATATATAATTAGATGTAGTTTGCTTGAAGCATTGCATGTAATATACATATAAAGGAGTATTAGAAGGCTGTCACAATACAAGAAATGGAAATATGTCGGCGTTGAGAAGTATGACAAAAACAAGTGTTTTTAAAAAACATTTTTATATAGTAACACTTACTTGATGAGTCAAGACTTCTACACAGTGCTCTAATGTGTGTGACAGTGTTCCATATTATATTTCGAGGAAATATCTCTTTATCAAATGGTAGGTGTTTCAAATCTTGTGAAATCCATGCGAATGTGCATATTACTCTGAAGAAGCCCATAAAACATCAAAACATCAATAAAGAGTAACACCACATATGAATTCCATGCATGTTTTATCGTTTGAACTTTACACATACACGGACATACTCATATATATATATATATATATTTATATATATTACCAGAAACATATCCCACCCATAAATATATATATGTATTAGTGGATAATAAAATTTATTTAGCTTAACATATTACTGCAATTTCACACTACCCATCATCTGAAGTGTACCCAATTCGCATCAACCAAATGATTGGTAATGCTGTGAAATTGCAGTAAAAGTGTTAACCTAAGTACATTTATTATAATTATTGATATTTCTCTATCTTATAGGATATCGAGCCCTTTGTCTAAAATCGGCTGTCTTAATTCGGTTCTATTCCGATTGAGAGGTTAGTTTTCTTGTTTATATATAAAATATATATTTATTTATACTGATCGCTGTGAGTATTAGTTTTTAAAACCGGCTCAAAATTTCAGATTTATTTATTCAGATTTATAGTGCTTGATGCCTTCTCAGGCAAAGTGTTATAATAATTGAATGAATTATATGAGTAAAAAAAAGCACCTACAGGAACGTATTTAAGTCGTTGATGATCACTCAAGGCATGAAACCATTGGTCATGATCGATTAAAAACATGTAATTTATCCAATTTATATATATATATATAATATAAGAAATTTGATAGAGGAAATTGAAATTTCAGACAAAATGGAATGGTTAGGATATGGAATGAGTGGATAAGCATGAAATTAACTAGTTAAAATAATGACACAGAACTATGTTTAAAGCACAGATATTTCGGTCTGTATGTCAGACCTTATTCATGGTAAAAAGGCTTTATTGATAAGAAGTCAACAATTTGTACAAAAAAAAGATCCGGTGAAGGGCACAGTGTTAAATCTTGAGAATCCATTCATTCCACATACTATCATTCCGTATATATATATATATATATATATATATATATATATATAATTAAAAATTTAACGGTATACAGAAAAATGCATTATTTAATCAGCTTTCATAAAAGATGAAGAAATTAAGTTGAGCACATCATTCAGGATTACTTATATTAATTGGAATTTTTTTTTCAAAATTACTTTATTTTCTCAAAAGACTGTGATATAAACAACAACAAAATATAAATTTGAAAAAAGAAATTGTAACATGTATTTTAATTAAAATTTTGAATAAAGTTCTATCCTATCTTAAAAAACAAAACAATTAAAATGTAAAACTTTCAAAACATCTTTTGATTTTAAATGTCCATAAAAACGAAAATTCTCAGTTGTTGTTCCGTTTGTGGAATAATTTCTGTATTATGTTTCTGATACAAGCACGTCCAGAGAAATTTAACAGATTTAAAAATGAAAATGATAAAAAAAAACGAAACGCCTGTAGCCTATTTATATACATCTATATATAGGTTTTGTACGGTTTTAGCATCCTAAAAGAAATTTAATTCTCAAATCACGGCGAAAGTGATACTATGATGCCCTCTTTCCCTTTATATATATATATATATATATATAAAGGAAATAAACTAAACACACATTAGGGCTGTCTGCATTATAAATTATTTCGATCTAGATGGGTCTCATCAGACGCGTGCACGGCCACATTTAGGAACTGAATTATTCAGTTCCTAAATGTGGCTGTGCATGCATCTGATGAGACCCATCTAGGTCGAAATAATTTATAATGCAGACAGCCCTAATGTGTGTTTAGTTTATTTCCTTTAAATTTATTCCTTCTCTGTTAACAAATACATTGAGCTCTCTTACTCAGATTCCCATCAAAACCATTCAACTCTGCACACATATATATAATCAGATTCTTATAGCGACAAGATTCAAAGACAATAAATTTGATTGGATGTTGCATATCATCGGAGTGTATTATAATGTATTAAAAAGAATGTAAAAATAAAGTGTTTTAGAAAAGAATGTAACAAAAAAAAAAAGTTTCCGCTATTTCCCAAAATCAAAAGAAACTCAATTTAATTATGACAACAACTTCAGTTATTTCACATATTTATCTTGTTATTTTTATCTCGCAAAGTGTGAAAATCTATTAAAAAGCAAAACATTTATTTAGGACGTTGAAACCGGAATAAGTAGCCAGAACTTTTTTCATTAATTTAGGATGCTAAAACCGTACTCAGCCTTGTATGTATGTGTGTGTGTGTATATATATATATATATATAAATTTGTTGGTGTTTGAAAAATGAAATAAAGTTTTTAATAGCCACAACATTCTTAGTACAAATCTGCTGAATTGTCATGTTTTTGTTGTTCAAACCAAATAAAAAGAATTCTAGTATCAAAAAAATACCAATCACTGCAATATTTTGTTTTGTGTTGCTCTTTTTTTTGTTGGTTTTCGGTTTTTCCTCATTTTACACCAAATCAACCATAAATGAATTTATGATAAAAACAAAAGTTATGCGCCCCCTTCAAATCCTTAAACCTGTCAAATGTGTTCTTGTAAACAACCAGACTCCAGTTGCCTACGTGATGAGCCGCCACCAAAGAATTGGTCAAACATAGTGTTACATTATTTCTTCTCATGTTCTTTCTTTTATACCTTTTCTCATTTAGTCAGCGTCAGACAGAGGACATCTATTTATGGCTGGAGAGAAAGATAGGAAGCCACCATCACAAACCAGACCACCGCAGAAAAATACATTGGTATGACGCAGGGAAGCTTCAAGCAAAGATTATACGCACACAGAAACACCTTCAGATACAAAAACAAGGCAAATACGGCACTCGTGACACGTATATGGCAACTTAAAGATGAAAAGACACCCTTCACCATCAAATGGAAAGTAATTGAGAGAAGACCATCTTTCTCTCCAGCCATAAATAGATGTCCTGTGTGACACTGAAAAATATCATATATTAAGGTCCATCATAGACCCAAATACAGTCTGTTTGAATATTCGAGATGAAATCTTTAAGGGATGCATCCACAGGAGACAAGCACTACTCATAAACTGGACTTACCGATACACATAGAAGTCTAGCTACTCCCCCCCCTCTGCCAAATATATAACCCCATAATTGCCCCATTAAATATTGACTTCCACTCCAGAAATTTTCCCAACTATCACACCTCATAAATATAAATAAAATTTAAAAAATATGAACAAATACCTTAATCAACCCATATCCACACTACTTTTCAAGAGCAATCATTATAACTTTCCCCAAAATATT